>JANRMT010062791.1:246493264-246565330 GCA_026402145.1 Polypterus bichir lapradei
CCAGTTACCTTTCTTGTCTTTTTGTCTCTATCTCTGTGACCTCTACTGCTCCAGCTGAGTAGTCATCACCAGCTCTTCTCCTGATTTCAGAACCAAGACATTCCTGAACATGAGGTGGTTTTATATTCCTTACTTCAGACCATGTCACAGTTTCACCTCTGAGTCAAGAGTCAGCGATCTCACTGCTCCAGCAAGACCAGCCTACAGCCCTGAATTGTGAATGCTGAGCCTTCCACTTTCCATAAAAGCCTAGTTCTATAGGGCCACTGTATGTTTACTGTTTGAGAGACACATTCAAAATGTGTGACCATCCAGCCATCCCTTTTCTTAACCCGCTTATCCAGAGCAGGGGCATGAAGCAGCTGGAGTTCATCTCAGCAATCATAATGCTCAACCCAGAAAGAACACCAGACCAGTGTGATGCTCCATCGCTGGACAAGCACACACATTTTCAAAGGCTGAAGGAGGAAGCTGGAGGAAGCAGAGGAAACCCACATGGACCATGGGGAGAACTTGTAAACTCCACTCAGGAAATACCCAGGATATAAAACACAGTTTCCTTACTGCTTTATTAATCATTTAATTTTGTGTAAAGTTAGGAGTTCTTTGATGCTGTAACACCATTTATTTAAATTTCTTTTAAAGAAAGAATTCCTTTCCTAACTATTATGTTCATGTGAAAATGTCTGAGGAGCGTAGTATAAAAATGAGAAAAGACCCTAGTGGTCACTCAGCAACTGCCTTTACAAAGGAAATACTGATATGCTTGTCAGAGAGAAATGATGAAGAGCAGTCAGAGAAATGGCAGCAGAATTTGTAGTCGAGCAAACTCATTCAAGTTCATCTGACTTCAGAATAAGGGGACAACAAGCTGAGAATGAGCTTAGCATTTACTGATTTTCTTTGAATATAATCTTTGAAGTCCTGTTAAAGAACAAAAATAGGAAGATCACTGTGACTGTGATCAAGGGATGTGACATGCTCTACAAGAGGTTTTGTGAGGTTTTCAATTTGCTCCCTGAAATGGTCTGCTAGTCATTTTCCTCTTTCACCTACTGTATGTCGATAACTAGACAATTCCTACAAAAAATGTCGTAAATAAGAGTTTTAGGTTGGCACAATTCCTGTTGTTTAACAATGAATTTACCAGAAGGATCTGATATAAGGGTATTGTTGGGGATATATTTGCAAGTGACACAGTGGCTCCTGTTGAAGCTCAAAGTGCCTAGTGGAGAAAGTTGCTCTCCTCTGTGAAGTAAGCTGTGGACGACAATTAGGCGTTTGTGTTAAGTTAGGTGGTCGATAGACTGATATCAAGCGAGGGTAAGGAAAAAAGAAGGCTCCTATGGAAGGGTCCATTTGCAAAATTAGAAAACTTTGTCTAATTTGAAAACTTTGTTTAATGACTTGTAGGAGAGAGAGTGTTAGGGTGGAATGGGAGGACCTGCAGGATACATTGTATGGTTTCATTATTTGGGTTCCTGTTAGAGTGGAGGTTATGAGGTCTATTCCTGGCTTGATATGAGAGCCCTGCCCTCTAACAATGAAGAAACTCCTCATTCTGTGTTCTTCATAACACATAACACATAACATCATCACTGCAGAAGGTGTCTAAGAGGTAGAGAGTTTAGTATGCCAGGGATGGAAAAAGCTGTATAGGTCTGTGTCAGTCAGTTTCCTTGTAACACAGTGAGGTTTTTACGTCTTTTAACTATCTGAAAAAGGTAGAGTTGAGGTGGAACTATATGTATATACATACATAATTATACATATATATACTAGCTGCTTGTGGTCTTTGGGACATTAAACAACCCAAAGACTCCCTAGCAGTTTTATTATATTCGTGATCTTGGAGAGACGTCAGCTAACTGTTAAGAATTACCCAGTGCAGAGGACGTGGACCTATCTTTGCTTGCTGTAACATTGGCTTTCGCAAGAAGACACCTCCAGATATACAATGTTTTTTGTAAAAACGTCAAGCCATGCCCTCTGTTGCAGAGGTGTTTTACTTGCACGTTGTTGAGCTCTGGAATTTTCTTCTGTTTCAACATTGTGTCTCTTCATCTCTGTTATTAGCACAATACTTACTATTTTGCTTTTTTATTTTACTATTACTATGCAGTTTTAGGCATAGCATTTACCTATGTCTTAACAATATACTTAGCTTAGTGCTCACTTGTGTTTTTTCATGTGATTTCTATTTTTAATTTGTGATTTACATTGTTTTCTTGCACATTTGTAATTATTGTGGGGCATTGCTTATGCTTAGCACGTTTATGATTTCCCCAGGGTTTTTCTTCATGCATTTGTGAAGTGTTCCTTACTTAGCATAAAACTATATTTAATTGTCTACAGTGTAGAATATTGCAAGCTTTTAAAACAAATAAAAAATTTAGAATTCATCGAAGTTCATTAGCTGGTTAAGTTTGCCGAGAATTTCTCTGTCAGTGGCAATTGTGACATTTGCTTGAGCAGTAGGAACAGCTGGAAAGCCAAGAGATACATGAATGCTCCTTGTTACTCACTTGGGAGGCAGACACAGCTACCCCTGGTCAGATCGGAGAAAGAAAAATGTCTGAAGTATTTGTGATGGGCAGGGCAGAGCAATGCATCTGCTATTCCTGGCAAGGCTGATGCTTGTGGAATTTTATGAGTTGCTTTGTTTTTTTTTTCCTTTACCGTAACGTGTGAAATAGGGAACTGAAAGGTGAATCATTGAAATCATTATTTATTTAGGAGACAGTTTGATTTAACCGAACTAAGAGCCAATCAACATACTGGATAAATGTAAGTGACACAGAGAACAACATTTAAAAGTACACCACAAAAAGCTCTACAATTAGTCCTAGGCTAGGCTAGGTTAAAGCTAGCAGCCAAATGACAGTCGACAGGTGGCGGCTCACATTACAAAGCATCCAAACAGCAAAGCTTGAATGGTGGCATTGATTAAAAACACCTACTGGATAAGAAAAAACAACTTCACTAAATTTTAATAAACCAAAATGGAGAGCCAATCAAAAAGCACAAATAAAACTACTACTACTAATAATAATACCATCTTCATATTAATTTATGTGCACCAAAATCAAATCATAGACAATATGATTTAACACACAAAAGAATGTCACAATATGGATAGAGTTAGCTTGGAAACGTCATTCCAGTCAAAGAAAATGATATCCCAGAAGGTACCTGAAGCATCATGCTTTCTCTGTACTGATTTGACAATTCTGTAAGATGACATATGAATAATGGAGCTGAGGATGCCCACTTTAAAATCCTTTTAGTAACAGTAATAGCAGCTTTACTTAGACGAGGTTCTCCATGACAGCTGTCCATTTAACTTTAACTTTCCAACACTTTGCTGAATGCAGCTTGGCAGGGAATGGCACTGCCGACCCTTTCCCATCTCTCTTCTAATGCACTCTGTGTTGAATAAAAGAAAATTGAATCAAGTGTACATGATCAAGTCACAATGAACATTGTGCACTTACGGCCTGGACAAGGCTTTTGCACAAAAGTCTGGGATTCAGGAACAAATGTGGAACTCCTCAAATGCAATACAAATCAAAGAAAAAAAAGGGAAACTTCTGCTGATGTATCTAGAAGTTACAAGAAACAAAGAAAAGAAAGTTTCATATGGACATTCATTCATTTCCTTGAATTCATTTTTTTTCTTCCTAATATCATAGAGAGTGATAAGCAAACCCTGGACAAGGTGCACTGCAGTATGTGAAATGGTTTGGTAAATTTCTAATGGCAGTGGGGTTGTGGGTTCTTTATGGTGATTTTTTTTTTTTTTTTGCTTTCTTTATCTTTCGCCTCTAGAAAGTACTGCATTAAGGGTCTGAATACTTATAGAAATTGATTTTTAATACATTTTCAAACCTTTCTGGAAATATGCTTCACTTTATTTTTATGTGTTATTAGGGATAGGTTGATAGGCAAAAGTGGCAAATTTATTTTTATTATATTTTAATAAAGAGTACAGAAAGTGATGGGGTCAGAATACTTTTTGAATCCATTGTTCAAATAAATGCTACTGCAACATAAAGTGCACAATTCAAAAACTGCCCAGTTTTGAAAACATAGGGTGTGTGAAATATTGCTCAGGGTGGCATGGTGGCGCAGTGGTAGCGCTGCTGCCTCACAGTAAGGAGACCTGGGTTCACTTCCTGGGTCCTCCCTGCGTGGAGTTTGCATGTTCTCCCCGTGTCTGTGTGGGTTTCTTCCCACAGTCCAAAGACATGCAGGTTAGGTGCATTGGCGATCCTAAATTGTCCTTGGTGTGTGTGTGTCCTGCGGTGGGCTGGCACCCTGCCCAGGATTTGTTCCTGCCTTGCGCCCTGTGTTGGCTGGGACTGGCTCCAGCAGACCCCTGTGACCCTGTAGTTAGGATATAGCGGGTTGGATAATGGATGGATGGAATATTGATCGACGACTCCTGCAGTGTTTGTGTTTGGAGAAATATAGAATGTTCACACTTCCATCTGAATGTCTCATTGGACTTCTAAAATACTTCACAGCTCAGAAAATCTGTAGCTGGCTGGTTCCCATCCATTTAAGTTCCTGACGGCTTATAGGCATGCAAGAGGGAAAAGACCTCAAGCAATTTTTGACACTTTCTTCTGAAGATTCATTGACAGTTTTGCACAATGACTGATTCACGATTATAAAAACGACTGCATGACTTCTCCATTGGACCATTGATTCAGCGAGTCACTGCAGACCTCTGGGCAAAAACTGAATGAAACTAAGGATACATCAAGATGTATTGATGAAGTGCAAAACTGTTTTGAAGAATCCACTGAATTTGCTGAAATATTTTTTGAAAAATATATACCTCCCTAGATTGCATGCTACTTATCAAATATTACATATGCACCAAATGGATGCAATGTCTCTTTTAAAACTGTGGTGTGCTTAACTCCAGAAATAATGTTCACTGGTGGTGTACCACTTACACTGGCATGGTAAGTCATAGTGCATGGGTGGGCAAAGTCAGTCCTGGAGGGCCGCAGTGGCTGCAGGTTTTTGTTCTAACCCATTTGCTTAACTAGAAAGCAATCCTTGCCAATAATTTAATTTCAAGGCTTGTTACTGTTTTAACTCTGCTATGTCAGGCAATTCTCATATCCCAGATTTTTTTTTTCCTTTCTAAGGATATCATCCAAATCATTTGAAGTCTAAAATGGTGGAGTAATTCTCAGTCCTTTACTTTTTTCTCTTCACCTTCCTAACTAATATTTAATTAAACCAAATAGTGCATGATAAATACACACAGTTGTAAATGGTAACACGCTAAATGGAGAACTGCTGCTTTCTTTTGTCATTTGCATCTTATTGCTAATAAGGAGCAATTAAAAAATGTGAATACAGCTGTTTAAGACTACAATAGGCAATAAGGGTTCAAAATCTTAATGAGTGAGACAACTAAAATGAAGCAGAAGTCTTACTTGACTATGGTGGGCTGGCGCCCTGACCGGGGTTTGTTTCCTGCCTTGCGCCCTGTGTTGGCTGGGATTGGCTCCAGCAGACCCCCATGACCATGTAGTTAGGATATAGCGGGTTGGATAATGGATGGATGGATGGATGGAAGTCTCACTTGAGCAATAAGTGCTTCTTATTAGGCCATTGGGTTGGAACAAAAACCTGCAGTCACTACAGCCATCCAGGAAAGACTTTGCCCACCCCTGTTATTGTGCCACTGCCAGTGTGTGTGTCACCAGGACCTTGCATGGACTTGCCTTTTGACACCTCTCCCTGGCTGGCTGTATCCTTTAATGGCAAGAATCCATACTAGTACGTACATGTAGTATATCCAATTCAGTCCAATAGAAAAACTAACGTGACTGGACAGACTGGCAAAATAAAACCTGGTCTCACTATAATTATAGTGGAAAATCGTTAAGAAATCCAACAACTCACATTAAATGTTATTGGTGATTGAGTCTTAAAATCATTCCACAATAGCCATATAATGGATAACAAGAAATTTAATATTCTCATTTGCCTCTCTTACTGTATTTGAGAAAGAAAAGGAAAACTGAAATAGTTAATTCTGTCCAAAAACATCATGAGGCTGATAAATTTCCCCTCACTAAGACAAGGAAGTGCAAAAAGTAAGAAGACAATTAATATAAATGTGTTGAAAGTGACTGTAAAAAGGAAAATCACAATCATGTCACTGATTCATGAAAAAAAAAAGATCAAATTGATCATACGTAGTGGCAAAATTTAACAGATTCACAATTTCACTTTAGAACATTAGACAAATTTACACGCAAACAGGCCATTGAAGCCAACACAGCTGGCCAGTCCAGTCCTGTTCTATTTGCTATGTACACAGGACAATAAGCTTGAATATTAATGTATGGAAAGGAAGATAAAAGAGTAGATTAAACACACTCCACTTTGGTGTCTATTTCAGTTTAGAGAAAAGAATTAAAAATATAAATCAAAATCAGTCAGGGAATTCCATCCATCCATTATCCAACCCGGCTATATCCTAACTACAGGGTCACGGGAGTCTGCTGGAGCCAATCCCAGCCAACACAGGAAACAAACCCCGGGCAGAGCGCCAGCCCACCGCAAAGCACACACACACACACACACACCAAGAACACACTAGGGACAATTTAGAATCGCCAATGCACCTAACCTGCATGTCTTTGGACTGTGGGAGGAAACCCACGCAGATACGGGGAGAACATGCAAAACCCAGGTCTTCTAACTGCGAGGCAGCAGCAGTAACCACTGCGCCACCATGCCGCCCGTCAATGGATTTAGTAATCCATTTAAACGCATACTGTTGCCTTGGGTTGGAATCCCTGTGACCTGGAGTCAGAATAAGGTCACTGCCCCTCCTGAAATGCCATAAAACCAACAGGAAGGGAATCTCGCTGTAAAGATTTCTGATCCCAATCCCTTCTTTCAGGGGGGCAACAGGCCAAACTGCGTGAACCTGGAAGATGGCCATTAAGTGAACATTACAGTGCATTTGTGGGTGTTGTGTTCCTTCATCTCAGAATCACAAACGAAAAATAGGGGATCTGAAATACACAGAACAGGAAAACAAAAACCCAAGTGCTAACTTCAAATAAGAGTCATGGTGAACGAACAAATGTATATTTGAACAAATGTTCTCCTGAACTCCTCAGTGTGTATAGTTTGTTACTCATTCCCCATTAGTGAGCTCATTGTCTATACTGATATTTTGTACATTTCATAATGGCATTTGATAATTATCTGCCCTTCGGTACTAGAATTAATATTACAGTGCATCCCAGTCTGCTTTGCTTTTTCCTTTCAGCAATAAGAAAAAGGAAACAAACAATTAGTTGTTCCACAAATCCTTAGATTTCTTATCAGAGCCCATAATGCTTCAGGGCACACTTTAGCAATGACATGTGGTGTTCTTTTGAGTAATAACTTGACAGCATGAAACCAATTAGGTATTAGCTCCATCAGCCAGGGTTATCTTGGAATCACGAGGGCAACCTTCCTCAAAAATTAACTTACAAAATCAGACTTGGAAAGACTGCAGAGAACCTGAATGTGCGGTGGGTGTTGGTGATAACTATAGTGAAGGGTTTAAACATAAGAGGCCAAAAAAAACTGGAAATTCAGTCATGAAGTCTTTGCAAACTGATATTTGTATACATAATACTTTATAAATGTACCATTTGAAGGGCCTCAAGAAGACTGCCGACACAAAGAAAAAGGATGCTGATATGGTGACCCACAGAATGGTCACATATTTACTGCAAGTTGCGGAGTTTTTGGAAAGGTAACGATAAGAAATAATGAGCCGAAATAATAGTAGTGCAATGAATCATTGTTTACATCACATGTCTTTCACCCTTGGATTTTCCAAAGCAAAAACTTGGTACTTTACAAGTGTGTTATTCTTATGCTTTTCTCTCGGTGATTTCACAGAAAACAAATGCATCACCACAGAAAATACCAAATTATATGCTTTTGTCCTTTAGGTTAATTCCGACACACAAATCTACATCTCTGGCCTAGCTTGAAAGCATCTTAGGAACGGCACCGCTGTGTCACAGAAGTGGCCTTTTACAGAACCAACAACAATCTAGCCAAAGGCAGACTATAATCTTTAATCTTTCTTTCTCTATAAGGATTTATTCATCAAATATTAAACTTAATTAACTTTCTTAAAAGTTCAAAAGGCTACAGCCCAGGCTGGCAGAATTAGACTTGTTTATGTTACACATGCTATTTACTTTACATTCCTACATAAATCAAACAAGGCAGACAATTAACTTAACACACACTGTGGACTGTAGGGGTGGTTCCAACATCAACATCAGGTACAACTGCACAAAACACAAGTCAAAAAGTTCAAAAAGTATTTTTTTATTAGCAAAATACTTTCCTACAGGTGCCTTCACACAACAATATTTAATATTCTTTTTCTTCCTTCCAAGGTGGGTTAGAGGGCTCTGTTTTTAAGTTGAACTGAGAAGCACTTCCTGCATGTCAGCGTGGTAGCCAGAAATCAGACAGGTCCTCCAGGCAATCAAAGAGCTTCCTCCCAGCAGCCCCCCTTGCATACCTGTAGACCCCAATAAGGTAACCCTTCAGAACTACAATTCCCTTTCAGCCTTGCAGAAGTCCAAGCAAAAGCAATGCCAGAGAGGTGCTGCCATTCATTGTATTAAAGGAACATGTAGCATCAGAAGGCGGTCTCCCCCAGACATACCAATAAACCGGCTCATTAAAAGGGAACAGCAGCCATCCCAGCTAGAATGCCCATCCAACTGTGCTGTCTTATCCATGATGTCCTCCCAAGACAAGGAGACATCATACTTCCTGGACAGGATACCATTCTATCCATGTCCTGTATTATAATGCATGTGTTTGGAATGTGGGAAGAAAACTAGAGTACTTGTAGAAAAACATACACAGATATGGGAAATATGTGTAAACTCATCACAGAAAGAGATTCAGTTCTAGGATGGAAAAGCTGTGAGGCAGAATCTCTAATCACGTCACTGCCTTGTACTTTTTTAGAATCATATTTTGGAAAAATGACACACAGAGAGCCAATTCCTGATTCTGTGTCTAAGACAATAAAGAACTTAGCTGTAAAATTATTTGCTAAAACTCAAAGCCATAAATTTTCTTTATGTCCCTGCACATTATTTAGCAGTACCAAATACAAAATGAAAAAATATGAAGATTTTTCCAATCTTCCTTTGACAGAGTTTCACATGGAACACAATCAAGGAGACAAGCGTGATCACAAATACATTATAATAGTACAAAATATTAGATTCTATTGGTTTAAAGTGTACGAAGAACAAGTAGAAGTGGTAAATTACAAAATACGTAATTATCACACGCTGTAACTCAAGATGGTGGTTTTACCATCTAAACAGTTTCTTGCTGGGATTTCTTTCACTGTGTGGAATGTGCATATTCTATCTGTTAATAGGGACTCTGCTTTCTTCTTACAGTTCAAAGTTGTGTTTTTAGACTGACCAAGATCTCTAAATTGGCTTATTTGAATAGAAGTGTTGGCGAGTCAATGGACACAATGGACAGGCATCCCATTCAGGGCTGATACGTATTAGGAAAAATAGGTGTTTTTAACCTCTGCAAGCTGAGACTTTTGAAAAGCTCTGCAGAGCATTATGGATGATGGATGGGAGAAAATATTAACTTTTGAAAATGCAGGTGCTAATCATACTCTAATTTGTTTGTACTTATTACATCAGCCTTCCCTGACTGGATCCTGCTCATTACCACATCTCATTCCCTGATTGGTCACCCTTCATGGAAGAAAGCCAAAGTCCAACATAGTGGACACAATAGAGGAGTTGCTTTCTATGTTGCATTGCTTACTTGTATGCATCTAAATTGCATTTTGTACTGTTTGAATGCTGCATATATGATAAATATATATACTCAGCAAAAAAAGAAACGTCCCTTTTTCAGGACTGTGTATTTCAACAATAATGTTTTAAAAATCCAAATAACTTTACAGATCTTCATTGTAAATTGTTTAAACAATGTTTTCCATGCATGTTCAATTAACCATAATCAATTAATTAACATGCACCTGTGGAATGATCGTTAAGACCTTAACAGCTTACAGAAAGTAGGCATTTAAGGTCACAGTTCTAAAAACGCAGGACACTAAAGAGACTTGTCTACCGACTGTGAAAAACACCCAAAGAAAGATGCCCAGGGTCCCTGCTCATCTGCGTGAACGTGCATTAGGCATGCTGCAGGGAGGCATGAGGACTGCTGATGTGGCTAGGGCAATAAATTGCCATGTCCACACTGTGAGACGCCTAAGACAGCGCTACAGGGAGACAGGAAGGACAGCTGATCATCCTCGCAGTGGAAAACCACGTGTAACAACACCTGCACAGGATCGGTACATCCGAATATCACACCTGCGTGACAGGTACAGGATGGCCACAACAACTGCCCGAGTCACACCAGGAACACACAATCCCTCCATCAGTGCTCAGACTGTCCGCAATAGGCTGAGAGAGGCTGGACTGAGGGCTTGCAGGCCTGTTGTAAGGCAGGTCCTTACCAGACATCACCAGCAACAACGCCGCCTATGGGCACAAACCCACCTTCGCTGGACCAGACAGGAGTGGCAAAAAGTGCGTGAGTTTCTGCATGACAGCAATGTCAGTGTTCTGCCATGGCCAGCGAAGAGCCCAGATCTCAATCCCATTGAGCACGTCTGGGACCTGTTGGATTGCAGGGTGAGGGCTAGGGCCATTCCCCCCAGAAATGTCCAGGAACTTGCAGGTGCATTGGTAGAAGAGTGGGGTAACATCTCACAGCAAGAACTGACAAATCTGGTCCAGTCCATGAGGAGGAGATGCACTGCAGTACTTCAAGCAGCTGGTGGCCACACCAGATACTGACTGGTACTTTTGATTTTGAGCCTCCCTTCATTCAGGGACACATTGTGAAACATTTTTAGTTTATGTCTTATGGTGTTGACTCTTTTAGTGTTCATAGAAATATTTACACATTAAGTCTACTGAAAGTAAAAACAGTTGAAAGTCAGGGGACGTTTCTTTTTTTGCTGAGTATATATGATATGCAGTAATCCCTCGCCATATCGCGCTTCAACTTTCGCGGCTTCACTCTATCGCGGATTTTATATGTAAGCATATCTAAATATATAACGCGGATTTTTTGCTGCTTCGCGGGTTCTGCGGACAATGGGTCTTTTCACTTCTTAAGTTGGTTTACCCAATTGATTTCATACAAGAGACACTATTAGCAGATGGCTGAGAAGCTAACCAATCAGAGCATGCAGTTAAGTTCCTGTGTGCTGACTGGCTCAGCGACAGAGCACCGAATTCGATTCCACGGCATTAACCAGGAAGTCTTGTCTCGCTCATTCAGCATCAACGTGTTTCGCTGTGTAAAGAGTTAACTTTTGTGCTCTTATGTGTTTATCTTTGTGCGCAGTCAAGCCCTTCGTTATGGCTCCAAAACAATCTGCTCCTGCTACTGCTTCAGGGGCCATGCCCAAGCGCCAACAGAAGATGCTAACGATTGCCGAAAAGGTAAAAGTTTTGGATATGTTGAAGGAAGGAAAAAGCTACACCGCTGTATGACGCCATTATGGCATCAATGAGTCCACGATTCTTTTTATTTAAAAAGGAGGAAAAGAATATAAGATCTACGGCCGCAGTGTCCTTTTAACCAGGGCGCAAAACAAGTTGTAAGTGGATGTAATAAGGCAGTAGTCTGGATGGAATCTGCTTTAGGGATTTGGATTGAAGACTGCCGGTTAGAAGAACAACGGCAGTGCTACACAATCGCCTGAAGAGGCTCCTTTAGAAGGGCTGTAATGCTCTCCTTTGTTGTGCAGTAAAATTAAACTCATCGTTATCGGACAAGTCGTCGTGTCATTGTTGGTGACTAACCATAATTAATTTTCTACTTACAGTACTTAGTACATGTACGTACGTTTAGTGTCACTGTACACACATTTACTGTATACAATTTTTCTTGCATTGTACGTATTTATTGCTGGTGGCCTGTCTATCGTAATGGCTGTAACATATGTGATATCGGAGACGCTCGATATCTTTAAAATAATATTTAGATTTTACTGTATATAAACAGTGTGTTTACATACATAATTTCAATGAATCTTACCTAATATCTAAAAGAATACAAAGGGATTATGCTGTATAACTGTGCGGGGAATATTTATAAACAGTGTGGGAGAGTTAATAAGGGCTTAAAATATATAAAAATAACTATACAAACATACAGTTTCTACTTCGCGGATTTTCACCTATCGCGGGGGGGTCTGGAACGCAACCCCCGTGATCGAGGAGGGATTACTGTAATATAAATATGTGATAAATCCTGTGGCGAGTGGTTACCATCCCTTGAATTGTTTTTCTGTAGATAAGCATATGCTCGGCGTAGCCAAACATCTGTGTCTTATGTGTATTTGGTCATTTTAGTGTGGATGGAGAAACCTTTGCAAACCATGTGACAGTGTGGACAGAGATCATGTTTGTTTAAAAAAGCCATTTTGAAATGAAAAGTGTAATAATGTGGACATAGCCTAAGTCAAAGGATATATTAAGACATTGGGGTTAGTGCTGATTAATATATTGTTATTCAGTGAGAATAAAAAAACACTGAAATCATTTTCAATTTTAAATACAATAAACCCAACAAAGTTTGTTAGAATCCACTTAGTCCTAAAAAACAAGAGGTATGAAAGTTTTAAAATAATGTAAGTTCTTTCTTTTGTACCATAACCCACAATGTGCACAAACCTAATTAAACTAATTCAGAGTTCATAGCCTGGGCCAGGGTTGAGGGTTCTAGAGCCTATCCTGGCACCACAGTCATCAAGGTATTAAAGAGCTCAGGATGAGACACCAATCCATCACAGGAATCACCAACAGCAACAGTTTAGAGGAGCCAGTTAACCAAAGCTGCACATCTTTGAGAATCTGGGGGGAAATCAGAGTACCAGATGGAAAGCCCAAGAAGATGAAGATGAGTGTGCATACTCTACATTGGCTGCTTGGCATTGTATCCATGGGACAGCAGTAATAACCACTGCACCACCCATTTTCTACTGTGGAAAGCACATAAATATAACATCTCCAAGACCATTTTATCTAATTCACGTTCAACTCTCCATTTATAGAAAAACCCCACAGTCACATAATCAGGGACCTGTTTAGAATTACCCATTAACCTAATACACGTCTTTGATGATAAAGAAATGACACACACACACACACCCAAACAGAGAACATAAAGACTCCACATACCGTACTTAACATCCACTCATGGGATTCAAACCCGGGACACTGTATGCTGTGACAGATAGAGGGCGCTATTGTCCTCTTGAACTCTCAGACAATACATCAGACAGCATGTAAAAGTCCAATAAGTTGATTTTTTATTAATTAACAGTGCACAAAACACCCTCCTCTCCACAATACTCATTAAATAATCAATACACACTACAATAATCAATCCACCACTCCCAGACGCGTTGCTACCCTTCCACCCAGCTCAGCTCGACGTCTGGGATTTCCCATAGTCCTTTAATATTGCCTGACCCGGAAGTGTTTCGATCCTTCAGTCCACATGACCTCCTATCACTTCCGGGTCAGATAAAAAGTCCTCTTCTTCATCCCGGAAATACGTCATTTGTGAGTTCCGGGTTATAGGGCACATATGATTCTCTGGGCCTCCCTGCAGCGTCCTCTATGGGCCCCTGTGGTATCCAGCAGGTCTGTGGATAAAAACTCCAATGTCCAGAATTCCTTGCTGGCATTCGGGGCACCTCCATGCTGCTGCAGGGAGAGCTCCACCTGGCGGCCTGGGGGTATTGGCCGGGATGACTGGCCGGCCATAGTCCACAATGCATAAAGCAGCCATGCTACCGTAATGCTACACTATATTTTACATACAGTACATAAAGACGAGGGATCTATTATTAGATAACATATCCGTAAACAATTTACTGTTTAATGATATAACGTAATGGGCATAAGGTTTGAAATATAGTGCCCTCTATAATGTTTGGGACAAAGACACATTTTTCCTTGATTTACCCCCTGCTCCACAATTTAAAATTACAAATCAAAAAATTCAGACGCAATTAATGTGTGGAATAGAGGGGGAAATGTGTCTTTGTCCCAAACATTATGGAGTGCACTGTATGACATACTTTAAAAGAGGAATCCACACCATTAAATCAACCATAACCTCCATGTGTCAGTACAGCAAAACTGAAGCCAGTCAAGCTTTCCTGATCAAAATATGGCAGCAAAAGGATGGGCAGCATGTGAACTACCAAACATGCCTGATCCTTCAATTAACAACAGAGATAACAGGGACCATCAAAGAGAGCTCTGAAGATACAGCTCCAGGACTCTTAATGATCTTCCTGACCCCAGATGAAGGACAGGTATGATTTAATGACCGACTGCTGCCAGTAGCCATCTGACACTTGGGTTGGAAGGATATGTTAAGGTAAAGGTCCAGTCAATAAGGTGTGTAACCAGAGATTGGGGAGGAATTTAGAGGCAAATAAGAGAGCATTTTGATTGTTCGAACACTGAGCACATGAGTGTGTTACCCAGGCTAGTAGTCAGGCACCAGGCCCTCCATAATTGGATCCAGTGGTGCACCTAGCGTTTACTGACACTTCAAGTTCTATCGTACCCTAGATTATCTCACTTGCTTGTTCTGGCTATTAAATTATAATTTTTGATATTGTCACACACATGCACATAGAGGACACCTTCAAGGCTCTCTGAAAGTACAAGGTTTCACTCTGGGACAAGATGGGCCGCTGTCACTAACCACTTCTACTCTTTTGCCTGCTGCTTTCATTGCCATCTTGACCACATCCTGGGCTCTAGAAGCCTCGCCTCCACTGGACTGAACATTTATAAATTAAGCTCCAGAGATAAAGATGGAAATCAATCTGATGGACCCATGGCAGGGAAGAACTGATCCAAGATAAAGAGTGAGAAATGGAGGTGATTCTAGCCTGTTGTCTTTTGTTATTTAGATATTTTCTTTTGCCATTAAAAGAGGAATGCCTGGCGTATACCCCAATCTTTTTTCCCATGTCCGAGTCAGCTCGGACAACACATTTTATTTACAGCACTTTTGAGTCCATTTTTCATTTCTTTTAGCCTTCCTATATTTGTAATTACCGACTAGCACAATTGGCTTTGAAATCGAAAAAATACAAAAAGATGGCATTTTCAAAACTTCAAAATAATTGCCAGTTGGAAAGTACATATACATGAAAGTTTTGTTTTTTTTTCATCCCAGTTTCATTTCAATCACTAAATGAAAGAAAAAGGTACTTTCCATAGTTCAGTTCTCATCAGTTTCTGTATATCACCATGTTTGAGAAACTGAATAAGCTCATTGTTTATTAGGAATATGCGCCTGCATACAACAAAAGGTTAAGCAAGGTAACATGCGCCTGTCTGAAGAATAACAAGCTTTTCCCCTGCTCATGATAAGTTACACATTCATTTATTTAGCTTCTACTGAGCTCTCCTAGTCATTCTCCCAATTGTTCTTAATGCAATAGGACTCGCTGGAGCCATTGATTTTCAATCCAGGTGGCTGCTTCTTATTTCTTTAATAGACCAAACTCACAAAAGCTTCCATTTAAAATTGAGTAAAATAGTCTTGTAGGTTTTGTACTCGGTCAATGCTTAAACTCACCAGAACAGATCTTGCTGCTCTTGTTCAATAGGCCATCTATGGTAAGCTCCAGTCCACACAGTTAGTATGTTTCATAAAGAGTCACAGAGAAGAATCAATAAGAATTCTTTATTCTCTAATCCAAAGTACCATACCATAAGGTTCTAGCAGGTGTGGCATCCGGCCGGGGCTGGAGCCCGGCTGGGACGCCCAGGAGGACCGGATGAGGGCTTGTACCTCCTCCAGACCGCGAGGGGGCGACCGCCCTGGTTATGTTGGGGGCCACGGGTAAAGGGCTTGGAAGCCCAGCCCTGTAGGGACCCGTGGCCACCGCCAGGCGGCGCCCTGGTGCCTGTAGAAGTCTGGAGCCCAGCACTTCCGCCACACCAGGAAGTGCTGGGGGGAAGAAGACAGGGGACACCCGGAGGGCTTCCGGGTGCGCAGCCGGCATTTCCGCCACACTGGGGCGTGTCTTCAGAGGAATGTCGGGAAGCAGCTGGAGCCCATCCGGGTTCCTATTTAAGGGGCCGCCTCCCTTCTGTCGATAGCGGAAGTCGGGTGGAAGAGGACAGAGCTGGAGAGAGGACTGGAGGCGGCCAGGAGGAAGGCACAAAGACTGTGAGGCCTGGACATTGGGGGAATCGGTGCTGGAGGCACTGGGGTTTATTGGGCACGTGCTTTGTAAATAAACAGTGTGTTGGGTGCAACAACGATGTCCGTCTGTCTGTGTCCGGGCCAGATTCCACACAGGCCAGAGCCTATCCTGACAGCACTGAGATCGAAGACCTGTGTAGGGTCCGCTCATGCACACAATTGTAGGGGTCAATTAATAATTAACCTAACCTGCATATCTAGTTGTCTGGACTGGGCATGGGATTTTAAGTCAGAACATAAGACATTTGACAAAAAAGAAGATAACATTCAGTTTATGAAGTTAGGTTGTTTATCTAATAGCTAAGCTGTCCCAATATCTCACTCAGGTACTCCTTACAGGTTGTCAGGGTTTCTACTTCAACTACAACAACTTGGTAGTTTGTTCCAGATTCCCACAATTCTTTGTGTAAAGAAGTGTTTTCTGACTTCCCCTTAATTTTCACTGGTTTGCTTGAGTACGTGATTCACTATTACGTTGAAAGAATTCTGCTGGACCCACTTTATCGATGTCTTTGAGAATTTTGAAGACCTGGATTAGGCCCTGATGCAGTCTCCTCTGCTCAAGACTAAATAGTTTAGAGTTTAAGTAGGACATGTTCTTATGTCCTGGGATGCAGTTGGTTTATATCCTCTGCACAGCCCTAAGTTCTGCTATGTCTTTCTTGTGGCATAATAACCGAAACTGAGCACAATACTCTGGATGCAGTCTCACTAGAGTGTTATATAGTCTGAGCATAATGTCCCCAGAGAACTGGATCCCTGAAACAGTTGTATTATCCACTATGCTACCATGCTGTCTCGTTCAGCCAAAGTGTATTATTAAAATTAGCATCTAACAAGCACATTGAAGCTGTGAATTGTTTTGTTTCCACTTATTTGATTTAGGGTAAGAGGGACTGAAGCCTATACCAGAATAACTGAGGGTAAGACAGGAGCCCACCCTGGGTGAGATCCTAGGCCAACACTGATACACTCAACGCCAAGTTACACAGAATAAAAGCCTAACACGTATGTCTTCAGGATTTAAACAAGGGAATGATGTGAATAAAACACACAGACACAAGCAGAGTATGCAAACACACAGGAATTGGCCAGGCTTGGACTTGAACCTAACAGCTGCAAGGCAGGAGCACTAACCTCTGCACCTTTGTGCTGCCTGCTTTCAGCTTTTTCAATTTATTCCTGAATAACGTAATTTTGATTTGACACATATAAAGAAATTTGACACAACTTTCTCATTATCTTGCAATGTGCAGAAGCAATTAAAAGGATAAATAAAATACTATTTCTGCGGTTGGCTGGCGCCCAGCCCGGGCTTTATTTCCTGCCTTGCGCCCTGTGTTGGCTGGGATTGACTCCAGCAGACCCCCGTGACGCTGTAGTTAGGATATAGCGGGTTGGATAATGGATGGATGGATGGATGGATTGGATGGATAAAATACAATAAAATAAAAGTATGTTATGGAGGCACACATTACCTAAAAAAAGGTTGTTCAATGCTCCCTGAGAAAAACAACCCACCACAACATTAGACATGAAGAAGCACTTACTTTACCTTTTAATTCTGGTTTAACTTGAAACATACAAGTAGCGCTAAAGGCATGGAGCACCTCATTATCTTAATCTTTAAATCAAGAAACTCTGTCACAACAGGAAAGTGAAACAAGTTTCTTGTCAGCTGCTTTTTTAATATTTTTTCACCTATCTCTGGGTGGCTTAGTGGAGAAAAAGGTCCAAAGGCCTGATGGCTCAGAGATGTTTCAAGAAAATGGCTCTCATATGTTAAACCATGAAGTCAACACAGACAGCAGCAGGGTCTGGTATCTAACCACCCACATCTTCATACCTAAATAATATTTTCCCAATAAATAATACACTTCCATGTATGCCTCCTTTTCCCACTGGCCTATAGCTGTAATTGTGTTTTCTAGTTTCCTTTCTGGATGTTATAATTTCAAATGGCCTTCTTCAGCATCTCAAGCAGATTCTCATAACTCCAAACAATTATACAGTATCTGTGTGTGAAAATGTAAAACCAGATGTACACTGATCAGCCACAACATTAAAACCACTGATAGGTGAAGCGAATAACATGACACCTATCAAGGAGTGTGATATATTAGGCAATAAGTGAACAGTGCGTCTTTGAAGGTGATGTGTTGGAAGCAGGAAAATTGAGCTAGTGTAAGGTTCTAAGACACTGACAAGAGTCAAATTGTGATGGCTACATGACTGGGTCAGAGCATCTCCAAAATGGCAGGTCCAGAAAGGTGTTCCCACAATGCAGTGGTTAATACCTACCAAAACTGTTCCAAAGAAGAAGAAATGGTGAACCAGCAACCCAAGGATCACTGATTTACGTAAGGGGCCATGGGTAACCCGTCTGGTCTGATCCCACAGAAGAGCTACTGTAACACAATTGCTGAAAACTAAATGCTGGCCATGACAGAAAGGTGTCAGATCACACAGTGAATCACAGCATACTATGTATGGAGCTGTGTAACTGCAGACCCCTCAGGGTGCCCATGCTGATCTTTGTCTACTGCCACTCACATGATTCACAATGGACACAACAGTGTGAGCAGTGGGCCATGAAGCAGTTGAAAAAGGTGTCCTTGTCTGATGAATCGCATTTTCTTTTAGACATGTATGTAATTTGCCTGGGGAAAGATGGTAACCATATGCACTATGTGAAGGAGACAAACCGGTGGAGGCAGTATGTTGCTCTGGGCAATGTTCTGCTGGGAAACCTTGAGTCCTGGCCTTCATGTGGCTGTTACTTTGACACATATCAACTACCTTAAGATTGTTGCATACCACATACACCCGTTCATGGCAATGGTATTCCTTGATGGCAGTGGCCTCTTTTATCCTTTTGTGGTCTGTCAACACCATCTGTATCTTCAAAAAGTGATCAGCCAAAGTTATTTTTCCTGAAGAGTCTGGTGAAAACTGGTGAACTTCAACTGCTGCACTATCGACAGTATCCTGAACAGGTGCATCCTGTTGTGGTTTGGTAACCTGACTTGCCAGGATCTCATACTCCTCCGAAGGATTGTCCATACTGCTTCTAAATCACCAAGTTTGACATTCCAAAGCTTCCATCTGCTCTGGCGAATATCTGAGTGGGGTTGAATCCATCATTACTAATGCAAGCCATCCAGCTCATCCCTGTTTTCACTTCTGCCTTTTGGTGAATGTTACCAGAGCCTCATCACATTCACATCCCATTTTAGAGGCAGCTTCTTCCCCAAGGCCTTGAGGTCACTGAACTCTCGGTAACCTGAATTTACCTGTCCTGTACTGACCACCTCCTGGATTATGTCTGATTCTGCTGTATGTTACATGTGTAGTGCCATCTACAATTTTTTCTTTTTCCCACTACTGTTTAATAAAATTTATATCTCTGGTTTGCATTATATACATTAGATCATTCTTCTGCTACTCTTATTCATTGCATTTATTCATTTTATATTGTCCTATTGCCTGTATATTTCCCTACCTCCCATCTCCACTGTAACTCTGGCACAAGAATTTGTTATGTGGTTGTACTTTTATATTCTTGTAATGATGCCTGCCATGGTATTTTGAATTAACTGAAAGCTGCATGAAAAACAACTCAAACAGCCTGTGAATAACGCATCACAACAGTCAATCCTACTAAAAATAAATGCATGAATTCATTTCTCAGTATCCTCCCTAATTACAAACCGTCATGATAGTTTTAAGCTGAGAAAAAAGCAGGTTTTAGATAGTTTTGTAATGCGAGTCTTAAAAAACATACAGGTGTCAAAGATAATGTCAGATAATGTGTGTTGATTCAGTAAAACAAATAGTCCAGCTGAGTTAAAAAGTGACAGATTATTTTTGGATTCCTGGTCATTCCCTCTAATAAATTACCTCTCTGCTTTTTTATTAAGAGACAAGTAGATGTCGTCAATCCACTTTTTTTAATTCAATGAAACAATTTATAAGTTGCATGTAAAGTGGAAACAGTAAAGGTCCATGTACTCAGCCCTGCAGGACTCCATATTTAACTACTATATATGATGATGGCGCATGTCAACACATTTCTGTGCATATTAAAATTGATTTAATAAATAAGAACAAAACCAGGCAAGGATAGTGCCTGAGAGTCCAATGCCATTTTCCATCCTATGTAACAGAATAGAATAGTTATTGGTGTCAAAGGCTGTGCTTACATTTATTACCATAATTATTGTGAAATTTTGTTCATCAGAGGATAATGGAATGTCATTTACAATACGTTAGTGCCATTTCTATACTGTGATTGGTTCAGAATCCAGATGACATTTTTTGCTAAACTATGATGTGTAAGGTGAGACTAAAGCTGTATGGAGATTACTTTTTCAGTTCTTTTAGGAAGAAAAGGTACATTTGATATTGCTAAGCATAATTACTAAGGATATGTGTGGATCTAGCCCTCATTTCTTTACTATTGGTCTGATAGCTGATGGGTTAGTGCATTAGGAATTGTGCCCGTAAGTATTGGAGAGATGATAAGGCTGAGAAGGGGGACTTCCAGAATAGCACTGGGCACAAAGGCAGGAACAGAGTGTCAGTCCAGTGCAGGGATATTCGTACACACATCATACTTACTCACTTCAGGTTAGAGCTGCCAGTTAACCAGCATAACTCTGAGATATAAGTGACAGAAATGCATAGGCATGGGTAAATATGCAGACTTTGTGCATTTAAGACAAAACAGCTCTTCTTTTATGAAACCAAAAACTTTGCAAAGTGGGAGCTAACTGGTTCTTTCTACATTTGATTCAAGGCATATCTAAGGGGAAGACAGAAAATTGAAGTGTCACAATATTGAAACCTGTTATATAATTCAGAAGTACATAACTGAAAAACAATATTTTACATTCCATTAGCTGGAATTTTGGATATATAAAAAGGCATTGTAAAACAATTTAGTCATACCACAGAACTGCACAAAATGGAAAATTCCAGTATGAAGTGACGTAATATATTTTTCTGAGGCTTTTAGAAATCACACAAGGTGTAGTGCAGTCCTTCAAATACCAGTAGAGCCTGTGTTCAGCTTTATGTAAACCAGCTTGCCTTCTTTATAGTGCTAAAGGGAGACATATGAGAAGCTACTGTGCACATAGCTTTGTGGCATAAGTAAGTTAAGTTTGGGATGTCCAGCCTACACAGAGAAGAGCTGTGAAGAAAGCACCAAAATAGGAATATTGCCTAGGGTTCCAAAAATGCAACAGATGGCCCTAAAAACAACCTTCTTCTTGATTAACCTGAATAGAATTTTTAAAAATGATGATTGATATGGAGTTCCTTGGTGAATATCCAGTTTGTTTTCGATAGGAACTCGGAGATAGTACTTCCTGATGCTGACCTATGCTGTCTGCTTCTTTGATTGAAACTCAGTTCGAAGTGAAAATAGGCAATTTACAGGAATGCACATGGCGCTCTTGGCTGCCAGCACACATCTGTCTGCTCTGGGTTTGTATTGGATTTTGGGGGGGAAATTCTGTAGGCTAGGTGTGACCATTTTGTATGTGATTCCACCAAATGTGAAAGGTGATGGTGACATTGGAGGAATGCCTTAACTTATGAGGTCCTACAGTTTGTCCACTTATCATCGCTCTTCTTCCTGATGTGACCCCTCAAATGTCCTCTTGAGATTTACTGTAGGAATTTTTAGCCTCAAATCCCTGAAATATTTGCAGTATACTGCAAATTGAAATATTGTTACATACCTGTTATTACCAGAAGGTAGCTGTGGGATGATTACAGGCTGATGAGCACTAGTAATGGTCTTTCCATAATTTGACAACAACCAGATCAGCTGTCTTTGTGAGCGATGATGACACTAACTGTGTTCTCCTGTGCCTCAAGCTTCCTGTGAGCTATGCAATGTTGACAGACAGTGCCTACGATTTTCTAAATTATCTTGTACCTCTTTAATGGCAATAATAATACTAAGTACCGTTTTATTTGTTTTTTATTTTGTTTGAACAAGTTCAAAATAATATGTGCACAGAGACATCAATAAAGTAAAATTCAAAATGTTTAAACAAAAGCATGTATTAAGTCTGCTTTTAACACTATTTAAATATTTTACCTTAAAAAGATGGGGTACTCTATTCCAGTCTTGGAAGTTCACAGTTGCTGCAGGTTTTTTCTTTAACCAAATTTTTAATTAAAACCCATTGATGTATTACTAAAGCAATGTTTTTGGCTTTAGTTTAAGTTAACTTTTTGTTACAGTTCAGAACCCTTAAGTGCTTATTTTAGGTTTAAACTGCTGCATTAAGGTTTTAATTGTTGCCTGTTTTCTTAACCAGCCATCAGTTAATAATAAGGAGCAAATTACAAAGGGACTGCCAGCTGTCCAGCTAACGTGATTTCATTTAAACCTGTGTATGTACATCATGAAGCATCTGTGTTTGGAGCAATGTTTTGAAATAAATGAGAGACAAGGGAAGGACCAAGAGGTACAAATCTGTTCCTGAACACAAAACACATGGATATTATTCCCAAAAAACAAAAACTCTACAGATAAAGATATGATAAAGATAAAGATGTGATAAAGGTTTGTCTTGGAAGAATGAAAGCTTTAACCAGCCATATAATTAAATACCAAGTTTCATTATCTGCTATGCCTTTGTTCTAATTATGTAAATTCAAATGAAAACCTGTAGCCGCTGCAGACCTCCAGGAACAGAGTTGAGTACCCCGACAGAGGCAGTGCGTTGCAGCATCTAATCAAATGAATGAAAATTTCAGTCCTCACCTTAACCTATTGTGAGAACCGACGCAATTCACTCAAGCTGTCTGTACTCCATTTAAAAAATGTTGTATTATTAGTACGTATTTGTAAAAAGCCTTTGGATGCCCCCATCTTCTTATATAATATGCTATCGTGGCTGTCTGCTGGTCTGTCCAGGATTTTAAATCACCTGTAGCTCGCAAACCATTTGACCTATTGACCTTTAATTTGGTACACATATACTATGTGACATCTACTATCCGCTTTAGGGGGTGATGATTGACCTCCAAGGTTATTCCTCTTTTTATTACTATTTTATTTTATTGTTACCTTGGCTATTCATTTGTCCGTCCAGGATTTTAAATCACCTGTACCTCGCAAACCGTTTGACCTATTGACCTTTAATTTGGTACACATATACTACATGACGTCTACTATCCGCTTTCGGGGTGATGATTGACCTCCAAGGTTATTCCTCTTTTTATTTATATTTTATTTTATTGAAGAATCAACTCGTTCTCATCCCTACCACCTTCACCGTCACTTCCTCTACCTCTTCATAACTTAAGTCAATCTTGAGGCAGATTGAAGACTTAAGTGCCAGCTTAAGTGAAAAATTAAAGAAAACGTACTAATTAATTGCAAAACAAACACTGACTTAATCAGTTTTAATACGAAAAAATGCCGACGAAAGAAGAGAAGAAGCGGGCCACTAGGGTGGAAAAAAGGAGAGTTGCTCAGGAAGCAGCAAGTGCATCAACCTCTGAGCAAGTAAAATGTATTCACTGCACATTATTGTGCAATATGTCATTACTGGTATGTAATATGTAATATGTAATAAAGGCTATAAATTAGTATACTTCTTTGTTTCAAGGAAAAATCAAGTTTGAAAAGAACAGTTCATGGTAAGAAATTTTAACTGGGGAAGATCAGAAAGAGAAGATGAAAGAAGGCAAAAGAAGCAGTTTGAAGTCAATTCGCAATTTCATTGGCAGCTAACACAGTTGTTTAGAGGTAGGTGTTCACAGTATTAAGAGTATTTTTTAAAACAATTCTGAACTCACTTCAGGTTATCTGTGATCAACTCCGAGAGTATTGACTCATACATTAAAAATACTGCAATTGTCCCACTTCAATGTGATAAATGAATTGATTACGGCTTCATTGTTTGCCTTAGATCCTCTCTTCCATTGTCAACTGGCCTTTGTTCAGGAATTAATTATTGGTGCTGGGTTTCATTCATGTTAATCTGTTTCAAACTTCATTGTTTTCCTGACTGCTTAAAAAAAATTGTGCCTGATGTGTACTCATTATGTTCATAATTTGTAGAATTACTTCAAGTTATCACAAGGCTCTGTACCAGCACTCAAAGAGGAGCGTTAGTCAAAAATAAACTGAATTGAATAGTTGAAGACAGTTTATAATATTTCTCAAATTACAGAATGATATGCTCACAGATTTCTTTTTCAAACAGCTAAATCAAATATGATCTCCAAATATCTGTTTACTGAAGTGACCTGGATTGGATGAACATAAAGTATTTATGTAAAATTGCCTGGTTTATTTAACTGGGACTTATTTGCTACTTAAACAAAAATCACCACTTACATAAATACATTTGTGCTATCCAGATTCAGATGCAGTGTTGTACAATTTGCAGTAAGTGCTGGGTTTGGATCTTCATAGCAATGCTTGTCCAGACTATATGCACAAAAACGAGTTTAAAACAAGTATATAGGTTTTGACCCCAGAGTACCCCAGAACTGTCTTGGTAACAGGGACCAATAAAGATTTATTAATACTGATACTTGTGTATATAAGATTAAAAAATTAGAATGTAGTTTAGAATAGTGAGCGTTACTGGTAAGTAAAAATTACTCTAAGTGTTTAAGCAAGACTAAGTGCCAGACTGTGCCAAAGACGGCACCGAGTAGTTCACAACCTCTGAAACAGCTGCCATCAGTATGTGTCAAAGTCAAATCATGAAGCCAGTCCAGTATAAGAATAATACCTTTATTGACACATACATGGAGCCACTCAGTACGTGGAAAGATATGAGTAACGTACAGATGGTGGTAACACTTCTTAAATACACTTGTCAACTACAGAAGTGTGTGATTAGTTTCATTTCTTATGTCCTTGCTAGTTACTGACAAACAGGACCTTTGCACTCAGGATTCTGCTATACTAGATTGTACTGGTTTTCTTATCAATACTTGTCCCTGCAGAAAAGTAGCAGCGGGACTGGGTCACAGATCAACAGGCTTTAATTAAATGCTTTCTAACATAGCTAATGGCAAAAGCTAAAAGTTAACAAGGATGGAAGTCATTCAATGTAATCAATATATAATCAAATAGTGAAAATTATCAGTAAAAATCAACACTCATATCTGCCACCTTTGCCAGTGCTGTCTCAGAGCTAGGTGTGGATCAATGGAAATGACTGGACAGGTTCAAACAAATCATTTAAAGGTAGATGTCCCTGCAGTTGTTCTGTGACAACACATTCAAAGGTGCTTAATAATGACAGACCTATTTTAAATACACCTTTTCCTTGAACAATACTTCAAAAAATACTAGCGTTGCAACTTCAGTGTCAAGTTATTTTATAAAAATTCTGTCTGGCTTTCACACTAGTTACAGTACAGAGGAGAGAGAGAGAGGTTAGGAGCACACACTGATACAGTGCGTTTCCGCACACAGCACCTGACAAATCAACTCAGGATCCCAGATTAGGACCCGAATGCAGCCATGCAACGGGTGACACTTCAGCACCACACTAGCTCAGATGGAATGGAACCAGGGTGAGGTTTCTTTATGGTGGCTGGAGTGCCAATCTGCCATCAACCCTCAGGTTTTTTTCCCTGCAGGTTGGAGGGCCTACATGCAGGGAATGGATGCAGGTTAATGTCATACCCAGAACAGTCAGTACAGAAATGGCACAAAAATGTGTTGTCAATGACACTCCAACGTATTCTAGTGAACAAAATCTCACAATTATTATGTTGTAGGATTATGCACATATTGATAGCATTGACCACTCCTTTGTGTTGAGTCAATGTCCTTTTGTGGTTTAGTTCATATTAAGTAAACTAATTTCACTGAGTACAGAAATGCAAACGCAGTACTCCATCATTAGACTACAGGGCTCAGTACTCAGATCTTTACTGCTTTTATTTTACCTGCTGGTGCTGGGCAATAAAAAACATTCAAATGTAGACAATACTCAGTTGTTTGCTTTCCTTCAGGCCAAATGACCTTTCTCCTATTGCATCTATAATAAAGTGTGGCATTAAATTAAAGGAATGGATGAATAGCAACATGTGTTTAAATATTAAAAAATAGCAATTTGAATAATTAGTGGGAATTGAACAGACAGCTCAGTGTTGCTAAGCATTTCACTTTACTCAGCACATAATTTAGGTATAATTTTTGGTACTTATCTATTTACTTTCACTGCACTACATACCAAACTGTCTCAATCCCAAGTCACTATTCATGGAGAGGATACAGAGGTGGTGCAATGCTATAAGTTCTTGGGGGTCCACATCAATGACAGGCTGGACTGGTCTCATAACACAGAGGTCCTATATGAGAAAGGGCAAAACACATTAATTTTTTCTTAGGAGGCAGTAGTTTTTTAATGTTGGTTGTGACATCCATTACATATAACACAAGTCTGTGATGGCCAGTTCGATTCTCTGGTATGTAGGCCAGTAGCATCACTTCAAGAGAGGCCTACCAAATCAACAAGGTTATTCAGAAGACAGGCTTAGTCATGGGACACACTCTGTACCTCCTGGAGGTAGTGGCAAAGGACAGAATTAAAACAAGACTGAGTGCCATTATGAACAATTCTGCACATCCTCTCTCTGACACACAAACACTGAGGACTTTCAGTCAACAAATTACTCAGCAGAAGTGTTTCAAAAAATATTGCTCAGGCCCCTTTATGCCTACAACAATACACCTTTACAATGTCTCACTATGACTGTGACTGCTTCTTTTATCTTTAGCCAAAACGGAAATGATCTTACTTTTTAGTTGTTTTTAGTTGTTCTGGTGTGTATTTGAGGGGGATTGTTGTTGTTATCATAGTCTCCTATGATATACAAGTAAAGTTCTATCTATCTATCTATCTATTGTGGCGAGCGGCTGGGAGCGGTACCCAACCGGGACGCCTGGAAGGACCGGGAGAGGGATTAAGCCTCCTCTGGACCACGAGAGGGCAGCCGCCCTGATTGGTATGGGGCCACAGGAACGGAGCATGGAAGTTCAACCCTATAGGGGCCCGTGGTCACTGGCAGGGGGCACCCGAACACCGAAGAAGCCTTGGACGTCAGCACTTCCGCCACACCCGGTGGTGCTGGCGGAAGGATTACCAGGGACACCCGGAGTGCTTCCGGGTGCTCGTGTGGCACTTCCGCCACACCAGGGAGTGCCGCCAGAAGCTCATCAGGAGGCACCTGGAGCACAGCTGGGTGGACTTAAAAGGGTCCACCTCCCTCCATTCAGTAGCAGGAGTTCGGTATAAGAGGACAGAGGGCAGTGAAGGAAGGCTGGAGATAGAGAGGCCTGGACTGAGGATGTGTGGTGCAGGGGCAGTGGGTTGTGCATGGAACTTGTAAACAGTGTACATAATGAATAAAGCGGGTGTGGTGATTGAACCATCGGTGTCTGCCTGTCTGTGTCAAAGCTGGTTCTCACACTATCTATCTATCTATCTATCTATCTATCTATCTATCTATCTATCTATCTATCTATCTATCTATCTATCTATCTATCTATCACCACACAAATTACAATCCAAAACTGCTTTTTTCCCAGTTACAAACATATTAAAATGTAGTGTTTTTTACATATGTAGGGCACAGAGGTGATAATTCATGCATTAATTTCTAGTAAAATTTTACTACAGCAATGCATAAGCTAATTAACTCATTCTGTTTGTAGTTTTCAATTAATTCAAAATGCTTCTGAAAGATTCCTTTCTTTCTATTGTGTGGTTGCTCTTTCTGCTACTTTTACATTACCAAGTTACTATTCCTGAAAATTCAAAGAGACCAGAGATTTTCGGAGTTTTTAAATTAAACAGCAGAATGATTATATCTGCTTCATATTAAACTTTTCAGCATTTATCAATGACACTGTAGAATACTCCCTGGGGACAAATAAAGTCTTATCTATCTATCTATCTATCTATCTATCTATCTATCTATCTATCTATCTATCTATCTATCTATCATTAGTTTTCTGTAAGTGTTTAAAGTATATATATAATTCCTTGGGCTTTTCAACCCAAAGATTTCTTTTGGATTTTTTTTTTTGCTAGAAAGTATCCTTCAGATGTTGTTAATTTTTTAGCATTATTATTTTTTTTTTTAAGCAATTTTTTTGAGTTTGGATGCCAAAATTTTGTTCAGTTTTGTTGTAGTGGTTGCTATTTTGTTGATAAGGGAGATGTTCGGGGGCTCACACTGTATGTGTCATTTTAGGTCAAGAGTATAAACATCAACTCCAAACACTTCCTGGTATCTGAGAGTGAATCATTTTTTGTGTGTTGTGCTTTGCTTTTGATTTTTTGAACCAGTTTCCACATTTCTTGCTTTTCCTTTGTGGCTTCACTATTAGGTTTTTTTCACCTCTTAATCCTCAATTACAGATTTTCTCAGTTGCTTAGACTCATTTCCTGACACACTGTTATCATTCTCATAGGTCTAGGTAATCTGTTCAAAACAGTACATATGCTATGGCACAACATCATACAGTCCACCTTCAAGAGCAAACACTTTACTCAAAACTCATAACACATGCTTCAAAATAAAATTTTTGTGTCAGTAAATAAGTCAATGTAACCAAAATGAGAAGTTCCTTTCACATTATGAAGAACCATGTTGGTCAAAATGTTTAGATGTTTTGTCAGTATGACAGTGGACTCTGGAAGTGTGTTCTTTATCTTTTAATCTTCAGTCTTGTATATCTTTCTACTCATATCAGATGTTTACTATACCAAACTATTATTATTCTAGTTATCAAAGTCAATACTCGTCAGATATTCAGGCATTGATTTCTACAGTAGAAGGTTTAACATTCCAGTACTGTATGGAACAAAAGCAAAAGAACCCAAGGTTTGCAAAGAAAACTCATTTATTTTTCTGCCAAGATCACGGAGCACTGTATATTACAGTAAACAGAAATTAACGTATTGCAGAAATCACAGTATTACAGTGTGCACAACATATACTGTGTAAAGCAACTGTGTTTAACAACACTGTAAAATGTGTCATGGAAACATAACAATAAACTTACAGTGCTACATATCATAAGCTCAATCCACCTTATTGGGCATCTTCTCATCTCTCGTCTATTTGGCCACAGATATTTGTCGACCTCACACCTTATGATCTGACTTAGCATGTCACATCCATCATCACAAGCAACAGTCGTAACAGCTAGCAAAAACATTTGTTCTCATGGCTAATAGTCATATGCTCAATGACATTTGGGAATGGAGAGTATGGTGGTAAGAACTCCAACAATATTCTTCAGTGGTACAAACTACTTTCTAACGATTTTCTAAAATTATCCCAGACAATGACAAAATATGGCAAGTTATGTTTCTCCAAGCCACTCTCATTCTCTTTAGTTTGCTGTCTTGTCTTTATACCACTGCCATGCATCCTTACTCCTCTTCCTCCTCCATGAACACGATGTTGCCCAAGTTCAATGTTGGCCTGAGTAGATTCTTCTGTGCTCACAAAATATTGAAATTCATTTGCTCTCAATCTCTATAGATGTGTTTGACAATACTCATACTTAGGAATCCCACCTGTGAGCTTACTTGACAACAGGTGTCATTGGTTGATCTAAGATACAAGAACCTACCACTTTTTTAGTGAAGTTCAGGTTTCACCCGAGGACCAATTTGTCTCTTTAGGAGACATTATAATAACTCCATGTTACTGAAATTAATGAAACATAGGATTGACAGATTTTGAGAATTGGTTGGACTTTAGTGCATGTGATGACTTACATGATGAGAGAATTGTGACATGTTTAGAAGTGTAAAATTATTCAGCTGAAAACAATCTATTTTGATCACAAAGACAAATACAATTGATAATTGTTCAGATTGAGAACAATTGTACTTGCCATTTATCCCGATAAACTAAAACTTTTGCAGTTTGAAAAAACAGAATAAGGAATGCAGTTCTGTGATACACAAGTAACTTTGTGTTGTGGAGAAATTCACATGTTGTATTGGTCCAAAGTAATTGAGATGAACCATAATAAGAAATATCTTGCCTTTCTGTGAAGGCAGTTGTAACACCTTAGTCATAAGAACAGTTACTTTGGTGCTTGGAGTGTTTTATTTTCCTCTTCATCAACTTTCTATATTTCAGTTACAACATCAATTGACATTAAATGTGATATTTACTCATATTATTAATTGAAATTGGACAGTGGTTAGTGCTGCTGCCTCGTAGTGAGTAGACCAGGGTCCACATCCCAGGTCTTCCCTGTGTGGAATTTGCTTGTTCGCCCCATGTCTGTGTGGGTTTCCTCTGGCTGCTCTGGCTTCCTCCCACAGTCCTAAGACATGAAGGTTAGGTGGATTGCCAATACTAAATCGACCCTAGTGTGTGGTTTGTGTGTGTATTCACCCTGTGATAGACTGGTACCCTGTCCCGGGTTTGTTCCTGCCTTGCACATTTGGCTCACTGGGATAGGCTCCAGCACCCCCTGTGACTCTGTTCATAACTAAGCAGGTTGGAAAATGAAAAAAATAATTGAAGTTCATTGACAGTCACCGTGTGTACAGTAATTTCTGTATTCATGTACACAAATGTTCTCAGTACATTAAAGTTTTTTGGCTTGGATGCTCTAACAAAGTACCTGAGATTTCATTGAGCAAAGCTCTAAAGTACAAGAGGGAGGAGAAAAGTAATCACATATGATTTAATGAGTGTCAAAGAATCCAAAATACAGGACAGTAAGGAGGTATTATTTGTAAAGAGCTCAAAAACTTATGAGCAGAATAATTTGGAACAGGAGCAACAGATATCACATTCTTTCTTAGCATTGTTCAGAAATTGTGCATTAATATCTAAACAAAAGCTGGTAAAGACAGAAATCATAAAAGTGGCCTTATGATCTGAAGCATTTGTAACACTTTCCTCTGCAGCACATACTAAATTTAAAATATGGCCATGAATATGAGTAGAGATATTAACCTGGTGAATAAGGTTATTACCCTCTTAATAAGGACGGGAAATCAGCTACACTCATATGAATCAACATAAATGTTAGAAATTCCAGGCATTATAATTGGAAATGTCTAATAGCTCAGGGCCATAAAGTCAGGTAATCAAATAAAACAAAGAGCCTAGATTAGGAGGAGGATGGACTAACATGAAAAAGGAAAAAACACATTATTTCAAAGTAGGATGAACAAATAAAGTGGAATCACCATGATTTGAATCCCCTTGTAAAAATAAATAAATAATAGGCAAGCCATCTCCACAACCTAAAACACAGGGTTTTGCTATGTAAGATAAATTCATTTGGCTCTTTTATACCATATCTCTGTTACACACATATTGTTCACACATTTGTTAATAATGAAGTAATTTATAGTCAAAGTCTTCCTGTTTACTAGCTTAATTCCACGTTGATTCCAGGAAGATGGAGAAAAAAATGATCATTGCTGCAGATGTGGGCATGAGTTTTAATGTTCCACGATTTACTGCACAGCTGTTTTCAGATGAGTGTAGTATATTAGAATGTTGATTTGTGCAAAGAGTTTTGTGATGTTTTGGGGTATTTGACATTTAATAATAATGATTATTTTTATAGAATATTTACTTACGTGAATGTAGCTCAAAGAGTTTGTAAAAACCAGAAAGGTTACAATTAGTAAAAATAATAATAATAACAGAACAAAAAACATTTACACACACATCTGTACTAACAGACATGAATGGCTAATACACAATCTTTAAAATGCAATTTTCTTTTAAATTTGTCACTGATGGTAATAAAGTAATCATAAATCAGTCTAACATAAGATATCAAGGAAAGGAAAACAATAGCAGGTCAGGGCACAAACCCACAATAAAAGTAAATCTCTGACAAATCATGGTCTTTAATAATTTACAATATATATTAAACATAAGTGTAATGACTGTCTGGGCTTTTAAAGGACATGCCACAGTAAATTTCAGTTTCTACAATTGCAGTTAAATCCTGCTGCATCTGACACATATGATGGTAGTGTTCATGAACCAGCCAGATGTTCTGCAAAGCAATTAGGATTTAAATAGTGACTAGAAGAAAAACAAGTCAATAACCGAGTCAAATTTATAACCATAAAATGAATTTTATCTTTTGCCAGACCAAAAAACAAAACCCTAAATCATAATCAAAGTCCAAAACCAATTCTTCTTTTTACCAGGAAACCCAAAACAAAACACACTCGTAGTTCTCAGTCTTTGAATCTCGGATAATCCAGAATTGCGTAAAGGCTGGCCTTATAAGCCATTGTGACGGTGACCTTACGCGTCACACATGTACAGTCAAAGTCCTTAGTAATGTGGTAGCAATTGCACTACAAAATATAAGTGCTCACGAAAACCCAGATGACATTAGAAAAGGATACAGATAAATTTTAACTGAAAGTGCGTGGACTCTCGACCCCCTGGAGGTAGAAATGAAGGAGAGAATGAAGACAAACCTGAGTGCCATTATGAACAATGCTGCTCATCCTCTCTTTGACATTGAGGACTTTAAGCCAACAACTTATTCAGCAAAGTTGTGTCAAGAAATGCTACACGAGCTCCTTCTGCTCTTTTAATCTTTAGCCAGGTCAGAAGTTTTCCTTTCTTTTCAGTCATTCTAGTGTGTATTTAATTGTGTGTAAGGAGTTATTGTATTCATTTCATAAAAAATATTTATCTATTCATTGAGCTTCTGTTAAAACCAAATTTAACACTGGGGACAAATAATGTACTATCTGTCACTAATCTAAAGTGAAACGCTAACAAACAGTAAAGTCAAGAAAACCATAATAACCTCATTTCAATAACAAGGAAAAAGTTAAAAACATAACACAATCACAACACCAGATGTTTCATTCTGAAGGCCAGGTGAAGAAGAGTAGGAAAGGGTTAGCATCAGCCAGTTTGTGAGGCTACTAAATAAATGGCATGTTTAAAGAAGTTAGAGGACTACTGAAAAGGAAAGGTGGTAGCCTGTAAGATTTCTTCTATTGACACAGATAATAAACAAATGTGTCCAAGCAGTGCCAAAGTCTTTAAACTGGTGGGGATCAAACTATGTACTTGGTAAGAAAATGCAAAGAAAGGAAAGGCTAACATGCTAGCAAGAAGAAAGAATGCACAACCGAGAACACTAGAAATGAAACAGTATGTCAAGTAAAGCAAAATGTCCTTGAACTGCAGTTTTCCTGGAGCTCCTCAAAAGCCCCGATTTCAGTTCCTTATTACTAAAAATAAAAATAATTTGCTCTTTGTTATTCTTCACTTTCTGTTGTTATTTTACAAGTTTTGGAGATTTTCTTTACATTTTACATTGACACCAGATTCTGTTCACTGTCAGACTTGAGTGGATGAGAAGGAGCTTCACCAGTGTCTCCATATACGCAGGTGCTGACCGATTGACTATTCAGTAGGCAAGCATCAGGGATTTGAACTTAATGTGTGCTGCTTCAGGGAGCCAATGTAGCGACCTGAAGAGAAAAGTGACATGTGCCCATCTCAGCTGGTTAAATACAAGATGGGCTGCTGCATTCTGGACCAACTAACTACAGTAGCTTGATAGCACATGTTAGTACTTCTATCTGACGCGAGTTTCAGTAGTCAAGACACAACAAGACCAAAGCCTGGACTAGAAGTTGTACGGCATAAAGTCTGATCTTGCAGATGCTGTACAGCTTGAATCTTCAGGAATGAAAAACACTACAAATGTGATCAGAAAAAGATAGCTGCTTAATCAATCGCCACCCCAAGGTTACATACTGAATTGGTAAGTGTTAGGGAAAGTGAGCCAGGCTGTACAGAGGTGGGGACCTGAGCAGACTGGCTAGCTGGGATCACAAGAAACTCTCCTTTTTGTCAGGTTGAGCTGTAGATGGTGGTCCTTCATCCAAGTTGAGATATCAGTAAGACATGTGGAGACTCTAGCTGATACTGTTGTCCTCTGGAGGGAACAACAGGTACAGCTGTGTATCATCTGTATACCACTGGTAAGAGAACCTATGTATTGGATGATGGAGCCCAGCGAGGTGGTGTACAGAGAGATAAGTAGAGGACCCTGCACTGATATCTGGGGTACACCTGTGCATGTCTGGTGCATACTTGACAGCTCTCCTTGCCAGGACACATTGCAGGCTTTGCCTGAGATGTAGAACACAAACCATCAGAGAGTAGTCCCAGTGATGCCAGTGTCAGAGAGGGTAGCAAGCAGGATGTCATGGTTGACCGTGTTAAAGGCAGAAGAGAGATCTAACAGGATCAGGACTAATGCCATGTTAGTAGCTCTAGCAAGTCGTAGCTGGTTGACCAGTTGACCACACAGTTGAGTGGTTCCTCTTGAAGCTGGACTGGTTGGCATCGAGCAATTCATTCCGTAAAAGGAAGGAAAAGATCTGGTTTAGAAACAGCATTTTCAAGTGTTTTGGAAAGAAAGGAAAGGAGAGAGACAGGCCTGTAATTGTTAACTTGGGAGAGATTGAGTGTTGTTTTTATTTGGAAGTGGGGTTATCAGAGTGTGTTTGAAGATGATAGGAAATGTGCCTGAGCTGACTCAGGTGTTAATGATGTGTGTAAAGAATGAGTTAGGGGAGAATGGCCTGAAGAAGATGTGAGGGGATAGGGTCAAGTGGGCAGGTAGTGGGGTGATTGGAGAGGAGGTTGGAAACACCACTGGCAGAGAGTGGCGAGAATGTGGAGAATGTTGGGTGACCTTTGGAAGGAGGCATAATGGGTGGCAGCGCGGATGAGAAGTGACTGCTGATAGCAGCCATCCTATCCTGAAAAAATGTGCCAAAGTCATCAGCCGACAAGAAAGTTGGGGTAGGAGTTGGAGGAGAGTTTAGGAGGAAGGTGAAAGCAGGGAACCGACATCGTGAGTCAGTGGTGCTGTTAATTCTGGTCTGATAGAACAGTACCTTAGTGTCGATGGTGACAGATGAAAAGCTTGCATGAAGGAACTTATACTTATCCAGGTCTGCCTGAGCTTTGACTTCCACCATTTCCTTTTGGCTGTCATGAACACGATCTGTTGATTGTGGAGTGCTTTGGAAAGCCAGGGACAGGAGGGTCGTTCATGTGCAGGCCTGGAAGAGAGAGGACATACATTGTCAAGACAGAAGGACAAAGTGGAGTGTAGGGTGTCTGTGGGCAGTGTTGGAGTCAAGAGAGGAGAAGTGGTCAGGAGTAAGGAGAGCAGAGGAGATTATGGAAGAGAAATGGTTGGGAGAAAGGGAACGGAGGTGTCAGTGGAAGGATACAGTGAGGGGAGGAGAAGAGTGAGAAGAGGGCAGCAGTAGGGAAGCTGAATGAAAAAGTGGTCAGACATATGTAGAGGTGTGTTTATCTGTTAATAAAAAAACTGCAAAGGGTGAAAATCTAACACAGGAAAAATGTACTTTACTTGTGTGTAAAAAGAGGCTTTATCTTGCTTTGGAGCATATGAAACACATCTGTGATATAGTAATACTGTACATAGACCTGCTGCAGTAAATGACAATCATCACAAAATTCTGACAAGCATTAAAAAACTAAATAGTTAAACACCAACAGGATCTTGTCAAAGAAGACACTGAGAAGAAAAATAAGCAATAAAGGTGCTTTCATCAGGAAAATATACAAAACACGTGAGAATAAACATAAAAAACACAAACAGGACAAAACACAACAAATATGTTATTTTTCTGAGCTTAAATTTTACAGGTCTTGAACTGTGCCTAATGGGGGGGCTTATACTTATCCACCCTAACAGGACCAGCTAGTGCCTTTCTCACCTGCCATTTCTCATTCTCTCTCATGTTAACTAGATTGAGTGACCAAATCTCAGCTTTAATGCACCCCTGTAACCAGCAGGAAACAGCCATAGGAAGCTTGCAATGGCTACAATATCCAGTGAATACAACAGTTTTAAACATGTGTCACTTGCACCAGATACAGTTTTTTTCAGCACACTATTGCAATAGTCAGTCATATTAAACATTTATTACCCTTGTGAAACAAAGTGTCACCAGTGACAGACGCCATGGTTAACAATAATAGCATTTGCCGAACGTCATTAACAATAGCCACTTTCTTAATGAAGTGGTTATTAAGTTTTTTAAAGTGCCATCTTTCCAAAAAAAAAAAAAATAAGGAATAAATCTGGAGCCATGTAATAAAATAAAAAAACTGCTTATTTGTATTTTATTACTACAGGCTCACAATGGCAATCTCAAGAACATTCACAATAACATACCCGATGTGTGCACAGGATAACTTAAAACTGAAACAGAAATATAATAAAAAGACCCCATCTGACTGAAAAACCTAACCTCTCTTTTGTTGTATGCAGGTTATAAGTATTTTTTAAAGAAAATAAAAAACAGGAGTATGTGGTTCCAATAAATCATATCAAAAATAAAACTTTAAATGTGAACATACACCTCCATCTCAAGTCAAGTCAAGTCAGGAAGCATGCAGTGGTACAGTGCGTTGCCGAACCCACTACACTCAGGATCCCGATTGGCAACCCCCCAGGCAGACACGAGGTCCAGTCCCACCACCCGGAAATGACCCTCTATCTGCCACAGCCAGGTGTTAAGTGGGTGACCCCTTGGCCTGGTCCAGCTACTCGTGTCCCCAACAATGAGGATCTTACAGGCTGGATTACCCTCAGGGAAACGTGCCACATGGCCGTACTGCCGTAACTGACGCTCCCTCAAAATTCAGGTAATGTGCCACATTCGGGACTCCATGAGCAACCACTCATACAACACAAAGTCAAACCAACAGTACCCAAGGATTTTCCGGAAAGACACAGTACCAAAGGAATCCAGTCTTCGTCTCAGGTCTCTGGATAGCGTCCATGTCTCGCAACCATATAGCAAGACAGGAAGCACCAGGACTCTGAAGAATTGGACCTTCGTCCTTTTGCACAGATATCGGGAGCGCCACACACCCCTTTCCAGTGACCTCATGACCCCCTATGCTCTCCGAATCCGTCTACTGACTTCATAGGAAGAGTCACCAGAGACATGAATGTCATTGCCAAGGTAAGTAAACCTCTTGACAAGGTCGGAAGTCTCTGGAGCGCCCTGATCAGAGCCTCCATTGACTCCACGAAGATCACAGCATCGTCAGCAAAGTCAAGATCTGTGAATCTTTCTTCACCAACAGATGCCCCACACCCACTGGACCCCACGACTTGCCCAACACCCAGTCGATACAAACATTGAACAGAGTAGGAGCAAGAACACACCCCTGACGAATCCCAGAATCAACTGGGAAAAACACAGAGGCTCTGCCTTCACTGTGCACAGCACTCACTGTACCAGTGTACAGGCCGGCCATGATATCCAGCAACCTCAAGGTGATCCCGCAAACCCACAGGATGTCGAACACTTTCCGAAAATTGACAAAGGCTGCAAAGAAACTCTGCCGATATTCACTTTTGCACTCCATGAGAACCCTCAGTGCCAGGATGCAGTCGATGGTAGACTTCTTAGGCGTAAAACCAGACTGTTCCAGTCGCTGGTAGGTGAGTAAGTGATCACAGATCCTATTGAGGACGACCCTAGCAAGGACCTTACCTGGCACCGAGAGCAGTGTTATCCCCCTGTAGTTGCTGCAATCCAGGCGATCACCCTTCCCTTTCCAGATAGGGACAACAAGTCCCATTTTCCAGTCAGTTGGGATGATGCCAGTCTCCCCAATGGAAGCAAAGATTGCTTGCAATGCCAGGAGGACAGCCTTACCACCAGCCTGGAGAAGTTCACCCTGGATACCTCAGAGCCCTGCAGCCTTTCCTCCCCTCAGCTGGTTCACCACCTGTGCAATCTCAGTGAGATTGAGTGGTTCACAGATAATTGGAGGATCAGCCTCAAGAACCGTGGACCCAGAGATATCCAACGTCCTAGCCAGAGGACCAGCTTTGATCAGTTCTCCACCACCTGATACAGTATATACCCCTCAAAATGATAATATTACTAAGTTCAAAACACACTGCCTGTGTTTAAACAGATATGCTGGTACAGTAGTACATCAGTTAACCTTCTTAGCATTAGACCCAAGTGTCACTCGGCAGCTGTATAGACGTGTCTCGCGTAAGCATTAGACCCGAGGAATACTCGGGCTGTAAAAGTGGCAACAGTGTTAGTGTCGAGTGTTAATCAGGAAATGATATGTGCGTGTCTTGTGTAAGCAACAGGCCTGAGTGTTGCCCAGGCAATGGTGCAGACATGTCTTCTCATAATGGCATCTCATAAGAAATATTTTTCAGGAGCCCAGGTGTTGCACTCTCGACAGTAATACGAGCAGTGACAACGAGGTAAATCTGTCTTCAGGCAGTGAAATTGAAATGGACAGTGAAACTTAAAAGTGATTCTGAAGAATCCGAAAGTGACACTCGTGTCAATCACACATGTACAGTGTGCTGTTCAAAAGCTGATTAGTCTGGATTATTATCAGTCTTATTATCATTATTCATTATTATTATTAGTTTTATCATTATTATACTTTCTATGCTTCTGACTTTGTACTTTTAGTGTTTTGCATGTTTTACAGTAGAAAGATGAGATTTAATAAATATGTAATTTTTCAAGCCAAAAAAATGCAACACTAAGGAGATTAATGAAGCAGAGGCATGCCAGGACTTTATAGTTCATTATAAGAACCTTCATTATCAAAAGTAGATTTGCTATACAAGGAATAAGGGTACATAATTTTGGTTTTGTTGCCGGGCTCATGTCATCTGCCATCTCCTTCCTTAGCCCCCATATAAAGCCACCACCACCTCCACCTCCACCCAGAATTTCCAATGCTCAGGCTCTCATCCACCTCATCCAGTGCCTGTACATTCATACTGATTTGCACCTTAACTTGAGGTCAGAGGCTACATCATCAGTCCAGTTCAGTTCAGTTCAGTTTTACTTTATTAGTACCATAGGTAATATTATGTTGTTGCAGTACAAGAGATTGGCTGTCCTGTTAACAACAAATTAATAAGAACAGACACACATACACATATACACATTAACGTACAATAAAAACACAAGCTAAAATAAGATGTTTCATGAAAAACACAAACCAATTACAAATATAAATGAAAATAATAAATAAATCCTGAATCTAAGATTTATTGAGATGTATGATTGCTGCTGAAATAAGACCATTTTTACATCTTTTTGTTCTGCTTTTGGGAACAATAAACCTTTTTCCAGAGCAAAGTAACTGAAGTTCAGAATGCAAAGGATTAGAGACATTACCTAAGACAGAGCTTGTCATGTGCTTTAACTGCCTAGAGAACAGAAATAATGGGCCCAATCAGCCTACTTGATCATTTACCAATTTGATCCATTTTACTTCTATGGTTAAAACAAAGATTTCCAAACCAAGATGCCAGAGAAAAAGATAAAACAGATTCAATAAAAGCATGGTAAAATAGTCTTAACAGGGTTTTATCGATCTGGAAATTAAACAGTTTCCTTAGGCAGAATAAACGCTGGTGTGCCTTTTTGCAAAAATTTAGTGTAGAATCAATTACTGTCCCCAAATAGTTGTACGATGTCACACACTCTACAGTTTAAAAATTAATACCTATATCTTCGTGATTACCACCATTTTTCCTAAAATCAATGATCATATCCTTAGTTTTAGATACATTTAACTGCAAGATTTGGTATGGGCCCAGTTATCAAGAGAGTGGAATAGGACACTGTACAAGGCCAACAAGGTCTATAATAAAAGTAGAAATCACACTTGTGATTGGGGAGTCCCTTCATGTACTACTGCAGCTTGACATGGAGCCTGAGGAAATTGTAGGTTCTGCTTTAAAAACTGGAGCTTCTGAGGTCTTTACTCCAAGGGTACCAAATTTAGAAATATCATAGAGACAAGGAGGAGAAGAAGAATTTCAGTGGATTTCATCCAAGGATCATTGAACAGCTGATCCTTCAGTAATAAAGAGGATCTTGGGAATGCAGAGATTGCAGGAATCACCAAAGGAAGCTATGGTGAGGCCACCCTAAAGAACTGAGAAAGGCAATTTTACCACTGGAAGTAATTCTGGAAATTCCCCAAATTAACCAATTTCGTGGTTTAAAAATCAGTTTACTAAAGAACAACGGTTGAGGTGAGATGTAAAACAACAGACTGACAAGATGGTAGTAGGCTGAAATTTTGAAGAGAGTTGAGACAGAGAAATGAGGTACTGAGTGAGTACTGTGTTTTGGTACTTATGGTAGAGTACAGTTGAGATAGGTACAGTAAGTGGGCGGTCAAACCCGCATGGTTGAAAGGAACAAGTCCGGTCGAACAACTTCTGCTTTGTTTTCTTCCCTTGATCATTGTGTGTTTTTTGTTTTAATCAACCATATTCAAGTCTCTTAATACACGCTCAAGGTTAAGGTAGCACATGGAGTAGTTCCTGCCATATTTCTAAGTTAGTATAACTTATCAAGAATCAGATAAATATATTAAAGGAAGGCTGAAGAACCTTATTGGTTTGTTGTAAAAGAGAAAACCAAACAGTATGTGGTATTACTCTAAGAAGCCCTGACTCTAAGTCCCACCAGCAAGAAAAGCTAAAGGGTGATGTAAGAAGAGACCTACAAGGATCTCCTTCACCCGCCAGTGCTAGGAGATTCAAACTCAAACTAATTTGCTCCAAGCATCATACAACCACTATAGTCATAAACATGAGGGGAAAAAGAAAGTAGGAAAGCAATGCAAAATTCCAAGAAAACAGTTGATAAGCAGCAATCACAAACACAGCATTTACTTTCACAGAAGATCAAATAAGCCCAATGCCTCACTTTTAAACATAGGGTTGCTACAAAGTCACATGGCAAGAACAGCAGAGCTCCAGCACACAGAGGCCTCTCAGCAGGTGCATTCCAGACAAGCAAATATGGCAGACACTGCAGACACTGCAAGCTGTGAAAGTTCATGCCACTGTCATGTTTGGCAAGTCTGTTTGTTTTTCATTGAATGTTATTTTGCATCTAAGTATATGGCCAACTGCCAATACAATGAATCAATGGGCAGATATTGTTGTGTTCCATGTTAATCAGAATCTATGTTGTTTTCTGTGTATTTTAACAAATGTATGTCTTTATGTGTTAAATCTATACTTGCATTTTACCCGAGACCTTGTCACAGAACTCTGTGTCTGTACTCAGTGAAGAGTGCTATACAAAAATAAACTGAACAGAATTGAATAAATGTGTACACTGGGACACCATTCAGAACTTGATCCTGCCTTGGGCAAGATGCTGATGAGATGGTAGCCATTCCACCCAGCCCCTTATTTGAGTTGCGTGAATATATAAACTGGATGGATGAAGGTAAAGGTACACAGTGGCTCTGCAGCTAGGGATCTGCACTGGCAATCGGAAGATTGCCGGTTCAAATCCCGTAAATGCCAAAGGGAACTCTGCTCTGTTAGGCCCTTGAGCAAGGCCTTTAACCTGCAATTGCTGAACGCTTTGAGCAGTGAGAAAAGTGCTATATAAATGCAAAGAATTATTATTATTATTATTAAACAAGAGAATGAGATACACCCTATACAAAGTACAGTGGAACCTCGGTTCACGACCATAATTCGTTCCAAAACTCTGGTCGTAAACTGATTTGGTCGTGAACCAAAGTCATTTCCCCCATAGGATTGTATGTAAATACAATTAATCCGTTCCAGACCGTACGAACTGTATGCAAATATATTTTTTTAAAGATTTTTAAGCACAAATATAGTTAATAATACCATAGAATGCACAGCGTAATAGTAAACTAAATGTAAAAACATTGAATAACACTGAGAAAACTAACACTGTAAGAGTTTGCGCTATAGGGCTATGAACCGCTCGCTAAAAACACTTTTTTTAATGAGTTTTAAGCACAGGGAAAAAATTGAACATTTAAATCCATAAATCCATAATTTAATAAACCACCAAGAAAAGTAACATTGCAACAATGCACGCTACAAACCGATCGCTGTAAACAGAAGTGAAGTGGAGGTTAAAAATCCAATAGAAAAAATTCTTCATTAAATACAACGAGGTTAAAACAATGCTCGGGTCTGTCTCTTTAAAAACAAGCCTGGTGCATTTTTTAACTGCCTTCTTGGCCTTATGCGTCCAGCCGTCTCTCTCTCTCTCGTGTGTGTGTGTGTGTGTCTCTCACTCTCTCTCTCGCGCGTCTGTGCGTGTCTCTCTCTCGCGCGCACGTCACTGTGTATGTCTCTGTCTCATGCGTCTGTGCGTTTCTCTCTCTCGCGCGCGCATCTGTGTGTGTGTCTCTCTCTCTCACTGCACAGGGAATGCACAGGGAGAGACTGAACACGTGTGGAAATCATCGGTGCGCACAAACTGAAAGGGAAACTGGCTTGTTCGTATACCGAGTGTGTGGTCGTGAACAGATGCAAAAGTTTTGCAGACTTTTTGGTCATAAACCGTACATGTTCCAAGACATTCGTGAACCAAGGTTCCACTGTAAATTGAATTTCAAATCATGTACTACCAGTGATAAATTGACTACTTTCAACCACTTTTTTATCCAATTAACCCAGGGGAAATATATGAGCCACATCATCGTCATCACCATTTTGATACCATTTGAATTTTTTGGATAACTTGTTCTTTAATGATTTTTTTTAGTGATTATAATCCTTTAATCGGCAAATACAATTTCTTGCGTTAGGAATTTGTCAGTTTTCACATACCCCAACTTACTCTCCAGAGAGCTTTTTGGGGTCAGAGTACAGAGTCAGCTATTTGTATAGCAACCCTGGACCGACTGCAGGTTAAGGATCTCGCTCAAGGGCCCAACAGAGTAGCATTCCTTCTGTCATTGCCGGTATTCGAACCTACAACCTTCAAGTTACCAGCCTAGCCACCACTCCGCTACATCTGTTGCTAAGAGACATTTTTGTTGATCTTGAGAAACCTGTTATACAAAAAAAATATATAGTTTACAGTAGCAGGCAGGAGCTTGGTGATTTTTTCATGGAAACTAATTTGATGAGAATGAAGAATTGGATGTAACACAGCCACTCACTGACTGCTTCCGCCCAGAACCATAAAGACTCCAGTATAGGCCACTGACTCACTTCCATTCCACTCTTAGGGCAACAAACACTAATTCAAAATGGAACAGAAAGTCAGCAGTAGTTGTATGAAAAGCACTACTGAAAAACACATCGGTGTCATCAACCTAAGTGTATCCTGATTTTTTTTTAATCTTTTTTCCATCTTACCTTATTGTAATTATACAGGGTTTTCCTTAAGCAAAAAAAAAAAAAAACACTTTATGAGCTTCTTGTTTAGGTAATTTACAATGGCGTAGTTGGCAGGATTTCCTGGTTGAATGTCCAACCATGTGAACATTCAAAATGTCTTGAAAACATTATAACTGATGGGGGAACACTGTTTTACAGACAATGAAGAACGTTATTCTCCACATTGATCTAAAAAAATGTTACTGTGAGCTGACTGAAGCTAAAAATATGTGATAGGTCAGGAAAGGGTCAAGCCATGTATGTCTAAGATTGAAACCATAATAAATATTGTGTTTTTCTTCCTAAAAATCAAAAGGCAAGTTTAAGCTGTTCTCGCGTTGGCCATTTTGTTATTTTGTACCCTGCTTTTCCAAGAGGGCTGTGCCTTTAACTGGTTTGACATGCAAGAGGGTGCAAAATAATGTGAAATGTAACTAAAAACAGAGGGATAGAAGGAGAGAGAAAGAGAAACGCCTTTGTGATCAAGTACAACTTAGTCATTATTAACAGCGCTCCATTGTAATAGATGGCAGCACATAAAGCAGTGATCCCCCATGTCAAAAGGTGTTTTTTTAGGCTTACAATTTTATCATTTTAAGTTATTGCACCAAACAAGTACTTCTTCAGATGAAAGTAAATGATCCAAATGTGATGGCATGGTGAGGTTATACCCCTAAACTTCAGAACGGGGGACACTGTTACATGTAGAAATTTGCTGTATTGATAATGGGGACTGATTTAATTGGTGTACAGTGGAAATAACTGAATGTAGATCCACTACTACCACAGTTTCTGCTTATGTCCTTAGGTTTGCATCCTCCACCCTCACTGACTTTATTCCTGCCTAGAACTCTTCCTCTTTCACTACCACTCACTAAAATCAAGAGGAAACAGCAAGTCAACATCAGTTGTTTGACCAGCACCATGGAAGTCACACTGCTGTTGTCAACCTAAGTGCTCCTTGATCTAGTTGATTTTTATGTTTTTTCTGCCTTACCTTATGGCAATTAACAGAAACCCCATCCCGTTATAAACTTCTTGTTTCCTTCATTTACATTTACTTTTATATGCTTAGCAGACGCTTTTATCCAAAGCAACCTTAAAAAAAGGTAAACATAATCGAGCAACATTAAGCTAGGGCCTGTTTGATCAGCAAGAGTAGTAGGACAGTTAACAAAAAGTTGATTGCCACAAGTAAAAATATGTATAAACTAATACATTTACAATCATGGGTTACACTTGATAAAATGATTAAACTTAGTCTAAACAACAAATTAACCAGCAATATAAAATGTCACAGAAAAAAAGTTTTTTTCACTGTCAATTAGACAAATATTCAAAGAACAGGTGAGTTTTCAATTGCTTCTTAAATATATTGAGGGTGTCAGCAGTATGGATGGAGGTAGGAAGCTCATTCCATCAACTCGGATCTACACAAGAAAACAGTCTGTATTGATACTTGATACCACACACAGATGCCATCACCTGGTGCTGTTCACTGGCAGACCTGAGTGGGTGAGAAGGGGCATCGCGTCTCACCAATGTCTCCATATACTCAGGTGCTAACCCCCTGACTTCTCTGTAGGCAAGCATCAGATATTTGAGCTTAACGTGTCCTCCTACAGCGAGCTAATGTACAGGCCTAAAGAGAAGAGTGACCTGTGCCCATCTCGGCTATTTAAATACATCATACATCCTGGAGAGCTACTGTGGCTGCAGGTTTTCATTCTAACCGTTTTCTTAATTAGTGACCAGATTTTGCTGCTAATTAACTCTTTGCCTTAATTTTAATTGATGCACATCTTAAGACTCAGGCCCCTTAATATTTTCTTTTTTACTTAATTAGCAACCAAACAATATTAAGGCACAAAATGTACCAATGCATAAACAACAACCTGTGTTCATCACACAATAACTGAAAAAAAAGAAAGGTAAAGGACTCCGTAATTGATCTGCTCAGGTTGACAAAACATTTTGACAGCACTCTTAAAAAAGAAAATCAACAGTTTTGTAAATGTCTGCCATGGCAGAATGAGCACCATGGAGTTAAATAACTGGTTTAATTAGCAACGAGAATTGGCTTCAAGTTAAGAAACTGAATGAAGTGAAGATTGTTGGAGTTTGAGGTCCCAACTTAGTTGGTCACCTGTTGGCTCACTTCACATCAAATTTATGTTTAGGTGACGTTTAAGGAAAAAGGAATCAATTCAGTGGTCAGAATCTCAAGAAAAGTCAATTAAAATAAAGGGAAATAGTTAATTAGCAGCAAAAACTGGTCACTAATTAAGAAAAAAGTTTGAATGGAAACTTGCAGCCACAGTAGCTCTCCAGGGGCCTCATGCATAACGCAGTGTGTAGAACTCACACTATAACATGACGTAAGCACAAAAGCGAAATGTGCTTACGCACAGAAACATCTAGATGCAGGAATCTGTGCGTACTCCAACTTCCGCGTTCTTCCGCTACATAAATTCCAGTCAGCGTGAAAAGTAACGCACATGCACGCGCCTGCTGTCCCGCCCCAACTCCTCCCAGAATTATGCCTCTATGAATATGCAAATCAATATAAATAGCCCTTAAGCTCAGCCTCCTGTGAAAAGACAATGGGAAAAGCATGGGGGAAAATAGAAGAATTTCACCAAATACCAAGTGGAGGCAAGGAAAAACTTACTATTTGTTAGTTTAAACAGTGGTATAATCAACAAAAGTAAGTTGATCGAGTGACATAACGTGTTGGAAAAACTTGAAAGCTCAAGTTCACAAAGTCGCACAGTGAATGAAATAAAAAAGAACATATGTCACATATCCAAGTCGCCGTGAAAAGGCGAGTCGTAGCCCAACGTCTGAATATCATATGAAAGCTTATTAGGGTACAGAGAAAAAAAATAGGCAAACAGTGGGGAAAAAAGCAGGAGATGTCAACTTTAATCTCGAAATTTCCACTTTAATCACGTAGTTTATTTTGTCATTAAAGTAGAACATCATAAACTTCATCTTAAAATCGATTAATTTACTAGTTTCCCAAATCCTATCATAACTAAAGTAACACGTTAAATGCTTTGTTTTGTATTTGATCTTCTTTGTGCTCTGTGTGTGAATCACTACGTGGTTCTTAAACCGGCTTTCTCTTCCTCCGACAGGACACAGAATCCATTAAATTCGGGATATTACAGCTGTCTGAATAATTAAAATACTGAGATGTATACGTGATATCTTCTTTATGATGATAGGAATGAAAGCATGTCATTAAACATGGGAGCACAGTGGCGGTACTGTCTCTTTCAAACGTGCTAACCTCTAATTCCTGTCCGTACTTTTCTTTCTCCAAATACCCAATCGCCACAAAATCAGCTCTGTAATAGACGTTAAGCCATCTGTAAGCTTACAATGATGATTTTTCAAAACTTTTAAGGAACACTGAAATATCTTCATAGTACGTGTTTAATTATTCTATTCATCTATCCTTCCAGCATACAGCAATCAATCAGGATCAATATGTTAACTAGCTGGCGCTGTGGCACCGTGTCCTCACATGTTTAATTATTAACAATACAGATTATTAAAATGAAGTTAAAGTTTTACCTGTACAATATAACCAACATATTTTGCTACATTTTATCTTTAAAATGATATTGTCATCATATGTAAATACGTGCTTTATAAAGTGGTACAGGTTGTGCAATATTATAACTGAAGTGCAAGTTTACTGTAATCAGTGCATGCTCCCAACCTGGTGTCATCAACAAACCAAAACACTGGATCAGATGTAAAACCTTTGAGCCCAAGCAGGCGAGATACACATATCAGTTGGAAATGGCGATAGACCCTGCTTTTCAACTATGTAAAACAGAGCTCTGTCCAGTTTGGTCCTGGCACAATTTTCTAAGCAAATCTCCCACTTGCAATTCTTTTGACATGCTGAGGAGGACTTACCCTTCCGTACCTCCTACACCTTTCAATATCTGAGTTGAGCGACATGGCCTGAATGGGGTAGACCTCTCATTTTCATTCTGACCTTTAAAGGCTATACTGGCTCCCTGGAGTTTACAGTGAGGTGATTGTACTTATAAGTACAAACAGTTCTACAAGAAGCACTTGATGGACTGATTGACTGTGTTTAAAGTTCTTGGGATGAAACTGTTTCTGAACCGCGAGGTCCGTACAGGAAAGACTCTGAAGCGTTTTGCCGTGGCTGAGGCAGCATGTGCTTGATGCTGTATCCTGATAATTCTCTTTCACATCAGCTGCTGCTGTGATTCCCCACTCAGATACAGTGATATAAATACTCTAAGTGGTGCAGTGAGAGTAAAATGGAAAAAGATGATCCGCTGTGGCAACCCCTAACAGGAGCAGCTGAAAGAAGAAAAGAAGGTGCAGTGAGAGTAACAACGCTAAAGCAGTTATGGTATTTGGAATACTATGGCTATTCCCTGGACCATTATATTGTTACAGGTTAATTACAATCAGATGCATTACACTAATAAACAATATGCAGTTAGTTTCAGTGTATTTATAAAGCCACGTCAGAAATGTGCATCTAAGAAAGAAAGGGTAACCACACAGGAACAGTAGCACTGCTTTGACGTTGGGTGCCGCCAGTCTGCATAACTGAGTGGAGAACTTGCATACGACAGGGTATGAGGTACCGTGGAAATGCGCGTGGCTTTACGCCAAGTTTAGGTTTCATACATCGCGATTTGAACGTGGAAACATTCTTACGAAACATTTCTGTGCGTACACACCGTTTATACATGAGGCCCCAGGACTGGAGTTGGAGACCCCTGTCATAGACAATCTGTAGAGGCTTGATAGCACTCCTGCCAGAAGACAGTAGCAGTATACAACACAAAGTGTATATAGATATCATTAACTCTAATTCAGTATGCACTAATAAATCACATAGCAAACCTTTTAAATCACCCATTTTAACCATTCCAAAACTTTAACAGGGTTTACAATACTTTCATTTTAGGAATAACCATTAAATTAAGATCAAGTCACCATTTTTCTTTTTATCTAAAATAAAATAACCTGATTACACGAATGAACCTTTGAAATAACCAAGTTTAATCATACCAGAACATTAATGGGGTTTACAATACTCTCATTTTAGGAATAACCACTAAATTACGATCAAGTCTCCATTTTTCTTTTTATCTAAAATAAAATATACTGCTGAGAAAAAGTAACAAAATGTTATGCTTGTTGTAGCAATACTGTCATTCAGAAAAAAACATCTTTTGTTCAATTTACTCAAATCAAAAAAGTATACAAACCGATTGTGACTGAGAAACTGAAAAATATCAAAACCACATGTGAAGGAATACAACCCCAAAGATGTGTGTCAGTTCTTTTTTATTGTTCTCGAAAGTCGCATAAAGTTGACTTTCCTCCATATGAGAATCGTGTGCCATCTGTTTCAAACCTGTACCATGTATGTACTGATCCACTTGCTGATGGATGTTACTAAAAGTGAAGACATACAGTATGACCATGTCTGGCAGTAAACAGCCTCAGAAATGTGGATAATAACCTTTATTTTTAAGATTATCAAATTAACAAATATTTTAAAGTAGCTACCCTTTTCAAACAATGTAATTATTTATAAGCACTCATTATCAGTTACTTTACTTGACTGTTTAACAATTGGTTCAATCATATCAATATCACAGCCGCTAAATTGTCACCGTTGTGATGTTTGGCATGTGTGACTAAGCAATATGAATTCAATTCAGATCAATTTATACAGTGTAGTACACTGTTTATAATTATAAATACAGGATACTTGAAATAAAGCTTAATATTGAATGTAACAATAACATAAACAATATTTTGCCACAACTCTGGTGTCAATCCAGGTGGTTTGTTGTGTGGTGGGTGCGTCAATGCACTGTAATCAGTGCATGCTCCCTACCTGGTGTCATCAACAAACCAAACACTGGATCAGATCAAAAACCTTTGAACCCAAGCAGGCAAGATACACATATCAGTTGGAAATGGAGAGAGATCCTGCTTTTCAGCTATGTAAAGCAGAGCTCTGTCCAGTTTGGTCCCTGGCAAATCTCACTCCTGCAATGCTTTTGACATGCTGAGGAGGACTTTCAGTATCTGAGTTGAGCGACATGGCCTGAATGGGGTAGACCTCTAATTTTCATTCCGACCTTTAAAGGCTGTACTGGTTCCCTGGAGCATCCAATTAAACTTCAGAAGTGTGTCTGGTATTACCTATTTTGGTGTCCCTTCTGAAAAGGCATAACAAGGACTAAGCACGGAATCTTCCTATATCTTTGTAGTGTGTTTCCCTGTATTCTCAGCATATTTTGCCTGAGGAGTAGAAATGAAAAGTGTGGTTATAACCCTACATAATCCTGACAGACACACTCAAGTTCACATTTAATTCTTTAAAATGTAATAACCTGTAACTCAGGTTTAGAATTGGTCAGCAGTTTTCATCACAGGCTCAGACTGGCTTCAAATAAACCTGTTATGGACCAGGGAGATGGTAAAATGCTTAAACAACTGAACAAAAATTTTAGTTATCATTCAGGGCAGAGCCAAAACTAGTATCAGAACCAGAATCTCTTAATTGTCATTGTAACAAATACAACGAATTTAGGTGCAGTTCCTGTGGTGACAAGATAAAAATAAATATAATTACAAAAGAAAAGAAGAAATAAGGTAGAACACAAACATTCAACATAAGACCTTAATTGCACAAGATGTCATCTATTCCACTGCTGCATTGGAGGTGATTAAGTGGCATTCAGTGCCCTAATAGCAACAGGGTAGAAACTGTTATTCAGTCTATTAGTCTTTGTTTTGATGCTCCTATATCTTTTGCCTGATGGCAACAGTTGGAACATATCATGAGCGGGGTGTGAGGAGTCTTTGAAGATGTTTTCCCCTTTCCTGAGGCAGCGAGAGCTGTGCTGTTCCTCCAGAGAGGGTAAAGAGCAGCTGATGATCTGCTGGGAAGTTTCTACGATTTGCTGAAGTGTTTTCCTCTGCACTGTTGTGCAGCTGGATAACCACACGCAGAGGCAGTAGCACAGGATACTCTCATTAGAGCAGTGATAGAAGAACACCAGCAGTTTTGGGGGGATGTTATTTTTACTGAGGACTCTCAGGAAATAAAGTCTCTGCAGAGCCTTCTTTGCCAAGAATCATTCAGAGCTTGAAACTAAAACCAGTAACTCAAAACCATACAGTAGTCATAGTAAACGTAGCAAGTGATGACACTTTCAAAATATGGTTTCTTCTTCTTGTACCAGATTTTCACAAAGTAACATTGTGGAAGGATTTGGGGGGCACACCAAAACCAACACTTGGCAGTTTGTTCATTTTCTTTGCAGTTGCAAACATAGCAACCTGGAGAAGCTCCTCTGATTCCTTTAAAAGCTGTCAACTGTTTGAGTGAAACAGAAATAGTCCAGAAATAGCCCAAAAAGAAGGTCTCACCCCAAGGCCAAGTTGGCTCCAGGAAAATGGGAGGCTATAGGCCTCAATGGACCTTAAAATGGAAGTCAAGCTTTTAAATTCAAAAAGGGGTTTCTAAAGCTTAAAGTCAAGGGAAAAAAATGATAAAAAACAGACTGTAGTTTGAGACAAAACCAAAACAAATCTTTATAAAATTGTAGACTTATTAACAAAAAAACAGAAAACAATAATGTGTTAAAAAGTCGAAAAAGGTGGGGAAAAAAGACATTGCTTAAAAGGCAATCTTCAGCAAACAACTCCCAATATAAAAACCCAGAAAACAAACCAGAAAATGTCAAAACAAAAAAAAAACAAAGAATATCAGTAATTAAAATGAGAACTCACCCAGCATATTTAATGAATGGCAAAGGACAGCATTACCCATCAGCCTTTACAGGGCTGGGAGCAGTCCATCAAAGGTGATGTACAGGAGGCCTGCCTCTTGGGGAAACACCCACAAAATACAAGAGACATGAGAGAACAGAAAAATACACATAGAAACTTCATAACTGAATAGAATAAAACTAGTGGAAAATATATATGAAATAATAATAAAACAATAATATTAATGATATTAAAAAGAAGATGAAAAGGCATTTTTAAAAATGAGCCAGAGAAGGAAACCCTGGCTTCACCTCAACACCCAAACTACTATTTGATAAAATAAAGGAATTGTGGGTTGAGCCGTACAAAGCTAGTCAGACACATTTGAGCATCACAAATTAGTTGTATAATAAGTGGATTAAAATGCTTTCCATTTACAAAAGCAAATTCATTCTGTGATGATGCCTTTATCACAACATGTGTACAGTTAACTGCACCCATTACATTAGGAAAATGCAAATTGCCCCTTGATTTTGCTTTGTTCACCCTGATGGTAAGGGTTTAGCATGTAACTGGGTTGTATCTTAATTATACTATCCCATAATGATGGTATGGCACAGCCCAGAAAGATTCCTGACTGTCAGACAGTTCACGGTGAAAAGCCCCTGTCTCCAATATAGCCTGTGATTGTTAAAACCTGTAAGGAAACAGATATGCGTGATTTCTGCATGGTGCTTTCTATAATGTAGGCTCCAGTTCAACACACAACTGCATCAGGACGGCTCTAGGATGTCCGAATTAGGTTTAAGTCGAATCATCAGCACAAGCCAACAAAATCATTGCTATCCCTTAAACCATGCTTCAACAAAGGAGCAGATATTGGTCCTGCTGATGGGTTAAGGACCTTCTACTGCCCTGTCCAGCTCTCCTAGAGTAACTGCCTGTCTCCTGGAATCTCCTCCATGCCCTTGAGACTGTGCTGGGAGACACAGCAAACCTTCTGGCAATGGCAGGTATTGATGTGCCATCCTGGAGAAGTTGTGCCACCTCTGTAGGGTCCAGGTATCCCCTCATGCTACCAGTAGTGACACTAACCATAGCCAAATGCAAAACAGCCAGAAAAGATGAGGAGGGAAAAATGTCAGTGGCCTCCACCTGTTAAACCATTCCTGTTTTGGGGGTCGTCTCATTGTTGCCCCTCTAGTGCACCAGTTGTTAAATTCATTAACACCAAAGCAGCCAAAACTGATTAACAAACCCTTCTGCTACTTAACTGACCAGATCAATAGCCCAGAAGTTTCACAGACTTAATGCTATACTCTGATTCTAAAGTGTTCCTTTAATTATTTTGAACAGTTTATATGAAAACACACACTTTACTGAATCTACAGTTTTTTTATACATTGCCAATTATTGTACAGGAAATTGTCAGCTCCAGAAAGTGCTATTACAGCTTTAGTCACACAAGACCTCAACTTGGCAATTAAGTGGTAAATTTCTGAATTACCTGTATGTGTAACCAGCACTCTCCACAAACAGATTTAGACTTTATTGTAATATAGTTTTTCCTGTTGTTCCTCGCTTATTTTATACAGATTGCTTTATTTCTAAGTTTTGATTAAATTTCCCTGGAATATTTTGCAAAATTCAGTGACAGTGAAAGAGGCTCTGTGTTTTCTAAATTAAAAAGGTGGCTGGATTCAGTTTTTACCTACAGCAGCAGTAAATTCTATTCGAAGGGTCTTTGACAGTAAGATTGTCCTTCTGCAGAGGCCGTTAAACCAGCCATTCCTGAACCGCAGCTGCATGTGAAAAACACAAACAAAGTGAATACATGCTTAGCCCTCTAAAAGGGAAAAGGCCATTAATGTCTCGTGGTTGAGCTTTTTGAACATTTGAGACGCTGACAGTTGAGTCTGTTCACTTTGAATGATTACCGTCAGTCCCCTTGGGGGTGAGAAAATACTCTGAGCAAGCCCAAAAGCAATGTTTCAATGGAAAAAAAGAGCCTTACTTAGCAGAGGGCCCCCCATGCCAAGGCATGTCCAGCGGCTTATTCAGGTAAAACACAAGCACACTGTTTACCATCTTGCTAGCATGTGGGGTTTGGCATTTCTGCCAATTTACAAGCGGACAGATGGTCACCTCAGACCTGATTGAAACAAGGGCGCAACAGAAAGTATACAGCAGCAGGAATGACGTTATGTTGTGCTTGCTTATATGAAGCACTTAGAGTTTCAGGGGTCCTTTTTTAAATCTGTCAGCTATTCATTTGTGACAAAAACCTCTCTGGACCAAAGCAAGCACCTCCACTACCTCACATCAGGCCCCCAGAGCGGGAAGTGCCGGATTTATTGCCTGGTTGTTAAACATTGCTGGAGAATATTAGCTTTTAAACCAAATCTATGGACTAATTGTAAAAATAAAACCAAATTGCAAACATCAGCCCATATTTTGATGATTTTATATTAGACTTTACACATTTGGGCAGAAGGATCCAGACTTCTTAAAATTTAATAATAAAAAGACAGATATATTTTAGAATAGTGCAGTGCCAAAGTTCTTCAGTAAATTATCCATAAATGTAAAATGCATGTTAAAGTTAAAAAGCTAATAAATGAACAATAATAAATATTCCATAAAACAAGGTTAAAACACTCTGGCAGTTTCTTCCTTCTTTAAAACCAGGAGCCCCAATGCATCACTTTAAAGCTCGCCATCTCATCTGTTTATCCCATACAAGCCTTGCAGCGAGAGGAAACACCCAATGACAAATGCAGTCATCCTTTAAACCTAGCTCAGGTCTCCATCGTCAGTCCTTTGGCATCCATGCCACATACACATCACCTGCCACCTATTCCTTCGGTGTCTGTGGGAGACACTCCTACGTACCACTTCACCCACCCACATACTGCTCTCTCTGGTGATCCTCAGAATCCTGTCACCCTCTCTCATTCTATTCTTCTTCTTCTTGTTCTCCATTAACCTCTATTCTGTCTTTGACTCTGTTTTTTTCATTGTCCCCCTGTCTCTTGCCCAGGCTCTTTTCTAAGCTGTGGCTGGGCGCAGGCACCACAATCACCAGCTCCAAGGCATTTGATTGACTCACCCTTAGTCTTACTGTAAATGTGTGATCAGCAAAGCACCTCAATGTACCTCGGAGAATCTCATGTACGTTTCCACCTGCACCTGCACCCGCCTAGAGCCTGCATGCTCTGAGTTATTTATTTAATTTAAAAACACACAGCACTATATACAAACTTCTCTTATCACAGATAAGGGAAATGATTAAGAGAATTTACCAATGCCTTTTAAATAGGAGTTTTAGAAATTTCAAAACATTTATAGCACACTCTATTCAAAATGAAACAAGAAAAAGTTGTGCTTCCTTGGAAAATTTCCTTGAGGGATAATTGTACCAAATTTCAACAAAATCAGTCCATTAACAGCCAAATTGTTTCATGCTAACAGACATTAACAATAGATGCTATTGTATTTTATGTGAATGTGCCTATCAAATTATATCATATCATAAAACCTCTAAAAACCTTAAACTTTAGACAGGCCACTCCCTGCTCCAGTTTATTCCATATGATGGATGCGCACAAAAAGTGACCTAACAGTGCATTTCACAGAAATCACCATTATCGATAATACAACAACAACAACAACATTTATTTATATAGCACATTTTCATACAAATGATGTAGCTTTAAGTGCTTTACATGATGAAGAAAGAGAAAAAAGACAAGATAAATGAAAAAATAAAATTAGGGAACACTAATTAACATAGAATAAAAGTAAGGTACAATGGCCAGGGAGGACAGAAAAAACAAACAAAAAAAAAAAACTCCAGACGGCTGGAGAACAAAATAAAATCTGCAGGGATTCCAGGCTATGAGACCACCCAGCCCCCTCTAGTCATTTTACCTAACATAAATGACCTCAATCAGTCCTCATTGTGTTCAGGGTTCACAATACTACAATAATTCTGAATATTCTGAAAGTGGGAAGGCTGAAGTTTAATCTGTAACTGACTTTAGCGAAGTTCTGAGGTGCAGACTGGATGATGCCATTGTGTACAATTCTGGAATCAAAGGACAATGGAATTGTTTTGATCAGCTTCTTTCTTTCTTTTTTTCTGAGTTTTTGTGAGGTTTTATCAAAAGTTCTATAAACAGAATAGGATTTTTGAAGCCCAAGAACCTACTTTTGGCATTTTTTTTCTGTTTCCAATTAGTTTTCATAACGTTAAAAATGTAAGCATTCTCTTACAATTCCATTTTGTTTTCTCTTCAATGCCACTCTTTCTGAAGAACTTTTGTTGAGGGTTGCTATGTTGTAGGCAGGTCAACCAGAGCTGCATGGTGCATCATATCACCGGGTCAAATGTAGGAAAGGTCAGCTCTGTATATTTAACTGGTTGGCTGAGATTACAGACATGATTTGTAAAGACTTGTCAGTGTTTTTTTTTTTTCTTTATATGTTGGTCTGGTGAACAATTCTCTGTGTGTTTTCGGACTAAGAATTTTGGTTTAGCCTTTGGAGTTAGGTGTCCTGGTTTATTGACATTTTTGGTATTGAAGTTGTTCTGGCATTTTGACCACATTTCGATCTAAAAAAAATATATATATCATTTGTCTGTTTTTACCTATGTTCTCTCCGTGTCTGCGTGGGTTTCCTCCGGGTGCTCCGGTTTCCTCTCACAGTCCAAAGACATGCAGGTTGGGTGCATTGGCGATTCTAAATTGTCCCTAGTGTGTGCTTGGTATGTGTGTGTGTGTGCGTGCGTGCCCTGCAGTGGTTTGGCGCCCTGCCCGGAGTTTGTTTCCTGCCTTGCGCCCTGTGTTGGCTGGGATTGGCTCCGGCAGACCCCCGTGACCCTGTAGTTAGAATATAGAGGGTTAGATAATGGATGGATGGATGTTATTACCTACAATTGGAAGAAGAAGGATAAGCTGATGGAATTTGTGAGACATGAACAATCACTGTGCCATCGTGTTCCCATGTTTAATAACATGCTTTCATTCCAGTCATCATGAAAATGATATCACGTGTACATTTCAGTATTTTAATTATTCAGAGAGCTGTAATATCACGAATGTAATGGATTCTGTGCCCTGTTGGAGAAAGAGAAAGAATGGAAGCACGTAGTGATTCACACACATAGAGCACATAGAAGATCAAATACAAAACAAAGCATTTAAAATGCTACTTTAGCTACGATGGTATTTGAGAAACTAGTAAATTAAATGATTTTAAGATGAAGTTTATGATGTTCTACTTTAATGACAAAAAAAACTACATGATTAAAGTGGAAATTTCGAGATTAAAGTTGACATTTTGTGCTTTTTTCCCCACTATGTGCCTATTTTTTTTGTCTGTACCCTAATCAGCTTTCACATGATACTCAGACGGTGGGCTACAACTCGCCTTTTCATGGCGACTTTGATATGTGACTTCTTTTTTATTTCAGGCACTGTGCAACTTTGTGAACTTGAGCTTTCGAGTTTCTCCGACACACTATGTCACTCAATCAACTTCCTTTTGTTGTTTATACCACTGTTTAAATCAACAAATAGTATGTTTTTTCTTTGCCTCCACTTGGTATTTGCTGAAATTCTTATATTTTTTCTGTGCGTAAGCACATTTCGGCTTTTATGCTTACATCATGTTATAGTGCGAATTCTACGCACGCCGTTATGCATGAGACCCCTGATGTACATCCAGGATTGTTGGTTTTGGCATTAAGGAATGTATCTGATAAACTAGAAGATGAAGCAATGTCACCATTCCATACTAAAACAGCAAATGATTGTTTCTTTAGTCCAGTAGATTAAATTGTTCATGTTCTACTAAACACCAAGGCTGCTTAGTCCCAGACTGTAAACTGGAAATACAGGAATTGAGCAACTGGCGTCTGGCACAACTCAAACCTGTTACAATATAAGCTGCAGGGCAATTATTTCCCCATTCACTGCTGCTGTGATGCATTCATATATATGAAACTATTTATCTCTTTATGTTTTCCTGTCATTTCAAATGTTAAAAGGGCTGCTAATGTACACACATTCCAATTACTACCCAGCAAGTCTTATGGTTTTCCCAGAGTTCAAACCTCAAAATGAGGCTTTAACTTTCACAATTTATATTCAATTTTTCTTAGGCTGTCATAATATTTCTTTTCTGATTTTTTGAATCCATTTTAGAAGTCTATTTTTTATTTGGAAATCTTATATAAAAGTTTAGAATTTTATTCAATTCTATTTTTGATGCCATTTTTTTTACCAATGGGCACCACCATTTTGAGGGTTTTGAATCAGTTTTTACCATGGTAGGACATCTCACTATGCACTGGGATGGTGTGATGATGTCATCATCATCAGAGTAACTGTATAAAGGCCACCTCATGAAGCTCTAGTTTATCCATAATTGAATTTATTGGTGAGCTACACACTTTCTTTTGTGATATTTTGAGATTACACTTTTGTTCTGTACTTTGACTTTAATTTTGGATTAGCATTTCTGGTTTTGTTGATTCTCTTTTTAAACTCTAGGCTTTTAACCTTTGCTATATTTTCTTTGACCTTATCTTTTCATCCAGTCCATCCTTATAAAAACTTTCATTGCAAAGTTAGAACATTATCTGAAATAGGACTCCAAGACTGCAAAAGACCTATCAGGAAGGTGATCCAATTCAAGAAACAGGCATTCTGCCTGCGCAGAACCAAAGAAAACTGCTTAACATTTCCACATTAGAGAAACTCGGGAAAGGGGAACCATGTAAATGTCATGATTTGGACCTTGTTTTTATTTTTAGTCATTTATAATTTTTTACAGCCTTTTCCTTGGCCTATAAAATAACGGAGTTGTCATTTTGGGGGTTTTAGAGGTCAAGGAATGTAATGGTGTGGTCTGTTTTTTTGATTTAGGATGTTTTTGAAGATCCTTTAGTTAGGGTTCCTGCAACATCATTTTGTTGTGTCGCAATTGCTTGTTTGTAATGCAGGTTTGTCAGTTGGTTGCTAGGCAGGATGCCTGGGAATGTGCAACTGCATGACTGATTACCACAATGTTATAAAGGTCAGTATCATACTCTCCTTTACTGTCCGAGAGTGTGACTAATTCTATTCTAGAAAACTGTCACTATTTTAAAAATGTTTCTGTCTACATATTTGTTTTCTGTCCATCGACTTTGAATTACTTCTTGCGTTTTGGCTTAGGCTACATGAAATATTCTGATATCTGATTGCTATGATTCTTGATTTATACTTTTGTCTCAGCCATTGTTTATTTGTATCATGTCCTCTCGGGTTTGTTCTTATCTCGTTATTACTATCACATTATACCTCCTGATTCCATCCTCCTTAAAACTGCTGCCACACTCTTTGCAGTTATTACAGTAAAAGCCCAGGCCCACAATAACAAAACTAATGTTCCTTTAGTTTTAAAGATATCTTAAAACAAATTTCAAAAAACAAACAAAAAAATGTAAATCCCTAAAGTAAAGATATCTATTTGGTTATCCAGAAATGTTATTCCTGAACCAGAAAATAAGAGGAAAAAAAAAACACTTTTAATGAAGCATCCACAAATAAGTTGAATAGGAACAGTGTAGTGAATGTCAAAGCACAGCAAAGTCTCGGGGTGTCTCCCAGCTGTAGCATCAGGGGCCTTTCCCCCTTAGGCTCAATGTAAAGAAGACAATGCACATAACATAAAAAACAACTAAATACACTATTAGCATATTAATATGAAATGAATGATCAAACATTATTCAAAATAACATTAAAAATAATAAAACGTACATAATACAACAAAAAGACATCTGAGAAGGGACACCCTGACTATTCCATTACAAATAGCAAGGAACTAAAAATTGCTGAAGGAATCATTTATGTTATTTTGACATCTCAATGTATTGGTGTTATGATCTGGTTTCCTTTTTAAAAAATTGCTGATTTATTTGGCACCTTTTTTGGTATTTTTTGTTTTACTGGAAGGATTTTGACATATGCTGAATCATATTAAAGATGCTGTGGTGGGCTGCCACCCTGCCTGGGGTTTGTTGTCCTGTGTTGGCTGGGATTGGCTCCAGTATACCCCCATGACCCTGTAGTTAGGATAGAGCGGGTTGGATAATGGATGGATGGATGGATGGATATTAAAGATAGTTGTTTATTTTACTTATGCTATTTTGTTTCTTGGGGACACTTCCATCTTGGGCTTAGCTTGTGTATGGTTGCTAGCCATGTTGCTATGCAGTACAACCAGAGGTCACTAAACAGAAGGTATAATGGTCGGGAGCTATGCATCTCCTGTTTGTTTGAGATTGGATAAAAAATAGTTTATGTGTGGTGTGGTTTGCTTTATGCTCATTTTGACTTTCCAAAATAAAGACTTCTCACTTAAGTTAAACCAAAAATCCTTTTTGGTCTCTGATCAGTCTTTGGGGAAAGATGGGACTGATTGTTTTTTAAGAACTTTTGTTAGGGAAAGGCTTACATTTCATCTTCCAATCCCTATTTAAAACTATTTCTGTATTTTCTACTAAAGTCATAAAAACTGTTGGAAATGGAAAGAAGTTCTACCAGTCTCATATTTTGGTCTCCGGCACTCTCTCTGTTTCTCTCAGCAGTGCATTATCCAAAGATACAGGATATTTATGTAACAAATTACTCAGCCGCCGCAAACATCTGATACACACGTTTTCTTCAAAGCACATTTGTTGTGGTTCCAGTACATTTGGACATCACATATCATTTATGTCTCGCAAAAACACAATCACATATGCTTTTAAATCTGAAATTCCCGAAACTGGGCCACATCAAACAGTGTAGTAAACTGGCTGCCTCCCATGCCACTCTTTCAACTTTAGGAACATTTATGCTTGTGAAAAGGAGATGTATGATTCAACTATGAAAGTAAAACTGAAACATATAAAATGCCCATTAGGAATTTGCAATGTGTGTTTGTAAACTTACTGAAGTGGAGAACCCTCTCCCCTGTAATAATAAAATGTGAGAGGTGGTATCTTTTATTATTAATCAAGCAGACAGGCTTTTGGTCCAGATTGCAAAACACTGGACTATGAAACCTCTGCGTGACTATTAGCATGTCAGTTGCCTCCATTAGTTTAAATAAATGCATTCAATCACACCATATCTCTGTATTTGTAAAGTGTCACAGAATGGAGTTACCATTTTGTACTTGAAGCTTAAAGTTCTGTTTGTATGCAAAGACCATTACAAATAAATAAAAGTCTCCCCAAAACTTTCTCATATACTCAGATATAGGGATGGATATTTGAGAAGGAAACCGCAAGACAATTATTATAATTTTATATTATGTACATCAAAGAACCATCAACAACAAATCACATGAAATTAATAATGTATTGAACCATTATTATAAAAGTAAAGTAAAAATAAATCAGACTCTGCAGTACCACTTCCGGTTAACAGAAATATCCCAAAAGTTGATAGGAATCTACATTTTGTACCTAATACTTTTATGAAAAATTTGGTTGACCTAAGTGAATGCGTACTCAAGTTATCAGGTTTACACACACGCACACACACACACACACACACACACACACACTAAGACAGACGCACAGAAATAATTCCAAAAATTGTATTTTCGGACTCAGGGAGGTCTAAAACGTCGAGATTCATCAAAATCGACGATTACAATACTTCCTCTATACTTTGTATACAAAAAAGTAAAAATGTAGCAAAACTCCTTCAGTTAACTGTCATATAAAGTACTCCATAATATGCAGTCCACAATGCAAAGTGAGGTTCTCTTCTTATCACCCTTTCCAAACTTCTGAGTCTTAACTGAACCTTTACCTTCATTACTATTACCACAGCTATTTTGCAAGTCCATCTGTCTCTTGGCACCACCTTTCTAAGCCTTCTTTTTATTAGGAACCTTCAATAGCCACATGGTTATTGGAGTTGCCTCTTTAACTAATACGGTCACTTAGCTGTAATCATCATTTAGTCATGAAGTGTGGGTATTAATATAGGATTAATGCAATGATACTCTTCATTGTTCACCTGTAAACCTTTGCATTTTTACTTTCTGTTTTTGAATGTTGTGGATTTTGAACTTTGACTTAACCATTGCTTTTTTAAATTTTGCCTTTGTTTTTTTACTCTTGGACTCTGTTACCTTTTTCACTGGCTTGATTCCATCTGACTATGCTTTGTCTTATTGTTAAGTGGACCAAGATAAGAAAAGGTTTTAAATACCAGCCGACTTGATGGTGCTGGTGCCCTGGCAGCAGCCATCCTTATGATTTCCATGCATAGACTTTATACATAGTTAAGATTTCACTCTCTCTCAGTCTCATGGGTGTGTCTGCCCCCTTATTTTCATGTACATTTTCTCGCTCACACTGTATGGTTTCAGGTCTACAAGAAAGTCAGAGAAGAACTTGATGTTACATGTACTAGCGTGAGTGTCAAATTACATGACATTTGACTTAGGCAGCTGAAGGAAGAGGAGAAAAAGCCTGATACAAAGATCAGAAGCAAGTGTCAACAGTGTGATCACTGAATTTAATATCATAGAGAAAAATTTCAAGGAGACGTAGAATGGGACAAGGTCGCGAGAAGAGTGTTTAATGTGTTTATTCACTTATTCCATAATGGACAAAATTAAATTCTGGCTCTAATCATATGTCTGGCTACAAAAGGCACCTAGAAGTATACACTGAGAGTATCAAGACACCATCTTAGCAGATCAATTGAAACCCCAACACACTGGGATTATAAGAATAGTACAAAGAAGTACAGTAAAACAGTAAAAAAGTAGGATCTTAGTGAAAATGGATAATAAAACTACTCAGCGCACTAGTGTCACCCATGTCAAACACCCATCAATTGTGACTGGTACACAAAGACAGGCCATGGGGCTCAGGTACAATTTTGGTAAATGTTTGATAAAATGTATCAGTTGTGAGATGCGTGCTCATTGGAGGCAGTCTAAACACTCTGGTGATGGTAATAACCCACCTAGCCAGGGGGTGGTGCTGTTATCTAATACCTTCTCTTGTCCTCCCTCAGTAGAGACTGACAACCACTGACTTCCATTGTCCACCCTCCTGAATCCCCCCACTTTGTGCCAGGATCATTTAAAGACAACAAATCCACCACTTTGAACCAGTTCTGCTCCAAACTCGTATCTAAGAAGATGTCTTAATATTTTACTGACAACTGTCATTTTTTTTCTCTCACAATTAAATGGGGTCACCGGGTAGTGTCCCCAACTCTTTATCATTGTCCATGCTTTCCTTACACAGTGTACTTATGCCCTCCAATCCTATCAAGTAAATGGAAGCAAAGTTTTAGATTTACCTTTAATAGGAAGAACCAACCAACAGCCATAAGTTGACTGTACAGTTTAGTTGCCTGACATTAACATGACCACAGCAAAACTGGATAAAATAAATGTTACTTGCCTATGTATCGATGCTTCTTTCATTTGTCTAGGATATCTACATGTTGCTCCCACCACATCAATAGAAATGTTATTATACTGTATATGTGAATCACAGAGTCATTTTCAGTACAGTGTGTGTCGTGTGGTTCAGACTGGCCTGATTCCGAGCTGTGGCATACCTTAAAAACATCATGGTCGTCTACGTTATGGATGTCATGTCCATGAGTAAATGCCTCTACATGGTTTTTATGTATTTGACATGGGTTTTCTGCATTTTTCAAGCAGCACCTAAACCTAAAATCCCTGTGCTGAAAATAAATTTAGAGTATTTTTCAATAAAGACATCTTGCCATTAAGTTCCTAAGCTTTTCAAGATATACAAGATATATTTTTCTTGTGAATGACACCTTAATACATCAGGCTCTATTGAAAATACTCTGTCGCCACAACTCATTTATGGTGTTGCAGAAAAGGAATCTTTGAACCTGCGCAAGAAACACTACAATCAAAACATGAAAATCTACTTTTTGTGCCCCTTCATTCAGTCAATGACTGTTCAGATTCAAGGCTACTTGAACTACAATAGTGTGGTTTTTTTTTTCAAATCTGCATCAGAAGAAAAGTTATTTTACTTCATATCTGTGTGACTTGCAGTTTCATTCCTCAACAATACAGACTCAAATATCCTTCTTTCTGGGCAAATAAATGACTGTTTTAAAAAAAACAGTGTTGCCTTTTGACCACCACATACTACCCACTACTTGACTGTACCATGCCTGTGGTAAACGAAACAGTTTATTTGGCGTAATTTAATGCCAGACTGGTCTAAGCATTACTGAACCAGTAGATCCCTCACTGTAGGCTATAATTCTGTTTATTACATGAAGACGTTGACGAGGAAACCTGCCTTCATTTCCAAGAGTATCCAGCATTAGAAGAAATATAATAAACAATGGTTATCCCCAGATAAAGAGTTTACGGTTGCCTTCCATAAGATTTTGTTTAGGTTTTATTTTTTTCCTAAGTTGCACTTATGTCAAACATATTTTAAAAGTGTCCTTACACCCTAACAACAGAAATGTGACTGCTCTTGAGTCACACATGGGTGCTTCCAATTACTGTATGTAAGTATGCCCTTTGGGCTTATAGCTTGTCTCCCAAGGTTTTCCAAAAAGTAATGTTCAGTGTTTTTAAGGGCATACCAGGGTTACGGTGTACTCAAATAACCTTGTATTAGTTATATTTTAGCCAGGGTTTAATCCTTTACTCAGGTATTGTTTTTTGTCATTTATTTTTTTTGTATATTATTATTTTGTATATTGGAATTTTATGGTTTTGGTTTTGTTCATTTGGTATTATTTATTTAACAATGTGATGTGTATTAATTATTGTTCTTTTTATTTGTAAATGTTTGGATGTTTTTCCCCCTGTTCCCTTTATGTGGAACCTCATGGGACAAGACCAACTAATGGTGCAGCTAGGGAACCACCCCAGCAGTTAGGTCAGGCGTTAATATGGCTGCCTCAACACTGAGATTATTTTCTTGCTGCCTGGTTTCTGCTTTTCGTTTCGTTATTGGGTTACCTGGTTTCAACCACTGCTTTTTTAATTGAAGAACTATTTCTGGTTTATGATTTTTTTTTTGGCAAACCTATCTTGTTCCTTCATTTTATGAGCCTGTCTGTTTGTATAATACATTTTGAATCCTTCAATACCGGTTTAAATATTAAGGGGTCTTTGTTTAACTTTTCTAATGCTAGAGGTTTTCATTGTTTTTCCTCTCATCCTTTGGATTTTTGTGACTTTTAGACTTTGCCTCAATTTTTGGGCCTGTGCAAGCAATAAGCCTGCCTCTTGAGTTTGAGACGAGGTTGTCTAAGATGAACAAGAAAACATGTAGTTCATCTGCAGGATGTGTTTTAACCACTGGTTTCTTAATTTTTTAAATTTAGGATAATGCTTTTAAGGATATACTTTCATTATTTGATGTCCTCACCGTTGTTCCTCAGGATTCCTTACTGCTTTTATCCTTAACATAGCACCTAGGACATTTCCATCATAAGTACCAAAGTTATTTAATGGCATTTCAAATGCTATTATCCAATCAGACTGATCTTAAATGAGCTCCAGTTGGTTTATAAATGTCTGCAAAAAGAATGTCAATCATCAGTGAGCACATGACACCTTTTCTGTCAGATCTTTAACTTCTGCATGTGTCTTCTAGTTTATAAAGCTTTACTGGACATTGCTCTGGACTACCTCCTGCCTCACTACACTCTCGTTTGGCAAATTTACTCAACATTGGTTGGTTATCCTGTCATTCTAGTTAACAAACTTGTACTAAATGGGGTGATAAAGCCTTCTGCTTGATTGCTTCAGGATTTGCAATGACCTTTCTAAACTTATTAGATCTACTGGATCTGCTTATTGCTTTAAAGTGCAATTTAATATGCATCAGTTAAAGAAGGAATTTATGTTATAATTTCAATGTCTCACCTCCCTCCTTTTCTCTCAGTTCACCCCCTCTGCCATGGAACTTATGATGAAACTGCATATTTATAAGTAGGCTTTTTTGTGTCCCATTTTTTACCATTGTACGTTTTTCAGGGTGAAAATTATGTGTAGTCATTTAGCGGAATTTACCCCAAATCCATTTTGGAGGTCAAAGGGAGTGGCATGGTGCAGGGGTGAGGCTGAGGGGTCTAAAATATAAAATAGGTTGGCTGTGAAAGTGTGGAGCAGTTCTGAAGGAAGACGTCAGTTCTTGAAGTAAAATGTAATTTCAGGATTTTAGGGTGTTCATTTTAACAGTTCATCACTGCGGTTTAAGTTGCCTTTTGTTGGGACGTACTATAGTGGTCCTTTTATTTTTGTTCTGCACAGTTTTTGTGCATGGCTATGTATGTCTACATTTACCTACTGTTAACTTAATCCAATCCTTTTCCAGAGAGTGGAACTCTCATTAATAAACACAAATGAGTTACGATCCTTCCATTCCTTGTCACTGCTTGCTTATAATGGCAGTAGATCAATGCAAACTGGAGATATGCCTGCTCCTCTGAGAAGATCATGAGGTTGGTAGACAACTTTTACTGAGGAGGATCTGCTGGCAGGTCAAATGCTCCTAAAACATAGTCTTAGCTTGTGCTAAGAGCAACAACTGGTATAAGTTAAAATCACTAGACATACTGATGCTTAATTTAAGTTGTTCTGCAAGCCATAGTTACCAAGAAAGGCTCCATCTGTTACTTTTAAAAATTTTAATGCTTGAAAGACATAAAAAAAAGATAATAATGATTGTGATGAGTGACTTTGTATTTTTTTTCTGTGGGCAAAAAAACACTTGGCCAATACTGACTAATAAATTTGTATGCTTTTCATGTGAACATTTAAAAGGCAGTGTTTGCCATTTTAAGATAGGGCTGTTATTGTAGCATCCAGTGCAAGCATAATGTGGCAAATGCCGCTTACAGTTAAAATTTGTGACCAGAAATTCTATTTGTATTACATTTTTAAGTTTAAGTATTAATGAATAACTTGTTAGAAGTCCTGTGTGTGTGTTGTGGTCTGCATTTCAGCCATTAATAATTATTGTCAGTTTGCCAGCAATCAGATTTTTGCTCACTCACTGAAAGCATGGAACCAATGTAGGTAACACTTTAAGGAAAAGGCATTCTTTCTGTTGATCCATTGCAGAATAACTTTGCACTCAAGCCATTCTTCCATTACAAAGTCTTACAATATAGGCATCTCAACCTTCTGAGATCATTATATTCATAATGTTTGCACTTTTTGATCCGTTCTGTTGTAAATATGGAATTCACTCAACGCCCATTTTTCTATTTACAAGTTCTAAACCTTGCAAAAATGTTTTTGCCTAACTTCCCTAATCCACCACCAATGATCATGGTCAAAAATATTTTAACAATTAAGGAAAACAATATTGGGAGCATTTCCAGAATGAATTGTCACAGTACTAATTGCTGAATAACCTTTGTCAAAGAGATCTCTCCATCAATATTTCAGACAAGGAATGATAGTCAATAATTTACAACATTAATTCTTTATCAATTTGTGTAAAACACACTGTCATACAGCTGAAAGCCATATTCACTTGTCCATATTACAACTATCTGAAATGTATTGGGTGTTAGACGCTAATTGTGGACTATGCCCATTAGCTCTGGCCTTGCTCAGGCATATGTTTTGGGAATGTCCAAAATGAAAGCCCTTTCAGTAAAGGTTTTTTCTTATCTATCTGATAGTATAGGATGTACAATAATTGCATATCCTCTTATGGCAGACTTTGGAGTTGATTCTGACAAGTTTAGACCATTATGTACTTCACTACTATAGCTCAATTGGAAAGTTTAATTTTGTATTATTTGAAACTAGAAAAAATTAATGGAAGCGCACAGTGCTTCATTAGAATCTGGCAAGCATACATTAATGTTATTCTAAAATAAGTCATTTGGGTTCCTGCTTGTGTCTTTGCTAAATTTTCATTGTTTTAATTAGTAAGAGGTTGTATAACAGTGGACCTTTTTTATTTATTACTAATTAGCTCACTGTTATTTCTTTGCTGATGGTGAAGGTTTTATTGTGGTTTCTGTGATATATGGGATCAAACAAAAATGTGTACCGAATATACTTGTGTTTAAGTTCTCCCAAAGATAAGTTGTAGCTTGATTTTACTACATAATTTCCGGTATTTTATAATGTCGGTCATATAAGTCGAATGCGGAACACTCACACTATTGGTCCTAGAGATTATGATATGCTAACGCCCACCTGAGAGATTAACCACGGAGCACATTGCCTTTTTTTTCTATGTATTGTGCCTACGTGACCACACAGTAATACCCAAACTATTCTGAAATTACGTTTGCACTGCTTTGTGTGTTTTGTATCTCACACCCTCATACTCCTTTATTGTAAGAGCATCCCTTATCTATGATGGAGTGTTCGAGCAGATGAAAATATGAAGCTGGTTTTAAATGAAATGCTGTTGAAGTGGCGAAAGAAATTGGTAACTGTGCTGCTGCAACAAAATGTGATGCGTCTAAGAAACTGATGCGAGATTGGAGGAGGCAAGAAAATGTAAAAAATAAATTTAAGTGTCGCATTTTTGAACAGGCGTTTAAGTCGGAGTATGATTTTATGATCGATTTTTCAGGTTTCAAGACCCGACTTAAATGAAAGTATATACGGTATTCAAAAATAAATACACAAGTAAAGCAACCACAGCCAGTCAGAGAACCAAATACTTATTCCAAAAACAGAGCCAAATTCAGATGGTAGTTGTAGTGGTCCCACGTCCTGAGGTTGCAACTACAAAACACGAGACATATAGTACAAAAGGCTCACCCAGAAATACTGGTGATGACCAAACCCTGCTGAATTTGCTTCACTCCATGAATTTGCTTTAGTCCACGAAGTCAATATGGAAGGAGGAGCTTAACTAGTTTTTAGCGGATTATAATGGTGCAATGGTCTTTTAAGTGTCCCTGAGGGCTAGTCTGCTAGTGGCCATATTTTGTGACCTAAGCTGCGAGGCAGCAGTGCCAACCAGTCCGCCACATTGCCCTAAAAGACACAGACAGAATAAAGGCCACAAATAAAATACAACAAATGGCCACAAACCAACAATAAGTAAATCAAATTTAGATTATTGTGTGCTGAGAGTGTGCCAGTCTTGGGGCACACATTAATCATGCCCCTAAGCAGTGGCATGGGACTGTTTGTTCCATTGTCTGAAGTCGTGGCTCTGGGCATAGTGGGAACATGTTTTTTGTTTCCCATGTATCTGTGCAGATGCTTCACACTTTCTTCTTCAATCAAGAACAAAGAAGCGCCTTGTAAATAGTAATGAGTCTTTAGTTTATATTATTTCACAGTGTGTCCTGTGTTTCCTGATGAGGGTAGGGGGCAGGGGAGGTCTCCTTTAAGGCTTGTTTTAAGTTTATTGCTGAGCACATGGCTAATTTGCATGCATAATTACCCATTAGCCACAGCGATCAGCGTTATATATACGCTGGCAGTACTAATAATACTGCAAGTTTTTTTATTTATTTCTTTTAAACACATGCAGAATGGAAATCTGACAGTGTTTCTCATCCTTTGTGGCCTCGGGACACAGTTTTATATTCATAGATGTCATGTTCATGGTAGGTCAAGTTGGCATCACAAATAGGTCGCATTATAGGGCACAGCGAATTTACCGGCGAACACAGCATATTTACTGTGGACAATGCTTTGGTGAATTGTCCTGATCAGCACTAATAAAGGCACATCACACAATTATTATAAGATAATGCAATATTCAAAATATAAAATACAAAGAGATGAAAAACACAACACAATATACAAAGTAATTTTTAAAAAAGAAAAAACATACCAACAGAAAAGAAAACATACTTGGCTGAAGACATAATAAAACAATAAGCTGAAAACTACAGAACCAAGAACTGAACAAGAAGTGGAACCAAAAGAGCAATATAAGAAATAACAATTTCACAGCAAAGGGCTGAGGTTACTAATGGCTGTTTTTTATGGTCCCTGTTCTTTTCCAAAAGTGTAACTCATGAGTTATCAGTAGCCCTGCCTCTTTGACCCTTATACAAAACAATGAAATGAGCAAACAATTACAGAAAGTAAAGTACAACAAAAGCAAGAAAAAGGTGAATGAAGGGGTACAAACCTAGACTATGACACTCACAATTTGTTGGGAAACTGTACGTCATTCAGATGGGCTGAGCCTACCTGGTCCCCTCTCTATATTTTACCCCATGACTTGTTTCTGTTTGTTGATTCATTGATATAAACCAGAATTATGTGCCCAGTTTATAGACCATTTTATGTGCTTGTGTTAACACTGCCTATAGTAGCTTCTGGCCAGTGCGATTTATTTAGTTTATTTTTCTACACTTCTTTCTTTGGAGCCCTTTTGAATACTTGAGAAATGCTTTGAGCACGAGAAGTGTGCTCTATAAATAAAATATATTACTATTATTATTTCCTTTACTCCAGGGTCATCCTCACTGGTTTCTGTTGGTTGTCTGTGAATATACAGTATGTTCCTTTTTCTCTGCTGATTTCCTCTCCCATAACTGCAGCTGACTTGAGTTACTAGAAAAAATTGCCCATTTCTCACATTTGTATACAAGAAATCTTCTGGAATGTACAGACAAAATTAACCAAACAGAACAGAAAACAAATAATGATTACATAAACTATGAAGTGGTATAATCTAAGTAAAAGCAAAGCATAATAAGAATAATAAAGGACATTTATTTGTCATCCCTTCTAGGACACAGACTTCATCATTTTATAAGGGGCATCAGAGCAAATATTTTAACAGTGACACCATTTCCAGGTTCTCAAACTTACAAACCTGTAAAATAAGTGGGACATGAAACACTTCAATCTTAACCTTAAAAAGCATCATCCAAGCTGAAACGGCTGAATGGTTTCCATTTCAAGGAAATTTTTTGACAATAAAAGATTGACCTGCCTTAATAAGTTTCTTCACTCTATTTTTAATTACTGGAAGTGAGTCACTACTGTGAGAGGACAGCTTAGGACAAGAAAACATAACAAGAAACAGTGAATTACTACTGGCAAAAATAAAAGATAAATAGGCCAAAACAAAGGATCAGGAAGAGAAAGTAATCCAACATTTAAAAACATGACTCGTTTAGAACAGGGTTTATGAACCTTTCTGGTGTAGCAACCTACCTTTTCCCATATGTCTGTCTTTGCAACCAACCCCTTGGTGAATCAAGCACAAACATCAGATTTTTTGGTCTCCTTTGGTGAATTGAGCACAATCATCAGAGCGGGGTTGGAGGGCAAGCACGATCATAAGAGCACTAACTTGTAGTTATAAACTATACCAAAGTGTGACCCATCAGTAGCAGCCAGTGAGAACCCAATAGTTGAGTAACACTGTACTAGAAGACACCATCAGCCAAAACAGCAAATTTTATGCCTTGTGGGCCCTGGTTCTACATAGCAACTGTCAGCTTAGACAAGCTACCTTTTAGTTCAGTGACAGTTTGTGGTTACTTAATAGCCACGCTCATTGCGCCCAAGGATTTGCTCAGTTTGATCTCCTTTATTTCTATTATATTTCTTCAAATAGTGATCCTTTCTATGATATATCCTCTTTTTTCTCTTGTCCTTCTTTCTCAAATCCTCTCTTAGCTTATAGGCTGGAGTGGAAGATGCCTTTTTCAATTGGCTAAACAAGGCTTAGTCCCATCTGGACAAATCTGACAGCTCTGTGAGAATTATATGCTCTGATTTCTCCAACTCTTCTGCACTTATGAGGTGTATTGATAAGAGGGGAAGACACAGAATATAGGAGTCAGGTGGGGAACTTTGTTTCTTGGTCCATCAGAAAAAAACAAGGAACTGGTTATTGACTTTCACTGTATCAAAGAGCCTCAATGTTCAGTCACTATTCTGGGAGTGGATGTAGGGGTGGTGTACTGCTACAAGTACTTGGGGTTCCACATGAATGACAGACTGGACTGATCTTGTAACACATAGGAAATGCACAAGAAAGGGCAGAGCAGGCTCTTTTTCTTAGGAGACTGTGTTCCTTAAGTGTGAGTAGTGACATCCTACACATCTTCTATAACTCTGTGATGGTCAGTGTGATTTTCTACGCTGTGGTGTGCTGGGCTGGTAACGTCACTTCAAGAGAGGCCAAGCAAATCAACAAGCTAATTAAAAGGGCAGGCTCAGTTATGGGACACACTCTTTACCTTCTAGAGGTAGCAGTGAAAAATAGAATTAAAACAAAACTGAGTGCCATTATGAACAATACTACACAATTTCTCCCTGACAATCTAGCATTAAGTATTTTAAGCCAACAATTTACTCAGAGGACGTGTGTCAAGAAATGCTGCTTGGGACCCTTCAGAACTACAACAATACTCCTTTATAATACCTCACTGTGACTGTGACTTCTCTTTTGTTCTTAAGCCAACTCAGATGTTTTCTTTAATTTTAATCATTGTGGTGTGTATTTGAAAGTGGGACTTGTTGTTTGTCACAATTTTAACAATATGTATTCTATTTATTTATTGGGCTTCTATAAAAAGCCAGATCTATCTATCTATCTATCTATCTATCTATCTATCTATCTATCTATC
>JANRMT010062791.1:246565340-246610751 GCA_026402145.1 Polypterus bichir lapradei
CTATCTATCTATCTATCTATCTATCTATCTATCTATCTATCTATCTAGACTCACTGCCTTTACCTAATGTCTTCCCATTGTTATTTGTGTTTCTTGCACAAAGCTACTTGTTGAGGTCACTCCCTATTTTAAGTTTTCGTCTTCTGCCTGTGTCTGCATGGGTTTTCACTTCATACTCCCAAAGCTAAGCAGGTTAGGTAAATTGGTGTGTCCATTGGTTTGTGTGCCCCGTGACAGATTAGGGTACTCATCTCAAGGCTGGTTTTGAGGCAGCTATAATATCCTCTGCATCCCTCATATACTCACATTGCTATTCAAGAATAACAAGAATGGGTAAAGGCAATTATTTACTGCATTCAAAAGTTCAGTCTCTCTATCGCTGTTGCCATCCACTATATACAGTCTTCGTCTTCTTCTTTTGGCTGCTCCCGTTAGGGGTTGCCACAGCGGATCATCTTGTCCGCATATTGATTTGGCAAAATTTTACACTGGATGCCCTTCCTGACGTAACCCTCCCCATTTATCCGGGCTTGGGACCGGCACAAAGAAACACACTGGTTTGTGCATCCCCTGTGGCTGGGTTATCCACTATATACAGTACAGTATGCATATTTTATACTACACTAAAAGTTTCATATTGAATACAACTGAGAATGGTAAAAATATTTAGGGCAAATCTCTATTGACAAAATAGTGAAATAATGCTTTAAATTCCCTTATATAAGAAGTGATAAATAAAGGATATCCAGAGTTGGTTCCTCTCTTGCACCCAGTGCTATTGGAAGAAGCTCCAACCTTCCAGAAGACTGACCTAGAAAAAGTGAATACAAGTAATGGATGTATAATTATGAAGTATAAACACAACATTGGAAGCTGTAATAAAGTCAAAGAAAGCCCAAGGCCTAAATGTGTTTGAACATGACCAAAAAAAAAATGTCACTGCACAATTAGGTAACAAATATTCTGTCTGACTGACATTTGAAGTGAGATATTGCTGTAGCAAAGACGTAAAGCTACATATCAGGAGGCATTGAATTTCTATGCCTTCTAGCCTCCACAGAGTCGTTACCATGTTTCAGTCCTTTGATTCTGTCACTCATCTCCTCGGAATAATATTTTTCTCTTCTCTAAGCCCTCTTCTGAGTTGACTAGAAGTTTGGTTAAGCAGGTATTTCTGGTTGATCTAGGCCATTACTCACCCTGTATTGCACTTGTATATAATTTTATGTCAACATCAGATCTTTATCAGCTAGTCATTTATTTGGAATTCATGTGTTGCGGGAAATACGATAAAGACAAGCTTCCTAGTGGTAAATTTCACATGAATGCTCTGCCCAGTGGTAGCTCCCATTAGTAAAATTTGATGATAGGTTTGAGTTAATGCTGGCCTCTGACCTCATCCAGTTTTAACATGATATAACAAACCATTCACAAGCCCATTGAGTCCATACTGGGTCACAGGAGGCCGGAGCCTACACTGGTAACACTGGCACAAGGAAAATAAAAGAATCAACAAACAGAATGCTTGTATATGGCACAATCACACCAACTCCAAATAAAAATGAACATGAAAAGACAAGAAAGTGAAGTCACAGATGGTAACTTAGAAAATTCTGTAATGGGAGAACACATCATCATTTCACAGTTAACTGAATATTCTGCGGAATCTTGAAATCTAAACATTGGCTTGTGCAGTTCCGGCACTTGTATTTTTTTTCCATATCTGTCCTAAAGTGCCAATATTTGAATATGTGTTTGAACATGCAAGGCGCTGTTTCATTAAAATTTATGATTATTAATGTATTGTTATATTTGCACAGAGCACACTTGGTGTGAGTTTTTCTCTTTTCTCATTATGATACAAGTCAAGTGATTTGGAATAATTTTTTTGTATGCCACACATTACAGAAAAAGAACCAGGCAGCTGATTTAGTTATTACCATGTGTTGTCTATTCAGAAACAAGGTGAATTCAGAAAATAACTAACAGAATTACAACACTGTTCTTTTCCTTTTTTCACCTCGTTCTTAGCTACTTGCTTATTATAGCATGTTTTTAATTAAATCTACATAATCAAAATTATACATTTTTTTGTTTGGAAGAGAACTTGTTATGTTAGAGCAGATTGCAAACTGCTGAGTTGTAGTTTGGTTAATTATGCAAATTTAAAACATTGCGATTTATTAAAATCTTCCCCAGATGCCGGGGTCCCATCTGTAAGAGCCTTGTGAATACAAGTAACTGCCTACAGGCCAACCCTCAATGCATCCATCCAACCAGACTGATTTCAGAAGTGGGGGGTGGTGGTTGTACAGCACATTGTGTAACGTACTGGAGTCTGAACAGAACGTCTAGGTGGCTTCAACATTCTTCAGATCAAAGAAGTCTGACTTCATATAAATTTTGCTTTGAGAATTTTAGTTTACTTTTCAGATTACCACCATATTTGTGATACTTAGTTTTTCTTTTCTTTTTCTTTTTTGATTTTATTGATTTTATTAAAATCAAATAGCATTCCATACAAATAACTCAAGTTTTTCAAAAACAGGTTTGAAACAAATCAACCCCCATCCCTGAGAAAGAGAGCTTGGCCAGCAGAGTAAAACTTAAAGCTAGTAAAAATAATTAAATACATAAATTAATAAATGAATACAAATAAACAGAGTAAAAAAAAAGATTGGAGAGAGTCTGCTTCCTCAATTTAAATACTTATTCTAAAATGTCCTGCCAGGTTTTTAAAATGTTTTGTACAGATCCTCTAAGTGAGAATTAGATTTTTTCCAATTTCAAATAATATACATTAGTTATCCACTGACTTAGAATAGATGAATTCGGATTCTTCCCGTTGAGTCGGTGTGCCAGTAGTGTAGTAAAGGCCATCACAGTTTGTTTGTCCTTCTCCACTTTAAGCCTATCTGGAAGAACACCAAACACAGCTGTTAGTGGGTTAGGAAGGATTGTGACACCAAGGCTGTCTGAAAGACACTTAAAGATTTGGTCCAGGATGATGTTAATTTGGTGCAGGCCCAAAAAAATGTGACCCAGTGAGGCTGGAACTTGATTGCAGCATTCGCAGGTTGGATACTTAGCTTTCTTTTAGGCCATTTCTTCTTCTTGTTCTAGTTCTTGTTATTATTATTATTCCTTTGTAGTTACTATCTTTATGAAGTTTTTACGTTCTTCCATGTGTCTGTGTGTGCTTCCCTTCCTGTACTTTTCTTTATCTCTCTTATTTTGAAGAAATCATTAAACTTTTAAAATGGCTATGTTTGAGTGATGTGTGTATTTTTTTATGATGAACTGCCTCCACATCAAGGACTTAGTCCAGCTTGGGACCCAAAACTACCATGACTAGCTCTAGCTCTCCATTACTCTTAAATGGATTAATAAAGGTAAATAGAGAAAAGCCAAGCAAAATGACACATTTTATTGGCTAACTAAAAAGATTACAATATGCAAGCTTTCGAAGGCAACTCAGGCCCCTTCTTCATTACATCTTCTTCTGTATTACATCTTGCCTGAAGAAGGGGCCTGAGTTGCCTCGAAAGCTTGCATATTGTAATCTTTTTAGTTAGCCAATAAAAGGTGTCATCTTGCTTGGCTTTTCTCTGCATTTATAATGGCTAACACGATACAACACTCTAGTACTAAAGGTAAATAGTAAATGGATGATCATTTATTATTAGAACTATTATCATTTAAGACTCTCAGTTGCACTTAATCCATGTTTTCATGGAGCTGGAGGTTTGTTATGTTATTATTGTAATTATCCAGTCATCCATCTTTCAAACCTATTTATTCAGAGCAGGATTGTGGGACAGCTGGAGCCTATCCCTGTAGGCATTGGGCACAAGGTAAGAACAATCCCTGGACATGGTGCCAGTCGATTTCAGGGTGAACACACGCCTACACACACACACACACACGCACACACTCACAGGGCCAATTTAGCAATGCCAATCCACCTAATCTATCCATTTAACTTGTTTGCATCTTTGCCACAAGGAAAAAAAAAAAAATTATAACAAACGTCACTTCAAGGCTGATTCTCCTAACTACATCACTCATCCACAAATCCATCATTCCATGTATTTAGTTCCTTCTTTTCCAAGTTAGTCATATCATCCGGGTGCCCATGATAATAACATAAGAACCCTATAAAATATAATCTCAGGGCAGCTGTTTGTAACCTTGGTAAATGTAATAAGGAATGGCGGTAGTTTTAAGCTTCTTTCTGTAAAGCTTGGAGGGAAAGCACTGGCAAACAGGCTCATAACCTTTACTAACTGTAAGGATATCTTATGTCCCAGTCTGCTCTAGCAGCAACAGCCCTATACGGCCTTTTGATCCCATATAAACAAAGACAATTTCTCTTTGAAATAATTCTAAATATCAGAAGCCTGTCTGGTTATAAACTGGGGTTACTGCCCCTTAACTGTATCTCACACTTGACATCAGGATCACCTCTTTGCCGGGTCGAGTTACACCAGTGTGCCCTTGGCTGATACTACCTGACTTTGGCTAGTTATTGAGAATCTCAGTTCAGTGATTTGTCTTTCACAAACTTTTTATTTTCCATCTGACCCTATTTGGCAGGTAAATCTGTAGTAAAAGTTATTAACAAATTAATCACCACTTATTTACAGAAGTACTACATAATAATTAGGTCAAAAATAAAACACACACACGCTTACCGGACACTTTATTAGGTACACCTTGCTAGTATCTGGTTGGGCCCCCTTTTGCCTTTGGCACTGTCCTAACTCTTCAAGACACAGAGTGAAGAAGGTTCTGGAAACATGCCTCATCCATGCTGCAACTTTCCTGTTCCACCATATCTCAAAGGTACTTCATTGGATTGAGATCTGCTGACTGTGGAGGCCATTTGAGTACAGTTAACTCATTGTCATGTTCGAGAAACCAGTTTGAGGTGATTTGATCTTTGTGACATGGCACTTTACCCTGCTAGAAGTAACCATCAGAATTTGGGTACACTGTGGATGCACATGGCCAGCAACAATACTCAGGTAGGCTGGTACTAAGGGGCCCAAAGTGTGCTAAGAAAATATACCCCACACCATTACACTATTACTCCACCACCACCAGTCTGAACCATTGATCCAAGGCAGGATGGATGCATGCTTTCATGTTCTTTACACCAAATTCTGACCCTACCATCTGAATGTCATAGCAGAAATTGACACTCATCAAACCAGGCAATGTTTTTTCAGTCTTTTCTTGTCCAATTTTGGTAAGCCTGTGTGAATTGTAGCCTCAGTTGCCTGTTCCTAGCAGACAGGAGTGGCAGCCAGTGTGGTCTCCTGAAGCTGTAGCACATCTGCTTCAAGGTTCGACATGTTGTGATGTCAGAGATGCTCTTCTGCATACGAGTGGTTATTTGAGTTACTGTTACCTTTTTATTTCAGCTCAAAACAGTCTGGCCAATCTCCTCTGACCTATGACATCAAAAAGGCACTTTCGCCCAGAGAACTACCACTCACTGGATAATCTCTGTACACCGTAGAGATGGTTGTGTGTGAAAATTCCAGTAGATCAGCAGGTTCTGAAATACTCAGACCAGCCTGTCTGGCACCAACAACCATGTTCAAAGTCGCTTTAATGACCTTTCTTCCCCATTCTAACGCTCAGTTTGAACTGATTCAGGTTGTCTTGACGTGCCTAAATGCTTTGAGTTGCTGCCATATGATTGACTGATTAGATATTTGCTTCAACAAGCAGCTGAACAGGTGTACCTAATAAAGGTGGCCGGTGAGTGTATGCGTATATACTGTATATACACATATATTGTACATACTGTATACACAGATTTTAAATGCTTAATACTGGGATGCTAATATTTGTCATCTTCACATTGTTACATTGTTTTATAACTTAATAATTTAAGTGTATTTAAGTTTTTTTAAAAATGAAGGCTTAATGTGACATGTTACCCAGTTTTCTTTTTTAGGAGCCTTTAGGCAAAGTTGTTATCAGAATCCATGCCTTCAAGAGGTCACCAAGTGTAATCAAGCCCTCTGCAACTAGACACTCTGTTTATAATGTGTTCCATATTAGGGCCGTCCATCACCTTGTATGGAGACGCTGGGGTCTGCTTTCTGTCAGATGAGAAGACCAGTGTTACCACTTAAAAGCCATTAGGCCACATACCCTTTTATGAACATAAATCGGTTTTCAGAGTCATCTTGACTCTCCATTTTTATAAAGCACTAAGCTGTGTGTACTGATTTGAAATATGTGCAGTGAAGGGTGAAAGCCAGGACCAGTTCCATACATTTTAAATGTACTGTCAACAATCAAACTCAAACATTTTAAATGGAAAACAAATTTATGAATTAAACATTTGTTATGGTTGCAGTTGAATGGTCAGAAATATAGTAGTGTATTTATATTTAAACAGTGATGCTGCATAAAATAGTGTAATGCCCAAAAAGGGGTTAAAGTACCTACATTTTATTTAACTGTAACAGCGTTTTCTACGAATGGCATACTAGTGCCGTGTTTAGAGCTCACAGCTCCAGGAGAGAGCGGTTTCACATCATGGGCCTGGTCACTCTCTTTGTGGAGTCTGTAAATTATCCCCCAGTCTTTTGATTTTTGTTTTTCTTTGAGTGACTGAATGTTCCTCTCACATGCCAAAAATATGCAAAAAGTTTAATTGGCAACTCTAAATGGGCTCAGTGTGAGTAAGTGTGCCCTGTAATGGTCCGATTTCCAGCTTAAAGCTGGGTGCTACCTTGTGCCCAGTGGTGCTGACTGCTGCAGTCCTACAGCTGAATTAAGTAAGTCTGAAAACAAATGTGCTGTTGGAGGGTCTTTTTTCCAAAGTGATTTATAGATTATACAGGTAAAAATTGTTTTGATTATTTTGTGTGATTTTTATATATTCTTGGACAATGAATTCAATTAGTATCTTTTCACATAACACATTTTTAGCTGTCAATTACAGTTTGTTTTTAACTGTTTTCACAGTTTATTAAATACTAGATGTCCCCCACGGCTTTGCCCGCATAGTAGTGAAACAGGACAAACTTTAAAAACCAATAAAAAAGTGTAAAAAAAAATGTAATAATTTGTATTGAGAAGAATTTATATTGATAGCTTTCGTCTCTTGATATATAATATTTTTGGTTTTGCTATCAAGGGTGAGAATGTAGCTGTGATCTGTTTGCCAGAAATGTGAAAAGTTGCCAAGGTATCTCTGGCCAAGCGAAAGATAGGTATGCTCCAAAGTCAAATATTGCCACAGTATCTGATCATGTTCAGCTCTGATGGGAGAGCGTCCCTGCATGGGGAGAAGAGCACGTGGTCGTGATATGTCTGCCAATGAGCAGGTACCTTCTAAAACACACATAGCTGTGATCTTTCTCTCTCAAAAAGTCAAACGTTACTCTTTAACAATCTCTAGATGATAATGTCTGCTGAACAAACAGGTATGGCTAGCTAAGCGGAGGCAAGGTATGCTCCAACATGTGGAGAGAGGTAGAGAGACTCGAACAGAGGCTTGTGTGTGGGTGAAGCTGGCACCACCCTGGCTCCCTACTCTTGAGGTCCTTCCCCTCGGCTCACAGCCTGTCTCTTGGATTTGAATGAATAAAGCAGTCAGCACTTGAGACAGTAACTCACCTCCACTTGGGGAGGGCAGTCTTCTTCCCTACTGAGGACCATGGACTCAGATTTGGATGTGCTGATTCTCATCCTTGATGCTTCACGCTCGGTCACAAAACATCCCAACACATGCTGGAGTTCACAGCCTAATGAAGCCAACAGGACCATGTCATCTACAAAAAGCAGTGACTTATTTTGAAGACCACCGAAATGGACTCTGTCCCCAGCAGAAGAAGTGACAAGCAGGATAGGAGACAAAGCACAGCCCTGGTGGAGTTCCACACTCACTGGGAACAGTCCTGATGAATTCCCGAGTATGTGGACATGGCTCTCACTGCCATTACACAAGGACTGAATATCCCTTATTAATGGCCCTGAAACCCCATAAAATCCAGAGAATCCCTTGAGGATCATGGTCATATGCCTTTTCTAAGTCCATGAAACATGTATAGACCGTACTCAAATGACTCTCCAGAATCCTTATGAGGGTAAAGATCTGGTCCACTGTTCCACAGCCTGAGTGAAATCCACATTGGTCCTCCTGGATGTGAGGTTCCATGACAGGATGGAGTCTCCTTTCTAGTACCCTGGCATAAGCTTTTCCAGGGAGGATGAGGAGTGTGATGCCCTGATAGTTGGAGCACACCCTTTTTAAAGAAATAAGCTATTAAATACGCTGTTAGAATAGGTTAATATGGCTCCCAAGCTGTAGTTATGTTGGGGGAAGTTATATAACATAATTTTAAAGCCTTGTACAATATGTTGTGAAACATTTATCTCCATACTGCAAATTAAGTAAGGAAAGTCCAGAGATTAGATAGTTCACTTGATTTCAGGTTGTGGCACGTGAAGATAGCCTCAAGAAGTTGAACCATTTCAGTTTAACCAGATGAAGTTTGGTGGATGACAGAAAAGAAATGTTCAAAATTATAGAAAAAAAAACAAACAAGAATGCCAATAGTTACTTTAAAATGAGTTATTTATCAGAAAACAGGAATTCAAATAAAAATTGGTTAAGGCTAAATTTAAACTTATTGTTAGTAAGAATTTATTCACACAGGGAAGTATAAATACATTTTAATAATAACAAGTCAGTGTGTTTGAGAATAGAAGACATTGGAATGTCAAAGCAGCCAAATGGTGGAAAATTTCTTATGAATAAGCCATGATAAGCTATGTCAAGCAAAATGTCTGGTCAAAATTGTTCTTATGTTCTTTCAAAGGTGTTTCTCAGAAACCATTTCCTCTTAACATCCAAACAGGGAAGCTTATAATACATGCAGCAATATGAGATCAAAGTATGATAAACAAGACATTAACAAAAAAACAAAGACAGTACACCGCACAAAATAGAAGTAAAATTACAATTTACTGAACTAAACGAAGGTATTGTTATGTTTGCACTGGGCTCTATTCTTGGTTCTCCTCTTTTTGCTATTTCTACTGGCAGACATGGTGTGTGGAATAGGCAGTATAGACAAATCCTAGTGTGACAAATGACTGCGGGAGCCCTGTCTCCCCGATCTCAATAATCACTTCTAAATATCATTGTTCTTCACAGCCACAGTTCTGTACTGCACTCCTCCCCCAACGCTGCTACTGTCTGCTAACCAAAAGAGAATTCTAGAACATTACGGGGTAACTGTGAAGGGGTTCCTTTCTCAATTCTCACACTGTATAGGTCAGAGAAATGACAGCTAACAAAATGCATGTATGCACCCCTGTTTTCTTTAAATGCACATGGCCATACGAAATAGTACCCCAGTACATTACGTACAGTGCAAAGCCCCATCATTTTCCCTGAATTAAATTTAAATATATACATCAATAAATCAAAGTGATGTTACGCGTGTGTGCGTGGGAAACAGCTTAAAGGCTTGGGTTAAGGTAATTCTCCACAGAGATAGGAGATGGCGATGTATAATAACGATCTATCTTCTCCTCCCTCTGCAGAAAGGAAGTCTGACACCTTTCCATCTCTAACATCAGTTCCAGGGTCCATCCATCTGGACCCACCTCTTCCTCCCAGAATTTCCCATCTTGGGCAGTCAAACTATGACAGAGATCAGCAGATAACTCGTTTGCACACTTACTCCTTTTGATTTTTTTCAATTATACATGGTTGGCCACAAGGTGCCCCAAAAATTTGACATTGTCCTTTTCCTGGGTGTTTTTGCTCACTGCCTTCAGGTCCCCTCTTCATTCTAAATCCTTTGTTGCCATGCTCTTGAGTTTTTATGCTGCTTACAGTTTATTTTCCAGTTATGACATGTGTTGTTTATCTTTTTGTACATATGATATGCTTTTAATAAATCACAGCACCGTGATGAACATTTTGATTTCATTGCTATTGTTGCAAATGTTTTGCACAGAAGCCTAGACACTGCAATCTTATTCATTAACAGCATTGTTGTTGCCACTGTGAACACTAAGAGGGTGTCTAAAAGACTCCAGCTAATGACATAACTACAATACACAGTTGTGGGCTCAAATAAACTTTTTTTTTAATGTTACTTTAGCAAATACCTTACCTTAGGCTTCTTCTTCAACACAATCACTGTAGCTTTTCTTTCCTATTATTCCAAAATTCCCAGGTGAGCTTTGTCTAACGCCATTCCTGGTTCTCACCTCCCTGGGGAAGGTAAGGAAGCTCCTTTTAGTGCAGACCCAAAACTTCTTCTGCTGTCATTACATTGCCCTGAGAAAGCACTTCAGGGTCAGGTGGAAGCTTCACAAAATAATGAAACACATTCAATGCAACTTCCCATGGCAGCATTCATGGGACCCAGCAAGGCTGTCCAATGTTCTCTACAATTACCAGCCAAGGGTTTGCTACCACTTAGCAAATGGGTGGAATATATAGCCCTGACAGACAGTCTCCCCTTGTCCTTTCCTTTTGAATATTTCATCTAAGAAGGGGAATATCATCCACCTTGGTCAATACATCCATTCATTGGTTCTTTTGTCTACATTGGTTATGTGATCAGCTTTATTGTATGTGACATCACAATGGTGTATTTATTTAAGATGTTGTGGCAATTTTAGTTACAGCAATTTAAAAGATAAGAAGATAAATCTGAGCTAAGAAATTTCATTATTCTTCTGTGTATTTTTGATTTCTGAACTTTCTTTGTTGTTTTCTTGACAGTTTTTACTGCTTTTTCAGACTGACAATCAGTACTTCACACTCTTGTTAGTTTCTGACCATTTTGCATTAACCTTGACTTTAATTTTTGTCTTCTCCTGCCTCTTAACTTTTGATTTGTCTAACACAAGTAATCCTTACTTCCAAGAAAATTTTCACTTTTGGATTCTGTCCATTCCCTTTAGTTTAAATGTCCTTGTAATGGTCACAGTCTTTAAGTTTTTCAGCTTTGGTGTTTGCATTTTCTTTGACAGTGTTAATAATTATTAAGTCTTTCTAGTTTTGAATATTGCAATAGATTTTGAACTGTTTGGATATGGTTTCTTTTTTTTCTTCTTTCTCTTCATCTTTTCTCACTTCTAGAGTATGTGGGGTCAATGTACTTGATCAGCATTCTCCATACAGCTCAGTCCTGCACCTCCTTGCCAGTCAAGTCCTTTTCCTTCAGTTCTTCTTTTACTTTATCCGTCCACCCCACTCTCACTTTCTCTTCCTCTATAGTTTCATTCCCATCACTCTTTTGTCCACATATTCATTATCTCCACTCATCTCATGTCTAATCCCCTTCAACCTACTTTCCTCTACTTACTTAGACCAACTTTTGTTGCACCTCTGATTGTCTCATTTCTTATTATGTTCTTCCTTGTAACTCCACACATCATTCTCAACATTCTCTAACTTCTTCACCTGTGCTGCCTTTACTGCCCATGACAGGTCTTACCACTGTCTTAGAAACCTTACCTTTAAACTTTGCCTTAATTCTTTGATCACACAAAATTCCTGATACCTTCTTCTAATTATTCCGCCCACACTGCACTCTGTGGGTTAGTTTTCCCTCTTAGGCTACCAATGATCCTACATATTTAAATATATATAGCTCTTTCAGTAGCTTTCCCTGCAGACTGACATCTGAATCCTAATCATTATTAAACCTTAAATTTTCCATCTCCTTCCTATTTTCCTTCAATCTTTCAATTCTTCAATCTTCCAAAGCCCTTCTCCATTCTTCCAACTTCCTCTCCACTTCCTCTTTTGTCATGCCACACATCACAATGTTATCAGCAAAAACCATACACAAGGGGGACTGGTCTTTTATCCTATGACTTAACACATCCATAACCAGTTCAAAGAGATAAGAACTTAAAGAACATCCCTTGTGTAGACATACTCTAACTGGAACCTTGCCTGTCACCCCAACACTGTCCTCACTCATACATATCCTGGACAATCCTCACATACTTTCTCATGCACCTCCAGACCTCTTGACATGGCACTCGATCAAGCTTTCTCCAAGTCAATAAACACCATATGCAATCCTTTCTGTTTTTCTCGATCCTTCTCTATAAGCTGTCTCAAAAGAAAGACTGCATCACTTGTTACTCTCTCTGACGTAAAACCAAACTGCTCCTCCCTTATGGTGGTGTCTTCTCTAAGCCTTCTCTCAATAACTCATACATTTTCATTGTGCGTGACATCAGCTTTATCCCTTTGTGGTTTCCATGTGCTTTTTGATTACAAATATTGGATTTGTTTTTTAAGATCAAGTTGCCCTGAGATTTCCTTGGAGTAATTATTTTGCTTTTTCTTAATTAATAATACTTTGGAGTTGCTATATAATTTTAGAGTATTTATATAGAGAAGGTTCAGTGGTATTTTGACCTGTTGTACTATATTTGCCATGGAGTAATTCTTTTTGTTAACCTACAGTTTGGTTTTCTTGTTTATTACTCTACTAGCAAAATACCCGCACTTCGCAGCGGAGAAGTAGTGTGTTAAAGAAGTAATGAAAAAGAAAAGGAAACATTTTGAAAATAACGTAACATGATTGTCAATGTAATTGTTTTGTCACTGTTGTGAGTGATGAGTGCTTAGATTAGGGTTTCCTCGCACCCTTGTACCCTCGGACCACACGTCAGACACCAGATAAAAGTCCAAATAATTATTTATTATAATAATAAAGTGCACAAAGCACGCTCCTCTCCACAATTCTCAATAAACAATACAATAATCAATAAACCAATCCTCCACTCCCAGACGCTTAGCCACCCTGCCTCCCAACTCAGCTCGCCGTCTGGGAGCTCCCACAGTCGTTTTATATCTCCTGACCTGGAAGTGTTCCCAATCCCCAGTCCATGTGATTCTCAATCACTTCCGGGTCAGGTAAAAGTTCTTTTCTTTAACCCGGAAGCCCGTCGCTCTTCCTATGACGAACTTCCGGGTCATAGGGCATGAAGAAGTCTTTGGTCCTCCCTGCAGCTCCCTCTTGTGGCCCCCATGGCATCCAGCAGGGCTGTGTATAAAAACTCCACTGTCCATTATGCCCTGCTGATCTTCTGGGAACCTCCATGCTGCAAGGAGGGCTCCACCTGGCGGCTTGGGGGTATTGGCCGGGATAAACGGCCGGCCATCCTCCACAACATATATATACATATCTACATATACACACATACATATACATACACACATACATACATACACACACATATATACACACAAATACATATATATATATATATATATATATATATATACATACACACACACATATATAAACATATATATACATATACATACATATCTACATATATATATATATATATATATATACACTCTTTGGAGTGCGAGCAACTGTTGCTGGGAGTGGCAGAATCCATCAAGGAAGAAAAATGAAAAACATTATTTGTACAAAATCTTAATTTATTTATCCATTCCTAAATAATTAAATGGGCAGGCTATTTTGTATCAGTGCAATACGCTGTTTGTTAAAACGGATGACTCCCGCTCTTACGTGCAAGTCTGCATGGATATTATGAACTATCGTATCTGTTCAAGTTCTATTTAAATTTTAAATAGAAGGAATTTTTACTTAGTCGACAGAAATATCTTTGGTAGGAATGTAAGTTAAATGTAGGCATCATTGCATAAATTTTTCTTCACCATACAAATGTAAAGAGTAACGCCTTACATTCCAACCAAAGATATTTGTGTCGACTAAATCAGGGGTGTCAAACTCAATTGCACAGGGGGCCAAAATCCAAAACACACTTCAGTTCGCGGGCCGAACAGGATAAACATTTATTGAACACACTAAAACTAAACTTTTAAAACTTTACAACTTTTAAAACTTAACTTTTTTGAACATAAATATGAATAAAAACAGACAGGAATATTATTCCAGAATAAATCAACTCAAACCTTAAATAACTTATAATATTTTGCTCTCCATAAAAATATATCCTGTCTAAATTATACAAGTTACAAATAAAGTAAATGTTAAAAGAACAAACATTCAAATTTCTTTACTCTTATGTAATTTTATATAAAAAATAAACTTAAATTTTAAATATCCCAAAAGATTTTGCTCTCCATAAAAATATATCCTGTCAAAATTATACAAATTCAAATATGAACATGCTGCATAACAAAACCTGGAAATATAAATAAAATTTGTTCTTTTCAGCAATAACAAATCAAATCATTCAGTTGTCTTTGCTCATATGTCTTTTTATCAGAACGGGACGCCTGGCATCTTTTTTTGGCAACAAGTTCGTTTATGTTTGGTGTGAGGTTCTGTGTTGTGGAGATTCTCAGGATGGACTGCAGGTGCTCATCAGTGAGGCGACTCCTGTGTGCTGTTTTGTTAGTCTTCATCACTGAGAAGAGCTTCTCACACAGATATGTGCTAACAAACATGCACAAGGTTCGAGCCGCATGTAGACGGAGCTGGAGCATTTCTGCGGGAATGGAGTGAATAAACTGTGCGGGCCCTGCAGTATCGTACTTTGCCTTCAGTATGCCATTACACTGCAGCTTAATCACCTCTATCTGAATCTGCACAGGTGCAGTTTCCACATCAACGGCAAATGGGTTGCAAAACAACTCAAAATTATTTTTTTGCTCTTCAAAGTCACCAAAGCGCCGTGCGAACTCAGTGCGCAGTGCGCTCAGTTTTTCAGCAAAGTGCGTATTTGGGAACACCGTTGTGCTGACTTGGTTCAACATTACTTGGCAACAGGGAAAGTGGGGCAAGTTGCACTGGTGCATTTGTGTCTCCCATAAAAGCAGCTTCACTTGAAATCACTTTGTGATTTTGCACGGGTAAAAACATCTGCTGAAGTGTCAGATTCTTCTTTAACTCTTCTGCTTTCTGTATCTTCTGTATTGCATTCAGGTCTTTCAGGTTATCCTGATGTTTTGTCTCATAGTGCCATCTTACATTAAATTCTGTAATTACAGCCACATTAGCTCCACAAATGAGACGCACGGGTTTACCGGCAACGTCAGTAAACATATACTCAGCCTCCCATCGGTTTTTAAAGGCTCTATTTTCAGAATCAACTTTTCTCTTCGGCATCGTGTGGGCTAGCTTCGCAATAACTTGCAGCATCATAAGCTAGACTTGATTAACGCGGTAAGTGTTCGGCAAGGCAGCTGAAGCACTGCATTATGGGATCTGTAGTTTATTGTGTTACCAGCGCTTCATATCCCCGGGCCATTAATAACAATAATATATAAAATGATCTCGCGGGCCGGATATAATTACACGCCGGGCCGGATGTGAGTTTGACACATATGGACTAAATAGAACTTGAAAAGATATATTTTTTCGAATGTGATCGCGCAATTCAGATCGAGTTGACGCGCACTACATCGAGCCCGTGTGCTATTGTGGTTTTGCCTGCGTGCCTCAATAAGTCACCCTCCCCTCGCTCTTACTTTTTTACCGTTCATCTAATGAATACACTGAGTATGGCTTTACCAAAGCAATCATTGATGGCGAATAAAGTATCCATTATTCATAAAGCTTCAATTGGTGATCTGTCTTTCTGCGTTAACCGCATATTTTTTCATACGTCTCAAACCAAGGGGATGCGAGGGTAAAATGAATCGGGAAGCACGCGTACATACTCAGTGCACCCTCTCTCAGGAATCAAACCTCGGTCGTTGGCGCTAGAGACGAAGCCTCTACCAGTGCGCCACGGCATGTGGTTTGTCTAGTTGAGAGTATGTAGATCGAGATATATATATATATATATACCCGCACTTCGCAGCGGAGAAGTAGTGTGTTAAAGAAGTTATGAAAAAGAAAAGGGAACATTTTAAAAATAACGTAACATGATTGTCAATATACAGTCTTCCTCTGCATAAGCACACTTCTTCACCCGTGAATATTTAGCGGCAGTGTTTCTATTGGATTGCCGCTGACGGACGGCCTTATATGGACAGGCACTAAATTACGTGGGAGGCGTAACTATAAGTCTATTATAGTCTATGGACGAAAAAATAGGTTCCAGTTATGACCATTACGCGTAGAATTTTGAAATGAAACCTGCCCAACTTTTGTAAGTAAGCTGTAAGGAATGAGCCTGCCAAATTTCAGCCTTCTACCTACACAGGAAGTTGGAGAATTAGTGATGAGTCAGTGAGTGAGTGAGTGAGTGAGTGAGTGAGTGAGTGAGGGCTTTGCCTTTTATTAGTATAGATTACATATTCAGATATTTCCCAATGTGTTTTTCTTGTATCTTTGCATTCCATATTATTTTGTTAATGAATTACTATTATGTAATTTCAACTAGTAATTGGTTATTTAGGATAAGATGGGGCTTCCTTTTAGTGGAAATCTTGTATTTTAGGGTGTTCCCTGCTTCTCATTAACAATAGATACAAAGTCTTGCACTGTTTTGAGCATGCAAATGTACAAGGCTGTAAGTGGATAGTGGCACTAAAGGACTTTAATTCTGTGTCATTGAAATGTTGTGTGAGGGCTGGTTACAGGGGCACAAAAGAAAGCTGGTCCACCAACCAGAAGCTTCACTGCTGTGTCTATTTTCACCCTACAAAGGAATATCTGTACCCCTAGCATAATATTCAAAAGATGTCCCTCTACTTTCTATTGAGTTTCAAATGATCTGGGAACTGACCCAATGAATAGGGAAAGAGAGACTAAAAGAGATAATAGAAGAGATAGAGAGAAAGGAAAGAAGAAATAATAAAAGAAGCCTGAGGGCCAATATGCTTTGCTGATGCGGCTACCTATCAACAAGGCTCCCCAGAGAGACTGGCACAATTGGCAAAGTGCATTACATCACTTTGCTGTTCTGAACAAAGATGAGATGTCTTCTGAAACCTTTTTCAGTATCTGAGTGTATTCCTTCCACCAAAGAATGTTTTGAATTGCAAATATTTTGTTCTTTTCTTGTTTTTACAAAAAAAAGGGATACAGTAACATTCTCAGACACTTGTCGTTCTAGAGACCTCAGGATGTTGTTGGGCAATTAATGGCTAGTTTACGAATACTTATGGTGAGCCAGCAGTTCATGTGAAATTGAATTAACAGCATAAAACAGCAAACAAAATTGTTACATGACTTAAGTTTGTGAGTATTTGTATGCGCAAAAACAAATCCACCTGAGTCATTTCCTATCACATGTTGACATTATATTGAGCTGTGAGATGTGTGTTGTCTTTGTTCAGGTTATATGATACCCACTTTGCCAATTATGATAACAATTTTGGCTAATGAAATCCTAAAGATTTTCCAGAGATTGAAACAATACTTGGTACAGTCTTCCACTGCATATCATCAGCCTTATCTGCTGGAGTCAAGAAACAGGAAAAGACAGTTTCTGGGTAAGGTAAAGAGAAGAGTTCAGATTTAGTTGCTTATTTTGCAGGAAAATGCATCATTGTGTGGAAAATATGCAGCATGTCACATTTTTACAAAATGCACTACACTCCTTCACTGTGATGTGAAAGGATGGAACTCATTTTAGTGTTGTGCTACATATTATTAGCATCAAGCAGCTAAAAAAATACAGGTGTATGCAAATAAAGGTGAATGCAAAAGCAAAAATGACAGCTTAGAGATAAATGTTCCCTGCTTGTCACTCCAAAAAAATTCTCCTAATGAGTTTCACATTTCATGATTGTTCAATTTTTTGAAATTGTGTACAAAATAACACTCAACTGTTTTGCTCATCACTAATGAATATTAAGTTGGTATTCTTCTGCCTTTTGCAGGCTTTTTGCTAAAAGATATTGTCAATAGATAGTTCTTGGTGTATTACAGGAATGCCTATTCATCCATTTTCTAAACCTGCTTATTTCAAATAACCTCTGAGATCCAAAACTGAATCTAGCAGCAATAGGAGTGGACTATGAAAAAATGTTGTATGGGACACTTATATGGTCACTGATTAACATGACATGCATGAAATTGGTATATGTGCGGGAAACACATATGCAGACATCTAGGAGAATGTGCAGTGAGCGGACTAGGACTCCAACTCTGAATGGCGTAGCAGTGAGGCAGCAACCACTACTAACCACTAAACAACAGAGAAAAGTGTAGAGTGCTACATGTGGGCAAATGAAACGTCAGTTATAAATACAAGATGGGAGATTCTGTCTTACATGAAGCAACCTTTGAAAAGGATTTAGGGGTTTATTTTGACACAACATTTTCATTGTACTAGCAATGTATAGAGACAATTAAAAAAGCAAATAAAACTTTAGGTTATATCGTTAAAACTGTTGAATATGAATTAAGGGACATTATACTCAAACTGTTTTATGCACTAGAGAGACCTCAACCCGAGTACTGTGTGCTGTGACAAATGTAGACGGCGTAGCAGCCACTCAACCCGACACAGACAGACGCAGGAGGCACACTGGTAAAAACACAAATGTTTTTATTTTCTTTCATCACCTGTGCGCAACACCTTCCCCGTTTCCCACAGGCACGCACAGTCCCACCAAGCAGAACACCACAATACGCAATACTTTCTTTTTCTTCTTCTCTTTTCTCCTCCACTCCTCCCAGCAAGCTTTGTCTCCCTCCTCCCGACTGAGTACTGTCTGCTGGAACCTTTTATATGTTACCCGGAAATGCTCCCGGTGCTTGATGACCTACTTCCGGCAGTACTTTCGGGTGTGGTGAAAGAATCTGAAGCATCTGTAGCGCCCTCTGGCAGCACCCCCCGGATCCCAACAGGGCTGTAGATAACTCCATCTCCAATGAAGCCTTGTGGGAGTCCAAGGCACCACTGCAACCCATGGGGGCTGCCATGTAGCATCATGGGGAGGGTACTGTTCTACCCACGCTTGCTCTCCCAGTCCTCTCAGTGAAGAGGCATCCTGGCCAGGCAAGGACCATGGCTGTCTGTGATAGTGCAGTACTTGAAAGCTATAGCAGCGCTTGAAGCTGTACAGAGGAGAGGAACCAAGTGTATCCCAGAACTTAAGGACATGTCCTATTGTGACAGACTCAGATAAATAAACCTGTTCAGCCTTGAACAAAGGAGAATGCATGGGGACCTAATCCAGGTCTTCAAAATTCTCAAAGGCATTGATGAAACAGATCCATCAGAATTCTTTAGACTAGGTGGAGAATCATGAATGTGAGGATTCCAGTGGAAATTATGGGGAAGTGAATTAAGGACTGAAGCCAGGAAGCACTTCTTCATTGTAGAGTTGTAGGAATCTGAAACAAGTTACCCATACAGAAGCAGAAATCTTGACAACCTTGAAGAAGTATCTGAATGAAATACTGCAAAAGCTTAGCTATTAGTTAAACAAGCAAGCTTGATGGACTGAATGGTTTCTTCTCATTTGTCAAATTTCTTATGTTTTTATGTACCACTATGCAACTTCACTCTTAAAAAAAAACACAACCTTTGTATGATCAACCAAAAATAATGTCTGAGACATTATTGAACAATTATGCCTGCACTAATATCCATATTATTTAATAAAAAAAAAAAATTTATTTAGAGATTATTCTCTTGGAAATACTTTAATGGTAATAATATTTTATTAAAAAAATTATTAAAAAGAATTTTATTAAAAAGCTGCATGGTAACACGGCACCCAGTGCTGCTGCTTTATGGATCTAGTGCTTATATTTGAACTTCTTGCCCAGAGACTGCCTTTATGGAGTGCACCACTCTCTTCTCGTCTGCAGCAGCTTTTCTCTGGGCACTCCAATTTTTCTTTCACATCCTAAAAACAGGTATGTTGGGTAAACTGGCAATTCTAAAAACAGTTGGGTACAAGTGGGCCCTGTGATGTATTGGTGTTCTGTTCAGGTCTCATGGCTGCCTTGCACCCAATGTACCACCCCCTGGGTATTCTGATTAAGCTGGTTTGACAGTGTTATGTTACGTAATGTTACTTCTTGCTACCTCATTTTGTTGTTGAGCAGCATTTTCAATTCCTTTAATGTCATTACATGTGACATAATGTGTGTGAACATTTCTACTATTTTGTCTTTTGCTCATTTCATTTCTTTGTTTTGGGTGTGGGTTTTTTCTCTTTTTAGCCCATTTATATCTGTTAACTGTGGGTGATTAGAAAACTACAGCAGTTCACTCTTATCATGGTTTTGCTTGCTTTTATTTGTCTTTTATCTACACTAGAGAGATAATGTATGCCCTAATAGCTGACTTTGTTTAAACAAGCTGCTGCACCTTATTCTAAAGAGTTTTGCCTTAGGACTCAGACCTTTGAAAACAAAACCTATGAATCTGGTTGACTAAGTTTAGCTTAGGTTTAAAGAAGTAAAGCCACAGTACTGAAGCAAGCACACAGGACCACTGTGAAACAGACTCTGTCCAACAATTCAAGTCAGACAGCCAAAGCTGATTTTCATTCTGCCCGTGAGGCGAGAGCGGTAAGAAAATATTTGAGGTTGTTCCTCATGTTGCTTCCATCTGTCGATAAGAAAAGGAGCCATAGGGATAACACTGTACCATGCTAAACATTTGATGAAGCAAAAATATTGCCTGGCACCAACAGTCGTCTCACCCAAGACAGAGGCTGAAACTGGACGAAAAAGAAAGGTTACTTGGTATCAGAGCTAGAGGACCTCTCAAGCTGGCAGTGGAGTGTGTGGGATGTCAGCAGCAAGCTCTAATTGTGCTTTTTAAAGGCAAGCACTTGGAATTAGGACTTGTCAGCATTTTTATTAGGCCCTTTTCTAATTAACATTTTCCTTTATATCTATATCATTTACTTTAGTTTTATAAATTGTTACGCATGCCACAAAAATGAAAAACTACTCTGGCCATTTAAAGGTGGCCTGCAGAAGCTGAGGGCAACAGATGGCCCTGCTTACTGTTTGCAGTTTTCTGGCCTGATTACAGAGGCCTGGCTGGTGAAGTGGCGATAACAGGCAAGACTGATTACCGCCAGCTTTATGGCTACCCTTATTTAGATTAGAGCAGGTCTACCTCCTTTTTTTCCTACTGAATCAGAAGCCTAGCACATTGTTTTTACATTTTTTGTTTCTTGAATAATGTTTCATTTAATTTAGTGCTATGTTGCAACCTAAAATGTTACTCAAAGCTTTACTAGCAAAGCTTTCCTCTTTTCATTCCCTGTTTATGTAATATGATGTACTGCTCTATGCTAGGGTCTGACAACTTTTAAAAAGCATCTAAATGAGATATGCGGATCATTTAGCTATTAGCTAACCATGTGAGCTGGATGGACCGAATGGTCTCCTGCCATTTGTCACACTCCTTTTGTTTCTAAAAAGGGATCAATGGCTTTGGCATTTTGTTCTTGTCTTTATTTTCATACACTTTGAGTTTTGTATTTTGTAAATGAGAAAACAAACAAGCAAAAAAACTTGGGGCACCAGGTGAAGATCCCCATTGAAAGGCAGGACGAAATGCCAAAGCAAGATCAAAAATAAGGCTTCAGCACGTGGTTGAAAGGGCAGTATTTTGCTGAGACGTGAGTGGTTACTTCTGGTGGGGCAGAGTCTTAAATAGGTCTTGGGTTGAAAAGTACAGTATTTTCAGTTGGAAAGTGGAACTGATGTCACAGCTCATCTGGTTGTTGATCCTTGGATCTGAGGTCAGGAGAGGAAAGGGTGTAAGAGACAGCGTGTACCGGGGTGGAATTACAATGATTGCAGAAGCCCTGAGGATGTCTAATACTCATGAGTGCCTCACAACGCAATTGGTATGGACTCCAAGGGGTAACAGTGATCCCAGAACACTACAGAAACCACTACCACAGATAGACCCAATTTAAAACAAAGTTATTTATTTGCATATGAATACCCTGAAAGGTTTTTAAGAATCCTTTGAACTTTGCTTTTATCGGTCCTAAATGCTTATCCCAAATTTAGTATTTTTATTACATATTCCTTAATTAATGGTCTGTCTAACTGCTCACTCAAGAACTATATTTTTTGGTAATCTAGAAAACTTCTCAGTAAGATGTGCTGAGGTTTCACAGGCCGGGTTTAGCAGTATTTTAATTCAGTTCCTTGATGTGTGACATAATTGCATTTAGTCTAAATAAAATTAGAAATACAGACCTTCAGTTATATTGCATATGGTTACAAATTACAGTACAGTTCAGATGTCTAACTCTGTCAGCTGGGCACCACACCTCAGTATGTCATTTGTACTTAGTACAATGCAATTCTTACTTGCATGTATCTTCAAAATAGTTGACAATAAAACAATACTAACAAAAATAACTAAATCATATACCACCACGCTAGAAAGCATTCCATGGTAACGCTGCTAACTTCAGGCAAACTACTCAGGTTCCCTTGTTCCAGTCCTTCCAACTCTGTTTTATTACTAATTAAATAATTCAAGCCAAACATTCTGCTTATCTGCAATAGCCCTGTTGTGGGTCACCATGTTCCAATATCTATATCAAGAAGATCTAAGCTAACAAACACAAAGACAAGACTTTCACATTAGTTTACTAAAAATAGACAAAGATGCTATGACTCCATAGTAGTTAGTGGAGGGCTGAATTAACACCTGGGAGATGTGTAGCATTTGCATGTTGTCCCCATATATACTGTATATAAGATTTTTCTGTGTGCTCAAATTCAAACTCACCAACACTGGGCAACTGAAGGTCTTCAATTCACATAACACTGCTTGGAGATGTAGAAGAACCCACAACTGGGCCATTGCCGATAAGCAGAGTGAATGTTTGGCATGAAGAATTTAATAAGTAATTAAACAGAGTTGGAAGGACTGGAACAAGGGAACTTGGGTAGCCTGCCTGAAGTTAGTAGCATTACCAGGGGATGCTTTCTAGTCTGGCAGGATATTATTTTGTTATTTTTGTTAGTATTGTTTTATTGTCAACTGTTTTGAAGATATATGCAAGTAAGAATTGAATTGTACAAATGACATACTGAGGCATGGTGCCCAGCTGACAGAATTAGACATCTGAAATGTACTGTACTTTGTAACCATATGCAATATAATTGAAGGTCTGTATTTCTAATTTTATTTAGACTAAATGCAATTATGTCACACATCAAGGAACTGAATTAAAATACTGCTAAACCCAGCCTGTGAAACCTCAGCACATCTTACTGAGAACTTTTCTAGATTACCAAAAATATAGTTCTTGAGTGAGCAGTTAGACAGACCATAACTTAAGGAAAATGTAATAAAAATACAACATTTGGGATTCACATTTAGGACCAATAAAAGGAAAGTTCAAAGGGTTCTTAAAAACAGACTAGATTGAATAAACCTCTCCAGTTATGATCAGTGGTAAATCTTCTGGAAATTACTAATGAATGTAAATCATACTCATTATCTTGTTTCATTTGCTAAATAAGAGTATCCAAGCAATGTAATTACAACTTACAAATTCCTAATTACATCCTGATTAACAATCAAGGAAGGAATTATTCAAGATAAAATCCAATTAAAAAACAACTAATATTTATTTCCTAAATGATATCCTTAGTCCACTAAAGAAATAAATGCACTTGAAACTTTGCAGTAAAAAAAAGATACAAATCATTTTGAACCAATTGGCTTAACCATTTATATGTTGGCAGACCCAAGAATGGGGAATTTTCATCATGACAGTTCTTATTCATCATTTAAAGATTAAACAGGAGAATTTAATTATTTACTGTAAATTTAATACTAAAACCTAGTTCTGGTGCTGCCTCATGATTTCACTGTTTTGGTTCTTATCCCAGCTTGGTCACTGTATCAATGTGTGGATTTAAAGATCACCAGAAGAACTGGATAGGAACAGGCAATTCATCCCAACATACCTTGTCAATTTATGTTGTGCAATATCATCCAGTTGAGTTCTGAAGGTCACTCAAGTATTACTGTCTAACTCTGATAAGATGCTTTAAGGTCTATGGCAATGTACAATCTATATAAATAAAAATGTAAATGTTCGTTTGTTCAAAATCTTAAATCTCCGAAAGTTCTTCACCGATTGCTTTGAAAGGCCATGTGCTGGATGGGAGATGGAGTAGGGCTTGTGGAGTCACTGCAGGCACTGAGGGAAGGCGGCGAGGGGCATGAGTCGAGCTTGGGGTACCCAAACCATGATTGAGCTAGATGGGTGCGGTGCAAGCCCATGAGAAGGTGGACTATGCTTATCATTAGATGTCTCTGCCGGCTGAGGAGGCCGACAGGGTAAGCTGAGGAGACATCAAGGTGACAGAGAACCGAGGCAAGCTATGGTTTTAGAAAAAGACAGGTCCTGTAGGTTTCAACCTTGATTTTTTGGATTGTTTATTGATTATGAATTGGACATTTTAACCTCCTGGAAATTGTTTTTATAAATTATTTACTTATTGGCTGCACTGCATTTTTTACACTTTTGAATTTTGAACCCTTGTATGGAAAAACAAAAGTACTTTGCACCATCTGTTGCTGGCTTATGTGTCCATATTGCACTGGCTCATTTATTTTATGACTATCAACAGTTGGTGGTTCAAGAACAGTTAAGGTAGCTGCAGCAAACCCAGAAGTCACACTACCACAGTATTGAACATAAGAGCAAAAGATATTTGACAAACAAGAGGAGTTTATTCATTCCATCAAACTCATTTGTTTAACTAATAGCTAAGCTGCCCCAACATCTCATCCAGATAATTCTTAAAGGTTGTCAAGGTTTCTGCATCAACTACAAGTCTCAGGAGTTTGTTCCAGAGTCCCTAAACTCTTTGCATAAAGAAGTGCTTCCTGGCCTCAGTGCTAAATGCATATCTTATTAGTTTCTACTGGTGTCCTTGAATACATAATTCACCAATTAGTTGAAAGAATTTGGTAGGATCTACTTTATCAATGCTTTTGAGAATTTTGAAGACCTAGATTAGGTCACCATGCATTGTCCTCTTCTTGAGAATAAACAGGTTTAATTCTTTGAGTTTTTTTAGGTAGGACATGTCCTTAAGTTCTGGGATGCACTTGGTGGCTCTTCTCTGCACAGCTTCAAGTGCTACTATGTCTTTCTGGTACAGTGGTAACCAGATCTGCACATAGTACTCCAGATTTGGTCTCACTAGTGCATTATATAGTCTGAATATAACATCCTTTGACTTATATTCAACAGTTTTAATGATATAATATAATATTTTTTGCCTTTTTAATAGCTTCTGCACAATTCTTAGATGATCCACCATACTACTATTCTTCATAATTTTGAAAACACTCCATCACATCTTCTCTTAATTTCTGTTTGCTTAAACCAGAAAACAAATCCTCAAACCAGAACATACTTGAGTTGAAAGTCTCTCAGAAATTAAGACCAATGTAGGAAGTATTTTAAGATAGGGAAGCTTTTATCTGTGGCACCACTGCACAATAACAACTGTTTTCCACTCTCTCAAATGTACACAGTTTTTAATGTCTGAAAAATATTCGGGATTAAATCACTTAGAGATCTGTACATAGACAACATCTTCGCATCCTATGAACAAAAATACATTCCAAATTTAACTTTCCAGCAAAACATTTCTTTCACTACCTTCAAATTAGAAACTTTGTTAAACAAAACCTACCCAAATTCCCTCACCTCCCACCTACCTCTATACTGGAAGAAATTTTGATCAGTCTTGAGGACTCAAACAGCATTTCTGTAATATATGACAACATTTTAAAGTCCCTCCCTTTCAAAGATCCGAGGGTACAGTTGGAAAAGGATCTATCACTCAACATCTCATAAAAGGAGTGGAAAGTAGCAATGCACAGAATTCACTCAAGCTCCAAATGTGCAAAGCATACAATTATTCAATTTAAAATTATATACCAAGCGCATCGCTCTCATTTAAAATTGTCCAAAATGTTTCCTGGGCAAGATGCAACCTGCGAACGCTGCAATCAAGTTCCAGCCTCACTGGGCCATATGTTTTGGCCTGCACCAAACTGACATCATTTTGGGCAAAAATTTTTAAATGCCTCTCAGACAGCCTTGGTGTCACAGTCCCTCCTAACCCATTAACAGCTGTGTTTGGTGTACTTCCAGATGGGCTTAAAGTGGAGAACGACAAACAAACTGTAATTGCCTTTACTACACTATTGGCACGTAGACTCATCTTACTCAACTGGAAGAATTCTAACTCAACTCTTTTAAGTCAGTGGGCAACTGATATTATATATTATCTAAAATTGGAAAAAAATCTAATTCTCACTTGGAGGATCTGTATAAAACGTTTTCAAAACCTGGTAGGATCTGATAAATAACATTTTAGAATAAGCATTTAAATTGAAGAAGTGCATTCTCTATCCTCTTATTCTATTCTATCTATTTTTATTTATTTACATATTTTTACTATTATTAAAGTGCTACTCTGCTGACCTAAACCTCTTTCTCATGGGTGGGGGTCGATTTGTTTCAAACCAGTTTTGTTAAACTTGACTTGCATGTATGGAATGTTTTTTGATTTTAATAAAAGTAAATATATATTAAAAAAAAGAAAAAATAACTAAAATTAAGACCAAAACACCTGCCTAGCAGGAATGAACGTTTCAGCCCAAACAAGAAATCAACAGATGGCACAACAACACTTACTAGAAAATCAGTAGCCATAAAACATTAGATCACTTAAGTAATGCTTCAAGGCATGTCTCTGTTTTTTATGACCCATACGTTGCCTACTAATTAATTGGCCAGTCATTGACTCTGCTTAAGCACACCTGGACTGGGCAATGACTGAGAGCAGGACACCTGAAAAAAGGCATTTCCAGACCTTCAGCATAATTGATTTAACAAAGCAGAGCCAAAAATTATGATTAGCAGAGCCCATGCAAAACTTTACTTCAGGAAACCTGTGGAAAAACACAGAAAAAAGACACAATGGAGGGTTCAGACCAGGCTATAATAAATATTGTCAAACCATCTTTATCTAATTAAGAGTCTCAGAAGGCTGGGGGACAACATTAGGCTGAAGCCAAAAACCAAGCTTTTAAAATCCCATCCATTCATTTTCTAACCTGTTTATTTATGTCAGGGTTATGGGAGATCCTGTCCCAGCAGCTTTTGATGCAAGGTGTCACCCAAACCTGTACTGGGCAAAATGTAACAACAGAATTCTAGTTGTAACAAGTCAACATTTTCAGTAATTACAGGCAATTAAATGCTCCATAAAAGTCACTGGGAAAAGTCAAAAAGTTCTGACTAGTCAAAATGCTATTTATCACAAATTCAGATTAGTTAAAATTATAACCTGCTCAAAAAATTAAAGGAACATTTTTTAATCAGAGTATAGCATCAAGTCAGTGTAACTTCTGGGATATTGATCTGGTCAGTTAAGTAGCAGAGGGGGTTATTAATCAGTTTCAGCTGTTTTGGTATTAATGAAATTAGCAACAGGTGCACTAAAGGGGCAATAATGAGACGACCCCCAAAACAGGAATAGTTTAACAGCTGGAGGCCACTGACATATTTCCCTCCTCATCTTTTCTGACTGTTTTTGCACTCGTTTTGCATTTGGCTATGGTCAGTGTCACTACTGGTAGCATGAGGCGATACCAGGGCCCTACAGAGGTGCACAGGTAGTCCTTTCCAGAATAGCACATCAATATGTACCATTGCCATAAGGTTTGTTGCGTGTCCCAGCACAGTCTCAAGGGCATGGAGGAGATTCCAGGAGACAGGCAGTTACTTTAGGAGAGCTGGACAGGGCCGTAGAAGATCCTTAACCCATCAGCAGGACCGGTATCTGCTCCTTTGGGCAAGGAGGAACAGGATGAGCACTGCCAGAGCCCTACAAAATGACCTCCAGCAGGCCACTGGTCTGAATGTCTCTGACCAAACAATCAGAAACAGACTTCATGAGGGTGGCCTGAGGGCCCAATGTCCTCCAGTGGGCCATGTGCTTACTGCCCAGCACGGTGGAGCTTGATTGGCATTTACCATAGAATACCAGAATTGGCAGGTTCACCACTGGTGCCCTGTGCTTTTCACAGATGGTTCAACCTGAGCACATGTGACAGACATCAAAGGGTCTGGAGAAGCTGTGGAGAACACTATGCTGCCTATAACATCGTTCAGTATGATCGGTTTGGTGGTGGGTCAGTGATGGTCTGGGGAGGCATATCCACGGAGGGATGCACAGACCTCTACAGGCTAGACAACGACACCTTGACTGCCATTAGGTATTGGGATGAAATCCTTGGACCCATTGTCAGACCCTATGCTGGTGCAGTGGGTTCTGGGTTCCTTCTGGTGCACGACAATGCCCGGCGTCATGTGGTGAAAGTATGCAGGCAATTCCTGGAGGATGAAGGAATTGACACCGTTGACTGGCCCCCATGCTCAACAGACCTAAATCCAATAGAACACCTCTGGGACATTATGTTTTGGTCCATCCAGCGCTGCCAGGTTGCACCTCAGACTGTGCAGGATTTCAGTGATGTCCTGGTCCAGATCTGAGAGGAGATCCCCAGGACACCATGAGTCGTCTGTTTGGGAGCATGCCCCGATGTTGGCAAGCATGCATACAACCACGTGGTGGCCATACAAACTACTGAGTATGATTTTGAGTTGCTGTAATGAAATTTTGGCAAAATGGACTAACCTGACACATCATTTTTTCACTTTGATTTTCGGGGTGTCTTTGAATTCAGCTCTCTGTAAGTTGATAATTTTCATTTCCATCAAACGATGTAACATCCTTTTGTTCCTAACACATTACCCAGTCCATATCACTTTAGCTATCAAGCAGGAATTTTTCCCATTGAGATCTCATGTGTTTTCAAAGTATTCTTTTAATTTTTTTGAACAGTTTATTTTAGATACAGTATAACAATTTATGTTGGAATGTAATTGTGACAAGTTACCTTTAAGCCATAGAGGTAGCTATCTACTGTGCCACAGATCTGCTCACTGTTAATTATACAGCATAACATTTTCAAATCCACTAAAACTAGGTTCCATGGGATGCTGGAGACTAAACAGGCAGCTTCTGGCACAAGGCAAAAAACTCCAATTTAGTTAATTATTTTCTCTTTGTCTTCAATTTGAATTGTTGTGAAGGCAAAAGAGAAAATCTGCATTATGGGCTGTTGTACACTGACATTTTAATCCACCCAGACATACAAGGGACAATGACATGTTTGAGTCTTAGCCTGCAGCTACCGCACCACACTTGCAAAAGAGTTTAAGAGATATGATGGTAAATTAACAGCAAGATTTATTCTAAACATGTCTTGTGACACTCCCACTTCAAAAGCAAATTTCCATAAATGAGAGCTATAGCCATTGGCGGTTTTGTGAAATTCACGCAAACAAACTTGGTGCACTCTTAAAAATTTGTTTAATTTCATTTCTTGGTCTTCCTCATAAAAATTGTTACTTTTTTTGTTTACCTAAAGATTACAGTAAATTTTGACCAATTTACCATTTATTTTTATTATTTTTATTATTATTTTTGGCTTGAGCAATTCCTATACCAGTAGCACTTGCTACAAAGCAGGATGAAAATTTGCACTGGACCCTGTTGCACACCTTCAGGGCAATCCCACTTTAGATTTCTGAATCATCAAAAACAGCAGGTCTTATTATAGTATTAAATGGAAACTCTGGAAATTGGGCCTGCATTTCTGGAACCATCAGACATATTTCAGTCAATCAGTTCAATTAAAATAGGAGTCGGCGACCCACAGGCTGTTGACAAGAGTATTAAAGTTTCAATCTCTTTTCAAATTCATACTTTTTTGTTTAAGCTTCTTAAACTTTACTGAAATTAGATACAAGTTCATTGCCTAGACATGTCCGAGGAGAGAAGGCAAACTTATTTAATGAATATGGAGGAATGGATGGGAGGAACAATTGTATAAGCTCTAAACAGTCTTTTTTCTTTGAGGTCCTACACCTGGGTGGTATCTTCAAAGAACATTTTATAACAAACAATTCCTTTTCGTGTGTTTTTTTTTTTGGTTCATTTGCTTAGGAAATTCTCCCACACTCCCTCACTCTCTTTCTCTCTCTGTCTCTCTCTTGCTCTGTCTGGTTCTTGCCAGTTACAATATGCAAATTCTTTTCTACTTCTTGTTTGTGTGGTGTCAGCTTCTCATAACAACTGCTCAGGACTGTGAAGCCTACAACTCCTGCACCTCCATGAGGCATCGTGACTTCAGTTATTTACACATCGGTGACTCACTGGAAGCTTACAGTATGTTCTTGGCACATGATACTGCAAGAAAAAAAAAATTAAAAAACACACAAATACGTTGTAAAGCTACAGCAACATTTATGTAGACGTAGAAAATCCTCATTTTTCAGAAAATGAGTCACTAACAGCAGGATTGCAAACCAAGGTTCAAATATTTTTTAAATGTACAGCACCAATAAATACTGTTCTTCATTGCAGCTCTTTTTTATCATTTAAAGATCAGAAAAAAATTAGTATTTGGCTGTTGTTAATATTGTAATATTGAAACCAGACTTGGTGTTGCCTCATGACTTCACATGCCTGGTTCAAAACCCAACATGAATACTGTCTCAATGCAGTGGACCTTACTGTGGCCTGTCAGAACAATTTTGACAAGAAGAGGCCATGCAGCCCAACACGCTTTGTCAATTCATATTATGCAATATCATACAGTTGAGTTTTGAAGATCATGTAAGTATTTCTGTCTACCATACTATTGAATAATTTATTCCACATATACATCTATGATTCATGAGTTAAAAAAAATGTTTTAACATTAATATTAATTGTACTCTGAATGAGCTAATATCTGTGTCCCAATGTCCTTGTTGACAAACTCCTTTAAAAATAATGTTTTACATGCACCATACTAGTCATTTCCTAACTATGATTTTAATTGACATATTTTAATAACTAGGGGGACTGCTCACTTCGCTCACTAACACACCTGCCTGTGCTCTGCGCCAGCAACTTTGTATCTCTGCCGCTGGTGTATGTGGACTTCACTTTCACCAAACAACAAAACTTTTAATTCTTGCAGATAGGCCTCTTCATTGGAAAGAAACACTACTTTTCTCTGATGGCAACACGAATTAGACGATCTATAAGTCTCTGACTTAAAGTTTAAAGCCTTACAATATCTACATACTTCTGTCATATCACCTATGTCCATATATTCAATCTTTTTTCACTTTTACCTTTAATAAATATCTCACTGAACTTTGATTACGTGTTTGGAATTACATTGTGACAACACAATGTTCACTACAAGAAATGTGTCCGAGAATAGCATTCACACAAATGAGAAATGATTGAACTGTGTGCGTGGTTATGTGGGCATGACTTTTCCATATCCCTTTGCATAATCGCTTGTCTTGTGGTGCTTGAAATTTTCTCTTGCGGGATTTCACTTTCACCAAACAACAAATCTTTTAGTTCTCATGGATACGCCTCTTCATTGGGATGAAACACTACTTTTCCCTGATGGCAACACGAATTAGACAATCTACAAGTCTCTGACTTAAAGTTTAAATCCAAACAATAAATTCGATCTCTTTTCGCTGTTCTGTTATTTCAATGGGTAATAATTTCTATTTGTTTGCGCTAATGCAATCTTTACTATCATTTTTTTCAGACTTTCGAATTTTCGTTCTTCCATTATCTCTAACCTGCTCTGCATGTGTATCGTGCCAATGTTTTTGAATTCTTTACAACGTTCTACTTTGTCATCTACTCTTTGTCTTTTATTTTCGGCCTCTGGCGTGGTTAAATCTTTTGGCACAAAGTCTCGTCTTGCGGGACGTGAAAGTGTCTCTCTGAGAAAATCACGTCTCGTCTCTCTTCCCAAAATTTTTTTTTATAATAGAGAGATATTATTCTTTCATAATTTGGACGGCTTCAGTTATATCTTCTCCTAACTAGTATTCTGTTAGCTTAAACTTAAAAGGTTCCACTCCTTCAGTCCTGCATCACATCTTACCATTCCAGAATTGGCCAAATTGATCTTCTCTGGACTTTTTCAAGTGCTACTTTTCTTTTTTATTATTTGGAGAACAAAACTATACATGATACAAATACACAAGATGAGGCCTCACCAATGTGTTATATAATTTAGTCATAACCTCCCCTGTCTTTTACTCTATAATGTGTACCATAAAACCTAAAATTGCTCATGTACACTGCCTGGATAAAATATAACGAAGTTCATCCCCGTCGTTTGTGCACACTCAGCTCACTGGAGAGTCAAAATTATGAGGATGCGATGGTGTGAGTGATATCATTACTAGTCAAGTTTTAGTCAAGGCATTTACATTAAGCAAATTTAGAAAATATATGTAACTATTCCATCCAATTTATTCAACACTATTCCAGCTTTTGTTGCTTTGTAAAGCATCTTTTGGTAGTATATATGCATCCAATTCGGGGTTGGCAGCACTGGACATAAGGTGGGAAACAGAAATTCCAGGACCACTCAGACACACACAGTATACTCACACATAAACAATTTAGTCACAAGTTAACATAATCTGCGCAGGAGATGAAAATTTGAGGATCCAGAGGAAACCCACAAGGACAAGGAGAGAATGTGCAAAGAGAGACTGAGCATGAGGCATAATGGTTATGGCTTTGGGCTTCAAACACGGAGGTTGTGGGTTCAAGTCTTACTACTGACAATGTGTGACCATGATCAAGTCACTTCACCTGCCTGAAGTTCAGATGGAAAAACAATTGTATCTCATATGTTGCAAGTTGTCTTGGATAAAGGTGTGAGCTACCTAATAATTTAAATCCATGATACTTGCAACAGAGTCAGCCATCGCCCCAAGTGTCCTTGTGTTGAAGGTATTGTGTAAAATAACAATGAATAGATTGAGCTCATCCATGAAATTTTATGAAATACAATCCAAACCTGCCAGTCTGGTCTACCACTATATAACAAGGTAAAATGACCACATATGTCAGTTTTATCTATGCAAGAGTCAACGAGTGTGTTTACACATATACACATAAGCAAAAAGACAGTTTCGCCCCAGGGGTTAATACAGCGTACCAAATACCAAAAAAATACCTAGTTTCTTGAAATTCCACGCTGACAAGTAGTCTTCTCGAGCCAAAACACTCCAATGTCATTAAACAAAAAAGAGTTAATAATCATCATCAGCTACTGACCATTCAACAATAAGCATAACACCTGTAATATTTTATTTGTGTTTCATAAATATTCATAGTCAAACTGATGCTTTGTTTATAGGTTTCAGTTACCGGATTGCAAGCAGCAAACTCTTTTCTGCTTGGCTGTGCGATTGAGCCTTGTAAAGCACCCAGTGTGGGTGCCTTACATCCAGTGCTGCTGGAATCAAGTAATCAAACTACTTTATATAATGTACATTAATTTTAATGTGTTACCCTACTGCTCTCAAGATTGTGTTGAGGAGATTTGCACGGTACATTCAGCTCATCAATGTAAATTTAGCAATTTCTGCAATATTGAGACAAATTATTTCAGCAAGAAGAAGGAACAATGCAAGCAGGAAATGTATTTTGTGGACGCATTTACCCATGGCTGCTGAAAGCGCGTGCAAAGCAAATACATGTGTAGGCTGACAGAATGCAACGGGCATGCACAGACTACAAAATCCTTAAATGTAACCCGGTTAACTTTTATTAAGGTAATAACCTGATTTCTCTAACCAGAATAAGGATTTACATGGCATTTTAGAAATCAGTAGCTGAGGCACGTGTAAATGTACTGAATGATTCACTAGGGTTCTCCTTTATAAAAATAAAGGGTCTACCTATCAAACCTATAACTCCAGTGGCCAGTATTTAGAGAAAACCAGAATAGATACCAACCAGTACATTTCTACAGATATATTGCAAGTATCTGGTAAATATTTGCCACAGATGAAGTGGCACAATTCATCCATTTCCCAAAATCTAGTTAAAATAATATCAAGAACTAGTCAGGAAATGTCTAAAGCAGTGGTTCTCAACCTGTGGGGCGGGACCCCCTAGGGGGGCGCAAAGTAACAAAAAGGGGGTCGCGAAGATGTGAAAAAAAGAAAACAAGAATCAAAAATATGAAAAAACATCTGTTGAAACCAAAAAAATTAACTTAAACTACATTCTGATACTAGAACAATAAATATAGAGTTAGATAAATGTCGCTAAAAGTTAAGTAGGTATAATAAAATATGCATCTACATTTCAAAAAAATGTTAGGGGGGGCACGATTAAAACTGTTATGAAAACTCGGGTCGCAAATACTTAAAGGTTGGGAAACGCTGGCCTAAAGATATAACATGATAGGCTGGAAGAGCTGGCAGGGAGGATAGTGGCTAGCATTACATCTATAGTTGAATGGAATCAGCAATCTTTGACCTTGCACTGAATGAATATGGTTCAAAAAACAAACAGAAGGATATTTCAATAGAGTTAGTTTTGTAATGTAGCTCTTGAATTAATAATTATAGGCTAAAAGATGATAATAAAACTGTTTGCAGCCACCACCACGTGTAATTACTGGCGTACACATGACTAAATTACTGTGCAAAACGCTCAGCAAAAGCTGAAGATGATAGTCTGACTAAGTGACATAATGTTGGTAAAGCCTATTTGTGTTAACTACTGTAATTTTAGCATTTTAACACAGAACAGAATGCTGAGCTTTACACCACAAGAAGACAGTGATTCGCAGACCTGGTTTTTCCATAATGTGGGATTTAATTGTACTGTGCTTAGGCAAACACACTGAGTGACCACTAGCCACATCTCTCAAATAACAAGAATCTATCTATCTATCTATCTATCTATCTATCTATCTATCTATCTATCCATCTATCACTTTTCAAACATATTTCTCTTGGTCTGGGACATGCAGACAACACATAAAATGTAAATAAATATAACATTAGGAGCAGTACCTTTTAATAGAAGGCTGCAAAGACAACACATTTGAGTTCCATTGTATTCAACTACATCAAGTTGGGAAGTGCTTGATAAATTAGAGAAAACTAAAACTCACTACATGATTATAACATGTGCCACACATGTACGTTAGAGGGTCACCCTCCACGTTCCCGCAGGTATGTTGTTCCATCCCAGACTGAGAGATGGTGCTGCAGTTAACTGTGTTGTCATCCTTTTCCTCCACAGTACTGAGAAACTGCCCTAACCTTTCAGTCTCTGGGTCATAAAAGCACAGCCACTCAGAAGGAGGCGTTACTTCACAACTGAGCAACCAGAGACTGAGCTCCTCTATAACTTTAAGAAATCTATATATTATTTTGCCTCACGTTAACTGGAGGCTGATGTTTTATTCCGTTTTGATGCCATCAAGCTTTTTGTTTTTTTGATTTTTCGGTTGAAGTAAATGGGGACAGTCGGGTTGGCGCCCAAGCATTTATTTTGTTGTGACTGTCATTACTTTGGACCTCCACACACTTTAAGACTAAGGGTCTTCCATCTTATCAAGGTGAATATATTACCCACCCATAGGAATTATAAAGTTGCAAGTAATCCAAGTAAATTTGTAGGAGGTTAAGATAGGCAAAGAAAAAGCAAATTGAGAAACCTGAATCCTAGACGTTGTGTCCCAGTTAGAATGTTTTCAGTCTGGAAATGAAGCTATAATGGCACCCAATTCTTTTAATACATAAGAACATAAATTTAATATATGTGAGGAGACTATTCAGTCCACCCATTTGTTTAGCTAACAGTTAAGCTGTCCCAATATCTCATCCAGAATCTTCTTAAAAGTTTTCAAGGTTTCTACTTCAACTACATGTCTCAGTAGTTTGTTCCAGAGTCTCACAACTCTTTGCGTAAAGAAGTGCTTCCTGACTTGTTTCAAATGCACTTCCCTTAATTTCCACTGATATCCTTGAGTATGTGTTTCATTAGTGGTTTGTGGTTCATTAATGATTAGTTGCATGTGGTCAATTAGCTCAATGATTGTGAAAAGATATGTAATGCTTGCAAAAGAGTTTAATTATTAAAGGATACATGACAATCTGAAATCAACCAAGCTTCCCTGGATATTTGTGTATTCAATGGTCCAGTTTTGAATGAGCTACTACAGTTGTTTTCCATAATTTGGAACAACCATACTGAAACAAAATGAACAGAACAACCCCTGTAGCAAGACCACTCAAGAGATAAACCTTGAATCTACAGTATGTGTTACATGAACTTTGCTCCTGCTTTTCTATGTGTTTCAGCCTGCCTCTAGATGCAATCAGTGCTTATTTCTCTCCTTCATAACTGTTGAGACCATCACTATTGTAGTGCCATTTTCACAAGTCCATCCATTTTGCTGTTAAATGAACCTGGCTCTTTAATTTATTGTGTTATGCCAAATGCTTTTGCATTACTTTTCAGCTCTAACATTGTAAGCATCCCAACATTGTAAATACTCCTTATAAAATGTTGTCATTTCAGGGAACTGGCAGCATAGCTATCATTTTAGGTGATCTGCTCAGTACAATAACCTTTCATTTACACACTCTTGCCAGGTTTTGGATTTCAGCATTTTTACCATCAAAAGCGGTATTATTTATTGAATCAATTTCTGCTTTTTTTGTGGGGTTGAAATATTTAAAACTATTTTTTAGCCAATATGATCTAATTGGAACCAAAAATAAAGCCACCGAATATAGTTATAAAAACATTTGACAAAACATTCCTTTCACATATAATCCTATGTATTTTAAAACATTGAATGAGCAATAATGTAAGATCCGGTTATAATGGGCTTCAAAAATATCTACTAGTAAATATTTTTGAAGCCCATTATAACCAGACCAATTTTGATATCCTATATACAGTATAACAAAACTGGTATAATTATGTTGGCACACGGAATAATATTGTAACATAAGTTCGGCACAACACCGCTGAAAGGTTTGCGACCCCTGATCTAAATCATTCCCACCTATGTTATCCACATAAATCATAAATTCCATCCCAGCTACAATACTGTTCATATTCAACAGGTCTGCCATGCTGCTTTTTACTAGTCTAAATGACTAAGAAGTTCTTATCTGGCACCATGCCTTCTTTGGATATGAGAGAGGGATACGGAAAGAGGTGAAGATAAGGGTAAAATGGTATCTGAGGAGATAAAGTCTGGGGTTACAAGGTTTGTCAGTGATAAAGGAATGTGCAAACCAATAAAGTGACTTCTGTTTTAATGTGAACCTTTGTGACAGAACAAAGACAGATCAGTACAAATGTGGTGAAGAGAAATTAAATGTGCTCTAACATATTCAAACTGAACACCCTTTATAACTGGGGTTTTTGCTTTTCAGCTTTTGGATCCAGTAAATGGGTTTTAAAATAATTTATTCTGTAAAGGTTCATTTTAGCTTATAGGTTTTACGGTCTGTTTATTGAATGCTCTTACTATGGAGGTTGTACTGCTTTTTTCTGTTTAATTATGTCCGTTCCTAACAATGCAGTTAACATTCTGTACACATGCTCAGTTGCAGGTGGCACAGTGTTTAACGCCATTGCTAAAAGATCCCGGACACTGTTTGTGTGAAACGTCTGTGGGATTTCTCCTAGCATTTTGATTTCAATTCAAATTCACATTCTGTTGATTGGTGACTTTAAATTGGCCCAGTCTGAGTGAGTGTGGGTGTATGTGTCTTACAAAGGGCTACCATCTCATCCACAGTTTGCTCTTGCCTAGCACTCATTACTTCAGCTTGCCACAACAGTGGAAAAAAGAAGCTGCAAAAATGTTGCATGTGACATAGCATTGTGATAACTGATGTCTAGTATGCACTCTTTTCTGCTTTTTTTTTCAATTATTGAGGAAGACTGCTATAATCAAGGAGTCTCAGCCAGCTAAATATAACACCTCATTTTGGCAGCATTCATTATATGTTAATGCATTTTCTTGGTGTCAGGAAGAAGGTCAGCATTGATAGGTATTTCAGTGCTGATGATTGGGAACAGGGAAATGAGAGGCCTAAATAAGCAAGAAGTTCAGTAAACTAGACGCTTTGGCCCTCATGGGATCAAGTTTGAGAACTCCCTGAAGCAAAGCGAGACAAAGTCTGATAAAGAATTGAGTCCATTCAGAAGGTAGAATTAGGAAGGAGCTTGTGACTCTTTGACAAAGATCAGGGGATCTGGGGTAAGAGATATAAATCTTGTATATGCACAAAAAAAGGTCCGAAATGTGTGTACACAACTTTCTAGGGAAAAGTCAGAATTTATAAAAGGAAACTTGATGGGAGAACTTGGGTATATTTATGGTAACTCTAATTCATCTGTACGCAACATTTCTGAATGTGAGAAATGATTACACCTTTGATAAAATTGGAAAATTTAGCTATACCAGCTAAATGACAACTCACATGCATGATAATTTATATCACTGAGACGTCAATATAATCTGTGTTGTCATGGAATAACATATTAAACCTCAAAAGTTAAGAATATGATGGACTCTATTTTAGTTGCCTTTTAAGAGGACCAATGCTGTGTATTTGCACTGAAGAACTTATTTGGGTATTCCTCAGGATTAGAGCCAATGTAATAACTTGTTGTGAAAAATTGCATGACATAAAAACACAGATTAAATCTCATGCTCTGTAGCATATTTATAACCTAATGGTGTTACATGGCTTGTTTGGTACTACTTGAAGAGTATGCAAATGGTCATATATAAACCAAACAAGCTTTTACGGACCAGCAGGATGTTTATGCCCATGATGAAGACTGGCTTATGAGCTGATTTAGTCTTCCAAAAGCCATACTCTTGGAACTATGTGCCAAATTGCTCCTGGCATTAAAAAGACAGACTGCTTAAAATCAGGCTACACCTGTTCATATCCAAGTTTTAACAAAGGTTGGCTTTCTGGTAACAGGCACCTACCAGATGGAACTGGCCAACAAGTCAGGAATATTTTAGCCAAGCTTCAGCTTCCCTGTGCCTGCTGGGCCAGAAGCCATCAATGACTTCTGTGGTGCTATATTCAGTTTCCATGTTGTGTGGATGTACAGACCAACGTAAACAGGCAGTTTGCTGCGGGGTTTTCTTAACTTAATCAGAACAATTGACTACTTAGTTTCATTCCATTCATGTACAAGTCACTTGTACTGCAAAACTGAGACAGTCAACCCACAATTCATTTATTTTGAGGCAATCTAGTGTTGGCAGATGACTTGCTGATCGTCCTATACATAATGGCTGGATTCTTGGTAAGGTTACTGGCTGAACACTCAGTGTTTTTCATATGGCCTAAACTCTTCATTAAAAAATCAATCATGTCTTTACATGCTACATGTGATAGTGACACTGGCTCCATGACTCCCCAGACTGCAGAGGAGTGGTGCTGCATTGCGGTGCATGTTCTTGCGCGCTCAGTCATGGAGTGCACTGTAGGAATCTTCAAATGTAGGTCGAAGTGTCAACCAACAAAGGTCTGCAGCATCATAATTGTATATGCATGAGGTTGATTAGCATGGTCCATATATGGTTGTTTCAGGGTGGCAACTAGGCAGGCTTAGGGTGTGTTCACATACACACCTTTACAAGCTAATTACAACTAATAAAGGGTAAATTGTGTACAAATGTGTGTATGACAGTGTTTAAGAAACACTGAAGGTTTTTTTTTGGTCTATGCATTTTCCTGCATTTTGATGTATGCGTACTTTTACGCTCAAATCCACAGTTTTATAACACAGACTCCTGATGTTTCATATAAAAATAAATAATACAAACTAGGAAAAAAAAATGAATGGGAATTGTGTCATTATTATTGTGTATCATATTGACAAATTATTCAGAAGACGTACACAGTGAGAAACCTATTTGTATGTAGATCATCATGGCCTTATAGCTGTTAGGTGAATACTTTGTAATAAGTGTAAATTAAATACTGTACCCAGAATCAAAATGCATTAATGCTTAATGCTGAAGATATCAGTTTCACCACATGAACTGTCACTATTCTGGTCATGTATATTGTTAACAAAGTGATCCTTGTAATTGTTTATATAGGGACATGGATTCTTCCTCCAGCCTAGTCATTCTGTGTGACATTTGCATGTTTTCCCTGGGCACATGTGGAAGCACTTCAGTTTCAAGCCACCTTGTACTCTATGCTGGCTACAAATATGTTCTGCAATGAATGACTGTCTCATGTGAGGTTGATTCCTGACTTGTATCTGGCACTTCAAGAATCCTTAGTAAAAAAAGTCTAGAAAAACATGCAGGGAAAATACAATACAACACAATTTATTTTTGTATAGCCCAAAATCACACAGGAAGTGCCGCAATGGGCTTTAACAGGCCCTGCCTCTTGACAGCCCCCCAGCCTTGACTCTCTGAGAAGACAAGGAAAAACTCCCAAAAACCCTTGTAGGGAAAAAATGGAAGAAACCTTGGGAAAGTCAGTTCAAAGAGAGACCCCTTTCCAGGTAGGTTGGGTGTGCAGTGGGTGTCAAAAGAAGGGGGTCAATACAATACAATGCACAGAACAGAACAAATCCTTAATACAGCATAAAAATAAAAATTTTAGAAGTACGGAGCAGAATTTAACAGTAGATGATATCACATAATAAGATTTGGATATTTTTAGAGTCCTGGAGACCTCATCCATCAAGCTGCCTCCCCCATTTGGCCATTCCACGGCTAAAAAAGTGCTGGGCCAGCCAATCCGATGAAAGGACGCCTCTTTCCCATGATTCCTGTGATCCTCCATCAGGGATGACTTTACCATAGGCAGGCAAACAACTTGGCAGGTGGGTCGTGGCACCAATTGCCACATTTGAGTACCGAGAACAGAAACAGAATAGGTGAGGGTTAGTATTCAATTATAACTATCATGTTACTTATGTTTTAGTGCTAATGACTAACAACAGAGATGCAGTCTGTACAGTTAATCAGCAGCTCTAGTCAGGATATGCTAAACTGAAGTAGTGAGTCTTCAGCCGGGATTTAAAGGCTGAGACCGAAGGGGCATCTCTTATAGTAGCAGGCTGACCATTCCACAGTTTAGGGGCCCTGTAACTAAAAGCTCGACCTCCCACTGTTATTTTATTAATACTTGGAATCATAAGCAGACCGGCATCTTGAGATCTTAATGTGCGCTCAGGTTTGTAAGTTATGATAAGTTCAGACAAGTAAGTCGGACCTTGGCCATTTAATGCTTTATATGTTAAAAGGAGGATTTTGAAATCTGCCCTAAACTTAACTGGGAGCCTGTGTAAGGATTTAAGAACTGGAGTTATGTGTTCATATTTTCTTGTTCTTGTAATAATTCTTGCAGCCGCATTTTGGATTAACTGGAGGCTGTATAGAGAACAGTTTGAACAGCCAGTGAACACCGCATTGCAGTAGTCAATCCTACTAGAGGTAAATGCATGAATTAATTTCTTAGAATCCTGTTTATTTAGAAAGTGCCTTGATTTCCTAACATTTTTAAGATGGAAGAAACATGTTCTGGACAACTTTGTAATGTGCTTTAAATGACATGCAGAATCAAAGATAACTCCTAGATTGTGGGCTGATTCAGTAAAATTAATTAATTAATTGGGATTCCAACTGAGTTAAATGATGACAAAATATTATTGTGGTCCGCGTCATTCCCTCCAACAATTAACATCTCTGTTTTATCTGTATTTAAAGACAAGTAGTTATCATTCATCCACTCCTTTAATTCGCTAACACAACTAATTAAAGACAACATCAGAGAAACTTCATTTGATTTAAATGAAAGGTATAACTGGGTGTCATCTGCATACGAGTGAAAATTAACATTATGTTTCCTAATGAGAGATCCCAGTGGAAGCATGTAAAGTGAAAACAGTAACAGTCCCAGTACTGAGCCCTGCGGGACACCATATTGAACTTCTGTGTATAATGATGGAGTACTGTCAGCACATTTCTGTACATATTGGAATCGATTTGATAAATAAGAACTAAACCAACCGAGCACGGGGCCTGTAAGCCCAACATCGTTTTATAGCCTGTGCAGTAAAATAGAATGGTCAATGGTGTCAAATGCTGCACTTAAGTCTAATAACATAATTACAGTGGAGTTTCCTTCATCAGAGGATATCAGAATGTCATTTACAACCCGTGTTAGTGCCGTTTCTGTACTATGACCAGTGCGAAAACTTGACTGGAATTTCTCAAATAAATTGTAATGCGTAAGGTGTGACTGAAGCTGACTGGCGACAACTCTTTCTAGTATTTTAGAGAGAAACGGTAAATTTGAAATAGGCCTATAATTATTTAGTATGTGTGGGTCTAGGTCTGACTTTTTAAGTAAAGGTTTAATGACTGACACTTTTAGTGCATCAGGTACTGTGCCATGCAATAATGAACTATTGATAATGGTTAGAATAGGCGCCGCAAGAACATCCATGGCACTTTTTACTAGTTTTGTTGGCACTGGATCTAAGGAACAAGTAGTGGGCTTCATTTTAGTAATTAAAGTTAAGACTTCCTGCTCAGTTACAGGATTACAGTTACAGGAAAATTCATCTTATAAAAATAAATAAATAGATAAAATAAAGAAAAGAAAAGAAACTTACAGACATCATCATAGGGCAACTGTTTCCACTCGTATGAGCAGTGGCTGGTTAGCTGATAACACAGGGTGGGATTGAATTATCATCCTCAGGGGGTTATAGCCCAACCTCTGCCCTTTGTTTATTTTAACTATTTTGTAAAGTGGCTATTTTAAATAAGCATTGAATGACTGCAAATAAACACTATTGTCATCTCCATCTGTTCTGTCATCAGTTAGTCATTTTCTAACCCACTTATTCCTGACAGAAACAGGGTCGTGGGGGTGTAATGGAGTCTATCCCAGCTAGAATAGGGTTCAGTTGCAGGAACAATCCCCAGTTCATTGCAGCCATCTATTTTGTGTATCTACATTTTTGTATACATACGTACTGTATGTATACACAGTCATGGGCAGTGAATACATAATAGCAATCAATCGTAGACAGGAAGCCTGCTCACTTACCTGACCACTCACCTTCACACCTTAAAAATTCAGTTTCCCAGATCCATCTAACTGAAAGTCTTTGAAGTACAGACGCCATAGTAACCACGTATCGTATGTACACTCACACCTAGCAAATTGACAGCCCCAGCTCTAATAAACAGAAAATGTTTGAAAAACCAGACCACATTGGGAACATGCAAACTTCATATCAGAGACACCCAGCTGGAATGTGAGTCAACTTCTAGGGTCTAACAGCTTTAAAGAAATAATCCAAAATTATAACAATCTTTTTAATGTTTTACTTTTAATGCTCAAATGCATTTTTAATTTGGGTCCTTTTCCATAATTATAATAACTATTTAGGGGAGGTACAAGAAATTGTTCTAATTTTGTGGAAGCTTATTGTTTCTGAAGGTCAGCCAACAGCAATACACCTGCCCATATTATGCAGTATATCTGATGTCCCTGATGCTCAGGTATGGTGGTGCCCAAGATGATAATGACACATATTGGTTTTGACAAAACTGGCGCTTGTTGGAGTAATGTGAAATGACGCTCATATCATATCTTAAGCTGTGCAAACCTGTATTTAATAGAACCTCAGAGCACAATGAGATCATTATTCAGGTTGATTTGTGTTCAGTGATGTGTTCATTACATTAGTAACACAAACACTGTGATAATTATGAGAATGGAACAAAACAGATTTATTTTAATTATGATATAAGCCCGAGGCTCCTACCTTAATAATATGTTTCATGTTGTAGAAAGTAGTTAGCTAGATTAGTAAATGTTGCCTTTCTATTGTTTACTTTGGTGATGCATATGTTTTTGAGTCCTCTACCCCCAAATCAAAGTCTTAATCTATATAGAACTTTTCACAGAGACAATAAAAATAAATAAAATAATAAAAATATATATATATATATATATATATATATACTGTATATATTGTGAAACCCCTAGGGCGCATACAGCTGCCCTAATCCGACACAGAAAGGCAGACACAACTTTGCCATACAACACACTTTTTATTTGCAATTGGGGAGCGTTTCACCCTTCTCCCCACAGCACAGTACATAAGCACCAGTACACAATACTCAGTCCCTTCTTCCCCTTTCTTTGATTATTAGCTGCCTCCACTCCTCTCCCACCAAGCTCAGTCTTCCTTCCTCCCAACTCTGGCCACCTGAGTTGTGGCAGCTGTCTCCTATTATAGAGCACCCAGGAGTGCTACGGCTGTTCCATGATCACCTTCCGGGTGCACTTCCGGGTGTGACAGCAGCCCAGCATAGGGGGGCTCAGCCATTCTCCACATGATCCCTGGTGGTGGCCATGGGCCACAGCAGGGTTGAGCTTCCCTGCTCCATGGCACTGTAGCAAGCCAGGGGGGCTGCCTCTGTTGTCCCGGGGAAGTATTGCCCTGTGCAAGCTCTTCCCCGATCCTTCCCTTACGGAGGTGTCCCAGCTGGCCATTACAATATACTGTATATATACAGTATATAACCATGCACATGCATTAGATGACTCCTTCATAGCCTCAGTCAAGGTATGTAATAACCCACCAGAAAGATAGGAGTTGTTGCCGCTAACTTTGTCTTTTGAATTTTTCCTCCCAATGAGGGCACTTAGCCCTGCCCCTTCACATCTGACCGCTATAAATCCTGGGTGTCCCAGAAGGAGGAGTCATATTTCGCTAGACCAAGCTGCAAGACAGAGCTCTGAGAAGCCAGACCTAACTTGAATTGTTCAAGTCCGAGATCAGGGGAGAAGTGCAAAGACACGTCATGGGGAAATCAGCTTCAGATACGCTAGTGGCACTGCAGCACTTAGCATTTGAGTCCCCAGTTTGCACATGAACTTGATGTTAGCACATTGTTTGAACTGCAAAATTGCTCTGAATGACAATGCACAAAACCAATCCAGACCCGTTGTAACTGGTCTGGTGTACAAATGTGCTGTGCTCCCCTCCACAACAACGTGTACGTAATCTGAGCTCTCACTCTCCCACTATACAGTATTAAAATTCCAGGAACATTTTGACTGCTCCTTGTATATGTATGTGCACAATCACCAGCACCAATACACAGTTCCTTCTTGCCGCTAGTCCTCCTCCCTCCACTCTTCCTCAGGCTTTGTCCTCTTCCTCCCCGACTTTTGCCATTCAATGGAGTGAGGCGGCTCCTCTTATTCAGGTCCTTGAAGTGTTCCAGGTGGCTCATCAATTTTATCTGGAATCACTCCCAGGTGCACTGGCAGTCCTCTATAGGGCTCTGCAGCTCCCCCTGGCGGCCCCCTACATAACCCAACAGGGCTTCACCAAACACCAGCTCCTGACATGCCCTGCGGGAATCCGTGGTGCCACAGCCACCCAGGAGGGCTGCCCTCTAGTGTCCCGGGGAGGTATTGTCTCATCGATGCCCTCTCCCCTGGTCCTTCCACTCTGTTGGCATCCTGGCCAGGTAGTGGCCGAGTTATATAAATAC
>JANRMT010062791.1:246615273-246753134 GCA_026402145.1 Polypterus bichir lapradei
ATTATTATTATTATTATTATTATTATTATTATTATTATTATTATTATCTTAAAACTCCATCTATGAGCTCCAGGCATCTTTGTTTGTCCTGTAGCCCTATTTCCATTTAAAGAACCTAGCAGTCTCAAGACAGCTGCCCAGCATGTTATATAAGCAGGGGACCATGTCATTTATAATGGGCCACCTTGATACTAACTGGGGGACTTTCACTAAATTAGCAGACATTCACCAATGCCTTTTCCCTATGTCTGTAGCCACGGAGCTATCACTTGTAAAGCACTCCCTGATAACATAAACATTTTCTACCCTCATAGTGATATTTCCATAGGCTTCCTGGTGCCCAGCTTCATGCAGTCAGTTCACTAAACTTTTACTATTGGCCAACGTCTTTATCCAAGGAGACCTACAATGTTTGAAATACAATTGGTTACAGGTCTTTGCTTTTTCCAATACAGGCAGGTCACACAGTGTCAGTAGCAGGATTTGGACCCACAGCCTCAGGGTCTGAAGTCTAAAGTCACATTTCTCCAGTTTTGATGTCACTACACTGGTTACCTGTGTCTTTCAGAATTAACTTTAAAATTCTGCTTATGGTTTATAAAGCCTTAAATGATCTTGCTCCATCTTATATATCGGAATGTCTGACACCTTATATTCCAAATCGTAACTTAGATCCTCAAATGTCTGCTTAGAATTCCAAGAGCAAAACTTAAAAGAAGTGGTGAGGTGGCCTTCTGCTGTTATGCACCTAAAATCTGGAATAGCCTGCCAATAGGAATTTGCCAGGCTAATATGGTGAAGCACTTTAAAAAACTGCTGAAAACACATTACTTTAACATGGCCTTCTCATAACTTCACTTTAATTTAATCCTGATACTCTGTATGCTCAATTCATTACAATAACTATTCATGGTGGCTCTAAAATCCGTACTAACCCCTACCCTCTCTTCTGTTTCTTTTTCCGGTTTCTTTGTGGTGGCGGCCTGCGCCACCACCACCTACTCAAAGCATCATGCTCCAACATTGATGGACTAAAAGCCAGAAGTCTACATGACCATCATCATCAAGTCCTTCCGTGAGAACCCTAAATACAAAGAGGACTGTTTCATTTATGTGAGGTAGAATGCCCAGAGAGGACTGGACAGTCTCATGGTCTGGAATCCCTGCAGATTTTATTTTTTCCTCCAGCCGTCTGGAGTTTTTTTTTTGTTTTTTCTGTCCTCCCTGGCCATCGGACCTTACTCTTATTCTATGTTAATTAATGTTGACTTATGTTATTTTCTTACTGTCTTTTATTTTTCTATTCTTCATTAAGTAAAGCACTTTGAGCTACATTTTTTGTATGAAAATGTGCTATATAAATAAATGTTGCTGTTGTTGTTGTAAAGTCCAAAGCCTTAACCACCATGCTTCTTTACCTGCCCTAGTTTTAGAGTATCTAGTAATTGTGTGTAAGGGATTTAAAGCAATTTTGGGTTTCCAGGAGACACTATGAGAACCTTAGTATACTCAAGGCAGCTGCCAATACTCAGACACATTTGGTCTCTGCAGTGGCCTTTTAATCAAATCTTGGTAAGCAACGTGGCTCTTAATCTGCTGACAGGCTTTCAAAAAACTGGCATCAGTAATAAATATTATCCCTAGCATGAACTTTTTAACTTCCATTTATTTTAAAATTCCATAAGCAGCCCTCTGTTTTGAACTAAGAAGTCTTCCTATCTTATTACTCTTTGCCACATGTATAAAATAAAAATAGGCGCAAAGATGATTGCATAGGATTGGCCATGTGGATAGACAAGGGCAAACCTATAGTTAAGGACAAGAAAAAGTGAAACAGACCAGCGCAGACTGGATTTTTTTTCTTACCTCATGTTCACTGAATGACTTCTATTCATTATGCTGGCCAATGCTGAGCAATTATACCAACACTGCTTATTTAATGAAAACACAACCAGCCACGCTAGCAGATTTAAGGATCCTTTTATGACTCCATGGTGTATTTTTGCAGGGATAAGATATATATTCCCCCTAAGGTTAATATGGAACAGTACATTAACTTATTAGTGCTCAATATATCAATTAGAATTCTGTGTATAGGGTTACAAACAGCGACGAGTTTGTAACAAAGTAGGGCTGCACAGTGTTATGGGTGGCGGTTTGTGTCACATTTCCAAGGACCTGGGTTTGATTTTCTTTTCTATGTTTCAGGGAAAACCTATGATCTTTCAGATTTTATCCCAGTCCTTCCCCAGATTATAAAGACTTGTATGTTCAATGGAAATTCCAAAAAGGAGGTTTATGCGTAACTGTTTAAGGTGTGGGGCTGCAACGCACAAGATTACTAGTTACACTTCACAGCAGAGTCTGTGCTTCAGCTGTGAGAAAAAGAAAAAACAGGAATAAGGAAACAATTGACTTGGAACGCCTCACCTGTAAAACATGTTTACCCAGAGAAAGGAGCTAGGTGAAGATTTTCATGGGGGTTAATTCTAGGGATAAATGTGATCGTTGAACCTTTAAAAAGGAACAGTGTCATTTAACACAAAGACAACAATGACAATTGTGACATCTGATTGCAAGGTTAGAAAAGTGGTTTTTAAGAATGTCTGCACAGTCAGCTAACTTTAGAGCTACAGATTGCTAGCTTGTCCCCGATCATTTACCACCATATGAATCCCTGACTGAGTTTCTTACTGCTTTTATGCTCCAGATATAAAAATACCCACTGTAATGCAGTGCGTTACTTGTAAAAAGCCTCTAAAGGCAGGTGCTATAGGAAATAAAGTTTTTTAAAGGAAAACTCTTCTTCTTCTTCTTTTGGCTGCTCCCATTAGGGGTTGCCACAGTGGATCATCTTCTTCCATATCTTCTTGTCCTCTGCATCTTGCTCTGATACACCCATAACCTGTATGTCCTCGCTCACCACATCCATAAACCTTCCCTTAGGCCTTCCTCTTTTTCTCTTGCCTGGCAGCTCTATCCTTAGCATCCTTCTCCCAATATATTCAGCATCTCTCCTCAGCACATGTCCAAACCAACACAATCTTGCCTTTCTAACTTTGCCTCCAACTTGTTCTGACCCTCTAATATACTCATTTATAACCCTGTCCATTCTCATCACACCCAACGTAAACCTTAACATCTTTAACTCTGCCATCTCCAGATCTGTCTCCTGCTTTCTGGTCAGTGCCACCATCTCCAACCCATATATTGTAGCAGCATGCTCAACACCAGGACCTAGGAATAGGGATTGATTTCTGCCTTGTGGCTTCCCTTAACCCTAAAATTGGATTAACAAATACAAGAAAATTGATGTCCGGATTGAAAATTGGTTAGACCTACTACTGCAAAACTTCAGTTGACTTTCAGTCCTTACTGCCAATGTGAAATCTGTATGTTCTCCCTTTAGTTGTGTGGCGTTTTCTTCACACAATTCAGAAAGTACTCACTTTTTTCACATTTTGCTACACTGCAAGCTTTTACTTACAATTCATTTTTACATCATATCAAGACATTCCATACCTCAGAATAAAAAAGTGAAAATAGGATTTTAAAACGTTTTGCATATTTATTGTAAACTAGCTGTCCCCCACGGCTCTGCCCGCATAGTAGTGAAACAGGACAAACTTCAATAAACAAGTAAACAGGAATTGCTAGCTAAGCGGAGGCAAGGTACACTCCAAAACCGACTCGAATGGAGACTGGCACGTGAGTGAGGAGGGCCCTGCCCAGTTTTTATCATCACGCTTCCTTCCCCCTTCCCTCGGCCTTCAGCCTCTGTCTCAGATTAGCATGAATAAATTGCTTCTCCAAGCGAACTATGATACTTAGTGCGATGAGAGAAGTCACAAAATCAACCAGAATGTTCAAGCAACTTATAGAAAAAAAAAACCCTGATCTAAATCCATTAAGTAGTTCTCTCATAAAAAGCACACAGACATACGGACAGACAGCTCCACCCGTGTAGTAGTGAACTTTAAAAATCAATAAACAAACAGGTATTGCTAGCTAAGCGGAGGCAAGATTCTCCCCAAGATGTGGCCAGAGGTAGCCCAACTTGAACGGAGGCTGGTATGTGAGTGAGGAGGGCCCCACCCGGGGCCTCTGTCTCGGATTAGCACGAATAAATCGCTCCTCCAAGGGAACTATGATACCTAGTGCAATGAGAGAAGTCGCAAAATCAACCAGAATGTTCAAGCAAATTATAGAAAAAAAACCCCTGATCTAAATCCGTTAAACAGACAACCATTGGATTTTATATATATAGAGATAAAAAACTGAAATATCAAATTGACAGTGTATTCATAGAGAAAAGAATGGGTTAAATGTGACTAAATTAACAGCAGACTTGAATACAGAAAAGGCCATAATCATAATACATTTTCTCTTCCACTGCCACCTGCTTCCAAAGACCAGTCTTCCCATATCACCCCTACTACATCAAGAACTCCTGCCACATCAACTGGGAAAGCCAGTGACAAGTCCTCCTCTGACCATTACTGTGTGTTGTCCATAACTGAAGGCCAAGTAAGAAGACAACTGAGGAAGCTACACACAGGAAAAGCTGCAGGACCAAACAGAGTCAGTCCTCAAGTTCAATTATTGACTTTTGTTGCACCAAAGAGCTTCTATGTCTGGTCACTATTCAGGAAGTAGGTGTTGAGGTGGTGCACTGCTACTAATGACAAGTTGGATGGGACTCTGAACACAGAGGAACTATATAAGAAAAGGCAGAGTAGGCTCTTTTTTTAGAACATTAGAACAATTTGGATGAGAACAGGCCATTCAGCCCAACAAAGGTCAACAGTCCTATCCACTTAATTTTCTTTAAAAAAAACATCAAGTCTACTTTTGAAAGTCCCTAAAGTTTTATTGTCTACTTATTTCAAGTGTCTATGTTCTCTGTGTAAAGAAAAACTTCCTAATGTTTATGTGAAATTTACAAGTTTCCAAATGTGTCCCTGTGTTCTTGATGAACTCATTTTAAAATAACAGTCTTGATCCCTTCATAATTTTAAATGCTTCAATCATGCCCTCTCTTAATCTTTATTTGTTTAAACTGAAGACTCAGCTCTTTTAATCTTTCTTCATAATTCATCTCCTGTAGCGCTGAAATCTGGCCTAGCAGCTCTTCTCTAGACCTTTTCTAGTGGTGTTATTTCCCTTTTGTAGCCTGTAGTCATGTTCTTCATATTAGACTGTGTTCCTTTAATATGGGAATTGACATCCTTCACATCTTCTATAACTGAATGTCTGTGTGATTGTCTATGCTACGGTGTGCTGGCCTGGTAACATCACTTCAAGAGAGGTCGACCAAATGAACAAGCTAATTAAAAGGGCAGGCTCAGTTATGGTACACTCTGGACACCCTGGAGGTAGTAGAAAAGGAAACAATTCAAATGAAACTGAGTGCTATTATGAGCAATGCTGCACAACCTTTCACTGAGACACTAACGCTGAGGACATTCGGACAACAAATTATTCAACAGAAGTGTGTCAAGAGAAGCTACGGGGGCTCCTTTATACCAACAGCAATACGAATGCACAATGCCTTACTGTGACTGTGGAAGCCAAGTCAGAAGTCTTCTTCTAATGGTTGCTTTGATAAAACATTTTCTGATAATGTATTAAAGTCTGATAAGCTTGAATGGGCTTGATTGATGATTTCTTATATTGTATTCTGAACAATGGCTCGGTATGTGCTAAACTCATCCTTTTTCATCATGGCTTATCTTTATTGCACTTAGTCATGGTATACAGGTGTATGATAGCATTGTTTTTTTCAAAAATGTAAGGTATTTCTTTGATAATAATATAGCATTGTGCGTTCATTTTAGAATTACTGTTACGTGTTACAGTGCCTGACCAATATGGAGCAGGCCACTACTGTCCTTTTCTGGCAGTTCAACATTCATTCCTTTACTTATGTATAATATATACATTATGTATAAAATAATTGGTAGTAGTGAGTGAAACGGCAGAGCTTCCTTTCACCTATACAGTAGAACCTCGGGTCACAAACGTCTCGGACCATGTACAAATCGGATTACGACCAAAAAGTTTGCCAAACTTTTGCATCTGTTCACGACCACACACTCAGGTGACGAACAAGCCAGTTTCCTTTCCAGTTCGTACACGGCGATGATTTCCGCACGTGTTCAGTCTTTTCCTGTGCATTCCCTGTGCAGCGAGTGAGAGATAGAGAGAGCGCAAGAGAGCGAGCGAAAGAGAGAGACAACGCAAGAGAACAAGCCAGCAAGCGAGAGAGAGTGCGAGAGAGCGAGCGAGAGAGAGAGAGTGTGAGAAGGCAGTTAAAGAATGCACCAGGCTTGTTTTTAAAGAGACTGCAAGGTTAGTTTTCTCTGTTCAAGGTTTTCTCAGTGTTATTTAATGTTTTTACATTTAGTTTACTATTATACTGTGCATTCTATGGTATAATTAACTATTTATGTGCTTAAAAATCTTTAAAAATATATATATTTGCATACAGGTCGTACGGTCCGGAACGGATTAATTGTATTTACATATAATCTTATGGGGGAAATTACTTCGGGTCCACTGTAGTTATGCAAAATTTGTTTCCGAGAATTCATTAAAAGAGGTGTTATGAAGTTTTAAAAGTTTTCTGGATGTTGAAAGAAAAAAACGTTGCTCCATAAGGGTTTCGCAAAACTGCACATCACTTTTGACACTGTAAATTTCTCAAATATGGATCCAGATGAAAATAAACGGAAAAAAACTGCCTTTAGGAAATTCAGCATGGCTATATTCTGCGATAAAAGCTGTGCTGCAATAAAATTCTTATTCATATTAATTGAAAAAAAGCAGTACATGTGATCTTACATGAGCTATGGCTTTGGCTGGTATAAAACTTTGTAAGTGCTGATAACAGTGTCCTCCCATCAGCCCCAGCACTCTTCTACTGCCTGATGAGAATAGTAGTTCTTGCATCTGTATTGGTTTTTGGGTTGTCCTTCTGCATTACAACCCAATTCCTCAATACACTTTATCAATATAAATAAAATTTGAATCTGTTTGTCTGTCTGTTTGTCCATCAATAACACCAAACTGAGTGAACAAATTTTCACCAAAGTCTGCACGTGCACTGCCATTGGTTCAGCTAAAAATATTTATATGGCTGTATGGTGTATAAGGCTCAGACAACTTTATGTGATTGGTAAACAAACAAACAGCTTACAACTTTTTGTATACAGATAGCACTCAGCAAAACACACCATCACACGGCACTCATCAATTCAATTGTAAACACAGGATTAAATACAAGATCAATAAATACATGATGGGTGGCAGTGTAGTGTAGGGTTTAGCATTGCGGCCTCATGAATCTGGCATCTTTGGTTCAACTCTTAAGCCTAATTTCCTGTCTAAGTTTTATTTGTTGCTAACATTTTATTTATGGCTTTTTCTCCCATTTCTCAAATATGTCTGTTAGGTTACTTGGCACATCTGAATTGGTCTCAATCATGGCTGAGTAGACAGTTTTTATCATTATCTTGAACATTACAGCTGCTTCTGGAAATTTCTTCCGTTATAATGAATATCTTTGGCTCCATTTCTTCAGCCTAAGTTTAGATTGAAAAAAGGAGAAGCTCTGTTATGATCAGAAACCTTAAGCCACTTTTAAGTTTTTTTTTTTTTTGAAGTTTTATTAATTTTATTGCAATCCACACAAATCAATCAATTTTTTACAAAAAGTAAAATTGAGTTAAGAACAAATCGATCCCCACCCCTGAGAGAGAGAGCAAGGCAAACGGTGTGAAATTTAAGGCTTGTAAACATACCTAAATTAATAAATTTGATGAGATGGATGCATAAGACAGAGAAATACGAAATAATTGCTTCCTCTGTGCTTTAAGAACTTATTTTAAAATATTACTGATTAGATCCTGCCATGTTTTGAAAAAAGTCTGTACGGATCCTCTAACTGAGTATTTCCAGTTTCAAATAGTATAACACATCAGTTTCCCACTGACTTAAAAAAGGAGAGTTTGGGTTCTTCCAGTTTAGCAGAATAAGTTTTCGTGCCAAAAGTGTAGTGAATGCAATCACAATTTGTTTGTCTTTCTCCACTTTAAACCCATCTGGAAGAACCCCAAGCACAGCTGTTAATGAGTTAGGAGGGATTGTGAGACCAAGGCTGTCTGAAAGGTAATAATGTTAATTTGGTGCAGGCCCAGAACATGTGACCCAGTGAGGCTGGGACTTGGTTGCAGCATTCACAGGTTGGATCGTGCCCTGGAAACATTTTGGAGAGTTTTAGATGAGACAGATGTGCTCGATATATAATTTTGAGTTGTGTAATTGTATGCTTTGCGCATATGGAGCTCAAGTGAATTCTCTGCATTGCTACTTTTCACTCCTTTTCTGATATATTAATTGAGAGATCTTTTATCCCAGTGTCCTCTATGGATCTTTGAAAGAGAGGGACTGTAAAATGATTTTATATATTGCGGAGATGGTGTGTGAGTCCTTGAGATTGAGCAATATTTTTTCCAGCATGGATGAGGGTGCAAGATGGGGAAAATCGGGAAGGTTCTGTTTAACAAAGTTAAAGATAGTGAAAGAAATGTGTAGCTGGAATGTTAAATTTGGAATGTAATTGTTCATAGGATGCAAAGACGTTGTCTATATAAAGATCTCTAAGCAAGTTAATTCCAAATGATTTCCAGATATTAAAAACTGCATATGTTCGCGAAGGTTGAAAGAGGTGGTTCTCTTGCAGAGGTGCCACAGATAGAAGCTTCTCCGTTTTAAAATGCTTTCTACATTGGTTCCATATTCTAAGTGAGTGAAGCACAATTGGATTATTAGTATATTGCCGATAACTTGTGTTTATTGGAGCACAGAGCAGGGAATATAAAGAAGTACCTCAGGATTTTACTTCTATTGCGGACCAAGCCTGTATATGTTCTTCTATTTGTGTCCAGGTTTTTATAGCTTGTAAATTTGCTGCCCAGTAATAAAACTGGAAGTTAGGTAGAGCCATGCCGCCTTCTGTCTTTTGTCTTTGTAGGGTCGCTCTTTGGATGCGTGGATGTTTTGAGCTCCAAATAAATGAGGTTATTGGTGAATCTAATTGCTTAAAGAATGATTTATTAATGTATATTGGAATGTTTTGAAATAAAAAAGTAGTTTAGGAAGAATATTCATCTTAACAGTGTTAATTCTTCCAGCTAGTGTGAGATGAAGGGTTGACCATCTATGCAAGTCTTGCTTAATTTTTTCCATGCAGATGGTGAAATTTTGTTGATAAAGAGCTTTATGTTTACTTCTGATGTTTACCCCTAGGTATTTAAACAGTTCTGCAATGATAAAAGGTAGGGTGTCTAATCTAATATTATATGCTTGAGAATTCACTGGAAAGAGTACACTTTTATTCAGATTAATTCTGAGACCAGAGATCTTTTGAAATTTTGTGAGTGGTGTTAAGACTGCGGGCACAGAATTTTCTGGGTCTGATATATACAGTACCATATCATCTGCATATAATGAAATTTTCTGTTCCAGTCCTTCTCTGATAATCCCCTTTATCTGATCAGTATTTCGACAATGTATTGCCAGTGGTTCAATGGCAATTGCAAACAGTAGCGGTGACAAGGGGCATCCTTGTCTAGTACCATGTTCTAGTTTAAAGTAGTCTGAACAAATGTTGTTGATACAAACTGAAGCTTCTGGGTTAGTATACAGTAATTTGATCCATGCACAAATGTTCGGGCCAAACCCAAATTTCTCCAATGTAGTAAAAAGATATTTCCATTCAATCATGTCAAATGCTTTTTCTGCATCCAATGATAATAATATTTCTGGGGTGTTTGATTTAGTTGGTGAGTATATAACATTAAACAGGCGTTGAAGATTTGAAGATAAGTGTTGGCCCCTGATAAATCCAGTTTGATCTTGTGATATTACCGAGGGGAGCACTTTCTTGATCCTTCTGGCTATGATTTTAGAGAGTATTTTAACGTCATTATTCAGAAGTGAAATTGGTCTGTATGATGCACATTGTAATAAGTCCTTATTTTGTTTTGGAAAAACGGTGATTAGTGCTTGGCGAAAAGTTTCAGGAAGAGTTTGGCTGTGTCTGGCTTCTGTAAATGTTGCTAATAGGAGGGAAGCTAGCTGAGCGGAGAATTTCTTGTAAAATTATGCAGGGTAGCCATCAGGGCCTGCTGCTTTCCTTGAAGTGACTTTATAGCATCTAGTAATTCTGATAACGCCAGAGGTTTATCAAGTTCCTCTGCACTAAAAGTGTCTATTTGTGGTATTTGTAATGTATCCAGAAATGCATTAGATTGTGTGTTGTCTTCTTTAAACTCAGTAGTATATAGGGATTTATAGTAGTCTCTGAAAGTGTGCATTATATTTTTGTGGTCGATGATTTTATCTCCGTTCGCGTTGGTGATTACTGATATTGCGTTGCGCACTTCTTGCTTGTGAATTTGTTGAGCTAAAAGCTTATTAGCTTTCTCTCCATGTTCATAGTAAAGATGTCTGGATTTATAAATTAGTTGTTCAGTTTCTTTAGTTGTCAAGAGGTTTAGTTCTGAATGCAGAGCCTGCCTTTTCCTATGTAGAGTCTCGCTTGGTAGTCTGGCATGTTCTTCATCTATTCTAGTAATTTCACTTTTTATCTCTGCTACTTTCTTGGTTTCTAATTTATTTCTGTGGGAAAGATATGAGATAATCCGTCCTCTTAAGAAGGCCTTAAGAGTTTCCCAGAGTATTCCTGCAGAAATCTCTGAGGATGTATTTGTCTCTAAGAAGAAATTGATTTGTTTGGATATGAATTCTGTACAATTCTTGTCTGCTAATAGAAGCAGGTTGAGATGCCATCTGTGAGGTGAGTGTGTGGGGCTTAGTAACTTTAGCTCCAAATTCAGAGGTGCATGGTCAGAAATAACAATAGCATCGTATTTGCAAGATTTAATCATAGGCAAGAAGTTATTGTCTATAAAGAAATAATCAATCCTTGAGTAGCAATGATGTACTGGTGAGTAGAAAGAATATGTTCTTGAGTTTGGGTTTAAAAACCTCCAGGGGTCTGATATGTTGTGATCAGTTATAAACTTTGTAATTATCTTTGCGGTGTTAGGTGTCATTCCCCCTGTGGAAGAAGTCCTATCTAAGAGTGGATTTAAAACACAATTAAAGTCCCCAGCCATTATAATTTTATGAGTGTTCAGATTGGGAATGGATGCAAATAAATTTTGTATAAATTCCTTATCATCAGCATTAGGTGCATAAACATTTATCAAAATCATTTTACAGTTAGATAAGTCTCCCATGACCATTACATATCTCCCTTCAGGATCCAATACTACATCTGATGCTACAAATGGGAATGTTCTATGTATGAGAATTCCCACACCTCTAGTTTTCTTTGTAAAACTAAAATGGAACATTTGGCCAGTCTAGTCTTTTTGCAGCCGGAACTGATCCTTGCTTAGTAAATGGGTCTCCTGTAAAAATACTATTTTAGCGTTTAGACCTGTTAGGTGAGAGAGTACTTTCTTTCTCTTTAATTCGTGATTCAGGCCTTTAACATTCCAGCTCACGAAGTTAACTGTCCCATCATGGAGACATTGATTCTGAGTTTTTGATGTCATTTTATAGTCTTAACTGGAAGTGAGACAGCTTCGGCCTTAATTTCCTATTTCCTCAAGAGTTATTGCCATGCAGCCTATTATTACGCTGGTAGTTATAATTATAAAGATTAAAAGGATAGATTAGGTATAGATCAAGCCTGCTCTCTTTCTCTCCCCCCTTTAATTTTTTGCCTCCCCACGTGAGGCTAGAACCCACTTCACACAATCCCGGTCCTCTGACATACCCAGAGAGAGAGCACGTCCAAAGCAAACCAAGCCCCCACGCAGCATTTTTAAGTATTTAAAAGGATAAGCATCTTTATGTCTGCCTGTGTGTCTGTCCAGATGCTATGTCTCTGTCATTCCAGAGGATGGCACATCATAAGCATATTTTGTAATAAAATGCATTACATTTGTCATTCCATATGATGCCATTTAAAACTGGTTTTATAAATCCCATACCAAATGGCATATAACAGATACAAATGCATTGCATTTATCATTCCAACAAATGTCACATCACAAACATTTTTAGTAATGCATTCTATTACTGTAAATGTTTGTGATCTGCCATCTGTTGAGATGACAAATGCTATCAATTTTATTACTACATGCATTACAAAATACATTCCAACAGATGGTGCACTTCAAACATTAATGCTGAGGTATACGTTGACTACTTAGATTTCAATTTGTCTTAGACAGGTAGCACAGCTAGTCTTTCATAAATGCTTATTTAATATATCCATTGATTTTATTATTCTGCTAAATCCTAATTAATATTAATAAAAAGCTATGTGTGGGAGGTGGGGGACAGTTCAGTTCTATTTAATTCCATTAATTAATTAATTCCATTAATTCTTATATAGCACTTTTTAATAAGTATAAGCTTGAAACAAGAACCAGGTCTGGTTGGAATGCCAGTCCATAGCAGATCATTCACACACACATCCAGACACATAATACAAAAAGAAAGATAAAATCCCTGTGCCACATTGCCTGGGAATTGTGTTAGAAAAGGACTGTCAGTGCTTCAAATGTAAACTGAAAAATTTTTAATTTGTATATATTAATAAAAAAAACAGTAATCACATATATAGCATTCTGAAGAAAGACAAATATGTTGAGACATGTTAGAGATTAAAGACGTTTTGCATGTATTCACTTTGTATTTCTATTCTACTTCCTCTTAAAATATCCCATACCTTCACCATATACTGTATCTGGGAGCTTTTGGTGATTTTATCTTTGTTTTCAAAAGTGTAAGCAAAAGTAGAACAAATGTTTTTTTATGAGCTATGCATGTACTTTCCTGTCCGTGGTTTTGCATTACCCTTTCTGTTGCAATCCTAGCAATAGCATTTAGATATTAGATATATAATAATGGTGGTGCACTGGTTAGTGCTGCTGTCCCATAGGTCAGGTTTAATATCCCATTCCCAAGGCACTGTCTATATGCTGTTTAATGCAATCCTTATTTCTGCATGGGCTTCTTTTTTTTTTTCTTTCCCATCCCAAAAAACTTACATTTGTTTATTGGAAATTCTAAATTGTGTTTTCCTCCCATTAGGGTAACTGGCAGTTCCAAACTGGCAATGCAGGAGTGAGATTGTGGGAGTGTGCGCGATTAACTCCTGTGATGGAGCTGCATCCTGTCCAAGGTTTATTTCTGCCTTGAGGCTGATGTTGCTGGGATAGGCTCTGACCCCACTGTGAGCATGCTGGGCTGTGCAACAGATGATAAGATCTGGATGTAAGGTTAAAGACTGACTTCTGATTTCTTTGCAAAAGAAGTAAGCAGTTCATTAAAAATCAACTGGTTTGGGTGTGTTTGTCTTTCTATATTGGTGCTGGGTGATTTATGTTACATACCTTGCTATTTCACACTCCATGCTACATTCCCATTTTCCTACCCAACCCACCCCAGCAATCCATTTCCTGAATCTACCTTTATCCTATATACGTAATATCACCAGGAGTTAATACTATCCTGGCAGAAAGACAAGAAAAACAAAAGCTGAACGAGAAGCAGTGGGTTCCCTTCCTTCTTATAGAGAGACAACAGTCAAAAAAAGAATTTACTATGCTAATAAATGCATCAGATTTCATTCTGATTGACTAATTCAGGTATATATATTGAAAGTAATGCATAATCACCCTTCCAGATTCACAAATTTGACATTCATGGCTTTGGTTATTTGTGAGTTGGCCATTAACAATTATATGAGAATATTTGTGGAGCTTGCTGAAAGATTGTGGAAGTCCACAGATGATGTGTAAGCGAAAAATATGCAAACAATGCTGAAAATGATTCATGTCACATAAAATATATAAATATAACTTTTATTTAATATTTAATACATGTAAGTGCATACTATATTGTTAATTATTAAAAGTTATTTTTGGTAAAAAAAAAAAAAAAGAACGGTGAGATGTTTGCCAGCTAACTTCCAGCTTCATTGCTCCCTTAGTTATTCAGGAGATCTGGATATCTCCTCCCAGCTGGCTCTCTCTCTCTCTCCCACTCTCTCTCCTTCTTGGCTCTTGCCTTTCTTGAGTGTTCACTCGCTTGGTTCTCTATAAATTTCTATTTCCCCCTTTCTTATCATCCCCTCTCCTTTTTATCCATGTAGCCAACCCCATCGGATGCTCACGCACTTGCCATGCCACTGAAAGGCGAGTACATGTGCATGCCAACACTAGTAAACCAGCAGGGTAAGTAAAAAACAAACAAAAATGAGAGGCATTTTTAGCATTATGTTTACCCTCAGATAAACCAACCAAAACATAAGTTTTTCTTCAAGAAGAAAAAATGTCATTATATGTAACAGAAACATGTGAATATTAAAACATCAATATAAACACAGAAGGAAAGGTATGCCTAGTGTCCACTGCTGTACTGATGCAGATTTAGTACATGTGCCTTGTGTGATATGTTTTGAAAGAGTCACAAACGCATAGCCCAGCACTCGATCAATGAGTAGGTGTCTTGGAAGATTCTCAAAAAAGTTTCAGTGATTATCGATATGCCAGAAACAGGTGCCAATATGGTCAGTCGATCATCATAAGACAGTGAAAGTTGATTGAGGGGGTATATTCCCCCTTGAAGATTCCCCAAGAGGTTCCAATGCTCACTGGTACGGAAAGGTGATGGTACTCTATGTGGAAATTGGAAGAGGTGCCAGTACTGTGAACTGGTGAATAATGCCCCACTTTGAACATTGTGTTTTTGTTATTGTAGGCTACCACAGTGCAAGGCTTAGTGGCTTCCATATTTCCCCTAACACAAACATTGGCATCTGCTTAGGGGGCTGTCTTTCTTGTCCTTGCACTTCTTCACAATCATTTTACTGTCGCACCATGGTAAAGCTTAATGTGACTGAAGTCACCAGGCACATCATAACAGTTTGGTGTTGCAGTGCCGTATGCTATCCATTTCACTATCCATATCAACATCTTATAACCAATTCACATCTATATTACTACCTCTCGATTCTAGCAATGATTCAGTTTCACTTTGTTCTAAAATTGGCTTTACAGCTTTTCATTTGCCACTGTGTTTTTGTTTGACCATCTTACTCATACATATTGATGAATTACTACTAGATAAAGTGGCAAACTATATAAAAATAGTCATGATTTTTTTGCAGCATGATCTTTCATCCACAAGGTGGCAGCAGGATACTCTCCCAAGAGTTATTCGGGTTTAAAGCTGTGAATTGGATGATTACATGTCACTCCAAATCTGATTCGGGTTTAACTGTGTTGAGATAGAATTTTGAACCCAAATCACTCTCGAGGTTAACACCAAAGAGGTTACTAAGTTAAAATCACAAAAAATATTCCAGTGTGAGACACCCCACCACTTTTAGGGAGGCCAAAGTGTCATCCCCTAATCAACCATATGTAGATAAAGTACAAGATAGTATAACTAGATATCTTCAATGGACTTCTAGCATTGTTCAGTGCTAATACTGTAGCTGTGCCAAGTTTCACTTTGTTTTACTTCTATGTCCAGAAACTCCCATGCTGTTGCACAAACACACACTAACAGACAATCATCACAAAGAAAATATTCAAATCTTGCTTAGAGAAACTTAAAATGTGTAAATCTGCTGTAAACTCAGATTTCCATAAAACCTTTACTATATATAATTATTATTTATGCAAATAAAATCCTCCTTGAGCAAACTTTCTTAAAATCAATAATCTTGTAGCAGTTTACAATGTTAATAACTGTGCCAAGTTTCATTCAGAATGTGTGATTCATTTTTGAGTAATCATATGCTCAGACTCACATTATCACAGAGAGATAGCAACATGTCCTGCACATTTCTTGAAACCTGAAGTCAGGGTCTGTCCCTCATTGTTATGTTACTGAGACAGACATTTTGTCTGTCAGCAGTTTCAGCCATAGATTGAAATGATCTCTCGGATGGATCACTCTGATATGTCTGTCCTGCTCTGAGGTGGTTACTCAAGGGCAACGAAAGCTTGAGCAGTCAAATGTCTTGTTAGTCTGCTAAAACCTTGTTTCCAAATAGAACAGTAGCTTCATCCATACTGGCTGTCTCTCATTCCAGATAAAACTAAATACAGTATATAGGCACTGTATATCTCTGTATCTCATCATGAAAACAGTGTGTGAACTTTTAAGGCAGTGTGGCCTTTCTGTTGCCTACCTCCTTTATTTAAAATGTAAGTCACTGAAAAAGATGAAGATAGGTAAAACTGTGAGCTTACCCAGTGGGGTGCTGGAAATGTTGAAGGCAATGGAAGATTTTAGAACTGAAACAGTGATAGGTCTGTGCAACATGATTGTGTGTGAAGAGGAAATTCTTGAAAACTGGGAAAGAAGTGTGCTAATTCCATCATACAAACATAAGGGTGATCTTAGGGAGTGTAGGTCATATCAGATGATCAAGCTTTTAGAGCAGGGGGTGGTGACCAGAGCAGAGTATGAAGGATTGCCATGGAAGATTTTGTATGTTGAAGATCATATATTGTTGGCAAAAAGTGAAGCAAAATTGAAGGAGAACATAATAAAATGGGAGGATAGATTGGAAGTGAAAGACCTCAAAGTAAATGCAGGAAGCATGAAAAGTGATGGTTGGAGGCAAAGGGGCAGAAGGCATGAATGAGGCCATGAGGCCATGTGGCATGTGTTGCAGGGGTGTTGGGAGAAGCTCAGTCCAATGCACAGGTTGGTCAGATGTGGGTGCATAAATAATGTAATAGTGTGAAGGATAGTATGTAGGCATCCATTATGATCTTTATTTGTAGAACATGCGGGAGAGGGGTGTAGAATGCTAACATAGTAAGTGTAAATGTGGATATCAGTAATGGATTTGGTTTGCAGAAGTTAGGGAAGTTCTACTACTATGTGCTGGCACAGCAGTAATGACAAAGGTGAAAGGTACATAGAAGAAATTCTGGGTGCTGTGCTCCATTTTTAAATCTAAAGAAGTCTGTTTGGCCTTAAAGGGTAACATTTATGAAAGCTGTGTGAGGAGTAGTATACTCTATGGGAGTGAGAGGTGGCCATTGAAGGTAGAATAGATAGATAGATAGATAGATAGAATATGAAGTGAAGCTGGAAAGAACAGAGATGGGAAATGGGGTTGGAAGTGATGTCAGCTGACATAAAAAGAATAGGTTTCACTCCAAAAGATTCCCAGGATTGCAGAGAATGGAAGAAATAGATTTGGGGGAACAACCAGAATAAACTTGGAAAATGTCCGGAAAACGATGATGATATTGTGTATATGTCCATCCATTATCCAACCCGCTATATCCTAACTACAGGGTCACGGAGGTCCGCTGGAGCCAATCCCAGCCAACACAGGGTGCGATGCAGGAAACAAACCCTGGGTAGGAAACCAGCCCACCTCAGGCCGTGCACACACACACACACACACACACCAAGCACACACTAGGGACAATTTAGGATCGCTAATGCACCTAACCTGCATATCTTTACTCTGTGGGAGGAAACCAGAGTACCCGGAGGAAACCCACGCAGACACGGGGAGAACAAACTCTACGCAGTGAGGACTCGGGAAGCGAACCCGGGTCTCCTAACTGCGAGGCAGCAGAGCTACCCATTGCGCCACAGTGCCACACTGTGTATATATAATATTTTTATATATTTTATGTGTACATAATATGTGCATACTGTCAAAAAATAAATAGTAAGATATACATAGCTGCTAAATACATCTCCATATAAAGTGATAAAACATCTTCCACAAAAGGGTGACAATGTCCGACATACAGTGGAAACAAGTGAAAGCAATGCATGACGGACTCGAAGAAGACGAACTTACCATTGCACCATTTATGCCATTTTAATAAATGGGCATTTCACTATGCTAGTATGAAAAATAAAACACAAAATCATTATCTCCTTAGAGGAAAACCTACTAAATGAAGTTTGTTCAGAATCAATAGGTTTATAGTGTTTTAAAATGCTCATAACTATGCCAAGTTTCTTTCTAAGTGATTTTTTTTCTGAGATTTCAGATTTGTAGTCTCATATCCTGACATACACACAGACAGACAGGCAGGCAGAAGTCACTCTGAAACTGGTCAGGTCACGCGCATAGATACTTAAAACATTTAAATGAGTACCAGCCTGTTTGCTGTCTTTGAGGAGTTTGCAAAGTGACCCCATGTTGTAATAAGTTTTCTGCAGAAACCTCCATTTTCTCCACATCCCAAATACTATTTCTGTCATTCAAGTGAGTTGTGATTATAAGCTGGTACCTGATATATACATATTTGTGCCTGGTATGATCTAGGGTTGGTTCCTGCCCTGAAAAGACAGTCTCTGGCTCCTACATCGCAAAGGATGATTAATTAGGTTTGATAAAGGACAGATGGATACATGGTTCTTCATCCTATATGATAGGTGAGTAATATTGTTTTATGACAATTACAAATCAATTCCTTCTCTTTATTTATTTAAAGTTTTACTCCAATCATTAATCAGTTTGATCGCCAGCAGGTCACATGGAGTAAAGGTTCACCAGCAGCCTCTATTACAGACACCCCTAAACAAAGTAAGGAAGGCTAGATAAAAGAGAAATGAGAAAATGAAGAAATGAAAGGATTAGTATTTAAGGTTTCATTTCAAAGAGTTTCTGTCTAAGATATAAAGGAAAAAAGAGGGATCATTGGGAAAGTCCCACAGGGTGGTGGGGTGTGGTTAGGTTTTACTTAGGTTTCAGGATTGTTGCATCAGGGATCTGATTTCAAGCTAGTGACAACAACGGAGCAGAAGGTTAAACAAATGACTTTCTGGATTAGTGTCCACTCTGCTAGTGCCTCTGCAAGTCACTTTCAAAGTTATGAATTTTTTTTAGGAATGAATGCTATGCTTTAGGATGTTTTCTGAAAAACACATGCAAGTAACTGTTGTACCTTGCAGGCAGGACTTTAAACCCCAAGGCATTAGTGTACTCTGTGTTCCTGACCAAATCACTAAACCTGCTTGTGTTCCAACTGTAAAAAACATAATTATAAACAGTTGCAACATATCCTGAAGTTTTAAGATGCCTTAGATAAAAGTGTCAGCTGAATATAAAATAGTATTCATTTCTTGATCATAGAACTGTCCATCACTTAACAGTTATCTCAGGCTTCTTGGAAATAAATGATGTTCCTAAGCTAAGATGACTAGATATCTTGGGTGTCTGTTCCTCAGTGTTAATTTAAGCAATGTAGACTGAGGCTCATTTCTTTGTTGGCAGTGAACTGCAATGGTCACTAAAGGCAATCTCCGTCTATACTATAATGGTGTAAAATGTGGGGATGACTTTCACCAGGCATGTTAAATTTAAGTGGGGGAGAGTGTAACTCTGTTCACTTATGAAAATAGCCCCAGAGATAACAATATGGCTGATTTCTCAGGTTATGAAAGGCCTCCTATAGCTCAACTAGCTTTTGTGTGTTATACACAGTGTGGCATGCTAGTTAAGGACCTGGAGCCTCATGTATAAACAGTGCGTATGCACAGAAATGTTGCGTAAGAATTTTTCCACATTCAAATCGCGATGTATAAAACCTAAACTTAATGTGAAGCCACGCACATTTCCGCGGTAGCTCAAACCCTGTCATATGCAAGTTCTGCGCTTGGTTTTGCAGACTGGCAGCACCCAGCGTCAAGGCAGTGCTACTGTTCCTGTGTGGTTTCCCTTTCTTTTGCAGATCCACATCCCTGACGCGGCTTTATAAATACACTGAAATTAACAGCATATTGTTTATTAGTTTAATGCATCTGATTGTAATTAACCTGTAATAATATAATGGTCCACAGAATGGTCAAACTATTTTAAATACAATAGCTGCTTTAGTGTTGTTATTCTCACTGCACCTTCTTCTTCTTCTTTCAGCTGCTCCCGTTAGGGGTTGCCACATCGGATCATCTTTTTCCATATTACTCTCACCGCACCACTCGGAGTATTTATATCACTGTATCTGAGTGTGAATCACAGCTGTACAGCAGCTGATTGGAAAGAGAATTATCATTATACAGAATCAAGCACACGCTGCCTCAGCCATTCGCTAGTTGAACTGGTCTCATCCGACAAACGCTTCAGAGCCTTTCCTGTTCGGACCTCACGGTTCACAAACAGTTTCATCCCAAGAACTATAGACACACTCAATCAGTACATAAAGTGCTCCTTGTAGAACTGTTTGTACTTACAAGTTTATAGTGAGGTAATTGTACTTATGATACAGTTATAATATTGCACTACCTGAGCCACTTTATAAAGCGTGTATTTACATATGATGACGATATCATTTCTAAGATGAAATGCAACAAAATATATTTATTATATTATACAGATAAAACTTTAACTACACGGTGCTGCAGCGCTAGCGAGGAGCTTGAGCTTCGTTCACGGTTTTTTCCTGCCTCGCACTGTATTCTTGCTGTGGCTAGCGTGACATTGGAAGGATAGATGGATAGAATAATTTAACATTACAAAGATATTTCAATGTTCCTTAAAAGTTTTGAAGAATCGGTGTTCTAAGCTTACAGATGGCTTAACGTCTATTACAGAGCTGATTGTGTGGCAATTGGGTATTTGGAGAAAGAAAAGTATGGATAGGAATTGGGAGTTAGTATGTTTGAAAAAGACAGTACTTCTGTAATAAAGCATTTCATCGAAGGTCACGCATGGCGCAGCAAGCATCTTGCATAAGACATGAACAATCACTGTGTCACCGTGTTCCCATGTTTAATAGCATGCTTTAACTCCTATCATCATGAAAATTATATCATGTATACTTCTCAGTATTTTAATTATTCAGAGAGCTGTAATATTACGAATGTAATGGATTCTGTGCCCTGTCGGAGGAAGAGAAAGCCTGGAAACATGTAGTGATTCACGCACATAGAGCACATAGAAGATCAAATACAAAACAAAGCATTTAACGTGTGTAACAAAAGCGCTATATAGGCGCCTGACCCGACACAGAAAGACACGGAGGCACGTATAAAAACACAAGGACTTTATTTCTTTCTTCACCCGTGGGCGCACGTCTTCCCCGTGATCCACAGGCAATACACAGTCCCAAAGCACAACCACTAAAGCACAACACACTCTTCTTCCTCTACCACCACTCCTCCACAAGCGTAGTCCTCCTCCTCCTGGCTCTTCGAGTGGTGGTGGCCGGCCCTTTTTATAACCCACCCGGAAGTGTTCCAGGTGCTTGACCACCTGGTCCTAATTGCACCTCCGGGTGGGGCTGAAGATTCGTCCAGCCAGGCTGCTGAGTCCATGCAGCTCCTCCTAGCGGCCATCCGAGCACCCAACCAGGCTGTGGAGGACTCCATCTCCCATGGAGCCCTGCGGGTGGTTGGGGAATCACCGTCAGCCATGGAGGCTGCCACCAAGTGTCCTGGGGGAGGTACTGGACTTCCCATGGTGGCTCCCCCGGAACATAAGCAGCAGGGGCGTCCCTGCTGGGCATGGGACCCGGCTGTCCTTCACACGTGCTACTTTAGTTATGATGGGATTTGAGAAACTAGTAAATTAAACGATTTTAAGATGAAGTTTATGATGTTCTACTTTAATGACAAAATAAATTAAGTGATTAAAGTGGAAATTTCAGGATTAAAGTTGCCATTTCGTGCTTTTTCACACTGTATGCCTTTTTATTTCTCTGTACTCTAGAAAGCTTTCATATGACACTCAGACGGTGGACTACAACTCGCCTATTCTTTTTTATTTGCGACTTTGTGAACTTGAACTTTCGAGTTTCTCCAACTTCCTTTTGTTGTTTATACCACTGTTTAAACCAACAAATAGTACGTTTTTCTTTGCCTCCACTTGGTATTCACTGAAATTCTTCTATTTTCCCTCATAATTTTGCCATTGCCGTTTCAGAGAACACTGAGCTTAAGGGCTATTTATATTGATTTGCATATTCAAAGAGGAGTAATTCTGGGATGAGATGGGGTGGGGCAGCAGGAGCATGCACGTGCGTTAATTTCCAAGCTGACCGGGATTTATGTAGTGGAAGAACGTGGAAGTTGGCGAACGCACTGATTTATGCATCTGGATTTTTTTGTGCGTAGGAACATTTCCGCTTTTGTGCTTACGTCATGTTATAGTGTGAATTCTATGCACGCCGTTATGCATGAGGCCCCGGACTTTAAAGCACAAGGTGGTTTAATCCTCATCTCACATTCATCATGTAATCCTGAACGAGTCATTCTAAACTGTTTCTGCTCAAATTAAAAACATATCTCAGTACATAATTGGCATGTACAATTTAGTATGTACAGTACATATAAGGGTATATTATAGCAAAATGCTATTTAAATTTAAAAATATTTAATTATTCCCTTTAATTGCTTCTTTGTCTCATCTACAGGCAGGTGTAAAAAGGCAAAAATAGTTTCAGTAATGACAAAGAGTGACACCCTTGGGTCAGGACCTGAGAGAAATACGCTCTTCAGGTAGCACAAGACTGACCGAGGGGGAAGGAGTACCTTGTGGAGCTGACTATAAAACCAGGGCATGGTGGGGGTGCAGACACAGCACTAAAAGATAGCACTTTAATCATGTGTCCCTGCTGCTGAGACCATCAGCCTGGGTACATGGTCACTAGCAAACCTTGGGTATGGGCCCAAGCCTTGGATCAGCTCACTGGGCTGGGGGATAGTGTGGCATATGGGTTGCCTCTGAGTCAGAGTGAGTGTAATGAGATGGAGCCTAGTGAAGTGCATAATCGGACAAAGGGACAAGACAGCTGAGAGAATGTGCTGGCACTGAAGACCTGAGTGGCATGGTGGAAGCAGCTGCCGAAGAAGCCAATGGTCTGGTTTAGGGCCACATACTGCCATTCTGGTATAAACTGGCTTAGTTTATGGATCATTACAATAACATTTTTTTGCATTCATTACTTCTTTTCAGTTTAGCAGCTGTCTCTATCATGTGTCTCAGAGAGGCAAAGTGGTACTAGCTGGCTCAAAAATCTCAGAGTAATGCAAATTTGATCCTACACTTAGGAGTAGAGGTAAAATATTTTATCAGTTTTCCTGTTTTAGAAAACTACTCCTAAATTCACCAAGATTTAGAAAAGCTTGTGAGCAGTCATAACCTGCTAGGAACTGCCAGAAGATGGTATTCAGGCAGTGATCCTCTTGCCCATCCCAAGAAAGGTGGAATATTTTGGAAATGCTGGACAACAATGAACCCATAAAAAGATATTAATTTGACAGAGATGGAGTGACATTCAGAACAGATCTTATGCAGCCTTGCAATAGCGATGATTTGAGTATGTCACAACCAACCACCTTTTCACTTTCCTGAAGCCATTTTTCAGTGGTCGTTATGGTATTATTCTCGAAATTGTTGTGAATTGGCAACAATTATATGCAGCTTAGCACAATATCCTACCATGTTATGTTTTCCTTCTCCTTCTTCTTGTTCTTGTTCTTCTCCTACTACTTTGAATATTATTATTATTTTTAATTATTATTATTATTATTATTATTATTATTATTATTATTGTGAAAAATTAGTGTTTGTTTTCACGTCTTCATGAATGCCAATTTGTGACAAAGGGTGCCATAAAATTATGACATCATTCATTCTCAAACATGGCCTACTACTTCTCACTGAAAGTGGGTGTAGGATGCTTCATAACTACTTCTCATGTCCTTCTCAGGGGTGGGACAAATTCTTGGTTAGTCAGACTTTCAGTTTTTTTTTGCCAGTATCACTTTTTTCTATGGGAAATTATACGGATTATAGGTTTAGTAGAGAGTGAGATCCTTTAAGGCTTATATCTAAATCTTATTCATTCTTCTGACAAGTTTCTTCAAATGGATCATTTGTAATTTGAAAGTTTTAGCAAAATCTAATATACCATTTATTTATTCATTCTTTTGCCAAACCCCCTTATGTTGACAAATGGTCATAACCATATTGGGTGTAATAAATATAATCTCTGTCATGAATGTTTTGTCTTCATTCAACTGATTGATGTTCCACAGCAAAGGGAGAGAGACGGCAGTTCTGGTGAAAACTGAATTTCTCTCTTTCTAAATTCTATCCGTCTTGTTAATCCTGATAAAAACTGTGATGACCAGCTTTCTCAAGAATATTTTAAAATATGTATAAATGAAAATATACATATATATTTTTATAAAATCTTATTTTCCATTTATGCAATTACTTCATTTTCCAAATTCACTAATTTCAATACAGGACTGTAAAGACTTTGGCTAAAAAAATTAATTTAAAGCTCATGATTTTTTTTCTGTATACTTAAATCTCTTGATGTTCTATGAACAATAATGAAGTGCTATTGTGGATTTTGTGATATTTGCACTATCACGCTTAATTGTAAATTCTAGTCAGAGTCTCAAACCTGATGAAAAAGTTGCTGACCTGCTTTCTAGAATAAATAGCTAAATACAGTCAAATGAAAAAGTTTGGGAACCTTTCTTAATTCTTTGGATTTTTGTTTATCATTGGCTGAGCTTTCAAAGTAGCAACTTCCTTTTAATATATGACATGCCTTATGGAAACAGTAGTATTTTAGAAGTGACATTAAGTTTATTGGATTAACAGAAAATATGCAATATGTATCATAACAAAATTGGACACCCCAACAGAGATATTACATCAATACTTAGTTGAGCCTCCTTTTGCAAATATAACAGCCTCTAGATGCCTCCTATAGCCTTTGATGAGTGCCTGGATTCGGGATGGAGGTATTTTTGACCATTCTTCCATACAAAATCTCTCCAGTTCAGTTAAATTTGATGGCTGCCGAGCATGGACAGCCTGCTTCAAATCATCCCATAAATTTTTGATGATATTCAAGTCAGGGGACTGTAACGGTAATTCCAGAACATTGTACTTCTCCCTCTGCATGAATGCATTTGTAGATTTCGAACTGTGTTTTGGGTCATTGTCTTGTTGGAATATCCAACCACTGTGTAACTTCAACTTTGTGACTGATGCTTGAACATTATACTGAAGAATTTGTTGATATTGGGTTGAATTCATACGACCCTCGACTTTAACAAGGGCTCCAGTCCCTGAACTAGCCAAACAGTCCCACAGCATGATGGAACGTCCACCAAATTTGACAGTAGGTAGCAGGTGCTTTTCTTGGAATGCGGTGTTCTTCTTCCGCCATGCAAAGCGCTTTATGTTATGACCAAGTAACTCAATTTTTGTCTCATCAGTCCAAAGTACTTTGTTTCAAAATGAATCTGGCTTGTCTAAATGAGCATTGGCATACAACAAGCGACTCTGTTTGTGGTGTGAGTGGAGAAAGGGCTTCCTTCTCATCACCCTGCCATACAGATGTTCTTTGTGCAAATTGCACTGAATTGTAGAATGATGTACAGATACACCATCTACAGCATGATGTTCTTGCAGATCTTCAGAGGTGATCTGTGGGTTGTCTGTAACCATTCTCACAATCCTACGCATATGCCGCTCCTGTATTTTTCTTGGCCTGCCAGACCTGGGTTTAACAGCAACTGCGCCTGTGGCCTTCCATTTCCTGATTACATTCCTTACAGTTTAAACTGAGAGTTTAAACCTCTGAGATAGCTTTTTGTAGCCTTCCCCTAATCCATGATACTGAACAATCTTTGTTTTCAGATTTTTTGAGAGTTGCTTAGAGGATCCCATGCTGCCACTCTTCAGAGGAGAGTCAAAGGGAAACACAACTTGCAATTGACCACCTTAAATACCTTTTCTCATGATTGGACACACCTGTCTATGAAGTTGAAGACTTAACGAGCTAATCCAACCAATTTGGTGTTGCAAGTATTCAGTATTGAGCAGTTACTGCATTCATATCAGCAAAATTACAAGGGGACCCAATGTTTTTCACATTTTATTTAATTTCATACAACTAAATACTGCTTCACTAAAAATTTTTCTTCACAAATCACCCCAGTACTCAGCTGTTCCTAGGAAATGAAAGACATACCACTGTTATCTTTTTTGTTGAAAGTAGAGTAAATTATTATGCAGGCTGAAAGGGGTTCTCAAACTTTTTCATATGACTGTATGTGTACTGTACATGCCAATACATATTGAATTGTTTTGCAAAATCTAATATGTTAGCAAACATGTGTTATTAGTAAATATTGTCACACACGTGTGCATAGGAGGCAGCTGAAGGGCTTAGAGATGACTGATAATACATCTGCCCGGGGGGGGCGGGGTACACTGACACTCTTTCTAAGTTCCCTGCAGGCCTTTCCCGGGAAATCCCACCAGGAGCCTCCACCTCGACTCGGGACACATCACTTCCGGTTCCGGCCCCGAGGACAACATCACTTCCGGTCCCAGGCCCGAGGACGACATCACTTCCGGTCCCGGCCCCGAGGACGACATCACTTCCCCCAAACATCCTATAAAGCCTCACACCTTTTCCCTGGGAGGCAGTTCTGTTTTGGACTCTGTCGTGTAAACTTGACTGAATCATGAATCATTTGCTTTTGCATCCAGGATACCGAATTAAACGGGTGGCTGCCCCAACCCTTGCCATGTCTCTTGTCTCTTCGTCTCACAGTGGTGTAGTTGGCAGGATGATGTCCCTGAAGAACCCGGGACAGGACCCTAAAACAAACCAGGTAGGAAAGTACCGGGGCCGAGTAGGGAGTGTGTCGGAGGGTCAGGAAGGACCCGGTGCAGGCTCCGCTCCACAAGGGCAACACTGGGCTGAAGCCCTATCTGGTGGAGAGGGTGGAAGGGACCCACAGGCATGGGCTGGTTTCTGGGGAGGACACAAAAGGGGCTCATTATGCTCTCCAGGGCAGGAGAGCCGAGCCGCCCATCGGGACCAAGGTTCCTGATAACGAAGGGCTTTCCCCAGGCCAGCAGGTAAAGGAATTGCAATCCTGGGAGTTTAACCCAAACAGAGCGCTCCCAGAATAAGCTATGGCTCTCTGGCAGCAGGTGGGTCTGTGGCTACAGCCATTTGAATTGACCCCTCTACAAATTGTGCAGCAGGTTGCCTGCTTTTTGCTGTTGCAGCACCTACCCCAGGACTTTGCCCAGCCGGCCTGGGATGACTTCCATTCTATGCAGGAGCTGTTACAACTCCTAAAGACCCCAAGACTGGCTTTGAAACCTGGGAGGGCAGAACAGCCCCTTAGTAGAATCTACAGGAGCTATGTCCCAATGAGGAAGTCCCTACCGCGCACTCCGGAGCCTGTTCCGAAGTCGCCAGATCGCCTGGCCTGCGACCTGTCCGGGAACAAGGCGGGCTGCAGGGGGACGCGGCAGTATAGTTTGTGTGCCCTTAGCAACCCCCTGGCGCATAACCATACGGGGGAGCTTCTCATTAACGAACATAAGGTGACGGCCTTGTTTGACTCCGGCAGTAATGTGTCTGTTGTTGCTCGCCGTTTTGTTCTACTGCAACAGTGGATTAAAAGAAAGACCAGTCTTAAATGTATACATGGAGACGTCCGCATGTATAAATCCTCCCGGTGTTACGTATGTCTCGAAGGGACCCTTAAAAGACTCACCGTGGCGGTTCTTCCGGATCCTCCGTTTCCAGTAATCCTAGGGCGGGACTGGTCTGAAAGTAAGAGCGGTAGACTAGTAAGCATTCCCGGAAAAGCTTTGGGCCTAGTTATAGGTGAGAAAGACTCGTCTCAAGCTGCCTCCACGCCGTGTAATCAGCCGACAGGGAGTGGGGCGGAGGGCCAAGAGAGTGACGCAGAAACTCCCGGACCATCGAGGGCTATTACGTCATCTACCAGCGCCCCAGCAGCGTGGGAGGAATCTCCACCCCTTGAGGTCAGACCGGACCCGCTCTCCAAGTTGCACTTTCAGTTTAGAGCGACGCCGGCTTCTTTCAAGAGAGAACAGTGGAATGACGACTCTCTGAAACACGCAAAGAATGCAGTAGTCCTCGTCAACGGCGACGCACGCATCCGCCCATGCCACAGGGACCTCGCTTCGTCATTGAAAATGACTTGTTATATCAGGTCGCCGAGCATGAGGGGAAGGATCGGAAGTTGCTGCTAGTCCTGCGAACCTACCGGCGGCAGGTCTGTGAGTTAGCACACTCCCACCTTCTTGGGGACCATCTCGGCTCCGACAAAGCACTAGAGCGAATCAAGCTCCGTTTTTTTTGGCCGGGGATTAATTAAGAGGTTCGCCACTTTTGCATTTCCTGTCCGGAGTGTCAACTGCGGCAAATTCCCAGGAGGGACCGCGCTCCTCTTGTCCCCCTCCCCCTGATTGACGTCCCTTTTGACCGGATTGGGGTCGACATAGTAGGACCCTTAGAACCCTCAGCCCGAGGACATAAATATATACTCGTCCTCGTGGATTATGCGACCCGATACCCTGAGGCCATTCCGTTGCACTTGGCTACTTCCAAAACAATCGCACGGGAACTAGTAGGAGTCTTTGCGCGAGTGGGCGTCCCTAGAGAAGTCCTAACGGACCAAGGGACGCCTTTTACCTCGGAAACGTTCAAGGAGACTGCCAAGTTACTGAAGATAAAGCATTTAAAAACCGCGGTGTACCATCCTCAAACTAATGGGTTAGTAGAGAGATTCAATCAAACTCTCAAGCAGATGCTTCGTAAGGTGGTCAATGAGGATGGGAGGAATTGGGATCAACTCCTCCCCCTCGTCCTCTTTGCCTACTGGGAAGTTCCCCAAGCCTTTACGGGCTTCTCACTGTTTGAGTTGTTATACGGACAACAGCCCCGGGGTATATTAGATATTTTAAAAGAGGGCTGGGAAGGAGAGGCACTTCCCTCAACAAATATTCTGGAATATATCGCCCAGTTGCGCGATAGATTTGATACAATTAGACCCATTCTAAAGAGTCATATGGAGGAGGCACAAGCAGCACAGGCCCGCCTTTATGACCGTGGCACGACTCTCCGGGAGTTCCGCCCAGGGGATCGCGTCATGGTGTTGGTGCCCACTTCTCACTACAAATTGCTCGCTCATTGGCTGGGCCTTTATGAAATTAAGGAGGGGAAGGGTTTGTTCGACTATTTGGTGAAACAACCCAATTATCGACCAAGCGAGCAGGTGTATCATGTGAACCTGCTAAAACCGTGGAAGGAGAGGGACCCCGATCCCTCCTCCGGTCAGCCCTGCTCACTCTTGGCTCAAATAAGTTCCCTTAATTTCGGTGAGCAGTTATCTCCCAGACAGAGGCAGGAGCTGGAAGCAGCTATCCGCTCCGTCCCAGAAGTGGTGAGTGAACAACCCGGCCGGACCTCTCTGGTTGCGCATGACATATTGACTGACCCGGAGGTGATCGTCCGAGAGCAGCCCTATAGACTCCCAGAGGCAAAGAAAGCTGAGGTGGAACTGGAAATCAAGCGAATGCTGGAACTAAGAGTGATTGACGAGAGTTTTAGTCCCTGGTCCAGTCCCATCGTCTTGATTGCTAAGCCCGACGGCAGTTGGAGGTTTTGCAATGACTTCCGTCGGCTTAATCAGGTTTCCCGATTTGATGCTTATCCCATGCCTCGTGTGGACGACCTCCTCGAGAGGCTGGGACCAGCCAAATTCCTGACCACACTTGACATGACAAAGGGGTACTGGCAGGTTCCTTTAACGGAGTCCGCGAAGGAAAAAAACACGTTTAGCACTCCTAGCGGGCACTGGCAGTATCGTGTCCTTCCATTCGGGTTACACGGGGCGCCTGCAACTTTCCAGCGTCTGGTGGACAAAGTGCTCCGACCCCATAACTCGTTTTGTGCTGCCTACCTGGATGACATCGTCATCTATTCCAGCACATGGAAGGCACACATACAGTAGGTCATAGCGGTATTGCGGGCATTCAGAGAGGCCGGGCCCAAGAAATGTTTCTTCGGGTTGAGAGAAGCCAAGTATTTGGGCTACCTGGTGGGCCGGGGTACTGTGAGGCCACAGTGTTCCAAGTTACATGCCATACTGACATGGCCCCGTCCGCAAACCAAGTGGCAGGTCCGATCCTTTCTCGGTTTGGCCGGGTACTACTGCCGGTTTGTGCCTGGCTTCTCCGAGAGAGCGGTGCCCTTGACTGACTTGACGAAGAAAAGAGCTCCCTATCTAGTGGTATGGTATGACAAAGTGGGGGCTGCATTCAGTGAATTGAAAAAGGCTCTGACTTCAGCACCTATATTAATCGCCCCTAACTTTTCTCTTCCATTTGTCCTCCAGACGGACGCTTCGGACACAGGCTTGGGAGCCGTGTTGAGCCAAAGCGTCGATGGTGTTGAACACCCCGTAATGTACCTCAGCCGGAAACTGTTGTACTGGGAGACCAGGTATGCAGCGGTGGAGAAGGAAGCTCTGGCGATTAAATGAGCAGTTACGCAGCTGCGGTACTACCTCTTGGGTCATGTGTTCACTCTGGTGACGGATCATGCACCTCTAAAGTGAATGGCCCTTCACAGGGAGTCGAATCCATGAGTCACGAGATGGTTTCTTGACCTGCAGCAGTACAAGTTTTCGCTCATTCATCAACAGGGGTCTCTTCATGCCAACGCTGATGCCCTCTCTCGGGCTCACGACCTCTCGGTGCAGGACGCCCGACCCGACGGGTCTGGGCTGAGGGGGGAGTCTTGTCACACACGTGTGCATAGGAGGCAGCTGAAGGGCTTAGAGATGACTGATAATACATCTGCCCGGGGGGGCGGGGTACACTGACACTCTTTCTAAGTTCCCTGCAGGCCTTTCCCGGGAAATCCCACCAGGACCCTCCACCTCGACTCGGGACACATCACTTCCGGTCCCGGCCCCGAGGACGACATCACTTCCCCCAAACGTCCTATAAAGCCTCACACCTTTTCCCTGGGAGGCAGTTCTGTTTTGGACTCTGTCGTGTAAACTTGACTGAATCATGAATCATTTGCTTTTGCATCCAGGATATCGAATTAAACGGGTGGCTGCCCCAACCCTTGCCATGTCTCTTGTCTCTTCGTCTCACAATATATTGTTATTGAATAGAAGCACATTCATTGTTATAAATAAGAAACACAAAAACTTAAACACATATTAAGACACATTCCTAATAATCCTATTGATTCATTCTTAATTCTTCTTAGTAGTTCTCTGGTGTATAAATTTCCAATTAATTCCAAACCATTTCTGACACATAAAAGCTTCACAGTAAACTGATCTAACACTTTGTGGACTCTTTACTTATAGGTAGGTAATAACCTGAAAGAAAAGTAGTAAATCATGTCTAAAATACACAAAATAAAAATCACATTCTTTAGAGTTCTCTTGTGAATTCTTGTTTGATGATTTTATTAGCCAGTCACTCCCTCTCTAAAACAGCTTGTGATTAGAGTGCCATAACTCAAGGGCAGTGTAATTTCAGTGCATTGAGTTCTTTTTAATTGTGATAATGATAGCAGAGTCTGACGTTACCTTTTGTTGTTGCTAAAGTAGGAAGATGATTCACACAAAGCTGAAAAATAAGAAAAACACCTTGACAGCTTATTAGCAAAATTTTTTGGAGACTTTATATACAAACTAGAGTTTATGATGGCATTAGAATTTGCATTTTTTAACAGTTTTTTTTTTTAACTTTGGACTGTTTCTTTATTAATTTGGGGTCTCTGCCTTACACACTGTGATGCTTCTACAGGTTTGTCCTCATAACTCTGATTGGGTTAAGTAAGATTTGATGTTATATTTTTATTTTTTACCCACAAGTAATTTTATAGCATTAAATTTTACTGGATCCCTTTCCATGGTTATTTCCCTGTATTTTCAGGTTGAGCTCAGGCCCTGGGAGTATAAACCAGATTAAGCGGGTTTAGACAATGGGATAGATAGATGGATTCTGTTCAAAGGCTTACAGAGAATGCTTTTGAGGTTTATGTCTCCTTTTGTTTCATCATAGTTTATAAAGCATAAAACTTTCACTGTAATTAGATACTTGTAGGTGCCACCAGAAACCTTCCTCCTTGACTAGTTCACGGTTTACCCAAAATCTTTTTAAATGAGTTAAAGGAGTATTCAGCTCAAGGTTCACATGGCTGTGCTTACAGATAATTGCTAGGACACTCTACAGTTTATTCCCAAAAAATTATATTATTCAGCTGCCAGATCTGAAATTTTGAAATACAGAGAGGCTCTTCATAATCAATAAGACTCATGAGGTATTTAATTCAAGAGAGTGCTTAAAGCAAGCTAGACTAAATGATGCAGCTTCCAAACAGGCGTAATACATTTAAAGGCTATAGAATGAGTACAGTTCATATGATAGGTAGATAGTCATAGATGCAAAATTGGGGGAACAACACATCAGCTTTCATACTTTAAAAATATTTTATGATCTTTGGAAAAGTTTGTAATGTTTTCATTTTTTATTTGTTTAGTAATATTGCATTATGTCTCCCCTGAGAAATGTGTTACATTGGTCAAGGATACTTATTACAGAATCAGAGGAATAAGAATGACTGGGTTAAATGACTGGGTCTTTCTGGGTTAAATAATGAAAGAACACTAAGGATGGGACTGGAATTAATTAGGAACCATTTGAATGTTATGGACCATTTTTGGTTATGCAGCTCTTCTGTTGCTTCACTTTAACAATGATTAAAAAATGCTTACAAGAGGTACAAGTAATAGGTTAATCACTAATATTAGCAAAACAAATGTTGAAAAGAGCAACAGATTGATGATGACATTTATTAAGCTTTAAAGCAGTGAACTGCAAAAAAAAACAGTGTTTACATTTTCAGGTTAGTAAAAAGATACCCAAGAAATCATTGAATCTAAAATTGCCAAATACAGAGTGACTTTTTGTCAATCTAAGAATAGGCTAAATGCTTAAAAGCTATAGAGGCTAGTGCATAAGGAGGCTCATGGAACCTGGACAGCATAAGAAATAACCAGCATACTGTTAAAGAAAATTATCCATCCATCTTCCAACCCACTGAATCCAAACACAGGGTCACAGGGGTCTGCTGGAGCCAATCCCAGCCAACGAACCAATCCTGGGCAGGGTGCCCACCCACCACAGGACACACACATAGCACACACTAGGGCCAATTTTAGAATCGCCAATCCACCTAACCTGCATGTCTTTGGACTGTGGGAGGAAACCGGAGCACCCCCACGGGGAGAACATGCAAACTCCACGCAGGGAGGACCCGGGTCTCCTAACTGCGAGGCAGCAGCGCTACCACTGCGCCACCATGCCGCCCTAAAGAAAATTATAATCAATGAAATAAAGACGGAGAATATGAAGTGAAATAAAACAAAAGTGTCGATTTAAAAAATGCTGACTGTTAAATAAGAAAGTGCAGACATTATATAAATGGTGTTGTTGATCAAGGGAACACAATGACCACAAAAAAAAAGTCTGGGCAACAACTGGGTCACCATTTTTAATATTTGCAGAGTCCCAAAATAAATAGGTGCTTGAAGATGCGTATAAGTAAAACAGAACACAAAAAGTAAGGCAAACTCAGGGTGGTTCTGTTGTCTGCTCTCTCTGGAATTAGGCAAACTCTGCTGGGAGTGCCTCACCTTTATAGCAACTGATCTGGAAAGGGCAGAGTCAGTTGTCCTCATTTGGTGGTTTCTTAAGGCTGTGGAAAAAGAAGACATGATACCGTTAGGTGATAGTGCTCCCTCATGTCCCGGAGTCTTAGTGCTTACCACTCATTCATGACAATGGCCTATACGTTCTTAAGGGATTTATAAGAATTTATTGGCAAATATAATCTGTGGCCATTTAACATAACACTCTCAAATCCAATTAATCTAATTTAAGTACATGGTAGACTTCAGCTCATCTAAGCAGCATTGGGTGCAAGGCAGGAACCAACAATGAATGAGTAGCCAGTCAATTGCAGGATCCACTATCAAGCAAATTAACATTCACAGCCACATGCCTGATTTTTAAAGTTGCCTACTGACTTCATATGCATGCCATTATTGAGAGGAAAACTAAAGTAGCAAGAGGAACACCCATGCAAAAACAAAAAGAATGTGCAAACTCCACCCAGACAATGACCAGGCATGAGATTCAAGCACAAGACATGCCATCTGTGAACAGCAGAGCTAATTACTGTGCCACTAAGCCAACTACTCTCTACAAGTGGGGCTAGAAAATGAATAAAATAATTAAGTAATTTAAAAGTTTAGAGAATTGAATACAATTTTGTGTGTATAATGTAGAAAGTAATACTAAATTAATTCAATCATTCACTTTGCACTGGAACCATGGAATACATGGCTAGGCTAGTTTAGAGTGCTGTTAGGTAATTAATACATACTGTAAATCCTTTGGATGTATATAGAAAAGGTGATTATATAAATAAAATATATTATTATTAGTAGTAGTAGCAGAAGCATTAGTATAATGTGAAAAAAGATTCTTCAGGGTGGCGTGGTGGCGCAGTGGGTAGTGCTGTTGCCTTGCAGTAAGGAGACCTGGGTTTGCTTCCCGGGTCCTCCCTGCATGGAGTTTGCATGTTCTCCACGTGTTTGCGTGGGTTTCCTCCGGGTACTCCGGTTTCCTCCCACAGTCCAAAAACATGCTGGTTAGGTGCATTGGCGATTCTAAATTGTCCTTGGTGTGTGGGTGTGTGTGTGTGTGTGTGCCCTGTGGTGGGCTGGCTCCCTGCCTAGGGTTTGTTTCCTGCCTTGTGCCTTGTGTTGGCTGGGATTGGCACCAGCTGACCCCCGTGACCCTGTAGTTAGTATATAGCAGGTTGGATAATGAATGGATGGATGGATAAAATTCTTCCAGGCTGGGAGAAAACTGCAAAAGCCAAGGTGGAATTGCAATTCTGGTTCAGTTTTATTAAACTATGTGTTTTAAGCAAATTAAATACACTTATGAAATGTATGAAATATAGAAAAAATAGAGTATACGTATAATTAGACAAGTTATTTAAAGAGGGTGAAGGGTGCACCTTATAATGCTTGGAGCCAGGATTGATTAGCCTCTGTGTTAAATTAGCTTGTTCTCACAATGTATTTGTGTTAGTATTTTTGCACCACAGGCAAGCGACACACTATGACTTTGAATGGTGAATCCAAAAGTGACACAGTGTGGACACTAGTATTGAAAATGTATTGAGAGAAACTGGTATGATGAGCAGGGTTTTTTTCTGCGCTTTATATATTTCTGCTCAGATATTTTACAGGTCCCTAAGTTTAGTAAATGGAAGAATTATTTAAAATGACGTCAGTAAATTGTGTTGATTTGAACTTTTTTGTTATCTCAGGCCAGGTTCTCAGAAAAAAATACCAAAGAAAATGTTTATAAAAAGATCTCTTTATAATCTATACTAATAAAAGGCAAAGCCCTCACTGCCTGACTGACTGACTGACTGACTGACTGACTCACTCACTCACTCACTCATTGACTCATCACTAATTCTCCAACTTCCCATGTAGGTAGAAGGCTGAAATTTGGCAGGCTCATTCCTTACAGCTTACTTACAAAAGTTAAGCAGGTTTCATTTCGAAATTCTACGCGTAACAGTCATAACGGTTGACAACATCTGCCATGTTGAACTTTCTTATTTATGGCCCCATCTTCACTAAATTTGGTAGACGGCTTCCCTGCACTAACCGAAACCAATGTACGTACTTATTTCGGTGGTATGACGCCACTGTCGGCCGCCATATTGAACTTTCCAACGGTCTTTGTTACTTATGGGCCCATCTTCAAGAAATTTGGTACGCGGGTTCCCAACGCTAACTGAATCCTACTTACGTACATACAGTACAGGCCAAAAGTTTGGACACACTTCCTCATTCAATGTGTTTTCTTTATTTTCATGACCATTTACAGCACTCCATCACTCTCCTTCTTGGTCAAATAGCCCTTACACAGCCTGGAGGTGTGTTTGGGGTCATTGTCCTGTTGAAAAATAAATGATCGTCCAACTAACCTGACTTCTGCACAACACAACTGCTGGTCCCAACCCCATTGATAAAGCAAGAAATTCCACTAAATAACCCTGATAAGGCACACCTGTGAAGTGAAAACCATTTCAGGTGACTACCTGTTGAAGCTCATCGAGAGAATGCCAAGAGTGTGCAAAGCAGTAATCAGAGCAAAGGGTGGCTATTTTGAAGAAACTAGAATATAAAACATGTTCTCAGTTATTTCACCTTTTTTTGTTAAGTACATAACTCCACATGTGTTCATTCATAGTTTTGATGCCTTCAGTCATGAAAATAAAGAAAACACATTGAATGAGGAGGTGTGTCCAAACTTTTGGCCTGTACTGTATATACGTCTATAGCCTGCAGCTCGGTCACCATGTGAGGCGGCATTGGGTCCCCCATCCCAACGCCTCCCACGTTGTTGGCTGCCTGCCTATATAAGGCCGTCCGTCGCTCCGGTCTCTACATTCCCTTCTTTGCTTCGCCATAGGATTCACGTCTCCCTGCTGATAACTACAGCCTTTTTATTGAATCCACGGCTTCTCCGCTGTTTTATTGTTCGTTTATTATGATTATAGTTATTGTGTAGGTATTTTAGACTTACTTTACATTGTTCAGGTACCCATTTCCGTTATCGTTCCAACCGTACCCCCATTAACATGTCTATCAAGGTGGTCACTATCGATCAGAGAACTGTCACTTAACGAGTGGTTTCCATGCCCAGAGATGGCACCTACCTTTTCCATTCTCTTTGTTACATATTGCACGGCCATATCAGGCTCACTCTTGATATCCGGAGGAACATTGTGTCTTATGTATTGAATGACTGGGACAGGTTCAAGGTGTGGACTGATGACGGTACAGGAGATAATTAGACTACACAGGAGCACTATAAGAGTGAAATGCTTAAGCCTTTCACCTATGGTTCTGCATGTGAGTTGATGGCTGCCGCTGAATTGTTCGGTTGTCGCTTTCAAGTGTACTGAAATGGCCAAATATTTTACACCTTTCGACAACTGCCAATGCCTCTTAAACATCTTAGATTCACAGGTGACGCTTTCAGTAGTGGACACTTTGATGTTTACGAATGTTTAAACTATCAAAAGCTGGATGTGAAGTTATCGATGAAACCGGTTGTGTGCTTACAACACTTGACAGATGCCGAATGTCACTTCAACACAAGTCCTGCAAATACTGCCATAATTGAAACAAACCATGAAACTCAAACCGATTATGACAGCAGCAATCCAAGCTGTGAGATTTGAGACAAGATTACTTTTCACATGCCCAACTGTACGTTGCATGCTCAAGAGTAAGCTCAGTGTACAGCTTGGTCATATTACAACTGGAGGGCCGAACTGATAATGTGGTATACAAAGAGATCCTTAACAAATAATTATTGGTATATTTTCCCTCAGTTTAAAAAGGTTTAATTTTCTTCTTAATAAAAATTTTAAAGCAGTACTTCGCCGCTGCAAAGCGCGGGTATTTTGCTAGTGTAAAAATAAATAGTAAATGTATGTGTTGTTATGGATCTACAACCTTTATCTCCTAGAATGCAAAAACCATATGTGCTATCAACAAAAACAAAAAAAAGCACCGCTTTGCTAGCACAAAATAATCTTCACTGGCCATGACAATAACTTGAGGAACTCTAGCCATATCAATATAAAATTCTAGCTGGAGTGGGGGAAGAGTTGCCTCAGGTTAGCAATACACTCTACCCAGGACAAAAGACAAAGTGACCTTACAGCATTGGCAGCAAGGACTTTCATACACTTCCATGCACAATGGCAGTACTCACTTGTCCTGAGGTGGTCTGTCCACATCTTGGATTGTGGGATGTACAGTTGTGCTTGAACGTTTGTGAACCCTTTTCTATATTTCTGCATAAATATTACCTAAAACATCATCAGATTTTCACTCAAGTCCTAAAAGTAGATAAAGAGAAACCAGTTAAACAAATGAGACAAAAATATTATACTTGGTCATTTATTCATTAAGGCAGCGTTTCTCAACCTTTACATATTTGCGACCCGAGTTTTCATTACAGTTTTAATCGCACCCCCCCTAAGGTTTTTTTGAAAGGAGCCCACTAATACCAATTTGTTCTTTTTTAATTAATGATATATCATAGATGCATATTTTATTATACCTACTTAACTTACCTAACTCTATATTTATTTTTATATATTTATTTTTCTAGTATCAGAATGTAGTTTAAGTTAATTTGTTTTGGTTTCAATAGATGTATTTTTTATATTTTTGATTCTTGTTTTCTTTTTTTCACATCTTCGCGCCCCCCCTTTTGTTACTTTGCGCCCCCCTAGGGGAACCCATCCCACAGTTTGAGAACCACTGTATTAAGGAAAATGATCGAATATTACATATTTGTGAGTGGCAAAAGTATGTGAACCTCTAGGATTTGCATTTAGTTTGAAGGTGAAATTAGAGTCAGATGTTTTCAATCAATGACAATCAGGTGTGAGTGGGCACCTTGTGTTATTTAAAGAACAGGGATCTATCAAAGTCTGCTCTTCACAACACATGTTTGTGGAAGTGTATCATGGCACGAACAAAGGAGATTTCTGAGGACCACAGAAAAAGAGTTGTTGATGCTCATTAGGCTGGAAAAAGTTACAAAACCATCTCTAAAGAGTTTGGACTCCACCAATCCACAGTCAGACAGATTGTGTACAAATGGAGGAAATTCAAGACCATTGTTACCCTCCCCAGGAGTGGTCAACCAACAAAGATCACTCCAAGAGCAAGGCATGTAATAGTCGGCGAGGTCACAAAGGACCCCAGGGTAACTTCTAAGCAACTGAAGGCCTCTCTCACATGTTCATGTTCATGAGTCCACCATCAGGAGAACACTGAACAACAATGTTATGCATGGCACGGTTGCAAGGAGAAAGCCACTGCTCTCCAAAAAAAACACTGTTGCTCTCTGCAGATTACTAAAGATCATGTGGACAAACCAGAAGGCTATTGGAAGAATGTTTTGTGGACAGATGAGACCAAAATAGAACTTTTTGGTTTAAATGAAAAGCGTTATGTTTGGAGAAAGGAAAACACTGCATTCCAGCATAAGATCCATATCCCATCCGTGAAACATGATGGTGGTAGTATCATGGTTTGGGCCTGTTTTGCTGCATCTGGGCCAGGACGGCTTGCCTTCATTGATGGAACAATGAATTCTGAATTATATCAGAGAATTCTAAAGGAAAATGTCAGGACATCTGTCCATGAACTGAATCTCAAGAGAAGGTGGGTCATGCAGCAAGACAACAACCCTAAGCACACACGTCGTTCTACCAAAGAATGGTTAAAGAAGAATAAAGTTAATGTTTTGGAAAGGCCAAGTCAAAGTCCTGACCTTAATCCAATCAAAATGTTGTGGAAGGACCTGAAGCGAGCAGTTAATGTGAGGAGACCCACAAGCATCCCAGAGTTGAAGCTGTTCTGTATGGAGGAATGGGCTAAAATTCCTCCAAGCTGGTGTGGAGGAATGTTTGAAAGTTACCTGAAACGTTTAGTTGCAGTTATTGCTGCAAACGGGGTCACACCAGATACTGAAAGCAAAGGTTCACATACTTTTGCCACTCACAAATATGTAATATTCGATCATTCTCCTTAATAAATAAATGACCAAGTATAATACAGTATTTTTGTCTCATTTGTTTAACTGGTTTCTCTTTATCTACTTTTAGGACTTGAGTGAAAAATCTGATGATGTTTTAGGTCATATTTATGCAGAAATATAGAAAATTCTAAAGGGTTCACAAACGTTCAAGCACAACTGTACCTTGTGCAGAACAACACACACATAAAACCTCATAAAAATTCTGGATTTAAGATCAGAGTTTTGGATTGACCATAAAAACACATTAGGAAAATGATGAAAAGAGGAGAAAAAGAAAACAAAATGTCATCTGCCTGATGTGTGATGCTCTATGCCCACATTGCCCTCCTATACAAAAAGTCAAGAAGCTTAGTCTTTACTGTTCAGATATTTGCTTTCTGCCCTTACCTGTATCTAGCTGTTTTCCAAATCTCTCTTGTTTGATTTCAGGTCATTTTTATGTAATTAGTATTTTGATTATTGTTCTGGAATCTGAATTAAAGTCTTGCAGTTGTTGCATTAGTGAAAAGATTGATTTGAACTTAAAGTTTCAGGTTTTATATGGATATTTTGGTTTGTGGATTTAATTAGAGATGTTCAGTCTCAGCGCATAATAAGTATTTGCTTTAATTCACTAGTTAAAAATCTTGGTAATTATTTTCTTTAATAAATCCCTCAGAATTTTAATACTTAGTGATTTTTGAGTACGGTAGGGTTTTTGTAAGGTTTTAACCTTCTGGTATTGGGAAACCACAACAATATCCTGTTTTGGCAGCAACTATTCACTTAATTTGAATGCAATAATACAGACAAATCATAATGACTCCTGCATAAGGTTTTTCTCTTTAAAGGGATTTTCTTAGCAAGAAATTTCTTTCCCGTGAGATTCATAGCACACCACAAGATGAGTAACCAGGAACAATTAGAATGAGGAGTTCAGGTGAGGTTTTGTTGTTTGCTCAGATTTATTCACCTCTTTCATCTCACAGTATACCATATAAATTTTCACAGGCTATTATATATTCATCATCAAAAGTGTCTTATCATTATTCCTCAGTAGTCATGAAACATCAAAACTGTGAACAAGAAATGTATAATTGTGAAGGGTCTATCGTATCATAAAGTGCATTTATTCCTAGAGTTAAAAGATCATAACAGGTTAGAAGATTCCTCCATCTATCCATTTACAAATTTTCTTTTCCAAGTCAAGGTCAAGGGAGGCCAGCAATGCTGGGCCCAGAGCTGGAACCAAAATTGAATGGGGTACCAACTCCCCTGAAGTCACTCACTTTGGACACCAATAAATTTAGTGTGTATATGTTTGGCATTGGGATTTACCCAAAAAACCTCCAAGGAATGAGGTAAAACACCAATTTTATCAGATGTTTTATCAATATACTAATCAGACTACCTGTCAAAGACAGGTGATAGAAAAATCATATTACTCTAAAGTGTTTTATAGTATATTAGACTCATTTTTTTATATTTTTCTTTATCCTATTTTGAAATAGCATGTGCATAGCCATTTTGTGATTGGTGTCACCAAATTGTTTACCATTGTGATACATTATTCCACAAATTCTCATTTAAATAAAAAAACAACTCAAGAAAGAACAGAACAATAGAAAAAATAATAACACAAAATTAATCTAAAAAAATCAAAGACAAAAAAAAAACAAAAAATGTATTTACCCAAACACAGATCCAAAAAAACAATGCTAAGATATGAAAGAGTAACAGTAAATGTCAAAACTAGTAAACCCTAACACAAAAGGTTTCAAAGGGACAATCTCAATAAATTATATAAAACAAACTGTAAACCTGAATGTTTCAAAAAGATAAATCCTAAAAATGTGTCATAAGCACAGCAGTTAAACTAACTAATATCATGGCCAAGCAACGTGGAAGACAAGAATCCATTCAGGTAACTGCAGCTCTAATAAAAGTAGCACCGGATGGTCCTTGTCCAGGACAAGTCCCCACTCCTACAAACTTAGAATACAATTGAGGGTAAGATACCTGGAGAAAAAAAAAGCAAAAAACAAACAAAACAAAACAAAAAAAAAAAAGAGGAAAGGGCAGTGATTCAGCCCAGACATGTACCCAAAATAGCAAAATGTATAAAACTACAGTATGCATATTATTGCTAAAGAGTTTGCAATAGAACCTTTTGCTCCTACAGTAAGACTTAAGATGACTTAAGGGTTTTTACATGTGCAATTTCCATTTCTAAGCTTAGTTTTGGTTTATTTGATTATTTAAAAATAAATTATACATTTGTATTATTGTGTTTCTTATGTTACAACACCACCATTTTGTATATAGTTTTCTAGCACTGGCACTTCAGTTTGAGTCGATTCCCTTTGTGACGTAGTGACAACCAGAAGCAATGAATGGTTTTCTTATCACACCTCCATTATAAAAGTTGACAACATGCTAGCAGCTGTGTCTAAGTTTATGGGTAAATTGTTTAAAAACACACTCAGTCAATTGCTAGCAAAAAAAAAAAAAAATGATTTCCTGGTATTCAGGATTACTACTTGTTTTGGGACTTCTTCTTTGGTTGACATTTTGGGCTTTAGAATTTTTGGCTTAGTAAAAAGTCTCCTCCTGTTAAGTCTCTGATTCATTTCTGTTTCAAATCTTTAGCTTCATCTCCCTTCCTCAATAAAAATGACGTCCCTACCTTTCGTGCTCTCTGGCACCACAGTTGTGTTTTAATATACACTCAATGGCAACTTTATTAAAACACCTACTGTATTTAGTACTGCCCAGCTGGGTGAAGAACAACAAAACTGCTTGAATATTTCTAAGTGCTCTATACAGTATGCTGAATTACAGACAAATGATTGACTCTTTGGGTGAGTAGGCTATTTACATTAATTAAAGTGGCTGATAGAATGTCCACTGAGTATATCCACATTGTTTAGTAAAGAATGTCTTCTCTTTAAGAGTTTAAGAGGTCCTGATCTTGTGGTAATGTGTTATTGCATTTACTAGAATGGATAGGCGCCTAGGAATTGTTGCTGAATTTTGTGGTGTATGCAATGCTAAGAATATATTGTGCATTAACTGTTTTCCTCAATAGAGCATTTCGTACTAAACATACCTGTCCATTCTTACGACTTTTATATAAACAAATTCTTTTTGAGGACTTCCTGTATACTGTAACAGCAACCCTGCTTAAGTTAAGATTTTATAATGGAACACTATCTACTGTTCCTAACTCACAAGCCAAGTTTAATTATTACACATATTAATCATACCATAAGTCTGGAAAAGGGAGGCTGTTTGTAGTATTTTTAAATGTTACTTGGGTAATTAATAAATAACTTAGATAACTCTACAGTTGGTTGCTTCCCTTTGCATTGGTTGTGTATTTTGGCAGCCTTGCTTAACTGGTTTGCCCTTTTATGTGACATTTCTAGAAAAATCACCCTTTTAATCACAGTAATGTAGCAGTTAGTTGCATAAAAAAAGACTTTTTTTGCAGTGCTCCTCCTTTCAGATTCTTATCAAGTTAGTCCTGCATAAACACTCTCCTTTGTGCTTAAAAAAGTGCTAAAATTCAGTTACAGAGAAGACTGAGCAGATAACACAAAGTAACAATTGAGAGCTGCTTCTTTAGTTGAATGTGATTTCTGTGACATTTGAGAAACATCTTCTTTCTTTCTAACTTGTACTATCCAGTTGTGGTAGGAATTCTTTTACTTTCCCACCCAGGCATTGGAATAATTGTGCTTCTTCTTGGAGGTGTTGTGGTAGAGAGTACGTAGAGCCAAAAACAGTATCAAGGAAGAGAGTTTTTTCAGTTACCCATTTTATAAGGGTCATTAATCTATCCATCCATTATCAAAACTAATAAATCCAGGCTATCCTAGAAGTACTGGCTGCAAGGAAGTAACCAGCCATAGATGAAATACAATTTTACCACATGTAACAATGACATACATGCAGGCAAGATAAACTTGATTATTAATCTAATAGCAATATTTTTGGGTGAAGGAGGAAAAATCCACATAAACAATGTGCCTTGCATAGGTTTTGTCTCCTGCAGCTAGGCAATTAAAGACAAAAAGAAATAGACATATAGCAAAAGTGTGAGAAATGAGCTACTGCATGAGGGAAATCTGAAGAGAATAAGAGGTGGCATGATAGAGGTATCCAATTATGTAGATATGTATTATGTATTATGTAGAGAATTAATATATAACTGTTTCTTTTAAAAGTTTTTCAAACAGACTGTGATGACAAATACAGGGTGGTCCAGATCTAATTATGCAGATCCAGATCGTCTGGATGACTTTGATTTATGTGGGGACAATTCCAGTTCGACATGAAGATGATTCTTCATGTCGTCAGTTCACACACTTCTCGATGGTCCGGGATTTTTCAGGTGATTTTCTATCTAATAAACTTAATAAGTTATAGAGTAATGAAAATTGCATAATTAGATCTGGACCACCCTATATAGGAGCTAGTGAAGGGTACATTTTGAACAAATTTTATTTTTTTCTTCTCAAAGAGAACCATAAATATGTGCAATAGGATATTAAGCAGTATAGTAAAGCAGTACTTTGTGGCCCCTTAAATTTTGACTTAATGATATTTTCCAAGTTAGGTGAATTGATATTTATGAACTATGTTATTCTTAATTACCTGTCCTTGTCAAAATTGTTCTTATGTATTTATCAATCTGATGGTTAATGCTGGTGATGCTGCTTTACTGATCTAGAGTTCTGCTTTCGGCACTAAGTTATTGTTCATGTATAGAATTTAAACATTTTCTCTCTGCATTTGCATTGGTTATTGTCCCAAATCCCAACACTATTATCCCATGTATCTTAGGTTTATTGGTAGCCCTCAATTGTTCAGAAATGAGTGAGTGTGGATGTGTGCATGAATGTGTCCTGAAATTCATTGATTGCTGCCTTGTGTTAAACACTGTTAAGATTAGCTCTGGCTCCACAAGACCTTGAAATTGGATGAGTATTCACTAAAAGATGGGTGGATATAAACACCTTACTCCCATTTTTTCCTCCAACTCTGCTGATGAAGTGAAAAAATCAGCTTGCGCTGTGACGAGGTTTTAAAGGATAAGCTATTTCATCACCATCAAAGTATAACTTAATATCCCAAATTAATTGTGTTCTAAAGTAAAGAATATTTTTATAAAATTAAAAAATATACATAGCCTGTTCTTACTTTTTATAATAGAGGTGGAGGATACTAGAAATTGAAGCATGAAAGCAAAAATATTAAAACTTACCAAATATGCCCATTTCTCAAGGAAAAAGTGTTCTTAAGATTGTGCATTTATTGCGGAACAATGTACAGTATCCATGTTGTACTAGGAAGGAAAAAAGTTTTATGTGAAGACTACTCCTGGAATTACTTTGTGAAAACAAGCTTTCTGCTGACGATGATCATTTATTTCAGTACATTATTCTTTATTTTACACAGTAGTATTAGGTTCATTGGCAATTACAGTTTTGCCGATGTGACTGGTTCCTTTCCTTGCACCCATCCTGCATATTTTTATCTAGGTATGAGAATAATGTGTTATTTTGTATGGCCACCAGGGGTGCCTCACAGCCCTGAACACCAGACGCAACATTTCAAAAACAATTTTAGGTAAAATAAAAACAAACACAATTTTAGGTAAAATAAAAGAATGGTTAATGAACAATAATTCCCTAACAGGATTAAATCAGTCTAGCATAACAATAACACGCACAACTGGTCACTTTCTGTCTCCTTCCACCACTCCTCCACGAGTATCATCCATCTCCTCCTGACTCTGAGTCACCAGTACAGATAAGGTGGTGTCTTTTATGCTGGACCTGAGAGTACTTGTGGGCTCAGAATATTACGCATTGGAGGCACTTTTGGGCTAGGCGGAAACTCCCCAAAGCAGGGACAGTGCACCCCTGTAGCTCCCCCTGGCAGAAACCAAGTACCCCAACAGGGCTACCTCTCAGGACGACAGCTCCGAATATGCCCTGTGGGGTTACAAATGGGAGTTCCACCAGAGGGATGCTGTCTATCTGTGAACAGGAGGAATAATTTGCCCTTGGAAGCAGCCTCCCTTTGTTCTTCCTTTATGGCACCCCCACCAAGTAAGATACCAGCAACCAACCCGACCAGGATGCCTGTCCATCCACATCCTTCCATTATGGCTTCCCGCTTGGGAAGGGAATTAACCTTGATCCCCATCGAGATTCTAGTTCATCCACTCTGACACTTCCCGTTGCCATTAAAAGACTACATCAGCATTTGTTAGTTCAACAATTAATTCATGGACAGATATTGTTGGTTTATATTTATGTTAATCAGTTTCTACTCTGTTTTCTGTGTGTTTTAACAAATTTCTATTTTTATATGTACTAATTCTGTGTTTAGTAATTAGTATAATCTATACTTCCATTTTACTTGAGAATCTGCACTTAGTGAAGAGCACTCTACAAAACTAAATGGTATTGTATTGTATCATCATAAGGTACTTTTTAAGGCTTACAAGATTGCAGTACAGTGTGATATGCAAAAATTGAACAGTACAATAGAAAAAAAAATTAAATACAAGAAATGTCACAGTCAGACAACAGGAGGACTTTGGAAGAGTTCCTGGAAAGTTTATAAATATTTTCTCAGCATAGTACAATTTAAAATTCACAAATAAGGAATTATTTCTAGCGAGGCCTACAGCTCATTCCTATAAGACTGGCTGCTTCTCATTGAACCAAGAACCCTGCTAATTTGTCCCAAAGTCATCTGTCACTACCCTTGACATAGCTGAAGCTGAAGCCAAAACATTTATGACCTTTGAAACATATTGCTATTGTTAAACTATTCTGTTAAGCCTGATTTCTGAATTGTTGGATGTCTTATTTCAATGGTGTCAGTACAGTAAGTAAGGTTACAGCAGCAGATAAACTAGAATCTCATTCTGTTTCCTACCTTATACTCAACCATGATAGGCTCCACGTCCACTTAACACAGTAATAGAAAAAGTAGGCTTAAAAATGAATGGATTGAATGACGTAAAAAAGTTAAAAAGCTGACACTGCCTCACCATTCGCAAGTCCTACTGTGTGTACTTTTGCTCTGTATTGTGACTTGACTTGTAAAGAAATTTGCAAGGTCTACCTAGTCACTATCCAAATATTACCATTATCTTTAATGTAATTATGTTGTATTTTTTATATTCCTTATGTAGATTCATGTCTTTTAATCTGCACCATGCTGTACTAATATTTACTTGCTACAGTATTTCATAACTTTGCAACTTTATTAAACCTACTGGAGCAAGGTGACCTGCTAACTAGCATATTGGATTATGAACCAGTCCTGACTCCTGACACACTTTATTATCTTGAGAAAATCACTTCGCTTATCAGCAATCAAACTGTATAAATAAGTAAACAATTCTAAAACAGCATGTAAAGTATTTGAGTGAATACATCAAGAAAAGAGAAGGCACAGTGATTAGTTAGTGTCTATAGAGATTTAACATGTTTTTTTTAATATTTGTGTGAGTTTATCTACACATACATCAAAAACATGTATACTTTAGGTTACTATCAATTCTAAATTGAACTTGTTTGAGTACATGCACTGGGATCCTATCCACGGTTGTTACTTATTTTGCTCCTGGTGCTGCAAGGATTAAGCGGGCCTGAGAATGTCAGGACAGTTAACATGGTAGGATGCAAAATTTACTGACTGATTGTAAGGTTTTATATATAAGAAAATCTGCTTCTGAATGTCGCGTCAAAGTTTTGTACAAAACTTATAAGAGAATTAGGTATACTGGCTTGGAAGGTTAATCACTAACTTTGGGTCCTAGGTGCAGCACACAAGCCATAATTATTAATACATTAACTAGCTTGTTCACAAACAGATTTGGTGTATTTAAACAAACACAATAAACAACACATATGTACAAAATTTAGATTGCACTTATTCCTAATGAGCACTGCTTTACAATAGTTTATGTTTACCCCATATAGAATAGTCTTCCCTGTATTTGTAACAAATTGTTTATTGAAAATTTAACAAACCAAACTAATTAAACTATTAACAGAAATGATATTGAAAAGAAAAGAAATTATATTGTGAACCATATACAATTTCCAAGTGTTTGAACTGGAACCAAATTACTGGTATACAGTAATGGCATATTGCTTCTCCTCACTTTTTGTTACTATGCTGCCACTACTGGCTTGTCTTGTACCCAAGGCTTGTAGTGAGCTGGCACACCGTACCAGCACTTCACTGTTTCTGCTTTGTGAACTACAGCATAGCAGTCCATTGAGGTCTGACCTCCAAGGAGACAACCCAGTTCCCTGCAATACTGCGTGTATTTTACCACCAAGGGGTGAAAAGTTCTTTAAAGAATATGTATATAAGCAAGCTTGAAAATTCAATCTGACTTAAATTTGTATGTATTTTATACCACATTGTGAGGAATAAGAAGACATCAACAGAATATGGAGTACTGCATGTGCCCAAGGAGGCAACTTGCTAAGCATGTCTTCTCTGAGCCTCATGGAACGTCATGGTATATTCATTGCACTTGCATAAAGCACTTAAAGCACCCACTTCTTTGTCAGATTCATTCTCTTTCTTCTTGCCGCTCAGCAGAAAAGAAAACAAATAAAGTGCCTAAAAGTTGTCCACTTGCTACAGCATCATTACCAACAAATATGGACAAATAAAAAAGCACATTTTTTCTATAATGTGACCAAATTTCAATCAAATCAAAGCAGTTTTGAGACTGTGGAGTATTTAGTTATTCCAAAATAAAGGGATTAGCTTACAAGTTAGCTCATGCAAGCCCCAAGCTTTTCCTGCATTGATAAGAGTCTTCATTTAAGTAATTTTCTAAATTTGGTTCCCTGTATACAATAGTACTAGGGTGTTGTACTGTTAGACATTATGTATATAATAGTAAGTTCTAATTTCTGCTTATCTGAATCAATGCAGCATTAAGCCTTGTTCTAACATTGGCAATTTCTAGCTTATGTTACTCATCTGCCACCATGGAATATTCTTTTTAAGATAGAGTTTAGACTGTAGTTCATCGATAGTGTGCAGATTAACACGAGTTTGATGAGAAAAGAAAGCAATAGTGAAGTCTCAAATAAATATTTTTATCTCCCAGATCAAATTAGGTTTATCAACTGAACTTTGGTTAAATGGAAAAAAATCAGCTAATTTATAGACAAGCTATTCAAAAAAAAAAAAACTTAGCAAATGCATGTTTTCAAAAGTGGAGAGTTAACAGCTCCAGTGATGTGTGTGGGAATGGGAGTAGAATTGCTGTGACAGCAATAAAAAACACTAGTGGTCAGAAATAAGAGAAAATGAGAATGATGTATTTAAAACTATTTGGATGTGAGATGTTGTACTTTGATTTCTGTTTAAATGCCATCAAGCATTTTTTCTTGACAATTGTTATTCTGGATTAAAAGGGTGACCTGTCTGGTGCCCCAATACTTTGTAGATGTGACGAGTGTCCTTCCAATCATCCACAAGCTTCAAATTTGTGGATGTGAATCCCAGGCTGGGAGACTATGTGTCTACTCAGGATTTCCTACTATGTACCGGTTTATTGTCAACTTTAAATTTGCCCAGAGTGAGTGAGTGTGTGTATACATAAATGTTGTCTTCTCAGGCACTGGTAGTCTTTCCAGGGTTGCTTTCTGCTTCAGTTCTATCAGCACAGCACAGACTTCATCACCTTTGTTCTTGAATTGCATTAATTGATGGATTTATGGATGGATGGAGTTACTCTCATTACATAAAGGATATGATCCATTTACTAAACAACTCTGCTTGTGTGAAACTTTTGATTTTTTTTTCACAACAGCAGGAAAAAATAAATTGTGTACAGTATATTTAGATATAAAAAAGTTTATTCATTTATTTTTGTCCAGCATGTTGAAATACCTTCAAAGCCTCACCTGGAATATTCCATACTGTATGACACCTCACAACAATATGATTTTCTAAAAGATGTTTCAAAAAGTGTTTTTTTCCCACACATATTCTGGTCACAATAAAATAATCTATCCATTTATACATATATACATACATACATATATTATTTAACCTGGGCTCTTTTTCAACAACATTACATACAAGACAGGATCTTGCTTTACACAGTGTGTCTGTCCACCACAGAGTATCTCATTAGACAATAGTTTTCAGTTGTATGTTTTGCATATATATGCACTTATTTAGCAAATATTTGTATGTAATAGAAGACAATGACTTATTTCTTTAAATTATTTCCTAAAGTTCAAATACTGTGTAGGCATGCTATATAGGTAGGTAGGTAGGTAGTAAAAGAGTTTAATGTTGCTCAATATAAGAGAATCAAATATCAAATAATCAGTAAACTAAAGGTAAAGAAAAACCTGTTCATCTTGTTTATAACCCTTGTCAGTGTAAACATATCTACCACTCAGCCTCTCAATCTTTACTCAGAAAAACAAAGGTGCAGCTTCTCCAGGTGTTCCTTATCTTTAAACACCTTTAGGGCAGGTATGGTGCTTTTTACTGCACCATATGCCCTTTCCATATTGACTATGACTCAGATAAGAGTAACCTGGCTATCTCTGTGCCTTCCCTATTTTTGAAATGTCAATGCTGTTTTTTATATCATTGTTTAAATCAAATTTTTAATTAAAACACTACTCTCTATTGTTTATTATTATTATTACTTGTGCTTCCTTTTAGATAGTTAGTAATTGCAAATGCAAAGTTTACACAAACAATGACCTGCCCAGAAGCTGAACCCTGTTTAATTTGGTTCATTTCAATTCAGTTTATTTGCAAAATACAATATTATAAAAAGTATTTGGTGCTAGCCCCGATGATGCTCAAACATCACACACTCAGTGACAATATAGTACATGATTCAACACAAAAGTGTACAAGATAAAGATTAATAAACAATACGTGCAACAATATTAAAATTAAAATTATAAATATCATGTATAAGAATACATGTAGTCATGCACCATACAGAATCATGGAGCAACTCAACATTAGTCACTAAGTTACAGACATACAGAACTTAGGATGAGTAGCGTAAACTGAAAGTAGTGCTAATGCTTGCATAATTGAGTGTTGATCATAGATCAGCCAGATGTGTATGTGAGAGTAAATACCTTAATGGGCCAGGGATAAAACTGCATAGATTACAGGGGAGAAACAGTTTGCTGCATAGGTATGTGAAATTGGTGATAATGGAAGGGGAATTATTTAGACATCTCTTCAGTGATAAACAGAGCTGCTTTAACCAGCAGATATAATACCTTGTGGTCTGCCAACATGCAGTTGCCATACCAGAATGTGAAGAAGCTAGTCAGTACACTGTTCAATATGTATAAGCAAGTAAGAATGTTTGTGGGTGACAAATTTACTTTCCTCAGCCTCCACAACAAGCAAAGTCAGTTTTTAACCTTATTGAAAGGCTGTTTTGCTGATGTTGAGGGGCAGCTTGTTTCTGTTTCACCATTCAGTAAAGAGTTTACCACATCCCTGTGCTATTATTGGTAATCAGGCCACTTCTATTGTGTCATCAGGAAGCTTGTTGATAGACTTTGTGTTATAGCTAGCAACACAAGTCTGAGAAAATAAGAGGAAGAACCTTGAGCTCAGAATACCACCATTTTGTGCTTCTAAGTTAATAATAAGAGTGCTTGTTGTGTGTTCGCTAAACCTGGCAGGTAAAGGTCTGCCAGTCAGGATGTCTTATATTCATTAACATAGTGTTGTTTTTAGAATAAGAGCTCTGTGCTTTGTGACTAGCTTCAGGGGAGAAGGTGTTAAAAAACAAGCTAAAATCAATATACAAAAGACAGCTCCTATGTGCCACCCTATGAGTAAATTTACATTATGTAAATCTTCTGCAGAGACTTCTGTTTTTATTTAGATTGTACTTTTCCAAGAGAACATTATGGCGGGGCACTTTACAAGGCACACACAAATACAAATGACAACTCTTATTGCTGGGAATAGCATAAAAATATGAGTTGCACAGCTTCTGCATTAGATTCTAATGATAAGTAACAGTATTAGTATATTGTGTATTGTAAATTCATCTATCCATTATCACACTCACCTAATCCAGTTCAGGCTAGTGGAAACCATCTCTCCCGGCAGCCCTCTCACACAACAGGATTTAAAATTAATTACTATATATGTTACCAATTTTCAACAGCATTCATATTTTAATTGCTTATATAGTAGAAAATAACTTAGATTATTCATTTGTGTTTTCTTTCACCGATCACCTAAAGCTTACTACACGTATTATGGAATGAGCCTCTGAAATCTCAAATGAACTATTAATAAATCGGATAGTTCCAATCAAGCACATCGAGGCGGAAAGTATTAAAAACGACATTAAAAAAATTACTACAAGCTAACTAAGGTGACATATTTCTCTGTTAAACGCTTTAGATGTACAACACACAGTTGTCAACATATCCATCTTTTAACTATTTCGTCGAGTTCAGTGTCCCAGGATGCTGCAGCTGACCATGCTGGCCATAATATCATTGGGTAGCGGAAGAAGAGCCCCTTATCGGAAAGAATTGCGAAACACGCATGCAAAATGCTATTTAAAACGGTTATTTTTCTTAACGATATACAATTTAAGATGTATTAACGATATACAGCTTTTGTGACTGAAGCTGGATAGCGTGTTACAGTCAAATAGCATTATTTAACACAACTGCACTGCAATAATTTTGCCCGCAATGAAGAGCGCTGCTTCTTTAATAGAATAACTTCAGCCTGTTTTTGTCATTAACGGGTTAAAATGTTCTACAGCCCTCCCCCCAGCCCGACGCTTAAAAGTCAAACTAGTTTGTTTATTTACAGACTGTGTGACGTAACGGCTACTCCCCCTTCGTTTCGCTACCAACCATAGAAGCGAAAAGGTTTGTTGCTGCCGTGGTTTGTTTGTGACATCACGAGCGACGTCGATATAAAAACGCGGGTTCCTGGCGTGTCGCGTTTACTCTGGCAGTGTAGACGGCAGTGGGGTCTGAAGAAGTGGTGATGTGGCTTTCTAGTTCATTATTTACAAACAAAGGCGACAGGCATAAAACTGTCCTGATCTGTATCACGCACATTATATTGCAATTAAGCATAACAAAAAGCACCTTCTTAATTTTATGCGAATGAAAAGGAACAACTGATTAATTACAGGACAAACGACGAGCGCCTGAAAGATTGAGGTCTCGTCAAAAATACCCATTAAAAATAACACTAGAAAGTAAAAAAAAAAAGAAACGGCTATCCTGTTCACATTTTCGCCCGGATTCTCAATGCATACGCTTTGCACAAGAGCCAGTATGAAGCCAGAAATCGCAGCGGCAGTGGGATTTCTTTCGAGGTTTCTGAGGACAAAGGGGTTCGTTAACGATCGGCAGTTACAAACATTCAGCCAGTCTCTTCAGGATCTGCTGGCAGGTAAGCTGTGCATCGTTGATTAGGCTTTAAAACACACACACGAAGGATGGAACTTCCAAGGTTTTTCTTTCTTTTGCGGAAACGTATTGTAGGATACGACTTCATCTTGCCTTTAGTGGTGACTGGAATAGAACAGTAAGCGGCGCGCACCGCGCCAGCAGACGGAAACAACACGGTGTACTGTAAAACAAGAACTGGTGCAGTGGGTGCCCGGTTTCCGCGACATTGCAGCCGGGGCAGTAAGCTTCTGAGGTAATAATGTTTTGTACGATCATTTTTATTCCTCTTGTTTACAGTTGTTTTGGCCATGTTCAGGTGAGAAGTAATGACATCGTGAAAGCTGTTTGACTCCCACACCATCTTGTGAGATTTTCGTGTGTGATTTTTTTTTATTTTGTATTTAATATATAATATTTATTCGTCTTAATCGAACACCTGTTCGTTTTCGGTTGTGATTGATTTCGTTCGTGCGTGCTGCGCTTGCCCCGCGCTCTCCCTCACCTCGTGCTTGCTGTTCAGAACAAAAGATTTAGGCGGATTTTTTATGTTAAGTTTACCCAAGTAGACCACGTTCTCTCTGTATGCTTTTTTAAATATATTTATGCGCAAACGTATTTATTTGCGTCAGATATATGTAGTTTTAAGTATGATTGTAAACAAGTTAAGTAAACACAGCGCAGTTCCGATGTAAGCAGAATGGGGGAAGGGACCGCCAGAAACTTTTACGTTTCATTCTGTGACTGGCGATCTCTACCCACGTTTGTGTAGAACAGTATTGTGAACGACATTAGATTCCGTTCATTGAGCAGTTAGGACTTGAGTTTTTAAGAAGTTTGATATAAAATGTTTTTTCCCCCATCATGCCAAAAAAAACTGCACTTCCTGCCACAACGACTCCTTTGTTGGCACCTTTGTTTATTGTAGCGTCCCCAGTTGATTTTGAGAATGGGTAGTTAAGGTCTGTCTTATGTAGTCTTCAGAGGTCCGCGTCGGGCCACTCATGGTTAAACAGCAAAATCGTAGCGCTTTGGGGCAGTAGGGTTAATATTTCGATTGTTTGTGAAAGAGGTTATGCAATGCCGCAAATTCGCGGTGTGTTAAGACATGGTGGTTGGAGATTTGTAATCTAGTTGGTCAGCGTCAGTCAGTATTTGAATGTTGAGGGATTGGGGACATGGGCATCCTGTAGTGTATTTATTAATGGTTTTCTTTAGTCCAGTCTTGCACAACCAAGAAGTTAATCTTCTTCTGATATCTGATTGTTAGCCTATATTGATGTTGCTGTACTGAAACTCAAATTTCTACATTTTTACAAGTCTGTACATTATGTGTTTCAAGTGTAGTGCCCTAGGGTGGGCCAAAGAGAGGCTTACATTATCTTGCGACAGTAAAATGTCTAGGTATTAAAGAGAAGCTCCTGTAATCTTGAAGAGAAAAGTGGGTTTAAATTCTGGGTTTAATACTGTTTCTTTGATTGGTTTGAATGTTCGATACAAGTTACTGCTAGAAGGAAAGCACTGAGGCTAGATGTTATAGATTCTAGCTTGCAATGTGTGTTATGCAAACAGATTTTAGTGTTAATGGGTTGACCAAATGTAACACAACATTAACAACAAGCACATTTTTTTTATAAAATGGAGTAACCTCAATTAATGGAATAACACTAATATTTTGCTCATTGTACTAAGCACCTGGTGTTATTTTTGGTCAAGCTAAGTATTTCAAAGATTTATACAGTGCAACCAAATTTTTATTATGTGGTAACCATTCAGCAAAAATTTGTACAAAAATTAACTAAAGTAGGTAAATTGGTTGGAACAAGATTTTGTTAATTACTTAAGCATAGTATATTAGTGGTTACTTTAAGTCAGAGTTCTGATTTTCAGACTACCCAATGCATTGGGACATATATAGACTAGGGAGTATAAGAGTCCAAAACTATTAAAATAAATAAATAAATCTTAGGTCAGCATCTCAAGTCTTTTTTTGAAGTTTGGAACTGACCTTTCTGTTACAAGACCAAAGGATTTTGAACATCATGGAAATTATACAGCTGCTTTTGTTTAAGAGCATCATGGCTATCCATCATCCCAGACTAAGAAATTAAAGGTTATACCTTACCCTCCTGTTCATTCTTTCCTCCTTTACTTGTGGTTTGTTTGGTTTCAGTCATGGTTCCAGATTGTCCCTTGACTGTCATTTTATTTTGGACTCTGCTCATTTTTGTTCATTTATATTATAAACAAAGATATATTTAACTGGTTAAAGTTTAACAGTTTGGTGTATTGTGTGAATTTTGTCCATGTTAAATTATGAATGGCTTAAAGACTTTATTGTCTTTAATAATGCTTTCTGTACCTAGTCATAGAAATTGTACACTACAGGAAGGGATCCACCCATTCTCTAAACTCGCTGCCTCTTTCTTGGTACTTTGTGTTCTGCACGTAGACTTGTTCCAGAGCAGCAAAAGATTAGCCAGTTGCTTATAAGCAGCTGTGTTGTGACAGATGGGTCTTTTAGCAGACTTGTTTATTGAATGTCTCATTGTCTCTACTTGTAATTTAATATGTGTAGTTTAAATATGCAAATGTATAGCACACATACTGACAAAGGCCTGAGAAGTGTACTGATGGCTGTTTTTATGCATTTTGTGATTAGCCACAAATGTTTCTTAGTAAGTTAGTAAGACCCTTTTGATTCAGTAGTGTACATTTTTTATGTGGCAAGATAGCCAGTAAAGACATTGAAGTCTATCTCTCAACTACAAATAAGCTTTAGTTAATCTGTGTGCTAGTTTTATTTTTTCAAATTAAACTTAAATCATCTCGTATTTAACCCTGCATTAAACACTTCAAACAAAATAGCAAACACACTAACAGTTTGACATTTTCCTGCATTTTTGGTCTTGTAATTTAACAGCATCGTTTCCCTTACAGTATTGTACTGTATAATATAATGCATAAGGAACAAGTTTCAACATTTATTTCTTAATTTGTCATTTGAAGTTGCCATCTTGTTCAAAGTAAGTTTTACAATGTATGCCTGTTTCTTTAAGTGCAAGATAACTTTGCTTATGGGTCATCCCCTTCCAATGCTATTTTATCTTGTTAAATCTAGTATGGTGTGGGACTAGTGAAATTGTAGTAGATTATCATTATTCTGATGAAGTGATGGCCCTGTATATTGCAATTTCATCTTATTGAATGAGAATTTCTTCCACATTAGAACATCTGAGAGGAAAACTTATTGCTTTAATTGACTCTGAATTCGTCTGGTGAGGATGCGTACTTAATTATGCCCTGTGATAGACCGCACACAAAGATGTCTTGTCCAGGCTTGTTTTCTGCTTTGTGCACACTTCTAGATAAGTAGGCCATTATTCTTTTGGCCCAAAATTTGATTAGTTAGAAAATGGATACAACAGTCTGTGGAAAGTTTGCCCAATGTTGTTGCAGACTTGTCATTATATGGACCAATCTCTTCTCACAACCTCACAATATATGCAAGGTTTATTATTCACTCTTAATTGGCCCTGTTAGAGTTAATTTTTGTGAGTAAATGCTTTAGAAGTTGGCGTGTAGGTTTTGTCATTTATCACAGTCGTTGGTGCAGTTCCCTTGTGTTCATACATGTTTTGGTTCCTAAACATGTCACACTCAGTTTAAACTTTTTTACATGTCTGCGTATGTTTTTAAAATGTATCACAGCTTACTCCCTCATCCCAGAGTTGTATATGTTGGGCTGACATGTACTGGTGAGTGTGTAAGCAAGTGGAGATTAGTGTCCTGTGCAGGACTGATTCCTGGTTGCTGTTGCTGTGGTAGTCATCTGGCACTCCGTAATAGAAAAAGCCAGTTTGAAATATTAATTGTTAGCAATTTGCTTTGTGCAACTCATTTATCCTATTGCACTTTAGAAAAATATCAAGTGTTTCTCAAAGTAAATTGTTTACTTGGTATAATGGCAGTCTCCCAACTACATTTTGGATGTCTTTTGTTTAGGCTGGCGTATTGTGTAATCTGTCCATCTATCATTTAAGAGTTCTAATTCCAATGCTAGCAACATCTTTCGTATCTTGAGGCACACCTGACTATACTCGTTGCTTTTTAGAACCTCCTGTGTGGCTCATCTCCTTCATCACCAGTCCAATGTTACAAATTTCTGAAGCTACTGTAAAGTAAATAAACTGTTCTATACATGCCTGATACTGGATGGCACTCTACTTTATCACTTTATACGCAGTCATTTCCTTTATAGGTATTTTTGAGATTTTATTTATGTATTGTATTGTGTTTACATATTAGTATAAATAAATAAAAAAAAAAAAAATTGCAAATTGCCTTGTCAGTATGTTTAAATTCCTCATATCTTGTACTAGTTTGTCAGTTATATTCCAGATAAGGTCACACTAAGTGCTATTTTATGGAAGATTTTAAATGTATACCATTCAGACAGTTGGAGTGTGTTAAATACACATAGTAATCAACTAGCCACACAGGAAACAATTTTAAGGTTGTTCTTTTGAACATTAATTTTCTAAATACACTCCCTTAAATATTAGGAAATAGGCTAAATTTTGACAATTCTGTGTCTATTGTAAATATGTATAAAAGTGAGAAGGCATAAAACTATTGGACTGTAAAGGTTTAACACTTTTTAAATTTGTTTAAACAATCCAATTTTATGTGGCTTTGCTGAATTTGATTGGTCTAAAATGATTATTAGGCTGTTTGAAGTATGCACATGTCTCTAAAGTGGCTCAGTAGGAACCTGTTGATCTGCATACATCACTAACTAAGGCTTTGACACAGTGACCTTGAGTTGGATTTGATGATAAATGAGTGGGTTGGAATCCTTTTTTAATGTGATACTTGTACTGTATTTTTAATAATAGCAAATTTCATTAATGCATTTTATCTAAAACTATTTCTCTGCTTTAAATTTTGATTTTGCTAAAATTGTAAACATTTTTTTTTCCCATTTCATTTTCAGAGCAGTACAAGCACCACTGGTTCCCAGAGAAGCCATGTAAAGGTTCAGGCTATCGATGCATCCGGATCAACCACAAAATGGACCCACTTGTTGGCCAAGCAGCTCAAAGAATTGGACTGAGCATCGAACAGCTTTACCGGTTGCTACCCAGTGAGCTCACTCTGTGGGTGGACCCTTTTGAAGTGTCTTACCGCATTGGAGAGGATGGGTCCATCTGTGTGCTGTACGAGTCCCAGCCTGGAGTGGCAAATCCACAAAATGCTGCTAGTAATGCCTTGCAAATGATGGACAGCCGGATCAGTTGCAAAGAGGAGCTGATGATAGGAAGAACCAGCCCTTCCAAATCCTACAGCATGATGACTGTTTCCAGTTAAAGCCATCACTTATTGTTGCGGATCATCTGGGGATGGAGAATATTTAGATTTCTTACACCTCTTTTCATTTTACTAAACGGAAGTTTCCTTTCAGGGGGTGGAGGGGAAAGGGTTGGAATATAGAATTCGAAGTTGCAGGCAAATGTGAAGAATCTTACCCTGATGTTGGGACGAGTAAATTTCACTTAATTGCCACACTTGGAAGTAACTCTGGGCAGCCTTTATATGTAGAATTTGCACTTTTGTCTTACTGTAATAAGAAAATACTTTCTTCAGGATGTTTTGGTTACTGAAGATTTCTTTAAAAAAAAAAAAAGGCGGGTTTTCACATTTGGAAGTACTTTTGTCCGTATCTTTGGTGGTTTTAAAATGATTGTGATTTTCTGATACATGTTTCCATACTATGGAGAGAATCTTGGACCATAATTTGTGTGAATACAATCTTGCAAGTCTTCATGTCTGCTGTTACAAGATTCAGATCCACCATTGGTTTCTGGCAGTGAGTAATGTCCATGTATACTGAGCCTGTTTCCACAGAATCTTACTACATCCCCCCCACCTACCTTTCTGTTGACATAAGGGATCTATCATGGTTTACTATACCAAGGCATAGTAGATTGTAATGAAAATAAGGAATGTTCAGCTCAGACTAATTTTGTTTACAACTAAAACCATTTGGAGTGTACAATTAGATATTGGGGGAAAAGTGAGTGTAGTCTAGGTATTTACATATTAGTTCCTGTGTGCAGGCTTTATTCTTGCTGTGCCAAATGGTTAAAGTTGGGAGGGGGTGAGTAATTAAAGGAAAGTTAACCTACTTCGTTATGATGGTGTAGCCAACTTTATTTTTATCCAGCTTACAGTGCTTATGCAGGCATTTTAATGCCTAGTGAGGCAGCATAAATGCACTCCAGAACAGCTCTGTGTGCACCTAATAGCTGAATGCACTCATAATCCAGGATAATGTGGGATGCCTTTTTTCTGTGCTCCATGATTACAGTCTTTCTCTTCATCTGAGTATACTGCCTTTTGGAAAGGGAGGCAAGATCTTCAGTTTCATGTTTCTACCATTGTGATTTTTGGAAGAATTCTTTCCATTGCTTTAGAATTGCGGAAAGCTGCATTGTTTGGTGCAGAGCAAATTCACCGAGTGTGGGTATGGTCTGAATTTCAACATGTGGATTTTAATTTGTTATTTAAATTTGTTTTCTGTTCTTTAGGGACTAGGGCAGCTAAAATAAAGTTTGTAAAGCTGAATAAAGTGATTGTTAGCCAGTCAGAATGCACTGAACTTTGATGGTGGGGGGGACATATTTAGTCTCAGGATTTAAGTGGCAGCTTCTGTGGCAACAGGTAAGATTTTTATTTTCTTTTTATGTTTTGGTACTTAAGTTGTGGCACATGCCATGAGCATCTGGAATGTAGTCCTGTTACACGTGTGCTGCTCCTCCTGTATCTCTGTTCCACCCAGGATGGCATAGAATTCCAAATCCTTTATTTTTTTATATTGTGGCAAAGGTGTAAGTTACACAGCACACTGCTTTTAGATGAAGTCTTTGATTGGGTGGGGAATTTTGCTCAGGATTTTAAGTTTTGTTAAATGCCAACATACTTTTAACTGTAAGATTCATACATGTGTGTTCTGCACACCCTTGAGTTTGCCACAATACAAAAAAGTTTTGAATTCTATTTAAACATGTATATGAATTTTTGAATTAGGTTTGCAACTGGATTATTTTTTTTTTGTACAAAAATAAAAGTATTTAAAATTGGTAGCATCTTGTATGTTCAACAAATGTCAAGTATGAAGAGAATTGTTTTCAGTTGGCACATTGATAATTTTGCCAAATTTTGGCTGACCCCTCAGCAGTCTGTATTGCACATACGCCATACCTTTATATTCACTTCATACAAAGAGCCTTATGAATGTATATAAAGAAGGCAGCTTTATGATGGGGGTGGGGGGGGGGGTGGGGGGTTGGGGGTGAATACTTGATGTGAAAAGTGCACTATGTCATGGTTATTCCAAGTGTTTGAAGTGGTTAGACCCGTAGCGTTTATCAGAGTCCAAAGAGTAATTCCATCCACCCTGATTTCTGTCCCTTTGTGGTCATGGGAGCCTTAGCTTGAAGACCCTCTTGGTTTTCCATCCTCTGGTGATCTTGCTTTGTTTTAATTTTGTAATTTCCAAGGCAAAAAAGCACCAGTATTTGTGATCTATTTTGGTCATTCTGTTTTTTCTTGGATTAAGTTGTGAACTGATGTAAATTTGTACAGTTCATGTAAATTGATTGTGAGGAAGTTGTACAGATTTCTATATTTTGAAAGAGAATTTTTCTTCTCTGTAATAAAAATTTCTTATGACTTTAAGTGTTTGTTTGTTTTTTTTGTTTTTTGTTTTTTTTCACCTTGCTGAGCTTTCAGATTTTAAAAGGGGGGTTGCTCTTTATAGTGGTCTGTGCTGCTCTGTACTCTTAAATCTTTACTGATTCTTAGCTGTATTATAGTTTGACCAAGGAAGTATTTTGCAGCAGTTTGGTTAATTTGAAAACTGGTTAGCCCACCTGGATCATTTCTTTTTTGCTGCCTGTAGCAGTTTTGTCTTAATCTGATTTTCATTATCAAAGGTTTAAAGACCAATTCACTCAGGTCCAATATAAAAATATTTGTAGCAGATATTACTATTATAGTCACTCTTGACAAAACAAAAATGTACTAAGCAGCCAGTCCTTGGTGAATAAATAGAACTTCATGCCCTTGTGAGGGAATATTAAAAGCAATGAAATAAGCAGGAAGGCTCGTGATGTATTGCCCTTCTGAATTAAAACAGGGTAATTATCTTCTGTGGGATTTATTTAAAGTATCACTGCTGGGATTTAGGTGTTTGAGTGTTTACTAGGTGTGTGCACAAGTTTCTGTGGTTTTCATCTGAACATTACTTCTATTTTGAATTATTTAAGAGTTGCATTTGTGCTTTAAATAGAATCCATGCTCAAGTCATCTTTATTTAGCTTTCTCAGATTTTCTAGTTGGATAGAACCATTCAATTGAGTAATGTATGCAAGTATAGATACTGCTGAGGTACCATTAGAAGAAATTAAATTTAAACTTAATATGAGTGGGGGTATACAAAAGTAATCGAGAACAAATTAGCTGTAAAATAGACGTATCTAGTCCTGACATTCTTGAGTAACCATACTCTTGTTCCAATAGTGTGCATTTGTTCTGTTAATTGAAAGTGATCTATAAATCCTGAATATGTAGTTTTAAGCTTCCCTATTCTGTTTTATAATGGTAACCTGATTAAAGGCACTACACACCTATACCATCCTTTAGTTGCCATCCTTTAGTTTCCTGTTTGTACTGTACTTCATATTTTGTGTTTTTTCTGCAATGTGCAAGTTAAAATGTAGGGCACATTTTCTGTTACTTTACTACAGTAGTCGGTTAGAGCAAAGCTGTGTTCGGAATACTTTAACTACAAGTTTTTATAGCAATCAGAATGTGACTGTGGAGTAACTTTTAATCTTCACTACTGGTGAAACGCCACAAGAGTCCTTGTCTTTGGCCAGTGATACTGAATTGTGGGGGGACAAAAAAAAAACAGTTCAGCTGTATGTGTCCTTTCATTTCATGAAAAAGAAAGCTGACAGCACTTACCCACTCCTGAAAAACTGTCTTACTGGTATCTGATGTCCTTGATTTAAGAAAGCCCAGACTCCTAGCATAAAGGCAAAACATAATGTGGAGAAACTTGGGATTTATTTCTGTCTCATGCAATTTAGCAAAAACCTAACTGCATAGTGGTTAACACTACTGTCTTTAAGAGCTGCACAGCCTTGTTTTGGAATCAACAGTTTTCACCGTTTTTTGGTTTCATTGTGTTAGTTTGGGAAAAAAAATAACCAAAATAACTAGAGAACATGCTGACATTGCAAGTTTTATCTGTTTTACTTGAGGATTAAGTTTCTTGTCAAAGTTAGCAATACAAATGGAAAGTTTTTAAGGGTTTTTTTTTTGTTTTTGTTTTACAGTAATCCCTCGCTATATCGCGCTTTGACTTTCGCGGCTTCACTCTAGCGCAGATTTTATATGTAAGCATATCTAAATATATAACGCGATTTTTCCGCTGCCTCGCGGGTTTCTGTGGACAGTTGGTTTGCCCAGTTGATTTCATACAAGGGAAACTATTGGTGAGAAGCTACCTAATCAGAGCATGCAGTTAAGTTCCTGTGTGCCGATTGGCTCAGCGACGGAGCGCTGATTTAGATTCCGCTGCATTAACCAGGAAGTGTCGTCTCGCTCATTCAGCATCAACGTGTTTCGATGTGTAAAGAGTTAACTTTTGTGCTCTTACGTGTTTATCTTCGTTATGGTTTCAAAACTATCTGCTACTACTTCAGCGGCCATGCCCAAGCGCCAACAGAAGATAACGATTGCCGAAAACGTAAAAGTTTTGGATATGTTGAAGGAAGGGAACAGCTACACCGCTGCAGGACGCCATTACGGCATCAATGAGTCCACAATTCTTTTTATTTAAAAAGGAGGAAAAGAATATAAGCTCTATGGCCGCAGTGTCCTTTAACCAGGGCACAAAACGAGTTTTAGGTGGATGTAATCAGGAGGTAGTCCGGATGGAATCTGCTTTAGGGATGTGGATTGAAGACTGCCAGAAGAACAACGGCGGTGCTACACAGTCTCCTGAAGAGGCTCCTTTAGAAGAGCTGTAATCCTGTCCTTTGTTGTGCAGTAAAATTAAACTCGTTATCGGACAAGTGTCATTGTTGGTGAGTAACCAGAATTAATTTTCTACTTACAGTACTTATTACATGTACATACATTTAGTGTCACTGTAAACACATTACTATACAATTTTTCTTGCATTGTACGCATGTATTGCTGGTGGCCTGTCTGCCGTAATGGCTGTAACATATAATATCGGAGACTCTATCTTTAAAATAATATTTAGGTTTTACTGTATATAAACAGTGTTTACATACATAATTTCAATAATTCTTACCTAATATCTAAGAGAATACAAAGGGTTTATGCTGTATAACTGTGCGGGAAATGTTTATAATAGTGTGGGAGAGTTTATAAGGGCTTAAAATATATAAAAATAACCATATGAACATATGGTTTTTACTTCGCGGATTTTCACCTTTCGCAGGGGGTTCTGGAACGCAACCCCCGTGATCGAGGAGGGATTACTGTAATTTTACAAGGAATTCCTCTTAAATGCTTACACATCATATAGACAGCTATAGTTAAAACAGAGTTGCTGAGCAACTTTCCCTGGCCAGCAATGCTGGAGAAATTTTGCCATTTCTACAGCACTTCCTGAATAGTCAAGTACTCATGCAGAGTGATTTTCACCTTTGTGTGGTTAAAAATTTGGAAATTACCAGAATGTATGCCCTTACTACCTTAAATCGGAATATGAAAAGAGAGTTACATTTAATTAGCATTTTACATAGACATTAGGGGAGCCACCGATGTACAGTGTCCACCCAGATTAGGCAACAGCAGCCATTTGTTTGCCAGAATTCTCACCACAGAATAGCTGTTAGGTGATCAAGGGGTGCAAGAGTAGCAAATTAGAGAGAGGGTGTGATTGGGGTCCAGAATACAGGAGGCCATGATGGGCAATTTAGCCAGGATGTCTTTTTCAAGGATGCTCAGGGATCTTTTATGATCACAGACTTGTCAATTCCTTGGTTTTACCTCTCATCTAAAGGATGGCACCACTGGGGCATTGAGATCCACACACAGACCACGGGGTAATCAACTTCCTGCTGGCCTCACCAACACCTCTTTCGCCTCCAAACATTTCCTAGATGGGTACCCAATCATAGTACTTGCCTGTCTTAAACATGCTTAGCTTCAGGTGGATCCTGAAATGCAGGCGGTACAGCTGAACTGTTTTTGAAATAATTATCACTGGCATATGCCATACTTGCGTTTTATTTTCCATGGGAACAAAGTAAAATTTTATTTATTTATTTATTTATTTATTTACTCTTCTCCCTCAGTAATAGTATAGTAATACAAAGTGCAGGTCAACAGAGCAATTTCATCATACTTTACGTATACCCTTACTTTTAAACCTTTCAATCATGTGACTTTGATATTTAAACCTGCTTTAAGATGAAAATTTGTAACATTTTCACAATTATCACATAGCTCATACTAATAGCTTTTCTGATTCTTCAGTTATACTGAAGATTCTGAGGGGTTCCTTGGTGTGTTTTTTATTGATATTTTATTATATTTATGACTTGTGTCTTTATCTAAGGGCACTTAGAAGATTAGGATATATTAAAACAGTTTACAAGTATTGTTTTTACTATTAACTCACCAGCAGGTTAAGTGACTTGCTCAGGGTCACACAATTGAGCTAGCAACCTTGGCATTTAAAATCTAGTGGCTTACTGGAAGCAGCAGTGCTTGACTGTGCTCTGTTTGAATATAAAGCACTGCTAATAAAGGTGTGTGCAGTGAAGTCATCGAAATGAACAAAAATATCAAAATTGGAAAAACGATGGAATCTGTACTCTGTTGTTTTGTTTGGAACACAATAAAATAACGCACACAATGCCTTGCATGCTATAGCAAAATATTGCAACAGTGATAGGCAATGTGCAGTGTACATGGAGTTCTAGTTTATTAAGTACACCCACTTCATGCAAATTCTCCATTCCACCCCATCATATGTCATGAGAGATGGTGGTGTATCGTATAAATTGAGCAGGTTTCTAACATCAATTGGTTATGATTGGTTATTGATGTTAGAAATTGATGTTCAATTTTAAAATGTAAAAAATGAGTGAGCATAGTGACTTTGAACATGGTTTTATAGTTGCCACTAGGTGTGTTGGTTCTGGTGTCTCCCAAATAGCAGTTGTTACAGGCTTTTCACACACAATGGTTTCAAATGTTTGCTGGAAATTGTGGAAAAATCAAAAATTACCAGTGATAGTTAATCCTGTGGTCTAAAACAGCTTGTTGGTCAAAGGAGAATGACAAGACAGACTCGCCACAATCAGACAAAGCAAATCCAAATTCAGCATTGGTCTGCAGAATATTCTCTCCCGATTCCACTAGTTTTTGGACTTTTATCTCCAATGGGCTATAACAGCGAAAGACTATGTTGGGTACTAATGCTTTTTCAGAAAACTAGAAAGTCTGCTTTGAGCACAGAAGTGTCAAACTGGACTGTAGATGACTGGGTAAAAGTTGTTTAGTTGTTCAAATCTAGATTCCTTTTGCATGATGCTGATGGAAGGATCGGGGTTTAGCACAGGCAACAGGAGTCCATCAAGCTATCTTGTTTGGTATGAAAAGTACAGGCCAGTGGTGAAAGTGTGTTGGTGTTGGAAATTTTAAGCCCCCATTAAAGAATGTCTGAACAGCAAGGCACTTCTGAAAACTGTTGCTGACCAAGTTAATCTTTTCATGGTTGCAGTTTATCGACACTGAGATGGATACTTCACATTGCACCATGTCACAAGGCCAGTATCATCAGAAAATGTTTTCAGTAATGTGATGGGGAGTTTTCATTACATTGGTAGCCTGCACAGTCCCTGCATTTGAACCCTATAGAGCATCTTTGGGGTGAGGTGGAATGGGCAGTTCTCGGTAAGATTGTACAGCTGTCGAATGTGCATTTCTACATACAACATTTCTGAAGAACACACCCAGCAAATTGTGGAATCCCTGCCAAGATGAATTTAGGTTGTTCAGAAGGCCAAAGAAAGTGCAGTGCACTACTAGGTAGGTGCATAGAGTAACTGTTCCACAGTCTAGTGTTAATGAATGCCTGCAAGTGAGAATTCATGACAAACTTGTTTCTGAACCAGTTAGCATCAGTACCACCTGTCCGACTGTAGATGTGAAAGCAGGTTTTGTCTGGAGTGGTTTCCATGCCATATTACTTTGTGGTTTCATTTGGAGACACTTTCTTTAATTATTGGCAAGTTTTGGAAATGTTGAAAACGTTCTGGATGACGTTTTTCTTCATTTTTAAGCATAATGCATATGGCCCTCCTTGTACATTTGAGTATATTCATATCAGAAATATGCCTTTGCAGGAGTCCTTTAAGAAAGAAAAAGTTTTTTTTTTTTTCCAGAATTCATTCTTGCCTTTTTATTATTCAACTATTATTTTCTTCAGCTTGTTCATTTCAGTACAGAAGGGTTGAAGGGTGCTTGAGCCTGTATTAGCTGCATCAGACATAAGTCCAGACCCATGTTCATACATTTGCTGAATTTAGAGTTGCCAGTTGATATGACATGCTTGACTTTGTAATTTGGGATGTCCACGTGGGGTCTCTAGTAACACTCCTGTTAGTTCCCACATTACAAAGACTTGTGGTTATGTTGCTTGTCCACTGTGCAAAGGTGTGACAGACTTGCATCTCCTTCTGTGGTTAGATCCTGCCTTGCATTTAATGTACAGTAAGGTCTTCATGTAATTCTTTAAAGGGAAAATTGAATTCCTAAAATGGATAGCTGTCCAGACAGATTTTGAAGTGGTGGCCACTTGACAAACTTAGAGCACATTACTATTTTCAGGATATGTGGACAAGCTTACTTCACTACTGTTAAAGGAAGTCTACACAGCCCAGGCCAAGCATATTTCTACACATAGTGGTAGGGCCGTTAAGTGCTGACAGCTGCATGAGAGTTACCACAAAAATAAACATGTTGACCGTTTCACAGATAATGTGTCACTTCCTCTAGCAGTCTTTAAAATGAATGTGTACTTTTCCAAAGAGTAATGCCTGAATCAGAGCCACTTACACTGTAGATTGTTACTCTTACTGGCTTTACTCATCTCTACATCTACCTGAACCAGCTTGATCCTACTTTAGAGTCGAAGGGAGCCAGAGCCTATCCTGGCGAGTATCAGGAATAAAAGCAGGAATCAGCCCTGGATTGGCACTAAATTGCAAACAAGTACTCAAACCGGCTCAGTTCAAATGTGCCAATTTAAATTAACTCACACATGTGGAAGGAAGATGCACAGGGCAGGCATTTAAACCCTGTCATTTGTATTTATAGGACAGCACAGTTTACAACTGTCCCAATATGCTTCACTACCAGAGATTACATAATCCAATTCATGTGTGCAGAGGTTGGAGTTTATGCCACCAGCACTGGGAGCAAAGTAGGAATCAGTCCATCACAAGGCTTACTCACACATAAACAATACATAAAAATTGCTAGTTTTGTCTTTGGATGTGGACAGTGCGGCCATGTCACTCTTCTACCTGAGCTAGTCCTAAGTAAATGGCTTACAGCTTATCCATTTATACGTTTTCAAACACACTAAATCAATACAAAGAATAGAGCTGCAGCCCAGCGATCCAGATTGCCTGAAGAACACTCGTCATCTGTAGACTTCACATTACACGTAGTGCTATCAGCAAAACATAATGTCAGCTTTTGCATTGTGCTTCAGCTGAATTCCAACGCCCTCCTTGGACTGTAGTGGAGTGTAATGGTGGAGTGGTGGCTCTGAGGCTAGGGATCTGCACTGGAAATCAGAAGGCTGCCGGTTCGAATCCCGTAAATGCCAAAAAAAGGGGCTCGGCTCTTTTGGGCCCTTCAGCAAGGCCCTTAATCTGCAATTGCTGAGCGCTTTGAGTAGTGAGAAAAGCGCTATGTAAATGCAAAAAATTATTATTATTATTGTAGTCACTGACACCTCAATAACTGATTTTTTTTTTCCTTGTTCTGAACGTGTTCATTCAAGTTTCTTCTGCACACACTATGTTTTTCTCACAGTCTGAAAACATGTTGTTAGGTGGATGGATACTTTCAAATCATCCTATTTAACATTGGACAAGTGTCCCACTGAGACCTTAGTTGTCCTTTGCATCTGGTACTTTCAGGATATATTCTGACTCACTGTAGCATTGTAATGGATGGATCAATGGAGCCAACGAAAGTCAATGACTACAGTGAAGAAAATGGCTAGCAAATGCAAGCCATCTCCATCCATCCATTTTTGTACTTGTTCTGTCTAGTTCAAGATTGCCAAAGGGCAGAGTCTCTGATAGCAGCATTGGGCAGAATGGAAATTTATTTCAAAACACACTAAGGCCTTCAACCACATCCACTCTAACCCAACTAATATCAAAATACTTATTAACCTGTATGTATATCTTACCATTGTGGGTATGGGAGAACATGAATGTAATGATGAACCGTGTTATACATAGTTTATTTGGCTATACTGTATTTTAAGTTTTTGTTTACCTTGTAGAATCTTTTTTTGTGGTCATTTGATCGCTTTGTACTGAATCACAGAACATTGCTGTGGAGAATAACATTATGTCACTGTCTTCCTACTGAAATCCTGCATAGTGTATCTGACAGTATTCCCTTAGTTGAGGGAGCACCAAATAGGATTACATTGCTTCTCAAATAAAAGTGTATTAAGGAGATGGACTTGGAATAAGGTTTCCAGTTTTAAAATGCAAATTAATCTTTATGTATGTGTTACCAACACAAATGTGGAAAAACATGAATGTAAAAATTGACTGTTATATAAGATGTGTTTTAGTATGTTTCATAGTTTTTTTTTTGCTTTGCAGAATCTGTTTCTTAAGTCATATTATCATTTTGTACTGAACTGAGGAAAGTTTTACTTTGTTTCCATTCCATTTCCATTTCATTTCTTAGTTTATATGCGACTAACCCAAAGTTTAAGTGTAAAATTAAAATGAGTAACACATTAAAAAATAGAATGTCTTAATGCTGCAAGTATCAAAAATAAAACAAGTGAGTTGAAGTTATATATAGCTGGGCAAAATTATATTATATCAATAACAGAAACCTGGCTAAATAACAAAGATGAGTATAACATAGATGGGTACAGTATATACTTTTAGGAAGGATAGATAGAACAGAAAAGGAAGGGGGGATGTTACATATGTAAATAGAATTTAAATGCAAGTCTTCCTCGGTTAGAAGATGAGCCACATCTTAGTAAGGATATCTGGATTTATCTGGAAAACATTAAGGAAAGGAGAGTGCTTGTAGATCCCATAATGCAGTCAGTAATTTCAATGTGCATCTTTTAATAATATTAAAAAGGCAAGTTTACAAGAGGATATTATAGTCATGTGGTGGTTGGGGGCTTTAATTTCCTGAATATTAACTAGGCTAACCTTGCAAACGGTCGAGTACAAGAGCAGGATATACTGTAGATGTAATCAGTGACTGTTTTTAACACAATATGTTAAAGCACCAATGCGGGGTTAAGCTTGTATAGATTTTATTCTTTGTAATAATCAGGCTAGAATTGAAGTTGTAGAGGTGATTGAGCTGCTAGAGTCAAGTGACCATAATATAATACAATTTTCAGTATTTTGGAAGAGCATAGGTGCATAGACTAAAACTCTTAACTTTGTTAGGAGTAATAGCAATAGAACAGGTTTAAAATCGTTTTACACATAATGCAGGACAGGTACATCCCAAAATCTGAAAATGCTAGTTGAAAAAAAAAAAAAAAAATCTGCACTGTATAACTTAAGGAGATAAAAAAAGAACCTGCAAAGGAAAAACCTCTGTATAATGCATAAAGACTAATTACTCCAATGTGAATCGTAGGGCATACGAGAGCACAAAGGCAACCATTGAAAAGATTAATAGGGAAGCAGATAGTATGGCAGATAGAGAGGAATATAGCAGATAAGGTGAAAGATGACCAAAGAGATTCTTTCAGTATTTCAGTAGAAAAGGAACAGTCAAGGAGAAGGTGAAGTGTATCAAGAATAGTAAAGGGGAATTAAAATATACAGATAGTAATATAGCAGATTCTCTAAAATTGAATTTTTCTGAGGTCTTCACGTGTGAGGAAGTGGATAACTTGAATGTGCTAATCCACATGCATCACGTCACCACTGTCCAGCGCCATGATTAATGAGTGACTACCATCCCTTGAAACTTTTGCCATCCTTATGTGAAAATCTAACAAGACCTAGCAGTCTTCTACTTTTTTTGGTTGTTTATACAAGAGTTAGGATGGTACTGTTGTGTGTATATTACATAATTTATAAAATCTGTCAGTCAGTCAGTCATTTTCCAACCCGCTAAATCCTAACACAGGGTCACGGGGGTCTGCTGGAGCCAATCCCAGCCAACACAGGGCGCAAGGCAGGAACAAACCATGGGCAGGGCGCCAGCCCACCGCAGGGCACAAACACACACACACACACACACACATACATGTTGTAATTTTGTTTACCTTTAAACAACTTCCAACAATGCTCTGAGTGAACAGTGTGATACAAAAATAAACTGAGATGGATTAAAATATGTGTGCCAGGAGACCTATGACATCAGCCATGTTATTTAAGATTGCTGCATAATTAAACTAGTGTTGAACTTTGTTTAAAATAAAGGAAAGGCTCTGAGAGAGAGATTTAGTTCTAATAAAGTAGGATTTGGGTTCTTGTTTTGACTAGCTTTGTAATCAACTTTGAGTTTTATGTTGCCATGCGAACTTTGATTTTCAATTTCTGTTATTAGTGTATTGACCTTTGCTACTTCTGACAATCCTTCTTAAACACCCTTTAAAATAACAGCTTTTTTTCTAAAACCGTCCAAGGGGACTTGCATCAAAGTACTGGTCGATTGTGGCCATAATTACTAGAAACAGCACATAGTGTAAAAAATCCCTGAAAGACCTTACATTACCTTTGAAAACTGTATATAAATTATCCATCCATCCATCCATTATCCAACCTGCTTTATCTTAACTACAGGGTCACGGGGGTCTGCTGGAGCCAATCCCAGCCAACACAGGGCACAAGGCAGGAAACAAACCCCAGGCAGGGCGGGGTATATAAATTATTAAGAACAAATAGGTGAATCTGTAAGGATATGCTGAGTTCTTTCTTCCTTTGTGTACATATATGAGTATCGACCTAAGCACGCACCAGCTCCCGGAGAACAAATAAAAGTTAAAAATGATAGAATCAATGGATTATGAGCTTCACAGTGGTAATTCCGTAAGAATGACCTTCCTTGTGAAAATTAAGAAAGAAATTCAAGCTATGCATTATTATTCATTGGGTACAGGAAATGGAGCAGTTTTCTTTTCTGATTGCATGGAGCAATGGGAGAGTCATGCAGCTCAATCTTTGCCACTCTATTTTTGCTATAAGAGACTATCTGAGTGTGACAGAGAGGATACTGAAATGGATGAATATACTGTTTGTATACTGTATATTTTTTTGTGCGTCAACTGGGTTTTAAAACTATACTAATTATTCATACCGTATACTTCAGAGAATAAACAGAAGCAGCTTCACATCACCCTGCCTCATCCAACCTGAAAATTGATCTCTTGGCTTTCTGTGTTCTAACAACATCTGTCTGTGGGATTGGGAATTGCCAGCTAGAATGACGCATTTAGGATGGATATGTAAAAATAATAGCTGGGATGAAAAGGTGACAAGCTGAATTTGTGCTCAGCAATGTCCCTGTGGGCAGCAGAGGATTCCTTTTAGCCAGACTCACATTAGATATGAGGATGCCAGAACTGAAGGACTCATTTTTGTAATGTAATAAAATGTGAGATTTTATATTACCACTAGCGGATTACCCAGTGGCTTCGCTCACTGAGTGCAAGGGAAAAAAATAAAATGCAGTATTTATAAAATAAGTTTGTTAATTACCAATTTTATTTTTCAACAAATAAAGAGCATTTACAATAACACAGAAATCAATATAAACAACATTATTAACATCATTATCATATGAGAATATGAAGTAATATATAAGAAGCACATTGCATATAAATATAAATTATTAAACAGTAAAACATTTTGATAAAAGAATTTGAACAACATATAAGAAGCATATAAGTTATTAAACAGTAAAACATTATGGTCATACGCACGTAGTGTATTATAATATGTTGCGTGGTCATACGTAATTTTGCGTTTTTCTTCTTTTCGATATCAGTAAAATAACTCTCACACAAATAATAACAATTCGTAAAGACGATATAAAAACCGCTGTCCACAAACGAAGTGATTAGTTCCTGTTTCCGTTCATACGTACGTAGTGTATTATACTATGTTCTGTGGTCATACGTAATTTCTACGTAATTTCGCGATTTTACGTCTTTTCAATATCAGTAAAATAACTCTCACACAAATAATAACAATTCGTAAAGACGATATAAAAACTGGCGTCCACAAACAAAGTGATTAGTTCCTGTTTCCGGTCATACGCAAGTAGTGTATTATATGTTCTGTGGTCATACGGAATTTCCGTTTCAAACGCTAAAAGAATTTTATATATTTAGATAACTGGTGCACTGTTCAGGAATGAATTTTGTCTTAGGCTAGAACAGGCTGTAGCTCCACATGACTATGCAACTGACTTAATTTAAACTGACTTTAATTCAATACATCCAGTCTCACATGAATGTGTTTAATGCATATACCCTATACTCGTATGTTATAATGATTATCTCTCAAGAGGAAAATGCCAAGTGATTACAATGCTTTCCTGGACCATTAAGGCCAAACTGGGTGTAGGGTTGAATAACCAACAAGAGCCGTTGGGTTCAGCTCCAGTCTTGTGTTCCTAGTTCATGCGTACTGCAGATATATATATTAAGTATGTGTCATTATTTGCCTATTAATTAACTCAAATATTGTTGGCAATTCTCTAAAAAATTAATTTTTTTTTTTGAATACATCTGGCCTACAGCAGAAACCAACAGCTGAACAATTCCACCACCATCTAATAGCTTTCTATTGGTTCACTTTTCACATGATTTAAGGAGAATTGTGGCATGCCAATAAACATTATGGTTTAGTACAGGAGTGGGTTGTCTTGGTCCTCAAGTGCCACAATGAGTGCAGGTCTTCCTTCAGGGCAGATTTATTAAGTTGTTAAATGAACTTATTGTATGGCTCATTCCAACTATAATTATATAGTCTCAGAAATCACCCTGAGTGTGGGTGTTGTTGGAAAATGAAAATCTGAAAAATGCTTATTTTGTCTATTTTTTTACTAAAAACATTTGTTTTGCTTCATTTTCATGAGATAGACAAATAGGTTAACATGAGAGCCACTATCTGACTGTTAGAAAGAAGCACTATATAAAATTAGATAGATAGAAATAAATTAAGATCCATATGTATGTAAACAAAAAAATAAATAAAATAAATGTTGCAAACAAGCTTATAAATATCACATTCAGATAAACTTTAGGTTCCTCTGATGTGACCCCAAATAGATTGAGCATTTAAGCTTATTCTCCCCAATGTTGTTTCAGCCACTACAAATTTGGGTATCCGTTTCTCTACAGTTTTAAATGGTCCCGTTTAATATCATATGGTCCGAAATGTGTTAACTTCATGCTGAAGCCTTTCCAGTTCCTGGATATTACTGTATATCTTGAATTAAACTGTTTGTTCTGCCATCTAGTCTGGTGATTATGTATGTGTCTGATTCACTTTAGGTTTTGCTTTGATTGATTAGTTTATACTCAGGGTTAGCCAGCAGAAGATATTGCTTGCTCGGATCACAGCACTGTATTTAGAGGTTTTTCATTTTGTTTATTTTGTTACGGCTCTGTAATTTTCACTATCAGCTACATATTTTTAATAAAGGTTTGTGAAGTGTGGATGATAACAAGCACATCTAGTGTGGTTTATTGCTGATGAAATCAGTCATGCTACACTGTGGCTCACTCTAACCATTTTCTAACAGATACATCTTTCCATCTAGCCCCTGAACGGAATCCTGTCCTGTCACAATTGGGAGCAAAACTGAAAGAAGGTTTGAATGAAAAGCAGTCATTCACTTGGCGCACTCATACGCTACTTTGCTGTTATTTAAAGACAGTAAGGAGTCACTAGCTGACATAATCACAGAAAGGCAACTGGCAAATCAGAGGAAATGATATGCAGACACAAAGGAATGCTCTACATGATCAGAGATTCAAACTCAGATCCATAATATGATAAAGGAGCAGTAACACTAACCAATGTGCCATGATACTGCCCAGCATGGGCATCATTATTGAATGATTAAAAGGTATACATTGAAAAAACTGTTTTGTATGCTTCATGTGATTTTTATGTATTTTTAGGTGATGAATTCAAACATGAAAGTCATTCAATTAATATTTTTTTACAGTTCACATTTTTAGCCATTGATTATAGCTTTTATTATTGTTTTCGCACAGTTTTTAATTAAATATCAATATTTTATTGATTATGATTTTTTTTTATCTAATATTCTCCAATATTAAATCTGTAATAAGGTGAGAAACCCAGAAGATGAACATAGTGATGAGTCCTAGCAGCTGTCAGGGCATACAAAATTCCAATGTTTTCTCTTTGAGTTGGACTGCAGAGCCAAGAATTTATATTGGGTTCAGAGGGAATGGCCCGCTGGAAGAAAGCTACAATTTGAGGCCAAAAACATCAGACTGAGCTTGGTGAATCTTGGTGAATATTAAGCTTTGTTTAATGAAGCAGACTGTCCAAGCCCTGTCAAAAATACAGAGCCTGTTTGATGTAGTTGTGCCAGATGTTTCTAGGTTTATCTGATGCTAAATTAAAAGAGGGCACTTTTGCTGAACATGATATTAGAAAACTGATTTCTGCTACAGAATTTCACAGTGTAATGAATGACCTGGAATGGGAAGCTTGGGTATTACTCAAAGAAGTTTTTAGGTAACAGTAAATCCATCCATCTGTGACGATACAGATTCGTTGCATGCTCCCATCATCCATCCGGGAGCCCTCGAACCCTGCACCATCGGTAATGTTACTGAAGAGCTAGGCAGTGAGGCACTACAATGGAGTAAGGGGATGGTGTAAAAAAGTGCTAAGTGTTTTTATTAATGAAGACAACAAACAAAAACAAGTGTTCAAACAAAGTGCAGTGTATCAATTTCCAAAAATAAATAATCCGTTAAAAAACCAGTGAAAAGGTGGAGGTTAAAAATCCAATGAATAAATCCATAAATCCATAAAAATGAAGTTAAAATACTACAGCTGGAAGCAGTCATTTCTTTAAAAATAAACATGGTGCTTCCTTCAACTGGCGGCTCCCCTGCTTCTCCCATCTGGGCTATGCACCAGGGGAGTCGCCCTACCTGCAGCTGATCTTCTCCTTCTAGTCTGTAGCTCTACGGGCCCTGGCTCCGTAGGACTCTCCAGACTATGACTTGGGTTCCCCAGCGACCAGGATGCTCACGCTGGGGCTGCCACCCCCCAAACCTCCTGACTCCTGCTACCTTTTGTGGCAAGCCAACCACCTTCCGGACACTCCTGCTCCTCCAAAGCGCTCAGCAGGAGCGCCCAGTTCTAGCTGCCCCCGAGTGTCGGCCAAACACCCCTGCTGGGGCTTTCTGTCCAGCTGCCTTCCTGCGAGCCTTCACTCGCATGCTCACACCGGCTCTCTCTCTTCTTGCTAGTTCCTGCAACCTCCATTTCTTTTACTTTCACTTTCCTTTTTCTTTCTCTTTTTCTCCTCTAGCTGCCTCGCGCTTCTATTTATGAAGAGGACATGGCAGCTGTGGCAATCAGCAGCTCCTGGGAACATTTACAGATGCGGACGGTTTCTCACCTGTGCACTTAGGTAAGAAAAGCCCCCATCACTAGCTCCCCAGGGACCGCTTTAGCCACACAGCCACACTCCCTCGCTAAGTTGCGAGTGCGGCGATTATTTATTTTAAAACTGTCCTCTTGACGTGAGCTGTGGACCCTCTATACCACACCATCCATTATCCAACCTGCTATATCCTAACTACAAGGTCACGGGGGTCTGCTGGAGCCAATCCCAGCCAACACAGGGTGCAAGGCAGGAAACAATCCCCGGGCAGGGTGCCAGCCCACCACAGTAACAATAAATCTAATAAATAAATTATGAAAAAATGTATTAGTTAATTTTAAGGAATTGGGTTGAAACACAAGTGTTAAGGTTCACTTTTTAGATTTTCATTTGGAATTTTGCCCTGAAAATCTTGGAGCAGGAGTGAAGAGCAGAGAGAAAGATTCCATTAAAGATATCAAGGAAAGAAGGTACCGGGGACATTGGGATGTTAATGCGAACAACTGCTGGCTGATTGAATGGGACACACCAGAAAATGTGTACAAACAATGGGCCATAAAAAAACTAACAAGTTATGAAAACTGTAGAAGTCAATGAATATATAATGTCCTTACATATATGTTTAAAAGTATTAGATTTGCTAAATATTTTCATGTTTAATTGATTTAAAACAAAATTGTGTACATTAATAAATTGTATAATTTGTTAAATTTCGTTTCAGTTTTGTTACACAATGAGAACATTCTAGTTATATTTTTCATTGTGTTCATGAATGCAAAAAAAAAAAAAAAAACTTCAAAAGTAAAACAATTTGTTATTAGATTTATTTTGCAGGTCTGTGATTATAGAACAGATACTGTAAATGCTTACTCTCCCTGGTAAAATATAGTGCCTTTGGACAGTTGAAATAAACTAAATGTTGCAAAATGAGATACACACTGAAAGAGTGTGCAAACTCCACACAGAAGCCAACTCATTTAGGAATTGAATTACATATCGATTTAATGAAAAGAACCATTCTCAGGTGCATCACCAGAACACTGCAGAATGCGTTCAACATGCACCAGTGGGTCCATGATGTCCAGAAAATGATATCATATGCAGTTTGGGAATAAATGCCTCAAACAAGAAAGAATTACTTTGAATCAGCTTTTGATTTAGAGTGGTTCATGAATGAGTGCTCAGAGTTCCAAACATCTGGAGACTATTCTAACCTATCATCTACCCCCTTTTTTAATTTATGAAGTTGTCTGCATGAAGTTTGCATGTCCTCCCCTGGTCTGAGTTGGTTTCTTCAGTACTTGAGTTTCCTTATAAATCCCAGTTACATGCAGTTGGTAGTCTAGTCTAATGTAGTGTAGTTGTTAAGGAAGTGATCTCCAAACTGGAATACTGCTGCTTCATTTCTTACCTGCCACTCCCCCAAGTTTGTTCAAGTTCTAAACAATTTTACTGCATATCTGTACTTTGTGCCCTGTGATGCATTGGCATCCAGTTTAGAATTAATTTCTTCTCTATACCCAGCACAGCTTCATATAACTCTACTTTAGAGTAAGAAAGCTCTGGATATGAAACTCTGTTTGTTAAAATTGTCAAAATATATTAAAAAACATGCAGAAATTAGATAGTTCCCCTGGACTACAAAAATTCACTTTTACTTTGAGATATAATCTCTAGGTCTGCCCCAGGTCTTCCCTGACTGGGTGCTGCCTGGCACTCCTCATTTAAGACCTAACTACAATACATGCTCAAATCACCTCAACTGGCTCCTATTGATCTGGAGAAGAAGCAGTTCTAAGTTATTCCAAAGAACAAAGTACTGTTTTCTGGAAGAGGTCCATGGCTTCAAATTTGGAGTTGCTAATTCTCAGCCTAACATCATCACACCATTCCAGTGCTCACTGAAGTTCACAGTCTGTTAAACAGCAACTTTATCTACAAACAGCAGACAGGAAACCTTTATGTTCCCAGACTGGATAATGACCAAGTCTTAGCTATGCCTTGATATCCTGTCCATGAAAACTTTGACTAGGAAACGAAATTAAAACACAACCCTGACAGTGTCGAGTGGATATATTGAATGGCCGCAACTTAATGGCAAGAAAACAAATACAATTCCCAGATTGAAAATTCAATAAAATGCAGTGGACCCAGAGCAACATATTCTTGGAGCACCTTAATTAGCTTTTCCGAGTCCAACTTGCAAATGTAAGACAGGGCTGGCACACTTCCATGCCCATTCTAATATATATGCAAATACAAAGAGTTGTTCCACTGCTTCCCTGGCCATGATGGATTCCACGTTGTTCCACTTTTTAATTTGAGATTCAATTATTGGAAGGAATGTCCATTCTAATACCACAGCATATACTCTTCCAGTGAGGCTGAGGAGAGTGATGACTCAGTAATTGGGACCACCAATCCAGTCAACCACTACTCTAGCATTATCTGTACATTCCACATATACTGAAGTGTGTTAACAAAAATATAATATTTAGTGCTTTCAGCATTCGATTCATTTCTCTTTCACTCCCGCAGCTGCTACTGACCTTTTTAATCACCACAGGAACTTCATTAATAGAGATAGACCTGTTCTCAAGAAATACATATCATTGGATTGAGGAGTTCTTTAATGTGCTCTTTCCACTTCTTTACAATACATTCAGTTGAGGTCAATGTGTTCCCATCCTTGCTGAAAACGACCTGACATCCCGCTTACTCTTCCTAGTATTTTGCCAGAACCGCTTTGAAGAAAATTGAATTTAATTATCTATGACTTCAGAAAATTCCACCCACACACAGACTTTCCTTTGGCTAATGGTGCTGCCTGTCTGACCTACTGGCACCTCTCCAATCTGAAGACTCTTCCTGTCATTCTTGTTTTAACCTCTCTGTGAGAGAACAGGCGTGTTATCCAGGATGTTAGAATTTCAAGGTGCCATCTCTACTTCTTCGGCAAAGGAAATTTTTCAGGGATATTGGCTAGAGAGTGGGAACATTTCCCTGAGAGATTCCTTTCCAGTGGCACCTCTTTCTACAACCTGACTGCTGATGTCTATCCATAGGTCTTTGAGACACCTTCATGGCAGTCACAAGGTACCTTTAGGCCTCAGTTCCTTACAGATGCACAACTGATGTCTTGAAAATGATTCATTCAGACTCCATGTTCCTAACCTCTCCTGAGATGCATGGGAAACTCTACTGGAGGAGTGAGTTCAATTCATCCTAAACAGAGGCCTCCACTATTCATTCCCACCATATCCTTTATCCTTGTTTGAGTGTTTCGTGTTTGTCCAGTTGGTACTTCATTAGTCTTACCACCAAGTGGTGATCATTTGACTGGTCAATTCCCCTCTTTACTTGAATGTCCAGAACTTTGTCACTCATTCATCTCTAGTTGAAAGCACTCCACTACCAGGTACATTTATTACACTGGTGATTCAATATGTAGATAATAACAGTTCCCTATTAAGAACCACATCGTTCAGGTATTCTCAGTATTTCTGTCATTCTCCACATGAGCATTGAAGTCTCCAAACAGACCCACAGCAAGAGTAGATTGAACCCTTTAAAACGTTCAATCTAATGTTTCGAAAATGCTGAATACTCTGAATAGGTATTTGACTTATACACTTAAGTTGTCCTCTCTGCAAGTCAAAGTTGCACTATGGGAGCCCTCCACTGCTCCACTTCATCTCCATAGCACTCCGGGACACCCACAACTTTCTACTGTGGGGCACCTCTACAGTAGAAGAGAGACTAGCCTTGATGGAGAATTTTAGTTCCAGAGCCATTGCTGCATACAGGTGACTATCACACTCCAGAATATTTTAGAATCCTACATGAGCTCCAGCTCTTTCCTCAGCCTCAGCTACATTTCACAACCTAAGAACCAATTTCCATTTCAAGGGGTACAGCACTGAGTCCAGCTATGCTACTTGGATCACCAATTCTGTAATCAACAGCCTAGGCCTGACTCCAGATGATGACCCTTAAATCCATGTTCTACTCACATGAGGTTCGCTTAGATTTTTAAACTCATGAAAGTCTTTTTGAACTGCTCTTTACCCCCTCGAAAGTAGACTGATTTTCCATGGGCAGCTCTAATAGGAGCACATAAATCCAGACATCATAGCTCTATGGATCATTAAGGCACACAAGCTTCCCACCACCCAAGGTCACAATACTAAGAGGGGTCTGCAGCAGCATTATTCCTAATTATAATCTTGAATGTGTTATTTATTTAGAACTTACAAAATCTTAATTAGCCAACCACTAAAATGTAACATTATGTTTTAAACAGAGCCCATTTAGCTGGAAACTGTTCTGTTTTTATAGACACATTGAATGATGTGCTTGTTATTGCAAATGCAAACCAGTTGACTTTATTCTGTTAAATTTTAAAAGTAGTGCTGCTTGTGTAATTAGCTTTCTGCAGTTCCTAGTAGTTAGTCTGTTATCATAAGCTTTGCTTTGGAATGCCATTTAATTAACTCATTTGGCTTAATGTTCAACAGCCTCAGGAAGAAAAAGCCTTTTAAAGGGAGCCTGCCATGCGGCAAAAAGACGCTAAACACAGTCTTCAAAATCAAAAGGGCCAACCAGTGGTTTCATTGTGAAAGGCATGAGTTCATAAACGCAGAGATTTTTCCTCAGACTGTCTGGGCCCTGTTTAAAAAAAAAGTATTTTTAGAAATTCAGAAACCCTAATGGTTTGTTACTGGCAGAATGAAAAACTCAAGTTTATTAAACTTCATGAAGCTTCATTTTTGTATGACATCTTGACCCTAATTCACAGATATACCGTAGTTTTGTTTTTTAGGAATGAATGTTACATGACAAGTTTTCAAAATGTCCTTTTAAATAATATAAAAATGCATGTAATGTTTGTGTGCTTATTATATATTTCAACAGTTTTTTTAAAATAACTGAACAAACAAAGCACTGGCCTGCCAGCCATCACCAGCCTTATTGTCTGCTGCGCCAGTGTCATTTAGTATTCTGTCTATCTAGAACCCACCTTGTCATATTTCATCCTTATTTCTGCTGTGATAATTTTTAAACATGTTTCCATCTACTTTGTATTCACCTGAAGCTTTCTTTGGCCTTTTCACTTCCACTGTAACTCATTCAATCACAGTGCTTCTTAGGTTTACTCGATTTTTTGTTTTTCAGATCATTATTATTGGAACATGTACTACAAGAGCTGCACCCTTTTCTGTACCCTACCGATGAAGCCCTATTATATTTCACTGGCTTTTTTTTGTCTGTCTCCATCCTTTAACAGTTATGTTCTTCAAAGCTGTTGGATCTATAATTGTCCATTTAGTTAGTGTTGTATTATATTCTAGGTATTGTATTGCATTATGTTGCATTGTATTATATTCAATGTTCAATCTCTTTACATTTGCTGACATTTTCTATGCTTTGTGGGTAGAGCCTCAGGGCACAGGGCCACCCTTACATAACTGCTGCTGGGCCCTCTTTCTGGCTTTATGTCTTGGCCAAAAAGCAGGAGCTAGCAATGGAGCATTGAGTTTGTAATGGAGATTTGTATGGTTTCCTCCTTGGATTTAATAGTGTTTAGGATTTTACCACTTTTGTTATTGGATTACTGCTTTTGGATTGTGGAATATACTTAATTTGCCTCAGATTGCCTTTTAAGTCATATCCTTTGTGCTGTTCCTCTCTTATTTGTTAATAAACCACCAATTTATAAAGATTTATGATTGCCCTTTTGATGACAAGCCAGAGTTTTAATAGTTTCTCTCCCTTGTTTGGGCATTTTATTACATTTTTAATATCTTTGAACTTTAAAAGAAAATCTCCCATTTTTGGGTCTGGAAAGGTTGAAGCCCACGGGCAACAGTATGGGGGTTGAATGCCTTTGGGTAAGCCTCTTATGGACAGGTCAGTGAAGGCTCTGGACAGCTTTTGTGGCCTCACATCCTTTCACTATGTTTGAGAGTCCAAATCACAACAGTTAGTTAATTATAGCCAGTGGTTTGCTATTTAATTTGTAAATGCTAATAGATATGTTTTGCTATTTACATGTATTACTTGCTAAAGTTACCATATTATGTTAATGATATTTGCTATTATCAGTGCTGTTGTATTATTTTGGCATGCTGGAAGGTTTAGTCCCTAAAACCGCCTGTCTATTTTCTTAGCTACCTTACTGGCAGTCAAGGAGTACAAGCTATGCTTAACTGTGGCATATACTGTATATAGTCACGTTTAAGTTCTCCCGAGGATAAGTCGGGGCTTGATTTTACTGTATGATTTCAGGTATTTTATAATGTCAGTTGTATAAATCGAATGCAGAAAACTCATGCTATTGGTGCAAGAGATCATGATATGCTAACGCCCACCTGAGAGTTACCATAAAGCATACTGCCTTTTTTGTATGCATTGTGCCTACGTGACCAGACGTTAATACCCAAACTATTCCGAAGCGACGTTTGCACTGTTTAGTGTTTTTTGTATCTCACACCCTCATACACCTTTATCGTAAGAGCATCCCTTGTCTACGATGGAGCATTCGATCAGAAGAAAATATGAAGCTAGTTTTAAATTAAAAGTCATTGAAGTGGCAAAGAAAATTGGTAACTGCGCTGCTGCAGCAACATTCGATGTGCCTGAGAAACTGGTGTGAGACTGGAGGAAGCAAGTAAAAAAAAAATAAATACTGTATAAAAAATAACTGTCTCATTTTTGAATGGGCGTATATGTCGGGTCTGATTTTATGATCAATTTTTCAGGTTTCAAGACCTGATTCCTACACGAGCATATACAGTATTTCAATCCTTTTGGGAACGGGCAACCTGCAGCCATACACAAAAATATTAGCAGAAATCACCAGTTTTCAAGCTAGTTCTCTAACATATTTGCATTTTAGTTTAACGGTCCAGGCATACATATGAGTGGGGAGCTGGGGCAGAGTCAGCCTGACACACGGAAGGGCAGTGTTGTAGTTTAGAAGCTGTCACATCCACTGAGTGGACAGTGGTCCCCCTTTTGTTCCTGTGGAGGAGATGCCCTTGTTGTTATCTGAAGGCCTCAAGTATACTGACTTGATGAAAGAGTAGTTTTGATGAGTTAAAGCAAGAAATATTATACTAAGTTCAAATAACAAAAGTCTGTTAGATCTTTCACTTAGCCCAAAAGTAAACCCAAAAATCATAGTAAAAATATGGCTAGAATTTGACTGAGAGGAAAAAACTAGAACACACACAACATTTTTTAGGGATATATCCACAATCTTGGATTGAGGAGAGATGTCAGAACACGCATCACACATATCTGGTTCATTACCCTAATTACACTACAACAAAGTTCCAAAACTGGAGGTGCCCATGAAAAACAAAGATGGTGCCAAAACTGATTCAAAATTATTTTAACAATGTGAAATACAACTCAGAAATAGAAAGAGATGCACGATTTACCTTCACATAACTGAAAAGCCTCACAGGAAAAGCATAAATGAATGTAATAAAAATGTACAATATAATAAAACGCTATGTGTGTCCTGTCCATTGGAGCAACATGATTGGTCAGTTTGACTTTGGTGTGATTGGTCCATTTTAGCTTGGGTGACACGGTCCAAAGATGAAGTTCAATTATTAGACGCACAAGGTGAAGAAATGGCACAGGAAGAACAGAGAGAGAGAGAGAGAAAGTCACCATCAAAGAAGAATAAAAACAGACAGGAAATGAGAAAAGTGCATTGAGAATAATGTTAGAGTCTGAGAAGCAGGCTTTACTGGAACGTTCATGAGAAAGGGAGCACCAGTCAAGAGAGGTTCAGACACACACATAGATATAGGAAAGGCATTGAAGGTTCATGTAGAGCAAGCAAATATTTTTTAAATTATTCTGTTTACCTGACAGGAAGCATGGCTAGTTAAAAATTATACAGGATCATAATTCAAGGTCCACTCCCAGCGGGCATCACTGAGCATTGAAATGTCATAGAGTGAAATCCTGAGCTGAGACAATAGTCAAAATGTCTATTATGTTTAGTCTACTATGTTTCGTCGAAAGCCTTAGATAATATTTTTACTATAGACTAGACAAACAGCTATCTAACATGGTGGAACATAAGTAGATCATCAGCAGGCTGGTCAGGCAGAATTATTTGTATCTGAGTGATACCTCCTTACAGTAAAGTAACAGGCTGTAAAGTTAAATAATGTAATAGTATTAAACTAGTCTCTTAGCAGTCACTTGAAACAAAAATAATGTCCATCAAGTCTATATGTGTCATCTTTGATGGCTTAGGAGTCCAATCTGGGAGCTATAGATCTTCAGAGAGTAGAGTTAAGAAGTTTTAGGCTGGAGCAACTTCCACAAATCTGGCTTCTCTTCCCTCTTCTTTCATTTCTGCCTTTTGCCTTACTCATCAGAATGGTCTGTCTCAAAATTAAATGTCAAATACTCTAACTGAGACATCTTTAATATCCATGTCTGTTTGAAAAGTTGCTTGGCAGCTAACTCCCTGACCTAATACAGTGATTTTCATGCGTCTGATACCAGGTCATTAAATGGCAATGTCACATAAGACAGTCATCTTTCACTCTGTTTCTCACTTTCAGTAGTTCCTTTTCATAGGAAACATTACTTTCTTACCCAAATCAAAGAAAGGAGTAAAATGATTGTATCTAGTTGACTGAAACACATCCTGTTACTATTATTTAAATTTTTCCAAAAACAAATCTTCATGGAAAATTCTTACTATGTGACAGAAATTGTTATTAAAGGTGTTTGTCTGATTTGTTTCAAGATGGAAGTAAGGACTGGTACAGGGGGACTTCAGACATGTATTAGCTTTTTGAACAAAGGAAGCTGAAAAGTGGTAGACTTTTCCATCCATCCAATATCCAACCCGCTACGTCCCAACTACAGGGTCACGGGGGTCTGCTGGAGCCAATCCCAGCCAACACAGGGCGCAAGGCAGGAAACAAACCCCGGGCTGGGTGCCAGCCCACTGCAGGACACACACACCCACACACCAAGCACACACTAGGGACAATTTAAGATGGCCAATGCACCTAACCTGCATGTCTTTGGACTGTGGGAGGAAACCCACGCAGACACGGGGAGAACATACAAACTCCATGCAGGGAGGACCTGGGAAGCAAACCCAGGTCTCCTTACTGTGAGGCAGCAGTGCTACCCACTTACGCCACCGTGCCGCCCATGGTAGACCTTTCCAAGTCCAAAATACCAGAGATTTTTTTAAATGATTATTATTGCTTAAGAATTAATTTTCAGTGAAAAAGTCTTTTTGGATGTTACTGACACACTATTCCAGAAACCATTTCCATTGGTCATTAATCCATATATTTATATTTAAAGGATGTTTAACATGGCATTACATGTAAAAGCTTGTCATTTGCTTGTCTGTCAAATCAGTTTATAAAAACATTTTACAATGCTTCAAGAGTGCTTCCAAGGGTGCGTTTTTCCCTTACATGCTGTAACCAGGAATTGAAAATGGAAGATAATTAGGAGGTGGGACATGCAAAAGAGGAGGGGTGATGGAAATCAAGGTGAGAGGCAGAAAATTAAAATATAAAGTGAACTGTGTATAAGCTAAATGTTAGTGGTGTGAGGGCAGGTCTCCCAGGATAGTAATGTTGTGCTGTCACTTTCCTCTCTCCTGACTATAAAGAATTAATCACCTCTAGTCACCTGTAAGAGAAATGTGCTTCATTTTATCTTTATGCATTATTTTGTATACTTTTCTATGTAGTAAAGCTTGTGTTGCCCACTGTACTGAAGATGGTGACTAAAGAACTCTTTCTTTCCCAAGGCCATAAGACTCCTAAATAACTGACTGGAGTTTATAACCATGGTTCACCTCATTCTATTTACCTCACACAACTGTATTTGACTTGTCCATCACACACCTACCTGCACATTACACTTTATATTTCTATTCTGTTTTTATACTTTATGCTGCCTCTGTTACTTATTATCTATCTGCTACTTATTATTTGTGTTTATGCTTATACATTATTTTTGTCATTTGGTGTTGACAGCAAAGAAAGAATTTCATTGTACAGGGAAATGTGTTTACTTACTGTGCACATGACAATAAACTTTGAACTTTGAGATCAAACGATGAGTTGTTTTTCTTAAGAATTTTACTCTTTTATTTACTGTATAATTCACATAAAGTTGTTCATACCTAAAACTGTTCACCTAATACTCTGAAGCTATCACAACTGTTTCGGCAACTCTCCTATCCAAGCAAGGTGTGATATGATATAATGTATCTTATACGACTGTGTTATGCACAATATTTCAGTCTTTATAAGTTCAGCTTCCTCAATTAATATTTGCCACAGTGAACTGAGGTCCCTCAGATTACTGTCAGATCTGTTTTATAAAGGATGTCCATTAGATGCATTGCAGGAGAGATCTCGGCTATTTTTTCAAAAAAGGAAAATCCAAAACAGACCCCAGAATTCCAGTGCTCACTATGACATAAAGCTTTCCTGCTTTTAATAAGTCTTCCTTGAACTTTTTTTTTTTTTAACATTCATTAACAATTTTTAGTCTTGTATCACCTGAACCCTGGTTCATTTTTCCCACTGTGGTCCTTTATGCATCTGAATGGAGTTCTCCCTAAAATCTATAAATATATTATCAGGCCATTTGTAAGTTTTAATTGTGTGCATGTGCCCCATGGTGAGTTGGTTTCCCTCATGTACTTGTCTTTTTCTTGTTATACTGACAGGACAGACTTCGACTCACTGTGATTATGGGTTTGAATGACTAAGTGTCCTCCAATACTGTTTCCAGCATTCAACTTGATTGCTAGCTTAAAAGCTACCAAAAGAGCAGCAGCACTACTTAAAGCTTCTAGCCTGGTTTTGAGCATGTTAAACCCTCTTAACTTTGTAGGGGTCTTATGACTGTCTGTCAGTGTTCTACATGTGAGAGAAGATTAAAAGCTTAATAGTCTGTGGATTATGTCATAAAGTGAGACAATATAGTTCACATATTTATAAGAAATATACAGTATGTATAATGTGCCCTGCGGTGGGCTGGCGCCCTGCCTGGGGTTTGTTTCCTGCCTTGCGCCCTTTGTTGGCTGGGATTGGCTCCAGGAGACCCCTGTGACCCTGTAGTAAGGATATAGTGGGTTGGATAATGGATGGATGGATGGATATGCATAATGAGCTGCTATGTGTTGTGAGTAATGATTTTGTGAACATACTGCTTTCAGATTTGCTAGGAAAATTACCGAAATGCTTTTATTTTCCTCATACTTTTCACACCACAATTGTTTGAAATTTAGGAAATGCAAGCTGGAAAACAGGCAATATGGCCCATGGATTAAGGCAATGACCCTTAAAAATCAAAGATACAGGTTCTGTTCCCACCACTCTATAACCCTGAACAAGTCCGGTGTCCATATGTGAAATTACAGAAGGGTTTACTATTGAAAAGGGGCTACATAAAGCTTACTTATAATGCCATCTACAATGAGATCTAAAGAAGATCAAATTATAAGTGATCTATATTAACACAAATTGGAAAATGATCACAATTTTTCTGAATTTGGCAACAGTTCATTAATATTATTACAAAGTAAGCATGCCGGGCCTGTGCTGACTATTGTTTTTTATTTGCTGCCTTATTCTACATGGAGAACCGCTTTAGAAGGGTCTATCTTTTCTTGTTGAGGTGGGTGGGGAGGAATGTTGTGTTTCATAAATCATCTTCGGAGAATATTATTGCACTTGCCCTTGCTTTTACTGTGTGTTTTGTTGTTGCTTTGTTTCCTTTAAGTAACAATTTTGACTGATGCATCTATTCATATTAGAAATCAGCATGTCATGGCCCATAATGAATTAAAACAGTGTATTTTTTAAAGTACAGTGTAAGAGCTTTACTAAGTAAGCAATGCCACCAACATATTTTGGTAAAATAATGCTCATTTTAAAAAGTTAATCTGTTAACCGTGCAAAGGACGGTTCACCAATTCACAGTTCCTGCAAGTGGCGATTTGGCATTGGCTTCCTTCCACCCAATGCTGGATAAATATAAAAATGGATATGTAGATATTCTGTACAAATCATGCCATTAGAATTTTTGTTTTGTTGAACTACAACCCGGATGATCTTGCATAGTTTATCGTTTCCATCACAAAGCTGAACTGCATGCCGTCATCTGATAAAACAGAATGTTGAACTGAAAAGCCCCCTACCCACCATTACTAGATGTGTAAGACAACCCTGAGCAGAAAAACAAAGGAAGGGGTCCCCTTGAGTGCAGGTTATGTGTGCTCATGTGTTTATGTGTCAATCTGCTGAAAGTTTTGACAACCGTAGTGCTGAGTATAAACTGTTTGACCTCAAACCAGGTGTGGACAGGCAATGGCAGCATGGCAGACCAGGGAGTAGACAGGCATAAATTACAAAAAGGAGAAGTATTGCATTTAGCACTAATATTTCATGCATATTGTTTTTCTGGATGCTTCTCCTGCTCCCAGCTAAAGTGATGCCTACTTCAAGACTGAATTGTCCAGTTTGCAGCTATCTTGGAGTTCTTTTCATGTCATCTCATGAGTCAGTGGCATCTCTATTAATACAGAGATGATACAGAGACACTACCGCTAGTCAACTCTGATGCTTCTGCACATCAGCAAAACAAAAGAAACCTAGAAACCCTGGTTTGCCTGATACTTTAGGGTGTGGATTTACACTATTTTCTCAGTGAATCGTTCTGGAACAAGCTAAAGATGGCAGTACTTAAAGTATCCCCACTGACTACTCTTCTGAGGTTCTTGTTACACATGTTAAGGCTATTTTTTGCAGTAGCACCCCACTTAATTTAGATACCAGGAACCCCATATTCTGTCCTACAACTTTTCTTCTAAACATTAACGCACTTTTCCTGAAAATAATCTTAATCTGTCTTCCAATTATAATGTGTTATCAGACATAGATTTACTTGTACCAGTTATCCTAGCTTGCATGTATTTGGGATGTCAACCTTGAGCAGCATATGTAACTCAGTGGCATAACTAGGGGCGGGCAGAAGGGGCGGTCTACCCCGGGCGGCACATTTTTGGGGGCAGCATTATTGGCCAAAAGGCTCGGTACAATTCACGTGTAAGCAGCAGGGTTCTAGAAAAATATCACTCATGAATGAAAAAAGTAAAATTCTCTGATTTTTATCCACAAACGCTTCAAAAATAATTTTCAGACTGTCCATCTGTGATGGCATCAGACACAGCTGTTGAAATTTATGGGGAAACAACTAATTTATAATTTATCATTTCGTTTCGTTATCAATCCAAATGCGTTCTTGCTCTGCATAGAAAATATCCCCACCTATCTCTTGTACACTACACTGGTTCTAGTTTTCGCAGCGTAATTATATTAAACTAATAATCAGAACACAGCTTATCAATGCGTCTATACTATATTCTTGTCTTGTTGATGCTTATAAATAATTATTGCTGTTTCTCTATATATGAATAAATCTATGCAACATTTATCTTAATTAATCTGTATATGTCATTTTAATTTTCTTTTTAAATAGGTTAACATATTCAGATATGTTGGACGGTGACAAATTGAATAACCGCCTCGCCCCGCCCCGAGCAGCACAAACTCTAGCTACGCCACTGATGTAACTCCACACAGAAAGTGACCAACCTGGCATTCAAACCTAAGACTTCATATTGCCAACAGTCTAATTAATTTCACTACTTAATTCTACCATCCATAAGGATCTGCATCACAAATAAAAGTCTTAACATTTTAGAATAGGAGATACTGGTAGTAAATCCATTAGTCAGTTATTTCTATGCAGCACAAACAACTTTAAATAACATAACCCTTAACAGACTTGTATATCATCCAGAGTTGGTTGATGGTTACTGGCATATTAATATAATAAAATGGTCAATCCTAATTATTCCAATTCAGTTTTGCACTCCATCCATCCATCCATCCATCTATCGACAACAGCAAAAATGTTTTTCTTTCATAGCTCAAAATCATACAAGGAATGCCACTGTGGGCTTTAACAGGCCCCGTTTTTTGACAGTCCCCCGGTCTTGATTCTCTAAGAAGACAAGAACAAAATCCCAAAAACCAAGCAGGGGAAAAAAAATGGAAGAAATCTTGGGAAGAGCAATTCAGATAGAGATACCCCCTTCCAGTAGGTTGGACATACAATAGGTGTAAAAAAATGGAGTAAATACAACATATAAAACAGAATACAAGTATTCCTCTTCACAGAGCTAGATGACTAATCTTTCATTGCAGCCGCAGAGTATAATATAACAGTAGAAACTACTTTGTTTTTGCACAGCATTCCTCACCACCAGCCATCTTCTAAACCCACTTTATTCAGTGCAGAGCAGCAGGTAAGATGGAGCCTCTCTCAGCAAGCATAGAGAGCAAGGCAGGAACAAGCTGGTTAAGTTTGCAGATGATACCAAGATAGGTGGATTGGCAGATAATCAAGAATCCATTGAATCATTACATAGGGACTTGGACAGCATACAGGCTTGGGCAGATTTGTGGCAGATGAAATTTAATGTAAGTAAATGTAAAATATTGACATATAGGAAGTAACAACGTTAGGTTGGAATACACAATGGGAGATGTGAAAATCGAGAGTACACTATAATAGAATTATTTAGGAGTCATAGTGGATTTGACACAATCAACTGACAGACAGTGTTCAGAAGCTAATAAGAAGGCTAACAGAAGTTTAGGATTAGTAGCACGATGTGTAGAGTACAAGTCCAAGGAGGTTACATTGAAGTTTTGAAAAGCACTGGTTAGAACTCAACTAGAGTGCTGTTTGCAGTTTTGGTCTCCATGCTACAAAAAAGACATAGCAGCACTGGAAAAAGTCCAGAGAAGAGCAACAGGAGTTGAATTATGAAGGAAGATTAAACAAGCTGAGCCTTTTCAGTTTAAGCAAAAGAAGATTAACAGGAGACATGATTGAAGTGTTTAAAATTATGAAGGGAATTAGTACAGTGGATCGAGATTGTTGCTATAAAACTTGAACTTATTCAGGGTAAATTTTGCACAGACATTTGGAAGTTTTTCTTTACACAGAGAACCATAGACACATGGAATAAGCTACCAAATAGTGTGGTAGACAGTAAGACTTTAGGGACTTTCAAAACTCAACTTGATGTTATTTTGGAAGAATTAAATAGATAGGACAGGTGAGCTTTGTTGGGCTGAATGGCCTGTTCTTGTCTAGACTGCTTTAATGTGTAAAAGTTCTAATCACTGGATAGTGTGCCAGTCCCTTGCAAGGTGAACACACAGACACACAGACACACAAACACACAATAGGTTCATTCTAAATTGACCCTAGTGTGTGCAGTTATAATTAATTGCAGTCTTCTTTTAATGAAATCCACTCATTACAGAATAAATATTAAGATTTTCAGGCTATAATTTTTGATGCCAGCTCCCAGACAAAACCCTTTATCACTTTGAATGTAGATTCACATTTCTGAAGCCAGAAAATTGCTGCTCATGGGTTAATGTTAGAAGTTTTTTCCTGCTGTTTTTTTTTTTAGTTTAACTGAACACCTCAACGTTCACTCATAAGACATTCAGCTGTTTCCTGTTTTCCAAATGAGAAGTCGACCACAATGTTCTGATACACAGTTTCGAAGCAGAACAAGCAAAGGAAAAAAAAGCAATTGTTGGTCTGGATATCCACTTTTACCTCCAAAGAGCTTGTGTGCTGACTCAGAACTGAAAGGACAACAACTGCGTAATTATTCTGCTTGGTTTCACAAAAAAACATACTTTTAACCTCATACTCAGTGCGTGTTCAGGCCAAAAACAGAGAAGGAGAAGAAGAAATATGTTGCACAAATAACAAATTCCTCCAGAGAGCTCACATATTGTGAAACATTTTTTTAATGAAGTTAATGTTTTCTAATAAAAAAAAATAGAACACTGCAGGCATAACTATTAAGCATACCAAATCTAAATTTTGTAGTGAGAATCTGAAAATGATCCTTCTGTTTTATATGTTTACAAATCACAGTATCATGTTTCTTTAAAAAGAGCACTGATGAGTGAAGTGATTTTCTCAGCAGAGCGAGTCAACAACTCTAAGCTGTTTAGCCAAATGGTCAGGTTTGTCTGAAGGACGTGGTCAGGATCACAGGGATGCTAAAATTATCCCAAAAGGAGCAGATAAAAATATTGTAAAGTAAATATTAGTCACTCAATGGCAAACTAGTCCTTAATACAGTGAATCTTTCGTGGTGTGCAAAACCAGCTAGACTAAACCCAAGTTTTCAGCTTCCACGTTAACAAGTGGAGTAAATGCGAGAAACACGATAAATGAGTTGGAAATGGTAGCCAATTTTTTGTAAAACTACTGTGACTGAAAAATGTCATTTTATTGGTTGGAAGAGGCAGGTGTTAAGAAACAAGAGAAGCACATCTTCATTCAACTTCAGCAACTGTAAGCAGCATGAATGCACTCACTGTCTGACCCTGAAGAATGGAGTGTTCATTCCAAACAGGCGAATGCCAGACTCTAACTGTACTCTGATTTTAGTTATGGCACAAATATTTACACTTCTTGGGTACAACATACAAGTACAAGTAGTCTCACGGGACTTCAAAGTGTCTCTCCGAGATGATCACGTCTCGACCCAAGATTTTTTTTATATAATAGGTAGATATTTTCCATAAATCTTCACTGTTCATCCAAGGGCTTGAAGTGGAGAGGATGAGCAGCATTAAATACCTGGGCGTCTACATCAGTGAGGACCTTACTTGGACACTTAACACCACACAGCTGGTCAAGAGGGCTCAATAGCGGCTGTACTTTCTAAAAGAGGCTGAGGAAGTTTGGTATGTCAACTAAGATCCTCTGCAACTTTAACAGCTGCATTGTTGAGAGCATCTTGACCAGCTGCATCACCGTGTGGTACGGCAACACTACTGATATGGACTGCAAACGCCTGCAGAGAGTGGTAAAGACTGCTGAGAAGATCACTGGGACCCCACTGCCCTCTCTGCAGAGCATCTACAACTGCAGAGTCCGCAGGAGAACTGTCTCGATCCTCAGGGACCCCATCCACCCCCAACACGAACGGTTCACACTTCTACCCTCAGGCAGGAGGTACAGACGTATGAAATGCAGGACTTCCAGGCTAAAGAACTCTTTCTTTCCCAAGGCCATTAGACTCCTAAATAACTGACTGGAGTTTACAACCATGGTTCACCTCATTCTACTTACCTCACACAACAGTATTTCACTTGTCCATCACACACCTACCTGCACAATTACACTTCTATTCTGTTTTTATACTTTATGCTGCCTCTGTTACTTATTATCTATCGGCTACTTATTATGTATGTTTATCTTTATACGTTGGTTTTGTCATTTGGTGTGGACAACAAAGAAAGAATTTCATTGTACAGGGAAACGTGTTTCCTTACTGTGCACATGACAATAAACTTTGAACTTGAACAAATACCAGATACTCTTGCTGCTATATCATAGATCCAACACACTGATATGAATCCCAAACCTGCACACAGGGCTTGCACCTTCAACACATACCTACTTGGGTTTAGTAATTCTATATTGGCCCCTTGTGTGAGTGCGAGTGTCTGCACAAGTTTGCCTTGCAATGGATTGGCATCCTTTCCATGGTATGTTCTTGCCTTGCATCTAAGACTGTCAGGATAGATACGGACCCTCAGTAACCCTGAACTGGATTAATCGGATCTGACAATGGTATTGTTTGTTTTAGTGCTTATGTGTGGGTGTCCCCTTAAATTGGCTTTGAGGGTTGGCACCCGTGATTTGTATGAATCTTGTGTGATGGGCTATGTCCTCCAAAAAACACTGTATTGCAATAAGATGAATTAAAAACAAGCATAGTGACTAAAGAAAATGCACAAAGTGAATGTCTTTTCTATTTGCGTCACTAGTTTCCTGTTCTGCCTTCACCTCACCCTTTTGATGCACTTTCCTGTTGACTTTACACCTAAGTACATGCATTGTGTTTCTTTATTGCTTTTGTGCTGAAATGTTACAGTAATTGTTTTGTTCATGTATTTTGTTATGCAATTCCCCATAACAGACATTAAAAAAAAACTGAAAATACATTAAACATTTTTTTTTCCTACACCAAAAAAAATAGAAATCATTTTTTGGATGTACTATACAAATAAAGATGATTACAAATGTGCATGACAATTGTGGAAATGCTTCTTTAAGGTTTATAAGGAAGAAAACAAAGTCTAACTGAGTTTTGGAGTAACAACTCTAGCTTTGGAGCAACATGGGATCACACATATTCTACTGTATTATGGCTACACATTTAGGAGTTGATTTGACAAAAGCTGATCATACAGTTTGAACAGAAAATGGAGAGCTCTGGATTGAAATTCTGTCATTGGATAGGTTCTGGAAGTCTTACTATAATGTAGAGTTTTTCTTTCTGAAAACATTTCTTATTTCAAAGACAATTCTTGCTGATGGCCAGATATATCACAAAAGTGGGTCAGATTTTCTGTCAGCACTGTAGATGTTTTTTTCAGTAAGTTACTTACTTCTGACATTGCTTTTTTTAATTTGTCCCCAGAGGGAAATTTGACTTTTTACAGAAACTCTTTAAATAAAAAATATGTAACCATATATATATATATATATATATATATATATGTATATATATATATATATATATATATATATATATTGTGAGCTGGAGGGGTGATCGCACCCCAAGAAGACAAAGACGCCCCTAGGAATACCCCTGAAACACAGACTACCCTCACACTGCTCCTTACCTTTTCACTTGCGCTATAACGCGTAATACAAGCCTCACGCGATACTCCGCTAACTTAAAAGCCTTGCGCAGCGCCTGTCGGTTTTGGAATTGATTGTTTGCTTTTTCTCTCTCTCTCTCTGCTCCTAGTGGAACTGTCATCCCTGACTTGTCATGGAGCACGTTTAAGCTCATGTGTTTGCAGTGTTTGAATAAAAATCCTTCTTGTTTCTACGACCTCCTGTGTCTCTGTGCAAATCTGTGACCCAAGCGTGACAATATATATATATATATATATATATATATACACACACAATATTGTCTCAGCACATGTTCCAATGACTAAAAAGGAAGAAAATTTAAAAAAGAAAGAAAAGAAAACCTTCTGACTTAGCACTCCCAGTCCCAGAGAGGCCTTATGCATGTTGTTGGTATAAAGGAGCCCCCATTGCGTTTCTTGACACACTTCTGCTGAATCACTCGTTGGCTGAAAGCCCTCAGTGTTAGTGTATCAGAGAGAGGATGTGAAGCATTGTTCATAATGGCATTCAGATTTGTTTTAATCCTTAAGGTATTGGTCTCAATTTATTTGAAGAGCAGAAAATCACCTCCCAGAAAGGATCAAGATGAGCAAGTTAATAAACTATTAAATTTGTATATACAGTATTTTCTCAGTAACTTTCATGTTATTAGTTATCCATTATAAATATTAAATATTATATCAACCATGCTATTATCAAAAAAAATCAGTAAAAATAAGAACAATTTTGAAATATGTTGCTTTCTTTTTTCATTTTTTTATATTACGTTATAAATGTTTTTTATATGTTTTATAACATGCAAACTGTTAGTCACTGCTTATAATGGATATTTAAAGCATTACCCGCATTGTTTGATGTAAAAAACAGCTTATTGACAATTTTAGTGTAAATTTGTAAACAGATTGTGACCACTCTAAGTGCAAATATCTTTCATCAAAGGAAACACTAGCACACAAATATATTGAATTTTTGTAGTTTTCACATAACTTTATCAGAATAAATTAAAACATTTCAACACCCAAATTTTGTGCTTTGCCTGGATGTCTTATGTCTACTTCAAGAACAGTCAGCAGCAATGTTGGTCAAGTTGACTGCCTGTGATGGCACAAAACCCAAATTAGGCAGTTTTCAGTTTTTTTCCAATTAAAGCTCATCCTAAAGTATTCGTAGAATTCAACAAACTGTATTAGCATATGATGGACTTACAAGTGGTAAAGTGTTATGTTTCAAGGCACTCAGCACTGGTCTTTGCATTAATGTCAGATGATATTGTTATTTAGTTAATGCATGTTTGCAAAACTGAGACTCTGCATTAACATGCACACAAAATTGAGAATACATAAATTATATATAACTGAGTAATTTTCATACGATTATTCAATATGCATTTGGCCAATAAATCTACTATGTGCGACAGATTTGCTAGAAAGTTGTTTAACCCTTTACAATTATTTGAATTCTAAGTAATACCTAAGTTATAATAAAGTAACATGTAAGTAATAAAAATAGATTGTGAAACTCAATAAACTAAACACACACACAATATGTTACATTTGTTCATTCCTTCATTAATCAGAACAATCCAACATTAAATGTATTTGTCGGAAAAACTATAATAATCAGTTCAGTTAAGGGGATAACTTGAGTGAGGAATGTCGTTCAATGGGACAGTCCAGTCTTCACTGCCAAAGTCTTACTTCACCACATGGTTTATCAACTCTTGCTATGCCTCTATCAAATGAGATTTTTAAGGAAATCAGAAAAAAGTTGTCATTCCTCATAAAGATGGCTACAAATCAATTTCTAAAGACTTTTGGTTTCACCAATCCACTTCAAGCAGAGAGTGTACATACTTGAAACCACTGTATCTCTCTCCAGGAGTGTAATTAAAAAAACATTCCACAACCAAGGTATATAATAGTCTAGGAGCCCACAAAGAATGCCAGGGTAACATCTAAGGCTAGTGTAAGTGTTAACAAGTCTACCTTTGGGCAAACTCTGGTCAAGAATAGTGTGCTTGGGAGGAGACCAAGAAAAAAGCCACTAGTCTCCAAGAACAACATTGCTGCCCATTCAGAGTTTGCTAAAGGCCAACTAGATAACTACTATTGACAGATAGGTTGAAAATGGCGTAAATAAGGAATGTTATGTCTGGTTAAAACCAACCACTGCATTCCAGTGTAAGAACCTTTTCCCAGTTGTGAAACATTGTGGTGGTAGTATCATGGTTTGGGCCTTGTGTGCTGCCACAGTAGCAGGATGGCTTGACAGAACAATGAATTCTGGACTGTACCAGTACATTCTACGTGAGAATGTGAACAGAAGCTCCACAGAAGGTGGGTCTAACAGTAAGACATCAGCCCTAACCACTCAAGTCAATCATTGTTTTTTTAATGTTTTGTTATTGGTGAAATTCATTTATGTTATTAGTTTTCTGGAATACTCTTGTTTTAGTGGTCCTAAAAATATTTTACATCTTCCTGTGATGCCATTTTGTTTCTGATGGTTGCCACCATATTGTGCAGTACAGTTGTAGCAGTTGGTATAACATTGCTAAGGTGATGTCCAGAGTCATGCTGTACATGACATCAGATGTAAATGGTATAAAAGAGTAACAAACCTTTCCAGGTTGGTGAGCGCTTTCATGCTTGTTTTTCTGATTTAATAGAATCCTTGCTTTGTTCAATGACTTTGATTTTTTAGTTTTGGTAAAACATACTGTAGAAAGGACTTTAAGGTAAAGAATCTAGACTTGGTGTTCTTTCAAGTTTGAATCTTCTGGTCACGATCTTTTCTTGCCTATTCCTGCACAGGTGATAACAGTGTGTTGTTTTTAAAGCCAACATTGCTCTTTGTGTTTGGTGTTTTGGACTGCAGTATTTGTTCCTTATAATTTGACGGTTACTGTATATCATATAATCTTTTCTGTACCCAACAGCCATTTAGTAATCAACAAGTCCAAAATTAAGAAGTCAGCTGGGAGAGGATTGCTTAATTCAGTGACACTGGCACCTGTGAGTGCAACTGACATGCTTTTACGTCATCACCTTAGCAGCCAAGCGTGATACAAGCCTTTTGGGTAGGGTGATTGCTTAACCCTCACAAGGTCAAATTTGTGTTTGAAATCAGTAAAAACACTCTAAACTCCGTCTGTTCAGGATGAATAGAAATTTTCTGTCATTTCCACAATTAAAGAACAGTGAATAACTTTAAACATTACATAATTTGTACAGCTTCTGAAAAGTTTGACCATGCCCTGTCCAGGGATTGTTCCTGCCTTGTGCCCAATGCTTTCTGGGATAGGCTCCAGCTTCCCTGTAGTCCTGCCTTGGATTAGCAGGTTTGGAAGATGGAAAGATGGAGTTTTACTCACAACCCTTAAAAACTTCTTAAATGTAATCTTTTCAGCTAAGAAGCAAATAAAAATAAAACAAAAACCACCTCCAAATGTCATATTTATGAACAACTGCTGCACATTTTCAACACTATCGTGTCCTTTAGGCAAATTATAACCACCATATACTTCAGTGGATTTTTCTATTTAGGATACTTTGTTTGTAAAACTTAGGATTATCGGTATTAAAAGTTATGATATATAGGTCCATTAATATAAAATTAGGTTGGAGTGAAAAAGTGGTAAAAAAAAACAGCAAGGCACAGCACTGACAACATTGTAAGTGTTAACAGAGGTATTATTTTTTTGTTCTTTGTGGTGGATAACCTGACGGGACAGCATACTACTGAAAAACCTGTGACATTTATTGGCTGTTTTTGCAATCTAATTAGAAAGAAATAACAGAAAATGAAGTAGTAAGGAGATCAAATGTATTTATACAGAGTTATAGGAGCTCCATTTGAGAAATATTTTTACTGGTCAGCATAATGATAAGAAAGTCATTGGCTATCTAATTCTGATATTTCCATTTCCCAACTCATGCACATGTGGTGTCCTTACAGACCCACCAATAACTGGAACCTGGATGTGCAGGAGCTGTGTATTCCATTCCAGGAGAGTTTCACACTTTCTCGAGTCACTGTACAAAGGATGAGTGTGCTGTGGTGTGACTATCAGTTCTTCTGTGAACTTAAAAGTGAGCTGTTTGAAGCATAAAACCTTTCACATACTGTAGATCCTCATTCATTTATTGTCCTCAAAGTCTTTATTCCCTCCTTAAAAATACATCAGAAAGATCGAGAAAAACATTTTTTTTTTTAATAAATATGTCAACCCCAAAGAAAGCTACGAAAAGTTAATAAAATTATGCAGGCTGTCAGTCTGGTGGTTTGAATAGCCAACTTACCAGTCTTCAAAGTACCATGAAGAACACTCTCACCTCATGCCTTTCTATCTCTCTTTCTCCTTGTCTCTCAAACTGTATCTCATGTTCATGGCCTCTCCTCTTCCCACCAATGAGCTTTCATCTGATTCCAGACTCATTATGGCTCTGCACCAAGTTAGCCTTAAATCACACACCAGGGTCAACTTAATGTCTTATAAAAGACATTAACGGCCAAGTATTGGAATCACAATCAGGGTGCAGCCAGCATAATTTCACTGCAGGTACCTGAGGTAACAATATTCTTGAGTGACACTCTTGTGCTTACACACCCCTGAGCACCAAACCATCCACAATTTCCACTTCCTTAAACGAACAATACAATGCTATGCATTACCTCTCAAGTTTAGATGCTGTCTATCTGTCTCCTGAGGGAACAACTTAATCCCTCCATTTACAAGAATTGCTCCTCCACTGTCACTTTGTATTCTGAAGGTCCTCTGGCCACCTCCCAGCCTTCATGACCTCATTGCCTTTTTTTGTTAGCTTACCCTCATGTTTCCTAGAGAAATGCTCTCAGGTTCTCTTATGGCCACTGCTCAATTATCTCTTAATGCTTTCTGGAATACTAGCCATTAAGGAAAAGGTATACCATCCTGGAATAAAAGGGATCTTTCTTTTTGCTTCTGTGGTTCTCCCTTTTGTTTGAAAGTTTTTGGGACCCACCCTTGCCTTGTGCTTACATGCGGTGATTCTTTTGTCCCTAGCAAATGTTACCATTTAGAAGCTCTTTACACAACGTCACTAATATAAATTAAAGTAGCAGTCCTACAGTAGTACTAATCCCTAAGGGATTCTACTGATGACCTCACTCCATTTGAAGCATTCTCCTCTTTTCTGCTCCCTTTGTTCCATGCCCATTAACAGGTCTGCAATCCAATTTCATAAGTTACTGCTGACGCAAATAGCTTCTAGCTTCAGAATAAACCTTCAGCGTGGAGCAGAATGAAAGGCTTTTTGAAAGTTTAAGTAAATGTATGCTTGGCTTTTGTGTACCTCATTAGCCGACATGTCATAAATGTCTACAATCTGCTGCTCATGTATTTATAAGTGACTCTTCAGTTCCCACAGTACTAATGCTGACTCTGCTGTGCTGTCTGTCAACTCTTACTGCCAATCGATTCCCATGTATATCCCATTCATTGTTTTATATTCAAACTGGATGCCAGAACTCTTGCCAATTTTTTAATAGCTGCTGGATTTAACTGGAATTTGAATTACTGTCTTATCTGCGCTTCTTTTCTTGTGATGTTTTGTAGGATTGTTTGCTAGGTGACTTGTCCTCTAATGGCAATTGCTGTAAAAGGTTCTATTTTCCATGAACATTGATTTATTGTTTAGCTGAGCCCATTTATGCCAGGATAGGCTAGAAAATGAGAGTTTAACAAATTAATGTCTGCAATAGATTAACACCATGGAGCATTACTACTTCAGCAGTCTTTTGGCATTTTTGCATCTGACACACATGTTGAAAAATGTTGGCACTTTTTTTCTTTATCCACATGAAATGTAGTGATAAATGAAAATGGCATGTTTTGATACACATACAGTTTTGAGAAACTGACACTAAAATTCATTTTGCAGTAAATTTTCACAGTTGCTCACTGAAGAGTTTTTTTAGGGGGATTTTAAAGTATGTTTTAGGTCGAAAATATGGAATACTATTCCCAAAAGGCTTGCTAACACTTCCATATTTACCTGTGTTCTCTTCTGCAACTGCACAAAGCTTGTAATCTATACCACACTGGAAAAGTCATTTCTGTTTACACCTCTCGTTCACATGCCCATGGAGGAGTGCAGTATGTTTTTTAAAAATATGACCTGCTGCATATTTACCCAATGAAGACACACTAAAATGGCCACCAAGCACATTACTGTATTTTCTGCACAGGAAATTTAGTTGCCACTGCCAAAGAAATACATACCAATATGTAGCAACCGCCCTATCCTAGTTGAGGATATAAATACTTCTGGTGATGTTTATTTTCTCAGTACAGATATTTAAGTACTAAATAACAGGAAGAGGCATGTGAAATTTGTGCATGAAAATACTACCAGTCAAAAACTAAACACTTTTTTCCTTGTGTGAGAGGTAGTGAAATGCTGTTTATTTTGTGAACAATTTTGAGAAGTGAAACATTGAGTTTCACTGCAAATTCAATTTTATACAATTCACTTTAGTCATTGCTTCAATGGAAAAATTAATATTTTGTAGATGGAGCACTGTGAGATAAAGAAGTATTGAAAAGACTAAGCAAAGAATCATTTTAAAGACTGTTAACGAAATAGGGCGGCACGGTGGCGCAGTGGTAGCACTACTGCCTTGCAGTAAGGAGACCTGGGTTCGCTTCCCGGGTCCTCCCTGCATAGAGTTTGCATGTTCTCCCCGTGTCTGCTTGGGTTTCATCCGGGTGCTCAAGTTTCCTCCCACAGTCCAAAGACATTGTGGTACATGGCCGGCCGTTCATCCCGGCCAGTACCCCCAGGCCGCCAGATGGAGCCCTCCTTGCAGCATAGACATGCCCCGAATGCCAGCAGGGAATTATGGACAATGGACTTGTAATGCACAGCCCTGCTGGATACCATGGGGGCCAACAGGAGTCGCTGCAGGGAGGCCCAGAGACTATTTGCCATACGCCCAGGAAGTACGTCATAGTCACGTGGACAATGGGAACGATGTGCTTCCTGGGTGAAGAAAAGAAGGATTTTTATCTGACCCGGAAGTGTTCCAGGTCACATGAACAGAGAGGGTGAAACGCTTCCGGGTCAAGGGCTATAAAGGACTGTGGGAAATCCTAGACGGACGAGCTGAGTTGGGAGGCAGGGTGGCTAAGCGTCTGGGAGAGGAGGATTGTTATTTGTGATTGTTTATTGTTATTGGGAATTGTGGAGAGGAGTGTGATTTGTGCACTTATTATTATAATAAATAATAGTTATTTGGACTTTTACCTGGTGTCTGACGTGTGGTCTGAGGGTACAAGGGTGCGAGCAAACCCTAATCTGTTACAACATGCAGGTTAGGTGCATTGGCAATCCTAAATTGTTCCATGTGTGTGCACTGCAGTGGGCTGGTGCCCTGCCCGGGGTTTGTTCCTGACTTGCGCCCTGGGATTGGCTCCAGCAGACCCCCGTGACCCAGTGTTAGGATATAGCAGGTTGGACGATGACTGACTGACTAACTGGAAGAAAGAGACATTGAATCCAAAATTGTTACACAAAAGTCAAAATCAATGTAACACTAATAATTTTAGAACTGAGATTCCTTCAGCAAAATATTCACTCTTGAATCACATTTTGTTTTATAATAACCCAAAGTCTTGGATAATATAAGCTTACCCCTCCATTTTATATAGGAAAAATACATCACAGAGTTACGTGACCACAAACAGCCATAGCAATGCAAAACAAGATGGCAGCACCCGTGACAAGACATCACAAAATGGTGGCAAACTTGGTAAAACAAAAGATGAATATCAAAATAAATGTAATACAGGGATGCCAATCAAATTATGATAGTTGGAGGAGGAGTGAAGCCTAGTCCAGTAGTATTAGGCTTATGGCAAAAAACATTAAAAGAGTGTATGCCAGTCCATAACATGCACACGCACACTCACATGGGAAAATTTGGAATTGTCAGTCAACCTAACGTCCACAGCTAAAACAGGAGTAAACAAAGGAAAACCCACTAAGATTTTGAAAAAATAAAATATCCGCAACAATTTAACAGGATTTTTTTTCTTCCCAGCAAGTTTGTGGCAGCCAAACTTCCAACTGTGGAAGCTATTAAAATTCCAGCCCTCTTATTTCCAGAAAATAGGACTGTATCTTTCTTGTTCTGCTTACTAGTTATATTTTTTCACTAACACACTTCATGTGTTTATCCATGTTTACTCCAAACTATGTCAAGAAATGGGTCAGAGTTAGCTGACTGAGAGGAGATGTTTGACAAGCTTGTTTGAGTCACAGATGACTGCGCCGCTATAAAGTTACACAATTGCTGCACTGGAATTTTCTTGAGATATGGCAATCATTAATAAGCCTATCAGAAGAAACTGCCTAGGGTGACACAGATATACACATTTCATCTTAAAACTCCAATCTGAATCACCAGGACAACATTGTTCTGCCCCCATTCTATGAAATGAGTTTTCATTTCTTCTTCTACTTTGCCTTCAACTTTTTTAACCTTGGGCCTTTCAATATGCTCAGTGGTTGAATTTCTACATTTTCGCAAAACTGACTCCTTTCAGTGCATTCTTGCAGTCTTTCAGGCATATTGAAAATGACTATACTTTTAGCTCTTCCTATAAATTACACTTTAGATTAAATAATGACTAATTGACTGACTTGCTTTGGTAAGGTTGCATGTCCATAAATGAAATTGTTTTGTTGTTTGGCTAAAACACATATTATAATATGGTGGCACGGTGGCGCAGTGGTAGCGCTGCTGCCTCGCAGTTAGGAGACCCAGTTTCTCTTCACAGGTCCCTACGTGGAGTTTGCATGTTCTCCCCGTGTCTGTGTGGGTTTCCTCCGGGCGCTCCGGTTTCCTCCCACAGTCCAAAGACATGCAGGTTAGGTGGATTGGCGATTCTAAATTGGCCCTAGTGTGTGCTTGGTGTGTGTCCTGCGGTGGGTTGGCACCCTGCCCAGGATTGGTTCCTGCCTTGTGCCCTGGGACTGGCTCCAGCAGACCCCCGTGACCCTGTGTTCGGATTCAGCAGGTTGGAAAATGGATGGATGGACATATTATAATATGCACAATGAGTTTCTGTTTATAAAAGCTCTTGTTAATGTTTATTTATGGAATTCATGCTATTTCTTCAAAGTGTAGATCCTAAAATATGGTTTTGCCATTAAAAAATATAAAGGACCATGCTGATTATTTTTTATAGCCTTTTATATGTTATGAGCAGCCGTTCACTAGATTTTCAGATCCTAGTATAAGTGCTTGTGGCCTGTGAGACCTTTAAGTGAGTTGGTACGAGTAACAGTAAGTAGCACACAACCATGGAAGGCAAAGGAGAAGAAAGTATATAACAGTGTAGAGAGATAATAAATGTGATTTTTCAAGTGGTGATTAATTGTCTAGGGGTGTGTGAGGGTTGTTGTATTCAAATCCTAACTAGGTGAACACCAAGAGGCTTGTGAAGGTTTAATTCGGATAATAGCAGATATAAAGCAGTCCTGGTAGTCATGCATGTAGGACAAAAATCTTAGAAAAATGAAAATTATTGTATATGCAGGCAGTACTCAGTTGAAAACAACTGGTGTATGACAGTTTAATTCATCGTAGAGACAGGTGTATAAAAAGAGGAAACTAGGGTGCAATTTCAAGAACAATAGAGACAAAAATAGGTGAAGGAATTTGTTTTTGACAGAAGTGATTTTAATCTCAGTTCTCTTAGATTCATAACAAACTTGTTCCCAAAAAGCCCACTTCTACGAGAGATATTATCTTTCATGACCATAACAGGGTCATAGCTGGCCTGTGTTGTTTTTTAAAACATGGGAGAAGAGGCCAGATTAGAGAGTTAGAGGCAGGTGCTTCATTGTCAGATTGAAGACGAGGGCAGAAGGTTAACATGAGTCAAGGACATCAACTCAAAAATTAAATGAGACTAACTATTTCAAGAACTTTTTGGGGAATGTTTGGTGGTTCTTAATAGACAGGACTAAGAAATGCAGATAAACACTAGTAAGGAATTTCACCTAGTTTCTGGAATACAACAGGGTATCTCCCTGTACTTATTAGTAGAGTTGGGTTAGATCCATTTATCACCATTCCTGTACTGCCATGAGGAAAATGTGGTTCTTTATTAATAATAATGAACCAGAAGATGAAATGTTTGTCAAAAGCCCAGCCAAGTCCATTAACAAAAGCCATTCCAATTTGTTGTCAAGCCTAACACGAAAGCCAAAAACAATGACAAAGAATTCAAAGCACTAAGTCTATTGTATTGAGAGTTAAAAGCTAACCAGGCATAACTCTCAGCGAAGATGAAAGTTTCTGTCCAGAAATGCATATAACCAGGAAGCATTAAGCGTTCATCTTTGTACCAAGTCAACTATAATGTCATGTTACGACCTATAAAAATTGCTCCCTCTAACAACTATGATGTCATAGATCCCAATCTATCCATGGAAAAAAAAAATGGCATCAAGACACAAAATATTTGTAGACTTCCAAATAACTAATTTAGGAAAAAATGATTGTGAAAATCAAGTTCGGCAAGCTTGAAAACCACATCATAATGTTTAGAGGCTACTATTCCCAGTCTGTCAAGGTGAGATATTATCTTGAATTTATCTTCTGTAGTCACTTCTGTTTCCCTCATTATTCTCTTTCAAATGTTTTAGTTTTAAGTGGGAATTTATTACTACCTTTCATATTTTCTTAGGCCTGCCTTTGTTTCAGCTTATGTTAATTTGCAAAGTCATGACTTTTTATTGATCCACTCATCTTCATCTTTTCTCCACACATGTCCAAATCAACGTAAATAACTTTCCCACAATTCTTCTGCTACATCCTCCACATCAAACAGACTTTGAGTTTTACAACTTGTTCTGTGCACTCCCAGTGACACACCGTTAATCCACCTCAACATCCTCATCCGCATTAACTGTATAGCCACGACCTCATCACCTTTCATTGCTCATGTCTCACAAGCATACAGCATGGCTGGCTGCACACATGCTTTGAACACTTTGCCATTTATTTTAAGAGAAACTCCATGGGTTAGAAGCACTCCAGAGAATTCTCTAAATTTAGGCAATGCATATCTTATTCTTGCAGCAACAGCATTCTTACATCCCCTTACTACACTCAGAGTGTCCCCAAGGTAACAGAAAGTATCACAGACTTCATTGTTGAGGTCATCAGTAGCGAGTGACATGATTTTTGTACTCTTTAGGGTTATCTTTGCACTCCTCTTGCACACAAAATCATTTTTCAAGGCTCCTTTCCACTTTCAACCATAGATCATGCTTCAGAACCACAAATGGGTAGAAGAAAGTTGTGGTGGAATGATATTTTGTATACTCGTATTAATTGATAAATGTTTTGTAAGTCTTTATTTGTAAGTCACACAAAGCAAATATAATATTAGTGCATCTGGATTTCATTGATGAGAACAGCAATTCTTTGATGTCTAACTAACTAACCCCCATATGAAGACCATTAACCTACAGTAGCGGGCAAGCTTCAGCTAAACAAACGGTATCCACTAGTTGAGGGCAGGTGTGTGTGTGTCTGAAGTATGGCTGTTTGGGATTGGTTTTGAATTAGTAACCACTCTTTAACACAACACCCTATTATCCAAGTGTTTGGATAGAAAAGTATACATTTGGACGCTTTACCCTTCCCTCTCCCTGTCACACACCATGACCATGAAAAGAACACCACAATGAAGAACACAACTTAGTAGCCATTTTGAGACAGGCATACAGCCTGTCCTAAAGAAAGCTGACAAGAAATTATGAAATTGTCCAGAGATATACAAGTCTGTGTGCCGCCTGAAACTACACTTCTAGCATTTATCAGGTTGTATGGTTGCCAATATTCACATGTACTTTGCTTAATTATTATAATTTTATGAATATTATCAATAATACCTTATTAACATATGTAAGTTAACTCCTGCTTGTCCTTCTAATCTATGTAATTGCTTGAGATTGTAGATGTAGAATGGAAGGCGGGGAAAACTTATGTGAGGCATTCTGATAAAGTCTACACAATAAAGAATACAATAGGTGAAAGTACAGGTATAGTAATATAGGACTCTACCAAGACAAAACAACAGTCCAGGACAAAGTGTTCAATATAATGGAAAAAACAATAAAATAATGCAAAATCGTAATAGTTTTAGTTAGATTTAAATGCGTTCTGAGATACATTATAGGAAATAAATAAAAACCTTTAGGTAGAATTCACAAGATGTTCTTTTTATGAAATGTGACTATCTCAAGTTTTAGTCATCCATAGTGTGAACATACCTAACATGTCTACGTATGATTTGAACCTGCTGAGTCTCAATGAATTTAAGCATTACTTGAATAAACTAACTGTTTAAATAAGACAATAGACAAGCAGGGTAATAGTTCAGAGCTGTACTATATAGTAATGTTAAAAAAATTGTCAAAAAGCAAAAAATGATTCATGAAATAAAATGTAATCTTGAAATTAATTAAGTTAGCATAGTATCAATAGTACTTTCTAAATAGCTTGATGTTGATGTTACTGAGAAAAATGAAGATCCTCCTAAAACATGGAATTAAACAGAAATACAGTGTCATGCCTGTCATTAACCACAGTCATGTGTCAAACGTGCTTTGAAAGTGTGTGTGGTTGTATTTCTGTCACATATCTTTCAAATCTAACTACATGCTAATATAATTAGAGAAATGCAAAAGCTAACATGAATTATTAAAGTCAACTGTCACCAGAGAGAGAATGCTCAGGACCCAGTGCTTCTCTGTTTCATGTCTTCACACAGATGGACCACAAATTTAGGAAGCAGTTGCTTACTGACTTGGAGGACATTTCTAGCCTTTCCACTTGAGAACCTGAGACACTGAGTGACCCTGTGATATCTGGAGGCTTATCCTTGACCAGCAAGGCTGAGAAAACCTGATATTGTGTAATATAATACCCCACCCAGTTGCAGCAAAAATCCAGCTTACTCACTAGGGAAGAAGGATTTGTCCTTTAGCACAATTGAATGTCACTGTCACGGAGGATCTTTAGGTGAGAAGGATGGGCCTTATTGCCAAGTTCCCTTTTAGAATGAAGAAAGAAGTGGAAATACAACCCCTATGTTGACTCTAGGAGGTAGAATTGAATAGCTTGTATTAAGCAATGATTTAAATAGTTTAAACTTGAAAATTACACTGTTTGTAAGAGTGAAAGTGGTTTGTAGGTTATCCTTTTAAACTTTTATTTAAAAACTTTATGATGAATCCTTATCAGTGCAGGTGTCATTCACTGTCTTGTCATTTATACCACATTGCTAATTAGCAGAAAGTTAGGAACAAAGTGACTGAATCTTTATAATCAGCTAAATTAAAAACATAATGAAATGATGTAAATGGAATCACCTGCTGTGCACCTAAAAAAGTAATAGTATTCGATTCTGAATTTCAAGGAGTAAAACACACATGTTGATAATTTTTGGGGGTGTGGATGGAGAGTTTAGATGTGACATCTAATTAAATAAGAAGATCAATAAAAGGCAGAATGCAAATTGAGTAACCGATTGGATTGCCTTTCCCATTAGTTTGTCCTCGCTTTCTAAAGGGGTGTTCGTTACTTATTTATCACATTCTAACCCTGGAAAATCAAGCTGGTGGTTTCTCTAAGATAAGGCAGACCTCACATGCTCAAGCTTTAAGCCATGTTTATTTAACCCTTTAGTTACCTTCAGGCCTTTTCCTTATGTTTTAATAATTCATTGTTACAATTTCATTTAAGTATTGTGATAGACGACCAGGGTCCCGGTCAGGATGCCCTTTTGAGGAGTGGACATATCACCAGTAGTACCTCTCCCAGGACACGAGATGGCAGCCCACCACTTTACCAGTTGTACACTGTGTGTGCTGTGCTGAATTGAAAACGAAGAATAAACGTCTGTTCTTTTGGGACATTGTTGGTCTGTGTGTCTGACTGTGTACAGGCTTCCTTTACAGTATATACTGTAATAATTTATAAAGATTATATATATTCTCTAAAAATTACAAAGCAGATGCAGCAAAGGCCTGACAAAGTATCACTAGGGTGGAAACTCAGCACTTGGAGATGGCCTTGGGTTCCAGACTTCAAGCAGTCATTAGCTGTAATGGATTTTCTACCAAATATTGAAAATGATCATTATATTCACGATTATGTCAGTTTGTCCAAATACTTTAGAGCTCCTGAAAATAGGATGACCATTTATAAAAAATTCATTCCTAAATGGCTCATATGATATTTTTGGGAAACCCCTTAAATTAAAGTTGAAAACCTAAACTTCAGTCACATAATGATCACGCTATTTCAAATCCATTGTGGTGGCATACAGAGCCAAAATTATGAAAATTGTGTCACTGTCCAAATACTTATGGATCTGACTGTATTTCAGCTTTACACTTCATGCTGATAACCTTTGCAGGTTTTATCCAGATTTTTCATTTAAACAGTGCTTACAAATTTCTTTTTTATTTTAAATTTGAAAAATATTTTAATGAGCTATCTCAACACACATTAGTCATGAAACTACAAGGGGCGTAGGTTGTCATACCTGCAGCAATCTGGTTGACAGTGCTTTTTCACCTCTCTTCGAGTCCACCACAAGGTGTCATGTCATTTTGTAACCTGCTTAATTCAGACCAGGGGACACCGATGGTTCTGGAGTGTAATCCAGCTAGCATAGGGCACAAGGCAGGAACAAACTCTGGACAGGGCATCAGCCCATTGCAGGGCAAGTACACACAAACACAGAATGGGGCTAATTTAGCTTCGACAATTCACATAACCTGCGTGTCTTTGGACGGTGGGGGGACACTGGCGCACCACGAAAATACCTGTGCAGGCATGAGAAGAACATGAGAACCCTGGTCTCTTTACTGTGAAGCAGCAGTGCTACCACTGCCAGCCCACCACAAGTTGTTTTGTTTTACTTACACGATTTAAAACATTTTAACCATGTCACTTACTTTATTCCAGTTTGCAAACCCATCATATCTTGAGATATTCCACACAAAAGTGGTGTCTCCTGCAAACAAATCTACATGTGAAATGAATTGGCGTGCAACAAACACAGAAGTCTATGATAAAAGACAACCCTCTGGAGCTTCACTGCATGCTTGCAGTCAGCAAGGAAATTTAATAGCCAATAACAGAAGGACCGATTGATATCCAAATCTGCTAGTTTATCTAATGGATAAGTAAATTGAGTAATTGTGGTAAAATTAAGGGGTGGCCGATGAACAGGTTGTAACTTAAGTTCCAGGTCCAAGTTTTTTATGAAGCCAAAATGATACTGTGGCCTCCACTGATCTTCTCTGCATACTCTATAACTAAACTGGTATTAGACCAAGTATATAGCTCTGCATCCTATCATAATGACAAATGTCAAGGTAACAGCCACTGAGATGGTAAACAATGGATGTCTTTGGATTAGTTATTATGGTATCCTCCATTAAACATGGTGCTAAGTAGAAATGGCAATACATTTAAATGTAATTTTGGATACTTGCACATGATTCACAAGGGCACTTACATTTGTGATTGAGTGTGTGTGTGTGTCTAATTCTGTCTCTTCCACCTAGGATAAATGTTTGCATAACCTCTCCCGCTTCTAAACTGGGCCAAACATTTGAACCAACAGAGCCTTCCTTTTTAGGAATAAAATCCTAGACATTTCACACTTTCTTTTCCCAATACCAGAGAGATTTTCTCACACAGCTGTGAACCATGTGCTCTACAAAAATGTCTTGGTGATATCAAATCATTTCATTGATGTTTAATTTATTGCACCAGTCACCAGGACCATGCATTATATCTGCCATCTGATTAGCCTGGCAGTGTAGTCATTTAGGCAGCAGAGAAATGTCTAAATTGTTTGTATTTTCTATTTCTGTGCACAAAAAAGAAGAGAACAAAATACACGCATCTGTCTAATTTCTTGAAAATCTCATGCTGCTATTATATTGCTTTCTGAAGAGATAAACTTTGAATAAGCAGATTGAGGTTGCCAGATGAGCCATTCTGGTTCCTAATTGTAAGGAAATACTGATCTATTTCAGCAGCTACAATATGCCATCAATTTGCCCCAAATTGCATGATAACTCTCAGCTAAAGTCATGAAAAACTACACACTTGAAACATGCAAGGATTCCAACAGTAGTGGAAAGACAACCATGTGAATATGAATGCAGCATCTGAAATGCGGCAGCTAATTAAAAGTTGATGTGCGTTTACTACCTTTCTCTGTTTTGTTCATGGAGTTTGTTTGTGGTCAAGATATGGTTTATTTCATAAGTAGCCAAGATTAGAGATAAAAAAATAGGCAATAATTATATCTTTCAGTAGAGTTTGCCTGAATTTTATGAATTACATGATGTTAAAAAAGTAATTACTGATACAAATGCAAAGGCAATGAGAGAAAGAGAAATGCAATATATACGGTGGGCTCAGAAAGTATTCAGACCCCTTCACTTTCTCTACATTTCGCTGTGTTGCAGCCTTGAGCTAAAATGATTTCAATTCTTTTTTTTCTACATAAAGCACCACTCAATACCCCAGAATGACATGTTCCCAAATTTATTAAAAATATAAAAAGTGAAATCTCACATTGACACAAATACTCAGAAGTATTACCACCTTTGATAGCGATTACAGCTTGGTGTCACGCACATGCACATTGGAGACAGCTGAAGGGCTCAAGTGACTGTAATTGTACTACCACATCAGGGGTTGGCATTGTGTTTTAATGCCTTTCTGTCTTTTCTTCCAGATGATCCATCCACTTGGACCCATCTCTTCCTGTCCAGGGGACTGGAAACTGGAGGATCCACCATCTTAGCCAGTTCAATATTGAACTCATCTCTGTGAAGACCTTTTTCAATTGCTTATTTGATTTTCACTTTCAAAGCTATATAGAGTGGTGAGTTGGACACCAAACCTTTTTGATTGTCTTGTCAATCTCTTACACTGGACTCTTCCTGGAGACTTCCTGGGTATAACACAACAACCTTCATACACCTGGATTTTGGGATTTTGTGCCATTCTTCTATGCAGATCCTTTCAAGCTCTGTCAGGTTGAATGGAGACCAACAGTGGACAGCTATTTTCAGGTCACTCCAAAGATGTTCAAATGGATTCAAGTCCAGACTCTGGTTGGGCAACTCAAGAACATTCACAAGGCACTCCTGTGCTGTCTTTGGTTTCTGCTTAGGGTCATTATCCTGTTGGAAGGTGAATCTTTGAACCAGTCCGAGGTCTGGAGCGCTCTGGTTTTCATTAAATATATCTCTGTACTTTGCTGTATTTTATCTAGTCTTTCAGCAACCCCACAGCATGATGCTGCCACCACCCTGCTTTACTGTTGGAATGGCATTGCACAGGTGATGAGCGGTGCTTGTTTCCTTTATATATGATGCTACTCTTGGTTTTATCATACCAGAGAATCTTATTTTTTACAGTTTGAGAGTCCATTAGATGCCTTTTCACAAACTCCAAAAAGGGCTTTCATATGTCTTTACTGAAGAGAATCTGTTATTATACCCAGATAGGTGGAGTGTTGCAGTATTCTGGAAGTTTCTCCTGTCTCTACAGATTCTATGAAGATCACCCAGAGTGGCCATTTGACTCTTAGTCACCTGTCTTACCATGACCCGTCTCATACATTTGCTCAGTTTGGCCAATCAGTCAACACTAGGAAGACTCATGGTTGTTCTAAACAACTTTTATTTTGGAATTATGGAGGCTACTTTGTTGCCTTTCCCTGAGCATTGCCTCAACACAATTCTGTCTTTAAGCTCTGCAGGCAATTCCATCTACTTAATGGTTTGGTTTTTGCTCTCATATACATTGTCAACTGTGGGACTTTCAACAGATAGGTGTGTGCCTTTCCTATTCATGTCCAATCAATTGAATTGACCACAACTGGACACAAGGTTTAGAAACATCTCAATAATGATCAATAGAATGGAATGCACTTGACCCAAATTTCAAGTGCAACAGCAAAGAGTCCGAATATGTGCATCAATAGAATAGTTCAGTTTTGTTTAAAAAAAATGTTGCTTAATGTTGGTAAAAATTAATTTAAACAGTTTTTGGAAAAGGCTGCAACATAACAAAATGTGAAAAAAGTGAAGAGGTCTGAATGCTTACTTGAGGTGTTGGGTGGCATTAGTGTCATACTGGGAGAGGAAAGCCAGAAAATATGCTTTTTATATGTCCACAAGAGACAGTCTGTCCTCAACATCCTCTCCTTTAAAGTCCAGCATGAATAGCAGAACATGACATCTGTAGAACATGAACTGGACAGTTGAGGAGTCTTCTTGGGGGTAATGTATTGACAGCAGAGTGTACACAAAGGTGCGAAAAGCAGAATGGCCTGTTTGAATGAACCTCTGTCAAGCCAACACAATGTCAGGCTATAGAGAGACAGTCTTCACCAACACATTTATCAGAATAATCTCCTTGCCTTTTTTGGCCTTCAGCATTAGATAATGCACAGGTATCTGCAGGGCTTGATTTTCATAGATCTGATTCTAAGACTGACCTGTGGCAAGACAGATTGATATTTGAAAGGTCAAAGTGATAACATTGGAAATTTTATCCTGGTACACAAAAAAGTCAAAGCAATAGGTGTTGCTAATGTGATCAGGAACATAATTTCAGTTGATTGTGGTTCATTTGAAGACAAAGGAAAAATACAATGGACAACAACAATATGATGCTGCTTGAACACTTTTTGTGTATCTTATGGATTCTGGCCTGCACATTACACCAATCGCCTTTAAATTTCCCCATCACATACCATTTTATTGCAATCAGCTATTGTGATTTCCTGTTATATTTTAAATATACATTTACAGTACAACAACTACAACTGGAATATCTGTGGTGATCTAAAAATAGTGGTGCTGCTACAAGGAATGCAGCTTAGATATATCAGGTACCGCTGTTTCATCATTTTGCTATACAGTCTCATTACATTAAAACAACTGGCATCTGTAAGCATTTGGTTCCTGTGGCGGCTGGTGAAAAAATCTATCTATTATATAGTGCCTTTCATATCTATTTGTCTATCTATCTGGTCATTCTGCCTGCTCTTGTAGTCCTCATCACACTCTCAATACACATCTTGGCCTGTCCAGTACTATACCCATAGGACAAATCCAGGCTAGTATTTATTATACCCTTTCCACCATGCTTCTCAATCTAATGCCAGCTTTGCCATTTCTACTGTTCTCCAAAACATTATTCTGAGACATCTGCAGTCCCCTTATTCTTCCCATAACTTGCCCTATAGATGTGAAAAGAAACAGGTGCACCTACCACCCAAATTTTATACTATACCTTTCTCTAAATTGCCCAATCCTCAGCAAACTTGCCCAGTTCCCCATTCTGTCAAAACCAACACCATAATGTCCACACTCCCAACTCCATAATCTTACAATAACATGGACTTCCATCTGTCCTTTAACACATTGATAACATACATTCAATTCAATCTTATTCTGCCTCTGCCAATAGAGTGGCCAGCTTTTGGCCAAGTCCACTGTATTGTATAAATCTACATCATACATTCACTAGTTCTCTGATTTTTCTCAAGTCTCATTTCAGTTTATCATTTACTACTTCCACAGAGTAATTCCCACCCTAATTTTATTATACGCTTACTGCATGTCTGCCCAGTCCGATGCAAGTTTGCCAGGTTTACCTTACCTTGGCACAAATTCACATTGTAAGACCCACATCTTTAAACATAACTCACCTCCAACCTATCTTGTATTACATCCACAGGACAAGCCCATCCTAAATCATTTTCTACCTTTACGTTCAGGATACCTATATTTCATTGAACGTAAATTTTGCCCACCTTTCCTTCAGGCTTGAAAATTTCTCGATGACTTTCAAATTTAAACTGAGTCATTTCAGTAAGCCTGCCAAAAACTGTAGCCTCATACTAATGTCTAGATAAGTGTTTCCCACCTTTTTTTCTGTAGTGGCACACTTTTTGTAACCAAAATCATCTCAAGGCACACCACTACTTTACTAACCACAAACACATATAAGGTATATTACACTTACTCTATTGCCTGAAGGGGCAGGACTACCAGAGAAACCAGTAAAAAAGGAGAACCAAGATCAGCATTTGCAACATGGCACTCAGTGAGCACTTTGGTGGCACCTCCAAGGCGCTTCACCTTTTGCCCACCCCACTCTGCCTCAGAGGCAACTCGTATGCCCACTATCCACCAGCCCTGTGAGGCTCGCTGGTGACCACACACCCAGGGAAGATAGACTCTAGCAGCTAGGAGACATGTCCATAGTGCTCTAACATGGTGATTGTGGAGCTGCTTCTATGCCAGCTTCTCTAAGTAGAAAAATCCTCCTCAGACAAGTCTCGAAAACCTACAGAGCATGTGCGGGAAAAAGTCAGTGTGTAAGCTGGTCCTTGATTACTTGTCTGCTGCTGAATTCAAAAACCAGGATGGTCCGGTCCATGCTCCTTTATCTTCTTTTTTTCTTCAAGTGAACAATTTATGAGGGGGTATTTCATTAAGGGCAGTTCAACAAACCACCAATGATGAAAGAAAACTTTGGACAACGTTTTCCCTTGCCCGGACACGGGTCACCGGGGCCCCCCTCTGGAGCCAGGCCTGGAGGTGGGGCTCGATGGCGAGCGCCTGGTGGCCGGACCTGCACCCATGGGGCTCGGCCGGGCACAGCCTGAAGAGGTAACGTGGGTCCTCCTCCCCACGGGCTCACCACCTATGGGAGGGGCCAAGGAGGTTGGGTGTAGTGTGAGTTGGGTGGTGGCGGAAGGCGGGGACCTTGGCGGTCTGATCCTCGGTTACAGAAACTGGCTCTTGGGACGTGGAATGTCACCTCTCTGAAGGGGAAGGAGCCTGAGCTAGTGCGCGAGGTCGAGAGGTTCCGGCTAGATATAGTCGGACTCACCTCGACGCACAGCTTGGACTCTGGAACCAATCTCCTTGAGAGGGGCTGGACTCTCTACCACTCTGGAGTTGCCCCCAGTGAGAGGCGCCGAGCAGGTGTGGGCATACTTATTGCCCCCCGACTTGGAGTCTGTGCGTTGGGGTTTACCCCGGTGGACGAGAGGGTGGCCTCCCTCCGCCTTCGGGTGGGGGGAAGGGTCCTGACTGCTGTTTGTGCATATGCGCCGAACAGCAGTTTGGAGTATCCACATTTTTTGGAGTCCCTGGAGGGGGTGCTAGAGGGTGTACCTTCTGGGGACTCCCTCGTTCTGTTGGGAGACTTCAATGCTCACGTGAGCAATGACAGTGAGACCTGGAAGGGCGTGATTGGGAGGAATGGCCCCCCCCAATCTGAACCCGAGCGGTGTTTTGTTATTGGACTTCTGTGCTCGTCACGGATTGTCCATAACGAACACCATGTTCAAGCATAGGGGTGTTCATATGTGCACTTGGCACCAGGACACCCTAGGCCTCAGTTCGATGATCGACATGTCTTGGACACTCGGGTGAAGAGAGGGGCGGAGATGTCAACTGATTACCACCTGGTGGTGAGTTGGCTTCGATGGTGGGGGAAGATGCCGGTCAGGCCTGGTAGGCCCAAACATGTTGTGAGGGTCTGCTGGGAACGGCTGGCAGAGTCCCCTGTCAGAAGTAGCTTCAACTCCCACCTTCGGCAGAACTTCGACCACATCCCGAGGGAGGTGGGGGACATTGAGTCCGAATGGGCCATGTTCCGTGCCTGTATTGCTGAGGTGGCTGACCGGAGCTGTGGCCGCAAGATGGTCGGTGCCTGTCGTGGCGGCAATCCCCGAACCCGTTGGTGAACACCGGCGGTGAGGGATGCCGTCAAACTGAAGAAGGAGTCCTATAGGACCTTTTTGTCCTGTGGGTCTCTGGAGGCAGCTGATAGGTACCAGCAGGACAAGCGGAATGCGGCTTCGGTGGTTGCTGAGGCAAAAACTCAGGCATGGGAGGAGTTTGGGGAGGCCATGGAGAATGACTTTCGAACGGCTTCGAGGAGATTCTGGTCCACCGTCCGGCGTCTCAGGAGGGGAAGCAGTGCAGCGTCAACACCATATATGGTGGGGATGGTGCGCTGCTGACCTCGACTCGGGACGTTGTGGGTCGGTGGGGGGAGTACTTCGAAGACCTCCTCAATCCCACTAACATGCCTTCCAATGAGGAAGTAGAGCCTGGGGACTCTGAGGGGGGCTCTCCCATCTCTGGGACTGAGGTCGCCGAGGTGGTCAAAAAACTCCTTGGTGGCAGGGCCCCGGGGGGTGGATGAGATACGCCCGGAGTTCCTCAAGGCTCTGGATGTTGTAGGACTGTCTTGGTTGACACGTCTCTGCAACATCGCATGGACATCGGGGACAGTGCCTCTGGATTGGCAGACCGGGGTGGTGGTCCCCCTCTTTAAAAAGGGGGACCGGATGGTGTGTTCCAACTACAGAGGGATCACACTCCTCAGCCTCCCTGGAAAAGTCTATTCGGGGGTTCTGGAGAGGAGGGTCCGTCGGATAGTCGAACCTTGGATTCCGGAGGAACGGTGTGGTTTTCGTCTTGGTCGCGGAACAGTGGACCAGCTCTACACCCTTAGCAGAATCCTAGAGGGTGCATGGGAGTTTGCCCAACCAGTCTACATGTGTTTTGTGGACTTGGAAAAGGCATTTGACCGTGTCCCTCAGGGAACCCTGTGGGGGGTGCTCCGGGAGTATGGGGTACCGGAGCCCCTGATAAGAGCTGTTCGGTCCCTGTACAACCAGTGTCAGAGCTTGGTCCGCATTGCCGGCAGTAAGTCGTGCCCATTTTCAGTGAGAGTTGGATTCCACCAGAGCTGCCCTTTGTCACCGATTCTGTTCATAACTTTTATGGACAGAATTTCTAGGTGCAGCCAGGGTGTTGAAGGGGTCCGGTTTGGTGGACTCAGGATTGGGTCACTGCTTTTTGCAGATGATGTTGTCCTGTTTGCTTCATCAGGCCGTGATCTTCATCTCTCTCTGGATCGGTTCACAGCTGAGTGTGAAGTGGCTGGGATGAGAATCAGCACCTCCAAATCCGAGACCATGGTCCTCAGCCAGAAAAGGGTGGAGTGCCCTCTCAGGGTTGGGGGAGAGATCCTGCCCCAAGTGGAGTAGTTCAAGTATCTTGGGGTCTTGTTCACGAGTGAGGGAAGATGCAGTGATGCGGGCTCTGCATCGGTCTGTCGTGGTGAAAAAAGAGCTGAGCCGTAAGGCGAGGCTCTCAATTTACCAGTCGATTTACATTCCTACCCTCACCTATGGTCATGAGCTATGGGTAGTGACTAAAAGAACGAGATCGCGAATACAAGCGGCTGAAATGAGTTTCCTCCGCAGGGTGTCTGGGCTTTCCCTTATAGATGGGGTGAGAAGCTGAGTCATCCGGGAGGGGCTCAGAGTAGAGCCGCTGCTCCTCCGCATCGAGAGGAGTCAGATGAGGTGGCTCGGGCATCTGATAAGGATGCCTCCTGGACGCCTCCCTGGTGAGGTGTTCCGGGCACATCCAACCGGGAGGAGGCCCCGGGGAAGACCCAGGACACGCTGGAGGGACTATGTCTCTCAGCTGGCCTGGGAACGCCTTGGGATTCTCCTGGAAGAGCTGGAAGAAGTGGCCGGGGAGAGGGAAGTCTGGGCCTCTCTGCTTAAGCTGCTGCCCCCGCGACCCGAACCCGGATAAGCGGAAGAGGATGGATGGATGGATGGTATTTCATTGAAGAAATAACCGATTTTTCTTTGATATCTGAAGTTCCACTTGAAGTTGCCATATCCCTGAAGTCGTGCTCGCTCATCTGTAGTTAAGTTAATGATGGGTGTGAACTGTGAACCATTGATGTGAACTTGAAATAGCATGCCAACGACTGTCCAGTCACATTAGATGAAACAAACCCAAAACAATACTAATTTCCTGACAATAAATGTGGGAGAGTCATAGAGCTGCGTCCCAGGAAAAATCTGAAAGCAACCAATTAAAGGGCAGCCTCGGTCACATGCTTGCCAAAAAATCAAGGACTTATATACACTTTCATTTCACCAGGGCCGTTCACTCAGGAAATATACATTTTCACAAAGAAATTAAACAAATGCAAGACGGAACCAATTTTTTAATGGATGGTGACATGTGCTGACACCAGGTTGTTGTGCAAGTAAACAAATTTATTTCATGATTATTTCACATTACCTAATTAATTTAAGTAGAGTTTTTAAATATTTCGGTGGTGGAGGGTGGTGCCCCAGCACCCTACATTACAAACCGCCACTAGTTCCAGGGTACATATCCTACATGGTGACTCAACAAAGGTATTTTTGCCTCCTCTTCATATAAAACCTGGACTGATGTAGTACGGTTTACCCCTGTCCTGACTGTCAAAGTGATTGTCAAAGACAGTTGATTTGGACCACAGCATAGACAAGGTCTACCTGTCATCTGGCAGACTGGGAGTTGCATATTTCCAATAAACTGCAATGAGAGCAATACCTAAAACTTCTGAAACCAGGGAACTGCTAGGATTAGCAGTTTTTCTGTGGGGTTCCCCACACAAAATTAACATATGTGCTTATTTTTTGGTTTTTCAACCCAAGAATTAATGGAAATGAGGCTTTTCATTTCAAGACATTTTGAGAAGAGCCAAGCAAAATGACACCTTTTATTGGCTAACTAAAAAGATTACAATATGCAAGCTTTCGAGGCAACTCAGGCCCCTTCTTCAGGCAAGATGTAATACAGAAACTGAAGTTTCCTGTGTTTATATCCACACACTAGGACAAGAAACAACAATGGTAAATCTTTAAAGGAAAAATCTTAAATGTAAAAAATTAATAGGTTCACTCAGGCTAAGATTAATTTAACAAGAGAGAGAAAAACGATGTATGGTCAAGAGATTTTTGGATAAGATAACTGTCCAACAAAGTCCTTTGAAGTCTGTGATGAGTTTTTCAAAACAATATGGGTCTGTAGTCAGGTTATCTGTGTCAGTCTGAGAGATGCAAACAGTCCTCATACCTGGCCATAAAACTCTTGTCTCTATTCAAGCCATGCTGTAATGTATTAAATTTTAACATGAGCTTAACTTCCCATTCTTTTCTCTCTTGCTGTGTTTTGAAGTTGCCCATAAGCACTGTGACTTTAAAGTCCCTCTCACAGTGTCCATGGCTGTTGAAGTGGGCCGCTACAGGAACATCTGTGTTGCCATGTTTAATGTGGAATCTGTGCAAATTCATTCTCTGACGGAGTGTTTGTCCAGTTTCTCCCACATAGAGTGCAGTGTCAGGACATTTCATGCAGAGAATTAGGTAGACAACATTGGATGATCTGCAGGAAAATGATCCCTTTATGTGATGTTCAAGTCGGCAGTGTGGTATAACTATACGGTCTGTATTGTAGATGTGGGCACACGTTTTACATCTTTTCTGTAGGCAGGGAGATGTGCCATTTGCTGTCATTTCATTTAGGGAGCTTCGGACAATAAGTTGCTGAAGGTTTGGTGGTTGTCTGTATGCCAGGAGGGGAGGTTCAGGAAATACACTTTTCAGTGTTTGGTCGCTGTTTAGCATTGGCTGAAGTTCTTTTATAATTTTTCGAAGTGTTTCAAGATGTGGGTTGTAGGTGACAACAAGGGGGATGCGGTTCTTGTTGTCTTTGTTTTTATATTCCAGAAGGTTGTCTCTGGGTATGGCAGTAGCTCTTCTTATTTGAGTGTCTGTTGTTTTGGGGGTATAACCTTGTTTGATGAAATCTTGTCTGAGCTCCTGCAGTTGTTGATCACGGTCTATCGGGTCTGAGCAAATACGATTGTATCGAATTGCTTGGCTAAAAATAATGGAGTGCCTTATATGCTTGGGGTGGAAGCTGTCACTTCTTAGGTAGGTTCGTCTGTCTGTTGGTTTGTGAAAAACAGAAGTTACAAGGGTGTTGTTTTTTAGTTGAACAGTGGTGTCAAGGAAGCTGACTTCTGTTTTTGAGTAATTCAGCTTCAGCTTTATGTTGGGGTGAAAAGAATTATATTCATTATGAAATTGGAGGAGGTCCTTCTCACTGGCAGTCCAGATTATGAAGATGTCATCTATGTAACGGAGATATAACATTGGTTTTATGATGCACATTGTCATGAAATCTTCCTCCAATTTTGCCATAAATAGGTTTGCATAGTGAGGTGCAAAACGACAGCCCATTGCAGTCCCCATTTGTTGTAAGTAGCAATCTTGTCCAAAAGAGAACAGATTATGTGTCAGAGTGAATTTTATCATTTCTATTACTGACTTTGTGGGTAAATCATGTTGTCTGAGGTACGTTTCACATGCCAATATGCCATCATCGTGGGGGATGTTTGTGTACAGAGCCTCAACATCCATTGTGGCCAGTAAGGTTCCCTCAGGTAAGGGGCCTAAAGCAGACAGTTTTTTTAAGAAGTCAGTGGTGTCCTGGATGTAGCTGGTTGTGTTGCGGGCGAGGGGTTTAAGAATGTGTTCCACCCAGCCTGAAACCTTTTCTGTCAGGGAGCCAATTCCTGAGATGATAGGCCTTCCTGGGTTCCCTTCTTTGTGGATTTTGGGAAGCATGTAGAAGTAACCCATTTTGGGGTTATCAGGAATTAAACTGTTTACATGATCCCTGATGTCAAGAGGAAAGCTACTTACTATCTTTTTTAGTTCCTTTTTGTAGAGATCTGTTGGGTCTTCTTGCAGTTTGTGATAATGCATAGTATTGGACAATTGTCTTTGTGCCTCCTGTATATAATCTCCTCATACACACCAAATGAAGCAGAGATTTCAGTACTTACAAAGGGACTCTCATATTGTCCTGCAAAGCCCATTGACAACATCAGACTCTGCAGTGATATGGAAGAATTCTTCAGAAAACTCAGACTAAAAGAATTTTTCCACAAGAAAGAAAACGGCAACACACAGGAACCAACAACAAGCAGCTACAACAACCCCACCAGTAAATCCACATGGACACCAGAAGCTGGCAGAAACTCCACCCTGGATAACTACATAGACTGCTTCCGACAGAGAGTAAAAACAGGGATCTTAAACAGGCAGCAAAATCGGACAGAAAACATTACTGGGGATGAGCGGAGAGCCATTCATTCACTAAGGGAAAATACAGAAATCATTATCAAACCAGCAGACAAAGGGGGTGCTTTAGTCATCATGAACACATCAGATTATATACAGGAGGCACAAAGACAATTGTCCAATACTATGCATTATCACAAACTGCAAGAAGACCCAACAGATCTCTACAAAAAGGAACTAAAAAAGATAGTAAGTAGCTTTCCTCTTGACATCAGGGATCATGTAAACAGTTTAATTCCTGATAACCCCAAAATGGGTTACTTCTACATGCTTCCCAAAATCCACAAAGAAGGGAACCCAGGAAGGCCTATCATCTCAGGAATTGGCTCCCTGACAGAAAAGGTTTCAGGCTGGGTGGAACACATTCTTAAACCCCTCGCCCGCAACACAACCAGCTACATCCAGGACACCACTGACTTCTTAAAAAAACTGTCTGCTTTAGGCCCCTTACCTGAGGGAACCTTACTGGCCACAATGGATGTTGAGGCTCTGTACACAAACATCCCCCACGATGATGGCATATTGGCATGTGAAACGTACCTCAGACAACATGATTTACCCACAAAGTCAGTAATAGAAATGATAAAATTCACTCTGACACATAATCTGTTCTCTTTTGGACAAGATTGCTACTTACAACAAATGGGGACTGCAATGGGCTGTCGTTTTGCACCTCACTATGCAAACCTATTTATGGCAAAATTGGAGGAAGATTTCATGACAATGTGCATCATAAAACCAATGTTATATCTCCGTTACATAGATGACATCTTCATAATCTGGACTGCCAGTGAGAAGGACCTCCTCCAATTTCATAATGAATATAATTCTTTTCACCCCAACATAAAGCTGAAGCTGAATTACTCAAAAACAGAAGTCAGCTTCCTTGACACCACTGTTCAACTAAAAAACAACACCCTTGTAACTTCTGTTTTTCACAAACCAACAGACAGACGAACCTACCTAAGAAGTGACAGCTTCCACCCCAAGCATATAAGGCACTCCATTATTTTTAGCCAAGCAATTCGATACAATCGTATTTGCTCAGACCCGATAGACCGTGATCAACAACTGCAGGAGCTCAGACAAGATTTCATCAAACAAGGTTATACCCCCAAAACAACAGACACTCAAATAAGAAGAGCTACTGCCATACCCAGAGACAACCTTCTGGAATATAAAAACAAAGACAACAAGAACCGCATCCCCCTTGTTGTCACCTACAACCCACATCTTGAAACACTTCGAAAAATTATAAAAGAACTTCAGCCAATGCTAAACAGCGACCAAACACTGAAAAGTGTATTTCCTGAACCTCCCCTCCTGGCATACAGACAACCACCAAACCTTCAGCAACTTATTGTCCGAAGCTCCCTAAATGAAATGACAGCAAATGGCACATCTCCCTGCCTACAGAAAAGATGTAAAACGTGTGCCCACATCTACAATACAGACCGTATAGTTATACCACACTGCCGACTTGAACATCACATAAAGGGATCATTTTCCTGCAGATCATCCAATGTTGTCTACCTAATTCTCTGCATGAAATGTCCTGACACTGCACTCTATGTGGGAGAAACTGGACAAACACTCCGTCAGAGAATGAATTTGCACAGATTCCACATTAAACATGGCAACACAGATGTTCCTGTAGCGGCCCACTTCAACAGCCATGGACACTGTGAGAGGGACTTTAAAGTCACAGTGCTTATGGGCAACTTCAAAACACAGCAAGAGAGAAAAGAATGGGAAGTTAAGCTCATGTTAAAATTTAATACATTACAGCATGGCTTGAATAGAGACAAGAGTTTTATGGCCAGGTATGAGGACTGTTTGCATCTCTCAGACTGACACAGATAACCTGACTACAGACCCATATTGTTTTGAAAAACTCATCACAGACTTCAAAGGACTTTGTTGGACAGTTATCTTATCCAAAAATCTCTTGACCATACATCGTTTTTCTCTCTCTTGTTAAATTAATCTTAGCCTGAGTGAACCTATTAATTTTTTACATTTAAGATTTTTCCTTTAAAGATTTACCATTGTTGTTTCTTGTCCTAGTGTGTGGATATAAACACAGGAAACTTCAGTTTCTGTATTACATCTTGCCTGAAGAAGGGGCCTGAGTTGCCTCGAAAGCTTGCATATTGTAATCTTTTTAGTTAGCCAATAAAAGGTGTCATTTTGCTTGGCTCTTCTCTACATTCGTAATGGCTAACACGGTACAACACCCTAGTACTAAAGACATTTTGAAAAAGTCATCTTTGTTTTGTTATGGGTGCTGGCATTTCAGTATATTTGCATCAGAAGTTTCCATGATGACAATACCCAGAATTATATGTGACATCACTAAAGTGACAGTACAAATGATAATGTATTTGATTCCGGAGCATTTTAGGTTGCAGATAAATACCTGTGTTAGTGTACGAAGACTTCGTATTATTGTCTTTGAACTTAACATCTATGTTTTGTACTTAGATGTTATTAAGTACTTCAGGTTTTGTTTAGCAATTTTCTAATTTTGATGACTAATCAAGCTGATTTTTTCCTTTGAACTTAGCTTGTTCCTGATTATGTTTCATTGATATCATTGAAATAACTATTCTGTTTCACTCTGAGTCAGGACAGGGGTAAACCATAATTGAAATCTAAACAAGAACTGCCTGGACCCTTTAACAAAAAGATTATTAACGCACTCATGACGCTAAAACTATGAACCTAATCGAGAAATGGAACGGAACCCATAAAACCAGACACTACCGTAAGTGCACAAGACAAACCATAAACTCAGACAAAGAGCTTGAGCGCAGCTCTGGGTTTTATAGCAAAGCCTTTGTAATGTTGAGTGTAGGGAGGCAGCCCTCAGCAAACGTCCAGCAATTAACGTCTTCACAAAACTCAGAAGTTTTAAATGACAGTTGTAAAGAAACACAAACAAAGCATAAAGGTTTGGGGTTTTTAGGCCCCATATACTGTAAAGCAAATGGTTTCCGGTCAGTAATTTCATACAGACATTCAACAACAAAACATGGCTGGCGGACAATTTAAAGACAAGGACCAGAAGTAATGTAAATAATGGGAAAGTCGTGGTGGTGGATGGGTAATTGACGTCATCAGGAGGGGATCAGAGGTAAGAAAGGAACCCGGAAAGGGCTGGGATCAGCAGTCTTCCGGGTATGGTCACGGCGGTGGTGCTTCGTTCTTTCTAGAGAGACAGAATAAGAGAGGTTAGTACCCCGCCATTTTCCCCTGGTACGACTTGTTGCGACGCCTGTCGGGTCCTTAAGCTGCTCCCCATGGGCTCGTGCATGACACAGTATGATGCACATAAAATAAGACAACAAAGACATTTATATTTTTCTTAAATTAATTTATACCAGTGGTTATATGTTTATTCATTATTCCTTGAAGCTTAAGCTTTCAAAATCCATCCTTCCATCCATCCATTATCCAACCCGCTATATCCTAACTACAGGGTCAAGGGGGTCTGCTGGAGCCAATCCCAGCCAACACAGGGAGCAAGACAGGAAATAAACCCCGGGCAGGGCGCCATCCCACCGCAGAGCTTTCAAAATATCCATTTAAAAAAGAACAAAAAAAAAAATCAACAAAAATGTCTAGCAAGGTGTGCCAATTCTGAACAAGAATATTTAGGTTGATTTTTTAATATGTTGTGTGCTAAGCAATGGATTCCTGGTCTTTGTACAGTAGGCACATTAATGTTTCATGTAATTTTGAACAGCATGACCTCTGGTTAGCCTTGTTGCCAAGTCTAAAGTTTCACGTAGAGACTGGTTTTAGTGTCACAGCTGGAAGCATCATCACGTAACAGTATTTGGATGTTAGGTCTCAGCCGGGATGCCTTCTTTGTGGAGTTTGCACATTTCCCACATAATTGCATACTTCCCCCCCCCCCCCGGAGTCTTCTACTTTCTTACTTAACCAGTGGTTCTAAATGGGTGTGGTAAATTTGTGCCTTGTGATGGACTGGCATCTCCTTTCAGGTCTAGATGCTACCATATAGAGAGTCGACAGAATTAAACCATGCAGCAATGTAAAGTCATAATGAAGGAGCACTAAAGTTTATGCTGAACCCTCCTATAATTATAAAAATAATTCCAAAAGAGTGCTAAGTGGGAACTAAGACAACTCCAGAGTTGCACACTTGTGATTTTGCACAATAGTTTTTAATACCTCTGAGGTTTTCTGATGAAATTTATGCATATCCAGAGACCCTCATTTACTAGATGCTTGATCACGGATGGAAAATTCCTTTGGAGCAGCTGTTGTGTTTCAAAGAGGCACTTTGGAAGTGTGAAGCCAAGTGGGAGCAAGTAAGCTGTTGTGGATAGTTAATCTCAAGCATTTGCTTCCAACATTGACTAGTGAATGAAAAGTTGACCATTTTAACATTAATGTTATATTTGGATTTAACATGTTTTCAATGAATCATTTGTCAGTTTTAGTTCCCTTCCTGCTTGATGTGTCTGCCATAGAGCTAAATATGGCCTTGGCTGATGAATGCCAACCATTCTGTAAAAAGTACTTTGTGGTAGGCAGTGGCCTAGTTGCTACACACTTAAAATCATAAAGTAACCTGTTGAATTCTTTCTTCCAACTCACGGTGTGACCCTGGGCAAGTTACTTGAACAGTAAAAAAAAACAATGTCGGCCATCCTATAATTTGTCTTGAGCAAAAATGCCTGCCACATGAGTAATCAAAAAAAAAAATGTCCCTCTCCTCACCACTTTAAATTGCCTGCATATTTGACACCCCTGAGGAGCAGCTGAGCAGGTTCAGCCAAGGTCAGATTTGGCTTGTCTGTACTTGCACTCTGCTCAGCGGTTCTCAGGATTCAAATTTCATGTCCATCACTGAGGAGAGTAAACCTGATCAGCCTCATCTGAACGTCTGCACTCTCATTTGAAGAGACAAGTCACGACACAGGAATGCAAGAGGGTGACATGTTAAGTAAGGCTATATGATTCAGTGCTCGGTGATGGTGAGCTGTTTGCTGTCATATGGGAGTATTATGTCTTCCTAAAATGTATGCCCTGCATTGTATGGAGTTTATCATTAAGTGTGCATAATTATTTCCTCCAGAATTGCTTTTAACAACTTTTAAAATAACATATTCTTATTTTAAAATAGAGAAATAGACTACACGGCACGAGTAGTGATAATAAGACATTCCCAAAGTTGTTTAATCCAGTTCAGATTTGAAGAAGCAACTCTGCATCAACAGGAAGTGGGGAAACATCAGCCCCAGACAGGGTGGCAGTCATGAATGTACCCTCATGGGGCCAATTCAGAGACTCCAATGAATATGTCTTAGGGCATTTGGGACAAAGCTTGGTCTGATACCATTTAGTTTATGTTGCTTCTAACCTAACATCTAGATTGTCAATTCAAAACAGTTGCTCACTTTCACCCAATGAGCTTTAAATTAAGCCTCTGACATCATAAGGCAAGGATTATGCACAAGGGCACAATTCTTCATTCTTTAACAACCATTCTAGAAAATCTAATCACTTTAGACATTTAAATGATAACACATTTCTTTCTTCCAAGATTCAATGATTTTACACACACTTTCATCAATGACAAAGGGTTGCTAATGCTGGTTGTGTCTTAAGCTTCTTGTTTAACAGGTACAAAAGTCTTTGTTAGTTGTGGTGATTGTAGTTTAGAGGTCCAAGATATTGTATATGGTGTACCACAAGGATCTATTCTGGGCCTGTTGCTTCTTTTAATTTATATTCTTCCATTAGGCCAGATTATATGACAACACAAGGCAAACTACCACAATTATGCTGATGCCATGCAGCTTTATTTATCTATAGTGTTCAATGACCCTTGTGTTTTGGCCTCTCTGATTCAACATCTTATGTTTCTGAATGGATGAGCACTAACTTTCTCAAGCTAAATAAAGAGAAATCAGAAATCGTAGTGGTTGGCAAAAATGGAAATAATGAGGGTATTAGAAATAAAGTTAAAATTTGTGGTCAAAAAAATCATATATCTGAGAGAAAGAAAAGAAAGAATCACTGTAGTCTTTTAGAAAGTTATCCACAAACTCGGATAGGAAGTGATCTTTTAACCTGTCAGCAATTGACACCGCACCCCAGCAACTGCAAAGTCATGTCTGCATGACAGGTTCAAAAATACCAGAATGGCACTAAATATTTTTAACAGTGTTAAATAATTTTTTTATGTAAAAAGCAATCCAAATATTTGGAGTCCTCATAGTTCAAACCCTCATAAGGCATGATTAAAGAGCTGAAAATGACAATGAAAAATGAAAAACCAAACAGTCATAACATTTTCTTATTGAATTTGGTCACATCTTACTGTGGGTTCCAGTGGTGGAAATAAGAAGCAGTAGGTGAACAAAGGCACCTCAATTTGATTTGTGTTCCATTCATGAGATGTACAAAGAGATTCCCCCAGTGAACCTGCATAAGGTTATATACACATTGACAAAGTGAATCTTGATGCAATGTTCCAATGTTAGAACGTGAAAGGGGTTACTGAAACCCAGGGGTGCAAATATTACATTGATCCGGGCCAGAATTCACACACCTCATGATCTACCACTCACATCATCCATCCAACCCGCTATATCCTAACGACAGGGTCATGGAGGTCTGCTGGAGCCAATCCCAGCCAACACAGGGCGCAAGGCAGGGAACAAATTCTGGGCAGGGCGCCAGCCCACCGCAGGACACACACACACCAGGGACAATTTAGGATCACCAATGAACCTAACCTGCATGTCTTTGGACTGTGGGAGGATAGCAGAGTACCCGGAGGAAACCCACACAGACACAGGGAGAACATGCAAACTCCAAGCAGGGAGGATTCAGGAAGCGAACCCAGGTCCCCTAACTGTGAGGCAGCAGTGCTGCCCACTGCACCACCATGCCACCCCACTCACATCATCAACACACAAATTCCTCAAGGACGCCCTAAAGAGCTCTATGACAAAGTCAGTGATGGCTATTCAAACTGCATCATGGTTACTTCATATATGGAATTATCTAATTGAAAAAGTCTGATGTGCATAACACATCACTTTCTCTGAATAAAGCTGTGATTTTAGCAGTAAAGTATTGTTGGCCAATATCTTTGTAGAGCAAAGTTCTACTATCGTGTTTGCTTAAAATCAGTAGGCTTCTATCACTTACAATGCCTACAACTGTGCCTGGTTTCAATGGTGTTGAATGATTAACATCTGTGATACACAAACAAACATCAAACCACCTTCAGTTATGCACAAAACACATAAAACCATTGACATTTCAACCCTGTCACAATCCTACATTATTTCAAGGCAGAAGTACAAAGGATCAAGGAGTGGGCCTTGATTTTTGACAAAGAAATTTGCTCAAATAGTCTCACACAAATCATAAGGGGCAAGAGACTCTAGCTAAGAACCGAGACAAAAAAATGTCACTGGCAGAGAATACAGTAGATGCATGTGTGAATGTGTTCTGTGATCACTTTGGGCTGCTTTCTTGCATTCTTCATGATGCAGTCAGGACTGGTTCCTGTACTAGTTAGCCTTATATGTTGTGCACACATTTCCCTAATTCGTCATAAGTTGTCTAGACTAACATCAGATACTGGGCACCTATAGAAAATGTCAAAGCTGGCAACTGAAACAGGAACAATCAATACTCTGTATTTATGACAGCATGCAAATCAAACTAAATAAAATAAAATTTATTTTGTAACATACAAATTACATGTACTGTATAACATGTAGTGAAATTCTTCATTGCTCAACTCCAATGACTGTGAATTTAAGAAAAAAGGGGCAATAACAATAATACATGACTTTAGAAATATTCAAAACACATTAATAGAGTTATAAATATACACTGATATTGCTGTCATGCAGAAACTCACGCACTTTTTGCCACTCCTGTCTGGTCCAGCGAAGGTGGGTTTGTGCCCATAGGCGGCGTTGTTGCTGGTGATGTCTGGTAAGGACCTGCCTTACAACAGGCCTGCAAGCCCTCAGTCCAGCCTCTCTCAGCCTATTGCGGACAGTCTGAGCACTGATGGAGGGATTGTGTGTTCCTGGTGTGACTCGGGCAGTTGTTGTGGCCATCCTGTACCTGTCACGCAGGTGTGATTTTCGAATGTACCGATCTTGTGCAGGTGTTGTTACACGTGGTCTTCCACTGCAAGGATGATCAGCTGTCCTTCCTGTCTCCCTGTAGCGCTGTCTTAGGCGTCTCACAGTGTGGACATGGCAATTTATTGCCCTAGCCACATCAGCAGTCCTCATGCCTCCCTGCAGCATGCCTAATGCACGTTCACGCAGATGAGCAGGGACCCTGGGCATCTTTCTTTGGGTGTTTTTCACAGTCGGTAGACAAGTCTCTTTAGTGTCCTGCGTTTTTAGAACTGTGACCTTAAATGCCTACTTTCTGTAAGCTGTTAAGATCTTAACGACCATTCCACAGGTGCATGTTAATTAATTGATTATGGTTAATTGAACATGCATGGAAAACATTGTTTAAACAATTTACAATGAAGATCTGTAAAGTTATTTGGATTTTTAAAACATTATTGTTGAAATACACAGTCCTGAAAAAGGGACGTTTCTTTTTTTGCTGAGTATATGATAAATAATAAATAACTACATAAACAACTTAATAACTTAGATCATAGGTCACAGGTTCTTAAACTACTAATGGGTTGTGTGGTTTGAATTCAGGTCGCGCAGAGACTTCCTGTCTTGCTATATGGTTGTGAGACATGGACGTTATCCAGTGACCTGAGACGAAGACTGAACTCCTTTCATACTGTGCCTCTTCAGAGAATCCTTGGGTATCGTTGGTTTGACTTTGTGCTGAATGAGCGGTTGCTCATGGAGTCCCGAATGAGGCACATTACCTGCATTGTGAGGGAGCGTCACTTACGGCACTACAGCTATGTGGCACATTTCCCCAAGGGTAATCCAGCTCATAAGATCCTCATTGTTGGGGACCCAAGTAGCTGGACCAGGCCAAGGGGTTGCCCACATAACTCCTGGCTGCGGCAGATAGAGGGTCATTTCCGAAGGGTGGGACTGGACTGCGTGTCTGCCTGGGGGGTTGCCAACCGGGATCCCGAGTTGTTTCGTCGTGTAGTGGGTGTGGTAATGCACTGTACCAGTGCATGCTCCCTCACTTGACTTGACTTGAGAGTTCTGATTCATAATAGTACTCAATGGGTAAGGGTTGTGTACTGTTTGTGAAGTGTCTTGTGATGAGTTGCCATGAGCAGCTTAAGGAAACACCATTGCTCCACTAGGTCAGGGATTCTCCAATGGAGACTCCCCCTATGATGACTGTCAGCAGTTATTCTCCAAGGGGGAGTGATGACTTTTCGTGGCAATTCTGGGTCTTAAAGACATAAAAAAGGTAAAATTGGGTAATGAGAAAAAAAAGTTTAGGAACCACTGACTTAAATAACTTGATGTAAAATACTTAAAAGAGGAACAGCTATTTCTAGACATTTTCCTTATTCAACATGTGGATAAACTGTGTAGAAAGCTGCTTCTCAGTCTCAGTGAGATGGTCTTCAGGCGGGTAGCATTTATCTGATACAGCACAGAAAAGAAGCCACTGTTGGGATGTTTGGTATCACTGATAATTTTCTTTGCTGTGGTTCGATATCAATGTCCTAGAAGTTAGGGAATGAACACCCGATGATGTGTTCAGCTGACTGTACCAATCTCTGCAGAGACTTGCAGTCCTGCTGTTTGCTCTTTCTAAACCAGGCATCAATACTTCCTGTCAGAATACTTTTAATGATGAATGTGTAGAAGTTCTTCAGCATTTGGGAAGGTAGCCTGAAATCCCTGAGGCATCTCAAGTGGTAAACACATTGCCGTGCCTTTTTCACCAGGGTGTTGATATACTTGAACCAGGTCAGGTTCTCTGTGATGTGGATAAAGACATATTATGACTTATTTGAAACAGTCCACCCTCTTCACTAGAGTGCTATTAATACTTTGATGGGGTTGTTTTCTCCCACAGCCCACAATCACCTTCTTTGTCTTGCTGACATTCAGGAGTAGACCGTTACCCTGACACCAGCATAACTCTCCAGTTCATCCAGGTAAACCTGCTCATTGTTGTTTGATATCAGGCTTACCACAGCTGTGTCATCAGCAAACTTGACAATGATGTTAGTGTCATGTTCAGCTGTGCAGTCATACGTGTAGAGGGAGTACAGCAGAGGACACAGAACAGGTGAGCTTCCTACCTTCAACCTTCTTCACAATCCAGATTCAAGAGGTATATGTCATACACTATACCACCTAAGGTATTTAGTACCAGACAGCCAGTCACAGGAATGCTTGGTACTCAATTAAATATGAAGGAAATGAAACATGTCCTGACTCCTGGATGGTACAGTATGTAGTCCAAGATAAGGATATTTGAGGCCAAAATGCCTCCCCTACAGAATGATCATTCTGATAGTTGTCTGACACATCTAGTCCTTTAAAGACTTTGGACAGCCCAGAGCTGGAAGGATACTAGGGGTTACTAGAAGAGGTTGTAGTCTGGTGTCCATGTTACAACTGTAAAGTTGACTTGGAAGTATAAGGGGATTTACTAAGCCCCTCACTCCCCTTCCTCCAAAAGAGTTTGAGGGAGTGTACATTTAGACAGCAAGAGAAAAGAAGAAAGATAAAGAGTTGTAAGGTTAAAGATTATTTTGTATAACAGGGCACTGTTGCCAGATGTGGGCAAGTGGACAAGCCACCTAAGTGGAAGATGGGGCAGAAGGGTGTTATGTTCCTGCCCTTATTTTTAAGTTTGATTTGCCCTTTGTTATTCCTATTTAGTATTAATTATAAATATATAAATATTTTAGGGCAGCACGGTGGCGTAGTGGTAGCACTGCTGCCTTGCAGTAAGGAGACCTGGGTTTGCTTCCCGGGTCCTCCCTGCATGGAGTTTGCATGTTCTCCCTGTGTCTGTGTGTGTTTCCTCCCACAGTTCAAAGATATGCAGGTTAGGTGAATTGGCGATTCTAAATTGTGTGTGTGTGCGCCCTGCAGTGGGCTGGTGCCCTGCTCAGGGTTTGTTTCCTGCCTCGCACCCTGTGTTGGCTGGGATTGGCTCCAGCAGACCCCCATGACCCTGTAGTTAGGATATAGCTGGATGGATGTTGATGTTTTGTGATCCTGCCTTTTATTCTGAAGTCAGGGAATGCTTAGGAGTGCAATTTATTGCTCACAAGGTTCAGAAAGTGATGAATGAATGAATACATGAATGAATAAGTGAATGAATGAATGAATGAATAAATAAATTAATTACATTACCTACTGATGGAGAGTAAGAACAGCAGATCTTTCTGGCTTGTCAGATGGACTTCCTGTAATTTCCACTTGGATCATACCTTCTTGTTTCTTAGTAACCAACCAACCCAAAGATGCTGTCTCCATGACTACTGCCAGCTCATCCAACACCTAGGATGAGCAGTACTGAGCAGAAGAAGTTATTCTACCAACTTGATCATTTTAATTGATTTTCTTCTTTGTGGTCACTTCAGTATATGTCTTTATTTATATTTGTAGCAAGATCATTTGAATAATAAAGCAAGAGGAAATGAAAGAAGAGAAGACAGAAGGGAAGTATTTTTTTCCACTGAATTTCAAGTGTAGTTCAAAAATGATAATTCCACAATCATGCCATCATTTTCTATTTTCTACATTACTGTATATTTTTAATACTTGTCTGTTAGACAAAATTCAGTGAGGTGCACTATGTAAGGTGTGGCGGACAGCCAGGACCCATGCCCGGCCAGGACGCCCCTTTGACACTGGATCCAGGGGAACAACCATAGGATGCATACTACATCTCCCGGAACACTTGGTGGCAGCCCCCCTGGGTTACATCAGACCCAGTTGTGGAACATCCCTGTTGGGCTCTGTGGTCACCGCCAGGGGGAGCTGCATGGCTTCCTGAGCCCATGTGGGTTGTAATGTAGCAACACCCGGAACTGCAGCCTGAATTAGGTTAATTATCACCTGAAGCACATCCGGGTGGGCTGTAAAAGAAGCCGGCAGACACCACTCCGGCAGCCAGAGTCGGGAGGACGAGGACAATGCTTGACGGGAGGAATGGTGGCAAAGGAAGATTTGATGTTTTGTTGGTGCCTTGCTTTTTGTTTTGTGTGCTTCTGGGACTGTGTTGTTTCTGTGGGTATGAGGAAAGCGTAACCCAGACGAAGAAAATAAATCTTTTTGTTTATTTTTCACATGCCTCCATTGTCAGTCTGTGTCAGTTCGGCGCTGGTAAAGCGCATATTCTCACAAAGGATAAAAAAAATTCAGCTTAATTGAATTTCATATGGTCCTGTGATAGACCAGCATCCCATACAGGTAATTGGTTCCACATGTTAGATGATGCCACCATTACCTTGAATTTCACTTGAATGGAATACAGCTCTGCAATTGGCTGGCATCTTATTTAAAGGCTGTTTCCTTGTAGCCAATGCTCTTATTTCATCTCTGCTCTCTCCAATGCTCTGTGTTGAAATGTGCAGGTTTGGAAAGTGCAGACTGGGCAGCTTTAAGAAGTAAAAGTGCCATGTTGAACTGGATGAAACATCCATTATCCAACCCGCTATATCCTAACTACAGGGTCAAGGGGGTCTGCTGGAGCCAATCCCAGCCAATACAGGGCGCAAGACAGGAAACAAACCCCGGGCAGGGCGCCAGCCCACCGCAGTGGGTGAAACATTGTTTTTATTAACTAACCATTTTTGATTAATCTTATCTGCTTCACATTCTGTTCTTGTCCTGCTTCCATTCCCTAATGTTAATGTAGTGTGCATCTGGTGCCAGAGTTAGGCAAGTTAATGTGTGCTGAAGATAATGAAGAAATGAACTTCATGTGGTCCACTTTTTCACAAAGAAGTATGACAGTGAATAATGACCAAAATAAAGAGCATAACAGCTTCTAGCTTTGGATAGTGACACAGCAGAAGAGGGGCTTTTGTCAGACAATGATTCCAAACAGGTCCCAGCCAATGAAATGGAAAAAGAAAAAGGGATTGAGGCTCAACTCGATATACCTGTTAATCCTTCATACAGCACTGGCTCTGTTAGACAGTAATTATTAGTAAGTACTACTGAGCCGGAAACTTGTCACACGAGCTATACATTTGGCATGCTAAATTTTAGAATATCAGCAACTTCTGTTTGCAAGTCTGATGTACCCGACAACAAACAGTTACCTAATGTGACATTGACTTTAAACTTATCAAAATTCTTTAGAAAACTTTACTTTAAAGCTTATTTTAAAGGCAATAAAACATGGAGACCTGTGACCTCTGTTTTAAATTTAGATTTACACCACCAGTACAACTGAACACTTGTTTGATACATTTATTAAAAGTGTATTGAATAATTTTGAAAAATTTTGGAAGACCACATAGGCAATTTTGGAATATCACAAGCGATGAAAGGTTGGCCAGATCTTCTATTATTATTGGACTGGAAGATAAATTAGGCACTGTATTAGCTATGAATTAAACTAAATACAGTATATACTGTAACTGAAGAGAATAAAGCTGTATGTCATCTGCAGACTCCACAATAGGTGTATTTACACTGGCAGAGAAGTCATTGATACTTTCCTACATATTGTGAATCTCTTCTTGTTTGTACGTTATTTATTAAGAAAGATAAAATTTGGAACACCTCCGCTGTCCTATAGTGATTTCCTTAAATTCAGTGCTTTCACTTTTGACCTGGTTTGGTGAGTTTAATATATGATTCTTGACCCTGTAAAAGGGCTACAGTTGCTGTAATTTCATGTATCTCTGTACACAAATATTCCACAAGAGATATGAACAGATGGTCTGCATTTGCCCCCCTCATTGATTTTTTGTGAACATTACCAATCTTTTCTTTCAATTAAACTATTTTTAATTCAATAAATGGTTTAAAATGCAAGGGGTTAGTCAAGAAGACTGTCTTTATTCAGAGTATTATAAATTTGTATGTATCTAATTTTCAGGAGATATACAGTGGAACCTCGGGTCACGAACGTCTCGGACCACGTACAAATCAGGTTACGACCAAAAAGTTTGCCAAACTTTTGCATCTGTTCACGACCACACACTCGGGTAACAAACAAACCAGTTTTATTTCCGGTCCGTACGTGCCGATGATTTCCGCACGTGTTCAGTCTCTCCCTGTGCAGCGAGCGAGAGAGAGAGAGACAGCACGAGAGAGCAAGCAAGCGAGAGAGAGAGTGCGAGAGAGCAAGCAAGTTTGAGAGAGAGATCGCAAGAGAGTGCGAGAAGGCAGTTAAAGAAGGCAGTAAGGCTGAGAAGGCAGTTAAATAATGCACCGGGCTTGTTTTTAAAGAGACTGCAAGGTTAGTTTTCTCTGTTCAAGGTTTTCTCAGTGTTATTCAATGTTTTTACATTTATTTTACTATTACACTGTGCATTGTATAATATAATTAACTATTTTTGTGCTTAAAAATCTTTAAAAACAATTTATTTACATACAGCTCGTACGGTCCAGAACGGATTAATTGTATTTACATACAGTCCTATGGGGGAAATTACTTCGGGTCACGACCAAATCGGGTTGCGACCAGAGTTGTGGAACGAATTATGGTCGTGACCCAAGGTTCCACTGTATACTGTATTTTCATGGACATCAAATATGGACTGGCATCCCAGCCGAGATAGGTTCCTTTACGTGCCCAGGATAACAATTATATATATATAATTGTTTCAATTTCATTATTTGCACTTTTACTGTAAAGCTTTATTAAAAACAATATTTTTTGGAGACACATTGTGACAACGCAACGTATAACTGCCTGTGAGTGAATATTGTTTCTGTTTCCCTAATAAATAATCCGACTTTTTCTAATTGTCACTGTGATTTATTGATTGTCATAGCAAAAGCTATTCTCACAGTAAACTGTAAACATTTTAATACGAATGGCATATCACAATCTCCTTTGGTGTGTAATGTTATTCCTGGAATATATACATTATCTTTGTTTTTGCCTGTTAAAATTTGCATCGCTTCTCCGTGATCATAAATATACACCTGACCGAATTGTGTATTCTTCGAAATTCAACTTGTCTTTGCTTTAACTGTTGCGGGACCACATATTCTCATTGCGTATGGTCTATTATTGTGTAAATCCACGTTTTGTGCATAATAATGATGCAAATGTGAAAAGACTTTGTTGTGTACTCTTTGCCTTTTATTTCTGATCTCGATTTGTCCTGCTCATTTTGTTTTGCGGTAATGCGATCTTTTCTATCTTTTCTTTGATACTGTAGCGACTTACATGATAACGTGTCACAAAAGTTTTACTTGAACAATCGCTGACTTCGTAACCCCAAACACAACTTTCTAGCACTCTCTCCAATCCCTCATCCTCCACGTCTCGCCCCCCTTTACCATATCAATCAATACTCTGCTATCAGTCTTCCGTGCTGTACTCCGCCCTCCCTCAATCGGACCGAACAGTCACTTAAAACCAAAAAGACTGCAACCTGGCTGGGACGCTGCAATATATTCGAATTGTACTGGTTTCATAATCTCTTGTCTGCCTTTTTTCCTCTCCAACGCCTTTGGGTGTCTATTCTCCGTATTGTCCTTATATGCTTTATATGTATTGAGAGCACAGTATCTGTATGCACTATGTGCTTTTACACGACTGACTGTTTTTTGATGCATGTGCTCTTATATGCTATCTGTTGTAAGTAGATAGATAGATAGATAGATAGATAGATAGATAGATAGATAGATAG
>JANRMT010062791.1:246753144-246795766 GCA_026402145.1 Polypterus bichir lapradei
TAGATAGATAGATAGATAGATAGATAGATAGATAGATAGATAGATAGATAGATAGATAGATAGATAGATAGATAGATCACGTATCGTCACCTTGCTTTTGCTTTCCAAAAAAGTGGCCAATTCTTCTAAATGTATTAAACTCAGAGTTACAAGGGGTGTTCAATAATTTATCTACCTGAGTATGAAAGAAAGCAGCAAGCATGATGAAACAAGTTTAGGCATATGTGACATTTCTCAAGGTTACTCATGCACAGTTGTGGCTCAGTGCAAGTCTAATATTCAAAGAGACAGGATGTCAGGAGAGTCTTCAAGCAAACCACGTTAGCTTCTTCACAACAATGTAGACATAAGCTGTTTATCTGTTCTCATCCTCTTAGATCTGAGTGCTGCATTTGACCATTGATCACAATATTCTTAGAAATCGCCTAAGTCAATGGGTGGGCCTCTCTGGCAGTGTCTTAAATTGGTCTGAATCTTGCTTGGCAGGTAGAATATTCTTTGTTAGTTGTGGTAATTATACTTCAAAGACACATGATATTCTATATGGTGTTCCACAAGGCTGTATCCTGGGCCCACTGCTCTTTTCGATTTACATGCTTCCATTAGGTCAGATTATCTCAAGGTGTAAGGTGAGCTACCACAGCTATGCTGATGACACACAACTGTATTTATCTATAGTGCCTGTTGACCCCGACTCTCTTGGTTCACTGACCCAATGTCTTACTTGTGTTTCTGAATGGATGAGTAGTAATTTTCTCAGACTAAATAAGGAAAAAAACAGAAATTTTAGTGATTGGCAAAAATGGATATAATGAGGGTATCTATACTAATAAACGGCAAAGCCCTCACTCACTCACTCACTCACTCACTCACTCACTGACTGACTGACTGACTGACTCATCACTAATTCTCCAACTTCCCGTGTAGGTAGAAGGCTGAAATTTGGCAGGCTTATTCCTTACAGCTTCCTTACAAAAGTTGGGCAGGTTTCATTTCGAAATTCTACGCGTAATGGTCATAACTGGAAGGTATTTTTCTCCATTTACTGTAATGGAGTTGAGCTTGACCGCCGTGGGGGCGGAGTTTCGTGTGACATCATTACGCCGCCCATGTAATCACGTGAACTGACTGTCAACGCACTATGTAGAAAACCAGGAAGAGCTCCAAAATACGCTGAACAAAACATGCATTATATAATTGAGAAGGCAGCGAAACATTAAGAAGCGAGCGAGTGACATACTACCATATTCATCAGTACAGCTACTTCGGAAACAAAGCGAGGTATAAACCTAAACTTTAAATTAACTTAATAGACAGGCTGCCGCTGGTGCTTTTCGTGCCCACGGGTAATGCGGGATACAAGTTTAATGAGAGGACGCAGGATATAAACGAGAGTTTTGATCACTTTGTAACTAAGTTAAAATTGCAGGTGAAGGGGTGTGCTTATGCAAATTCCGAGAGACTGTGTTTGTGGGGGATTGACAGTTAAGGCGGGTGGGGGAGTCACGTCATCATCTCCCCTCCCATTTACCTCATTTCGCTCTGAGCTGAGCTCCGCGGCTAACGCCGTCTTCCGAAGCAACTTCGTCACACTGCCACCAAATACAGAGAAATCCACAAGTTAATACACACTCTGTCTCTAGACTTTCTCCACACTGAATCCTCCAGGCACTACTTACAAAAGGTTACATTGACAATCGTGTTACGTTATTTTTAAAATGTTTAATTTTCTTAGCACAAGCACAGCTGAGAAGCTTCGATGCATGTGCTCCATAACGCGTTAAAAAATAATGCATTTAATCACACTTTGCATTACAATCAAAGGGGAACTTTTGTCAATGCATGATTTCCTGGTACACCGATAACATTGATCAGCGCATCCCAATTCATTTTAGCCTCGCACCACCTTGGTTTGAGAAGAAGTATGAAAAGATATGAGGTTAACACACAAAAACAGATCACCAATTCAAGCTTTATGAATAATCGATTCGCCATCAATAATTGTTTTGGTAAAGCCATACTCAGTGTAATCCTCCTTCCATTTTATAATTTTTCCGCCACTAGCCATGATTAAATGAACGGTAAAAAAGTAAGAGCGAAGCGAGGGTGACTTATTTAGGCAGGCATGTATATGACAGCAACACTCATGACAATCATGTTACGTTATTATTAAAATGTTTCCTTTTCTTTTTCATTACTTCTTTAACCCATTACTTCTCCGCTGCGAGGCGCGGGTATTTTGTATATGAATGACCTCCAAAGAGCGCGGAGACTTTTGATCATGTGAACATGTCTGCAAAAACTGGCGTCTCCTGCCCAGCCAAAGTCGAGCAGCCGGCGCGCGCGCATAGCTGTGCCGGCCTTTCACACGCTGACTGCGCTTCTGCGGCAAAATAATATTAAGGCGCTTCGCACTTTATTTTGCACGTATACGATTATGAGGTCGTCAGCTCTTATGAAGACACGCACAGGAGTGAAGGACTGACAGTGCCATCACAGCCGATTAATAGCTGGGACGTCTCACCAGTCTGCACAAGACCCACCGCGACTGTCCCCAAAAGGCGCTCATATCGTCAGCGAACACATCTCTCTATACTATATAAAAGAAAAGAAAAAGGCAACTTTCCTTTCTTTACACCTTTTTTCCATTTATCCCAAACCAAAGCCTTTCTCTCTTAACACTGCAGAGGACACAAAACTAATTTTCTTTAATTGCTGGTAAGGCACATTACCAGAGGCAGAAATTTGGACTTTCACATAGAAAATGTAATTTCTATACCACAGCCGTCGTGTAGCGCCTTTCAAAAGGGATCTACTACCGAGAGATGATCCATATACATTTTAGCTGCTGTTAGTACTACTTACCTCTTCTGTTATACCGTCTTTAAAATGTAGTTTACCCGCAACCACTCCAGTAGTGCTCAATGTACCTTTACTTCTTAAAACGTTAATGTTTTACTGTTTAATAACTTATAGACTACATTTTATTATTTTTCCCTTGCACTCAGTGATCAAAGCTATACACACACATATAGACACATACATATATATATATATACACATATATTTATATATACCTGTGTGTATGTTTGTATGTATGTGTATACACACACACACACACACATACATACATACACACACACAAATTATATATATGTGTGTGTCTGTGTATGTATGTATGTATATGTGTGTGTATATATGATGTAGATAGGTATGCATATATATATATATGTATATGTAGATATGTATATAGATATGTATTTTGATATATATATATATATATATATATATATATATATATACACAACAATTACATTAACAATCAAGTTACGTTATTTTTAAAATTTTTCCTTTTCTTTTTCATACCTTCTTTAACACACTACTTCTCTGCTGCGAAGCGCGGGTATTCTGCTAGTTAGAAATAAACTTGATCCATTAGCCTTTAAAATCAAGACAGAGGTAAAGAATTTAGGGGTAATTATTGACTCTGATCTAAATTTTAAATCACATATTAATCAGATTACTAGGACAGTATTTTTGCACTTAAGAAATATAGCAAAAGTTAGATCCCTTATAACTTTGCAAGATGCTGAGAAATTAGTTCACACTTTTGTTTTTAGTCAGATAGATTACTGTAACATTCTCCTCTCAGAACTACCCAAAAAAGACATCAATCAATTACAACTAGTGCAGAATGCAGCTGCCAGAATCTTAATTAGGAAAAGAAAATCTGAGCACATCTCTCCAGTTCTGATGTCATTACATTGGTTACCTGAGCCATTTAAAATCAACTTTAAAATTCTGTTTATGGTTTACAAAGCCTTAAATAATCTGGCCCCATCCTATATTTCAGAATGTCTTTCACCTTATACTCCAAATAGCAACCTTAGATCTTCAAATGAGTGTCTGCTTATAATTCCAAGAGCTAAATTTCAAAGAAGTTATGAGGCAGCCTTCTGCTGTTATGCACCTAAAATATGGAATAATTTACCGATAGAAATTCGCCAGGCTAATATGGTGGAGCACTTTAAAAGACTTCTAAAAACTCATTATTTTAGAATGGCTTTCTCATAGCTTCATTTTAGTTTAACCCTGATACTCTGTATATGCATTTAATTAATTATCTTTTTTTTTGTGGCTCCAAAATCCGTACTAATCCGTACTTTCTCTGCAGTTCTTTTTCCATTTTTCTGTGGTGGCAAGCTACGCCAGCACCACCTGATCAAGACACTATGCAGTCCCTACATTGATGGATTGAAGGACAGAGGTCCACATGACCATCATCATCAAATTTGTCCATGAGATGCCTGTAAAGCATGAGGACTGATTTAGATCCTTGATGTTAGGTAGAATCCCTAGAGCGGGTTGGGTGGTCTGGAACCCCTGCAGATATTGTTTTTTTTTTTTCTCCAGCCATCTAGAGTTTTTTTTTTTTCTGTCCTCCCTTGCCATTGGACTTTACTTTTATTCTATGTTAATTAGTATTGCCTAATTTTATTCTTATATTTTGTGTTTTTTTCTCTTTCTTCATCCTGTAAAGCACTTTGAGCTATATCCCTTGTATGAAAAAGTGCCGTATAAATAAATATTGTTGTTGTTCTACTCAGTCAGTTAGTCATTCTCCAACCCACTATATCCTAACACAGGGTCACGGGGGTCTGCTGGAGCCAATCCCAGCCAGCACAGGGTGCAAGGCAGGAACCAATCCCGGGTAGGGCACCAACCCACCGCAGGACACCCACACACCAAGCACACACTAGAAACAATTTTTGATCACCAATGCACCTAACCTGCATGTCTTCGGACTGTGGGAGGAAACCCACGCAGACACGGAGAGAACATGCAAACTTCACGCAGGGAGGACCCGGGAAGCGAACCTGGGTTGCCTAACTGCGAGGCAGCAGCACTACCAGTGCACCACCTTGCCACCCATTGTTGTTCTACTGTATATTGAAAAATAAAAAAAAAAAATTTGGAAATTATATTATTATATTGACAACATCTTTATTATATGGGATGGATTGAATGAAAATATGATGTTTTTATAGTTTTTTGAATAACTGTGACTTAATACAGTTCAGCTCAGCTTTAATAAGAAACACCAAGTTATATTTACAGTTAATCATAAACCACCTGACAGGAATACACTGCTGCATTTCATGTGTTATCACCCATGAACTCTACTTAGCAATTTACTTATCTCATAATTCCAGGAGATCCCACAGGATTTTGTTCAACTAGAAGAATTTTGGTCTTTGTAACATCCAAGGACAATATTTAAAATTCATAGACAGGTGATATAAATCACTAATAATTAAACAGGCATATAAAAGAGACTATCATACACATCAGGATGTTTTACAATTGTCTAATGCATAACAAAAACTGGATGGCACATATGCATGTTCACCTATTCTGGATAAGCTGATAAGACAGTGTGCCCTTTAATATTAGCATATTTTACAGTTTTACACTGTTAGCGTTTTCCAAAACCATAAACATGAACTTTGTAGTGAGAGTATTGGGCTTAATATGTCATACTTAATTTACCTAGCAGGCTTTGTAAACTCTGACCTTTCCCATGTTTCTAATACAACTGTGTTAAAGCAAATACATGTGACCATATTGACAACAGGTCTTTTTCAATCTCACTGAAACACAGGTCAAGAAAGGCTCCAAAGGGGTTCTTTATTTGCTTCCTTACCCTTGTTTTTTATTCTGTATTGGCAAAATGAAACATTCTGCTTAAGTAAAAATCTCAAAACAAAAGTAATGTACAAAGAAGTCTATAAATCAACAGGTTTTTCAAAACTTGTCTTGAACTAAGATAACCTCTAGCAACTGTAGTCCCTAATGGGCCCTGTGAAACAAAAGATATTTACAAGTGCGTATTCAAACAATAAATTGAATATAAAGAAGATCTGAGTAGTTTCATGACTGAATAAGGCTAGTGAGGAGGATGATTTAAAGGACTTTTTGGGACCTTTAAATCTTGATGTTATTTTGGACAGTGTAGGTGAATAGAATGGATGAGCTTGTTGGGCTTAATGGCCTGTTCTCGTCACAGTTGTTCTAATCTTGTAACGTCACCTTGTGTAGGGACTCTGAACTGATTGTTCAGGTCAATGCCAAGGCTGAATGTATAACTACTCCCTGATAGGAATGCAGGTAGTTGGCCAATCATAAGGACCCCACTGCATAAAGTGACTGGCTTCAGAGAGACCATCATGTGGCTGTTCTCCTAAAGTATACATCTACTGACAATGAGACTTAGAAACATGTCTGTGTTGCACTATTACATTCTTCAGATATCTTCTAACCAGGTTTAGGCATTTCGGTAGGCGAGACACAGATTAGTAATCATATATAACATAATGTAATAGATTATGTAGCATTCAGAACTTACCAAATGGAAAATAATTTGTGTGAATACAGCATGAGTCACTAATCAGTCTGTAAGACATCTGCATTCAACAAGGTTCACTGGTAATTACCAGCTTGTAGATGAACATTTATGTAATTGTTCACTTGTACTTCTTTAAATGATTTAATAATAGTCCATAATCAATTTATCTTGCCATTTTTTCCCAAATTTTGTTGTAGACGCACAAGAGGACTTGAATTTGAATCTAAATATCAAGCAGATTTCTGACTCATCTCTCTGTTTTCAGAGAGGAACGCATTTTCTCCTCTCCCTCAATGGACAGCGTGACTCGGAACCGTGACAGCAGTAAATATTTCATTTCTTGTGTGATGAAAAAGAGACTAGACACTCGAGTAACGATTTGCACCTCTCAGGCCCACTGTAATGTGCTTTTCACAGAGCCAGTAGCCATTAAGCACGGTTGCAAATCAGTCCCAGATGGTTTCCAGTTTCAGCACATTAGCAGCTGTTCTTCTCTGGGCATCATTTCCTCCAGCATCTGTTTCATATTGGCCTATTTACATCAAACAATGAAGCAACACAAGCCTGCGCCATCATAACTCTTCCAATTAAGGCCGCCTTACACTTGAACTGTATAAACGGCACACCAAATGTCCCTCGAGCTAGAAAAGCATCCAACTTAATGAGGCCAGGGGAGACTTTCAGAAATAAATTTACGAAATGGTTATTTTGGATACCATGGCAGTTTAAATGTTGTTTAATTTGTGCTTTTCAAATCATTCTTCTTTGATAACCTTAATGTCTGATACTTAGACTGCTGTGCTTGTGGGCCAGCATGTTCACATTCACTTTGAGATTTATTTTGGAGTTTTAACTCAAACGTGAAGCTGTAAAAGTAATCTGTAAAATGCATTACTTGTAGTTGTGCATCCTGTAAAGAGCGCTATATAAAATAAAAGTGATTAAATACAATTTTTACTTCTAACAACACTTTTGGAATAGCCACTTACTGCTGTGTAACAAAATCTCAACAAAGGCTTTGTGTGTGCTGTATAGCAAGAAGGGACTAATAAATACATTATAGCAAAGTCCTTAAAGGCTCCATTCTCAAGTATTACCCAGACATGTTGTAGACATTACAATCTGCACAAATACAAATGAGTTAGTGTCTGTTTGCATGTATGTTTGTATGTACATGTGCAAATACAGTATGTTTGTTCTGGCAAAAATGACTTTTCATGAAAACTGAAGGATTATCCATCTTAGAATAAAGCCTTTTATGATCTCAAACCCCAAATGGTGGTGGCAGGGAATATCACAATATGATCTAAAGAGAGACAAACAGCACTGGACACATTCAAATGCTGGTGCAATGGTTAGTGTACTTGCCTTCAAAGCAGTGAGCTGAAATGGATTTGGAATTAACATTTTCTTTAACCCTTACAATGTCTTTGGGTCACATTCGACCCTGTTTTGTGTTTGAGATCAGTAAATGCAACCTAAATTTCATCCGTTCAGGAAGAAACGTTCTCATTTTCTGCACATTTCTCAGTTAACAAAGTAAATGTCCCATAATTTGTACAACTTTTAGAAAATGTTTTCTTTGCCATGTCTTTTGGGTCAGTTTTGACCCACCGTTGACTTTACTGGATTTTCCACTACATTCATTGTAGATTGTTCATAAAAACATCCCAAATGTCAAGTTTTCAGCTTAGAAATTGGAACTGTTTTTGTAAAGTACCTTCATTTTTTAAAAAGTAAAAAAAAAAGTCACAAATTTATACATGTGCTACACATTTTAAACACTGCCATGTTCTATGGGTCAATTTTAACCCACCATTCATTTTAGTAGATTTTACTTTGCATTTAGGACAATTCGTCATCTGTTCTAAAACTTAGGATGATCAGTCCAAGTTATGATGGTCAATCAATTTAAAACAGGTCTGGGAAAAAATATGATGACATCTAGGGCACATAAAAAGGGCTTCAGAATCGGGTCAAAAACATCCCATATGGCACAGCATTGAGGTAGCATTTTAAAGGGTTATAAAAGATTTCCCTCATTATATTTGCCATGCCATCCCACATGTGGCCATATTGTCTATTGAGTTATTTATTACAAATTGCTGTCACAAAATTTTTCACCCTAACACCACCATCACAACCTGCCTGCAGTGGCGTAGCTAGGGGTGGGCGGAAGGGGGCGGTATGCCCCAGGTGGTACATTTTTGGGGGCGGCATTATTGGCCAAAAGGCTCAGTAAAATTTGTGTGTAAGCAGCAGGGTTCAGAAAAATATCACTCATGAATGAGAAAAGTAAAATTCTCTGATTTATATCCACAAATGCTTCAAAAATAATTTTCAGACTATCCTTCTGTGACGGCATCAGACACAGCAGTTGAAATTTATGAGGCAATAAGAAAAATAAACATACATATTACACTGATAACAATTTTTAGGAAGATAAACAACTAATTTACAATTTGTAATTTTGCTTCGTTATCAATCCGAATGCTTTCTTGCTCTGTGCAGAAAACATCCCCTCCTATCACTTGTACACTACACTGGTTTCTGATTTTCACAGCGTAATTATATTAAACTAATAATTAGAACACGGCTTATCAGTGCATCTATACTATATTCTTGTTTAGTTGATGCTTATAAATAATTGTATGTGAAAAAGTATCGCTGTTTCTCTGTATATGAATAAATCTATACAAAATTGATCTTAATTTTTCTCTATACGTCATTTTAATTTTCTATTTAAATAGGTTAACATATTCAGATATTATGGAGGGCGGCAAATTGAAACATTGCCTCGCCTCGAGTGGCACAACCTCTAGATACGCCACTTCCTGCCTGGGGTTGTTTCTCTGTTGTATTTAAAGCTGTACTGTGTTATCCGCTTTAAGTATGTGTAATGTCACAGCTGAGTCAAATCTCATAACATATTGGAATCGCCAATTATATTTCGTCTAAATACAATCAATTTTTACCACTTTAAATTTGTGGAGTTTTCAAATAATATCTGGACAATGCCAGATAACACATCTAATATATTATAATTTAATATTTAAGAAACCATTTTTAAGGCTTTCTTATAAAGGCTAATACACTCAGTCATCTTATTTTATATTACATCTTTCACCGTTTCACATCCTAACAGCCATTTTCCATTGCTAGAATGTATTATGCCTGGATCTACCCAACTCCTGTCTGTTGCCTTTACCCTTCATGCTGTGTAGACCATGGGTTCAAACTGCTTTTTTTCAGCTGGATGAAGTTGGTAGTTATAGAGATCCCTGGTTACCCAGATCAACATGCTGATACAATGACCCCAACCAGGATGAGCAGAACTAAAATTAAGATGATGACTGTCACAATATACTTTATGTAACATAGGAATGCTGGGGGGAAAAGGGTGGGGCACTGACAAGTATTGGCACCTCATAGCACTTTTATCTTAATTATTTAATACCATGAACATCAAGAGAGACTACATTTTACAGAGATAACAAAATTACAAAACAGCATCAACAATGTTATCTCTGGTTCTCTTCTGTAAGGAATTTGTATCTCTGGAGAAAATTCACAGAATCACTGTTCCACATTTTTCCACATTTCACATAAACCTTTAGATTTACTGGCTGAGTGTGGGTGGCACAGTGGTTAGTGCTGCTGCCTCACACCTCCAAAAACATGGGGTTGACTAATAGTGAGGCCAATGTCTTTGTGGAATTTGCATGTATTAGCCAAGTTTGAGAGACTCTTCTGTAATAACTTGGTTGTCTTCTACTTACCAAACACATGCTGTTAGAGTATTTATCCTTGTGTGTGCATCTGTATGCCCTTTTGTAGAAGGTGTGGAAGGCAGTCATGTATAGCTCTATATGCACAAAGCATTCAGTCTTTCAAAATCTCAAAATCTTTTATCAAGCTCATTTATCTGGGTTCAAATTATTCAAATTGTATACAGGGCAAGATCCAAATTGTGAACGTTGCAATCAAGCTCCAGCCTCATTGAGCCACATTTTTTGGACCTGCACCAAATTAACATCAATCTGGACCAAAGTTTTTAAATGCTTATCAGACAGCCTTGGTGTTACAATTACTCCTGACCCATTAACAGCTGTGTTTGGTGTACTCCCAGATTGACTTAAAGTGGAGAAGAAAAAATTGAGTGTTATCGTTTACACCACATTATTAGCACTCACTCTTATTTTTCTCAACTAGAAGAATCCTAGCATCCCTGTTATAAGTCAGTGGGTAACTGATGTTCTCTACCAGGGATTTCAAACTCCAGTCCTGGAGAGCCTCAGTGGCTGCAGGTTTTCATTCTAACCCTTAATTTGTGACATGTTTCTTGGTGGCAATTAACTTCTTTTGAATTATTTTTAATTGACTTGTGTTTTAAGATTTGTTCCCCAGAATTTCTTCATCGTTCCTCTGAATTGCTTCATTTCTTTCCTGTGAGTGAGCCAACAGAAGACCAACCAAGTCAGAGCCTCCAACTCCAACTAGTTGCTTAATTAGGCACCAATTCTTGTTGTTAATTAAACCCGTTCTTTAATTCCATGGCTTGTTGCTGCTCTCATTGTGCAAAAGCATATATTTTTGATTTGTTGATGTTTTCTTTACTTTTCTAAGAGCACTGGTAAAATGTTTTAGGGACCTGAGCAAATCAACATTCCTGAGACCTCCACCCTTTTTATTTTCAAAAATTGTATGATGGTCACAGTTTGCTACTCATGTATTGGTTCATTTTGTATCTCATTATTGTTTGGCTGCTAATGAAGGAAAAAAGAAATAATTATTGGGTCTGAGTCTTCATGAGCAAGTCAATTAAACTTAATTTGAAAGTTAATTAGCAGCAAAAACAGGTCACTAATTAAGAAAAGGGTTAGAATGAAAACCTGCAGCCGCTGTGGCCTTCCAGGACTGGAGTTTGAAATCTCTGTTCTATACTGTTTGGAATTCTCACTTAGAGGATATGTTCAAAACTTTTTTACAATATGGCAATCCCTAATTGATAAAAATTTAGATTTTTTAGTTTTTATAGCAGGGGGAAGGATATTCTCCCTTCTTTGTTGTTTATTTTATAAAGAATTGCTCTTGCTGTTGGCTCTTTTCTCTTTCTCTCAGGTGGGGGTTGATATTAGGTTTGTTACGTTTGACTTGAATGTACGTAATATTACTTTCTTTGTTGTTAAAGTAAGTCTTGATTGTACGAAATGTTAATTTCTTTAAATAAAATCTACAATAAAAAAAAAAAAAATCAGTTTGCCCTTCGTAGATTGGCATTGCATTTGAGGGTGGTTTCATCTTTACACTTGTTGCTATCTGTCCAAACTTTCCACAATCATTATTATTAAAACATGTTTTTAGGAAAAAGGTTGGATGACAGTCAAATTTTAAAATGCAGCATAATTCACAAGTGTTTGATGCACAGTAGATGACAAGGTGGTACACTTGTTTTCGTTGTTGCCTCACAACTTCAGAAACCTGCATTCAATTCCTCCACACTGTCTGTGTGTGGTTTGCTTACACTTTATGGATTCTTGTGGGGTTTCCCTGATATCCTAAAGACATGGGTGTTGAGTTAACTGTCCACTATAAATTGACTTCAGCATGAGTGTGGCCTACAATAGGCAGGAGCCCTATTTGGGGTAGGTTCATATCTGGGATCCAGTGCAACAATCAATCAATCAATCCATCAATTCAATGATAGGATAAAGAAGGTTAAGAAAATTGATTTTGATATATTGACACCTCAGTCTTTTTTTTGTCTTGTACCCAATGCTGCCCAGGTAGTCTGTGGTTTCTAGAAATCTTGTGATAAAGGAAACAATAACCAGGGTTAAACATATAACTATTGGAATGACAACTAAACATATTTCTACCCCCATAATGATTATTGTCATTGTTAAGGCACCTCTGTTTTAGTGAGTTGTTCAAATTTATGAGGGACATATGTTCCCCAAATAATTACAATGAACAGGTAAGCTATTCAAGATGCATATTGGCGTTTACTTATGTACAAATATAAGAGTTTCTAATGCAGCAAATGTTTATGTCACTGTAGTCACTTAGCCAATAATGTTATTCCAGGGATGAAACTCTGCAAATTCTGTCTAGGAAAATCAAGCAAATATTAAGATCAAAGGAAGAGCCATGTTATGAAATCAAACGATAGAACAATGACACTGATCAACCATTAAGAATCACTGCCAGTATAGGTGCAGTTCACGTAGTTTTAAAAGAGTTATACAAAAGGATAAATGGAAGAGAAAAACGTTTAGGCTTTAGAGGTCATTTTAACATTGTGATCAATGGAGCATTATAATGAGACCTAAGTGATAAGGTCACCAAGATGAATGATTTACTGTGAGATGAGAAGAGGTTTTTAGAATATTGAGCATAGTCCTGTGATGTCATTTTGGGCTGCAGCTCTCCAAGTCATTTCTTTCACTCTGTCATTGAATACATTTGAAGGCAAAGGTTGTTTGCACATTACCTCAGTTTTATTCATTAAATCTTAATAGAAAAATACATGTTTTTACTTGTTATTGAAGTTACAATTTTATTATCCCTTTCAAACTTTCATATTATATCTATAATCCATCCTTCCGCTGTATCTTAACTACAGCGTCACGGGTGTCTGCTGGAGCCAATCCCAGCCAACACAGGGCACAAGGCAGGAAACAAATCCTGGGCCGGGTGCCAGCCAACCACAGGGCATGCACACACACACACACACACACCCACACACCAAGCACACACTAGGGACAATTTAAAATCACCAATGTCTTTGGAATATGGGAGGAAACCAGAGTACCCAGAGGAAACCCATGCAGACACGGGAAGAACATGCAAACTCCATGCAGGGAGGATCCGGGAAGCAAACCCGGGTCTCCTAGCTGCGAGGCAACAGAGCTACCACTGCGCCACCATGCCTCCCATGTTATGACTAGTGATGTGGAAAACGATTTATATGAAATTGAATTTAGGGCAAGACTTACTGAGTTGTACTTCACAAAAAAAAGACAAAATAAATTGTTTTTCACAACAAGTAAAATCCACACCATTAGCCATTTCACGTGCAAAACTATGGAACAGTTTAATATGGTGCAGAGCTGGATGAGTAGGGTGTGGCAAAAGCTTGCAAGCACTCCTATGCTGCTAAAATCCATTGGCCTGGGAATGTGGCCACCAGCAATTGGCATAGGGAGTTGGGGAAACTGAGCATAGATGGCATTACCTGCAGTATTCACTGCCCCCCTATAAGTAGTTCAAGATGGTGTTGAAGGCAGGCAGTGGCAATGATATTGTATGGAGATGCATGGAAAGAGCTGTGGAAATCTGACATGGCACTGGAGAGCAGCCTAGGAACAACCTGATAGAGGTTTCAGGTGTGGAATAACTCTTAGGGAGCAAATTTCTCATTTTGTACCCCAAAAATATTGTGTTTTGCAATTACAAAATCACATCCAGAGCGAATTGATGAGAAACTGCATATGAAATGAAAATCTGCTGTTTCACTCATCTCTAATTATAGCTCTGTACACACTGCTTTACTAATCTCACCCTGTCAGATTGAACTTTTTGTGTCCTTGAGTTGCTTTTATCTTTGAGAACTTTAACATAGTATATCATGGAAGACAATTTTTCCATGTGCCAATAGAAGTCCTTCATGCCCACATACAGTACTACTTACTCGTAGAATTAAAGTAAAGCAAGAGATAGGCCAAAAAATAATGAAGGAGAAGGTCTTACAGCTTCCAGGCCACTTGTATTGTGACATTTACAGAGTAATGCTCCAGTTTCAGGTCCCAAAGCTCTTTAAGTGTCAACATGGAAACATAAAAAGAAAAAACCCTCGTCTTGATGAATATGATAGAAACTTCATTATTTTTTACATTTAAAAGAGCTGCAACATCCAATGTCTGTTAAAGAGCTATCAAGGATCTCAGACAATTTTACAGTATTGTATTGAACCTCACACCTTAGAAGCAGATCATCTCTGTGCCTTAACTGATTAAATTATCTAGCGTCAAGTGATATTCCACAGCCATGTTATTGTGGTACCAGTTAAACACTTGGCTCAAACAAAGAGCCATAACTCAAAGATTGGCAACCTTGATGAACCAAATTTTGCTTCAGTGGTCAAGTAAAAAGTGCATCCAAGAAACGAATGGCAAGATGTTTTTTCCTTCCTTTAAATACCTTTGCACATATCAAATCATTTCTCTTTCCATCAGTCTCAGAGCTCACAACCTAACCATAACTTTGGCTGTCCATAGCGGGACAGCCAAAAAGAATTGCTCTTGTCGTTGGCTCTTCTCTCTTTCTCTCAGGCAGGGGTTGAAATTAGTTTTGTTATGTTTGACTTGAATGTATTTACTATTACTTTCTTTGTTGTTAAAGTAAGTCTGGATTATATGGAATGTTCATTTCTTTAAATAAAATCTACAATAAAAAAAACAGTTTGCCCTTTGTAGATTGACATTGCCTATCGGATTTGGCCATAGCAAAGGCTGGAGTAATCTTTTTTACTCCAAACAGCAACTGTGTTGGATTGGAATGGTGGAAGACTAAGCTGTACTGGAGTTGGATGAGGTTGCCATTAGTCCAAATATTGCTGAGAATAGAGGGAGACCTACATAGAAGTCACACATTGGCCTTGCAAGCAAAAGGAGCTGACTGATCTCCAGCTGACATAACAGATGTACTGTATCTTTGCTAGCATCTGAGTACACAATGTGTAAAAACCTTGAAGAGCAAACTGCAGTACCACTTGCAAACAAAAGGTGTGATCAAGACAATGAAGGAGAGGAGCTCCTGAAGTAACAAGGAAAAGCTTGCTAAAGACTCTTTTACATGCTGGTGAAAGTCGGCTATGAAAGGAACAAAGCATCACTTGCCCTAAATCATAAGTACACCTGCTATGATTCCAAGAACTATTAATTGTAACCAACTGTAGTTAGGACAAAGCCAGCTAATGTATGATGGTTTTGGTGTCTCTGTAATTAAAACATAATAATCTTGTGAAGGATACGCCTTTAGCTAAATTATATGTTTCTTCCTAAATCTGGTAAGAAAATGCAGAGTAACCTCTCACATTACTCTGTGTGGGTGGTAAGCAAGTGTAGAATAGCTGTGTGTAAATCAACATCACAGTGTAGCACTAGAAACATAACTAGCTATAGAATTTATCCATCTTGACCACATGAATTGAAAGATCAAAATTCATAAGTTATCTACCATTTTCTATAGGAGGGAAACAATTTCAACTGAGTTTTATAATTTTATGTTTTGTGTTGTTTGTTATTGTCCTTCATATATATTCACCTATATACATACAGGTATATATCTATATACACATACAGTTTATATGTACTTACACATATAAATCTTTTATACCCTAATCTTATAAATGCATTATTTTGTTTATTGCAGCAAGTGTGTTAAAGTCATTTGCTGAAACATTTCAATTACCACACCAAACGAAACTGAGAAAGTGAAAGTGTTTAATGTAGACTTTCATCATTTTATGTAGTACTAGGGTGTTGTACTGTGTTAGCCATTATGAATGTAGTGAGAAGTCAAGCAAAATGACACCTTTTATTGGCTAGCTAAAAAGGTTGCAATATGCAAGCTTTCAAGGCAACTCAGGCCCCTTCTTCAGGCAAGATGTAAAATTTGTAAGATGTACAAATCTCTTCATATGTTTGGCTTCCCTGCTGGAAAGTGAAACAGAAATCCCTCACTCAACCTACATTAATTTGTTTTAATTGATTACTAGCATTGCTGAAGACAAAACTGATAATTTATTAACTGTGTGATCATACAGCAACTTCCTATACTACAAAAGAAAAAAATACATACATATATATATATATTGTAAAAAGAGACAAAACACAGCATAAAGGGTTGGGGTTTTGGCCCCGTATACTGTAAACAAAAATATGCACGTTATGCAGTCAAAAATATACAAAGTAAGGTCATTCAAAATGCGCGACGCCTTCACAGGCGCCAGCGGCCATTTTATACAGGAGGAGGAATGCTGGGAAGGAGGCGTGAGGGATGACGGGACTGCTGACGTCAGGGAAGATGGCGGAGGAAGGGCGGAAGTGGACGTAGTGCGGTCAGGTTACGATGGCGGAGCATCCTTTTTCCTAGAAGAAAGAGCAGAAAGGTTAGTACCCCGCCATTCCCTACCGGCAAACGTCCTTCGAAGTGGTTTCGGATCAGTCCGCGGTCTCCTACTCGCGCATGCGTGACAATATATATATATATATATATGAAAGAGCTAGGCGTTACAATATTTTCAGCTCTGAACTCATTGAATCAGCAACACCCCAAGGCCTACTCAAAAGGCAGGCTTAGGTCTGTCCTGGTCCAAAAATGGAGTTAAGGCTTATTTAGTTCAAAGGGTAAAAAAAAATCACGAAAAGAAAAAAGGAAATCGGTAAAACATCTACAAATTCAAAGCAAAACAAAAGTTCTTAAAAAAAATGTAACAAATACATTATCTAGTAGTCAAAAACCACTAACCCACTAACTGAAGCGACAACAAGTAGACAGAAAGACAGTGGAAGAAAAAAAGAAATTGCATAAAAGATTAAAAAGTAAAAATAGAAGACACACATTTGAGAGCATACAGGGAAAGAAGTCAAAATTGTTAAAAGGCTTACAGTGATTCAGTTTATTTGATGGCTATTTCAAATAAAGCTAACTGATGAAGGAACACTGAAATTTCCAATTTATTCATTTTTAAGTAAATTACAATATTCCCTTGTTTTACATAATATTGGACACACTGATTTCTCATTGTACTAATACAGGCAAGTTAGGATTCATCCAAGTGAGTAAATTAAGTCTCAGTGTAGTGAAGATTAGAGTGTTCATTAAGCAATCCTGCTTAATGCCAGAAAGAGATATTAAAAGAGTAGAATTTATGGTACCTATAATACTGATCAATAAATAAGTGAAAATCATTGACCTGTATGACAAAAAACTGCTATAAAGTGAGGTGAGCACTTAAAGATGTCTCTCAAAAGTAGCATCTAAATCAGGATAAACCTTTGTAAGGTGTAGTGAATGTAGTTTTTTAATTTTCTTATATTTTGAACTTTTAACATTTTTCGGAGAAAGAGAGTGAGAGCTATAAAAAATATGCACAAATTGCCATGTGCACACCCTCAGAAAACAAACAAGAAAAACAGAAAAAAATGAAAAAATGTAGCCACATACAAAACAAAACCTAGAAGACAGAAGCTACGTTTAGTTAACTACTTGCATATTGCTTACTTTTCTGCTTGCAGTTTGCATTATCGATAAACACAAACATTCTAAGAAAATATGAATGTGAGAGACATAAATGTAAGGAAGCTAAAGAGACATAATCCTAAGCCTGGCTGACAGATTTCTGGCATAAAACCATCACAGGACATGCACCCACGCACACATAAGCCCACAGGGGCAATTTTCTTATTAAGTATGCTTTCAATAGCTCTGACGGGACTGTAACCCCAATTTATTACACTGCTGCAATGGAAAATGACATTGCATGTTACAACACTGCTATTTACGACATGCCTTCCACAAATAGATTCCTGATGTAAGTCAAGGATATGCTGTTTGCTGCAGGGGGACATCCTGCATGTAATAAGATTGCAGATTAGGAGCCAAGAAAAAAGGGGAGGAATAAAATTGCAAATAAATAAATAAAGATAAAATAACAGGTCTCTTGAGATAACAAGTCAAAAAATAATGTTTCTTTTAGGGTGGTGATAAAATATTCATGAACAAAATGCTGAAATGCTCTTTACAAAGACAGCTACTACAGAAAACAAAAAGCTGACTGCTTAAATGACAAGTATGCTATTACACTACTAATTGGAGGGAGCATTATAAAAATAGTGGAATAATTTTACACTTTTTTGATTGTACAAACTATTAAATATGATTTTTACCTGTAGCCAACAAAACAACATGTCACACTTTAAATCAATGAGAATTTTTAGAAGATGTCAAATATTTTCCATTCTCCCATTGTCCAATATTGACCTTTCCACACAAAGTTACACTCAGAGCCAGAGAGTATTCTATGGAGGAGGACCTAGTTGGGACTTGGAGTGCATTTATTTGGTTCAAGACAGAAGCTAGGCCATAAAAAGCCCTGGCAGAGGCAGAGGTTGCACTAGTATTGGATCGATCATCCACAACATTAAAACTACTGATAAGTGTCATTACAGTGGCACCTGTCAAGGGATGAGATATATTAGGCAGCAAGTGAACAATTAGTTCTTGAAGGTGATGTGCTGGAAGCAGGACAAATGGACATGCGTAATGATCTTTGAGGGACTTTGACAAGGACCCAATTGTGATGGCTAGATGATTTGGTCAGAGCAGTTCCATAATGGCGGGTCTTGTGAAGTATTTCCGGTATGCAGTGGCTAGTACCTACCAAAAGTTGTCAAAGGAAAGGCAAATGATTAACCAGCAACTGGGTTATAGGCACCCAAGGCTCATTGATGAGAATGGGGAAAGCTAGCCCATTTGTGTCTGGTCCCATAGAAGAGCTACTGTAGCACAAACTGCTGAAAAAACTAATGCTGGCCGTGAGAGAATGTTGTCAGAACAACATGGGGCTATGTAGTCACAGACTGGTCAGAGTGCCCATGTTGACCCCTGCCAACCACCGAAAACATCTATAATGGACATGTGAGCATCAGAACTGGACCATGAAGCAATGGAAGAAGGTGACCTGAATCATGATTTATTTTAGATCATGTGAACAGTCGGGTATGTGTGTGTCATTTACTTGGGGAAGAGATAGCAACAAGATGCATTATGGGAATAAGGCAAGTCAATAAAGACAGTGTGCTGCTGAGGGAAATTTTCCACTGGGAAACCTTGGGTCCTCACATTCATGTGGTTGTTACTTAGTCAAGTTTCACCTATCTAAGGATTGTAGCAGACCACGCACATCCCTTCATGGCAACACTATTCTCTGATGGTAGTGGCCTCTTTCAACAGGATAATGCACCCTGACACACTGCAAAAATTGTTCAGGATTCGGTTGCTTTCAGGAACATGAAAAGAACTCAAAGATGTTGACTTGGCCTCCAAATTTCTCAAGTCTCAATTCAATTTAGCATCTGTGGCATGTGCTGGAAAACAAGTCCAATTCATGGAGATCCCACCTCTCAACCTAGAGGGCTTAAGGAATTTGCTGCTAGGTTATCTTTGTGCCAGATACCACAGGACACCTTCAGAGGTCTTGTGAAGCCTATGGGTCGACCAGATAATTTGTTTTGGTATGAAGACAAAGGCCTACACACTACAGTACTGGGCAGATGGTTTTAATGCTGTGGCTAATTGGTATATGTGGCTATGCCAGTGTAAATCACCCTCCACCGGGAACACTCTTAAAAATATTGTTTTTTTAATGGCACTTTACTGGGTTGTATGGCTCCTCATATCACCTTTGCTTGACATAAAACCATTTCATTCTGGGAAAGGTTCTTTGCATATAAATTGGTTCTATTGGCTTTGATAACTTTCATAATGTAAAACATACATTTTTAATGTATAGTAGGCAATCTAGCAGAATACTAACATATCAAGAAAACCTGTAATTAGCTTTCATTATTGTTTACAAATGATGCCTTTCAAAAACAGGAATCCATTAAAAATTATCAGATCTGTTTTTATCCATTCATCCTCCCATCAATTTTCGGAATCTGGTTATACTGAGCTTGGTCACATGGAAGATGGAGCCTATCCCAGCAAGCACTAGGCACAAGGGAATAACAATCCATTCACAGAGCGCCAGTCTATTACAGTGTGAATACACTCACACACAAACATTCTCACTAGGACCAATTCACAACTCCACTTGACCTAACCTCTATGTTTTTGGACTGTAGGAGAAAACCAGAGCACTCAGAAGAAACCCACAGTCATCTATTTATGGCTATTTATGGAATCTGTTACACGTCTATATTAAAGGTTCTTTCTGGAAATTTCATATGAATGGCTGTTTTTTTAAATGTGTATACCTTACAATTATGCAGGGAACCCTGAAAATGCGGTTAGTAGGGGTATTGGAGAACAGCAAGGAAAGAGGGAGAACCAAACAGGTAGTGACAAACTGGAAATTCAGACAAAATTGAATTTGGAGTTCTACAAAAAATGTCAGGAAACAAATGGTGTTTGACATCCAGCAAAATTCACAACATTAACACATGATGAGAGGTGTTTAGTTCCCGTCAGGAAGCATTTATATGTGTTTATTCAGCATGCATCCACTTTCATTTAAAGTAAAAATCACCAGATTCATTTCCTGTCTCCTGTTAACATTTTATTGAGCTGTGAGAGTTGTGTTGTGTTTGGCCAGGTAGTACAATGCCCACTTTGCCAATTATGGTGACAGCTTGGCAATCACAACCCTAAAGACACATCAGAGACAGAACTACTACTCTTAAGATCCTTGAATGCTTAATAGGGGAACACAGTGTATCTCTCTATCACTGAATCTTAGAGAGAAGTTAACCCTGAGTATCTTGATAGACAAATGAGTCTATCTATACAGTATGTTGTTGAACTGTTGTTGATTCTAGAAGAAAGCTAAAGTCACAAAAGAACACTACTCCATACTTGAACTGATGGCCCCAGTTAGAGTGACACAGTGTCACTACCCATCACCACACATATTGGGTTTCTACTCATTTTAGACTGCAACACAATAATGTGAAAATTATGTAAGGATTATACACTCACTGATTTTAACTCATTGCTTTACACTGATTCTACTTGTTTCCAATATAAGAACGAAAATACATTTGGCTACTTCCAGGTCATATCCAAAAGGAGGATGAGTAAGACTCATGACTGGCATGGGTAGAACTTCCAGTTTGGTCGTGTGACTTGTTTCAAGGTTAGCAAAATATTCAATATAATAGTAATTTATGAAAAGAGAAGAAGAACTTTCTACTGAGAAGCACTACAAGGACTGTAGTGTGGATTATCAATCATTGGGAAGATTTATTTTCTTTTAGGTGGTGTCACACACATGTGATTAGGAGAGAACTAATAATTCCATGCCTGACCAGGAGGTGGCAGGGTGCACTAATTATCTCTCTCATTCCCTTTGGAAAATCCTGCCTGGTTCTGGCGCCACTAATGACACCACTTCCAGTTCCGGTGCGGCCAATGACGTCACTTCTGGCGGAGGCCCTGATTACATCAGTTCCTATGCTTGTATTTAAAAGCCGCCATTTTAAGGCAGCAATTCAGTTCTGTTTTGGACTCATACGTGCTAACATATCTGTTCAAATTAACCAGTTTTGCAGCCAGGAAACATTATGCGGGTGGCTGCCCCAAACCTTTGCAATGACTGTCGTTCTTGTGACAGTGGTTAGCAGGGAGAGTTGCAAGCAGACCTGATGAGACATCTGAACTCCCATTATGTACTTATTTTAACTTGTGCTGTTCTTTATCCAGTCAAGATCCAGTCACAACATTTGAATATTTTACAATTCTCTTAAAAACCTGTCAAACTGGGTTTGTTATTTTACTTAATTCTTAATGTTCAGATGCATTATTGCATCATTTTGAGACATTTTGTGTAGAGTATTTATCCAAGTTTGTGAATTTATTACTTAGTTCCTTATATCACTATTTGTAAGTGTTTTTATTTTATATTTTTAGTGTCAGTAACGGTTCAGCACACTGGTTCACTGGCCTGCTCAAGGATTTAGCTTCATCCTTGTGTATAATCCCACATCCAGAAGTTGTCTGTGTGGTGTTTGAAAATTCTGCTTGTGTCTTTATAAATTTTGATCCTGGTATTCTGATTTATTCTCCACATCCTTACAGACATGCCTGTTAGGTTAACTGGCAAGTCCAAGCACGTCAAGTGTATGCATAAGTGGGCCCTGAGTGATGTTTCACCCAGGAATGGGTTCTGCCTTGTGCCCAGTGTTGCCGGGATTAGGCTGCAGCCTTGGGACCCTGAATTGGTTATTTTACATTTTGTACTGTGATAAAGGAATAAGGTTATGATTAAAGATACAGTGTATCTATTGTCAGACATGTGCATCTGAGGAACACCTCAAGGTCTCATCCCAGGTATGTAATACCCTGTCTCTAACAGGCTTGTCTCTTTTTTCTTTCTCAGCCCAAAGAAGTCGTCCTCTGAAGGTAATTGACCACTCTCCTTGAAGAGGGTATAAAAGGGAGATGCCTCACATGTCAGCATCTTATTTGCACCTCCCCAGACCGTTTGAGTGCATTAATTGCTATAGCCAATTTGCATTTAGCTCATTGCCATTGAGAGCATATTTATTTTCTATGCTGCAAGAATAAAGGAGACCCAGTAGCCACACAAGGGCTAAGAATATTTCTTCCACCTGTCGACACTATGTAAACTGTTTTGGTGTTGACTAAGCTCAAGAACATCTTTTGGGACATTGTGAAGTGTAATGATTCATATGCTATATGTGATGTGCATGTGTTACCAAAGTAATGAGATACGATTTTATGTTTATTATAGGGTCATTGGGTCAACGGCATCAGATACGACAATCAATAGCAGGCTAGATGGACTATTTTAAGTGAACCATCCTACTTCATAATCTTTAGTACCCTATAATATTTATAAGGCTTTTACCTGAATGGGCCACACTTAACTGATCGTTGTTTCTGGTGATTGCCAAATGGGTTAACCCATTGTTGCACACGTAGCTGTATCAAGAAATTATCAGCTCACTCTAGTGATAATCTTCCACAGATCTTATCCTTTCACTCCTTTCTTTAAAAAATTTTAATTCGTAAGTGAAACTGCCGTTCTTATCTGCCACTACTTGTAAAATTACATTGGGCCAAATATGGCACTGTAATCATTAAACACTGCATGCATGTTAAATAAAATTTACCAATTTTAAAATACGATTTACTGAATTCCTGTGATAAAGCAGGACAGGTGGATTAAGTGAATTGGAGAATGTATTTATGTATGAATAGAAAATAAAATATACAGTACACTAAGAAATGTTCTAGCTTTGAAAATTAAAAGGATTTATTTTCTAATTTCAATATCAACAAAAGCTACACTGGATTAAATCGTATTCCTTCCACCTGCTGGCATTTATAAAGCAAAAGACTTCAAAAGATGTAAGCTAATTAACAGGTTGCTGCAAAACAAAGTAAGACTGTGAGATAAAAGGGAATTGCATGTAAAAAAAGAGACGTTTTCATTCAGTGCTGCCGACAGATTTTGTTTCATGGTGGAAATGTAAAGAGGGGCTGTGGGATTTGCCAAGGCCCTTATTTTGTAGAAGAGCTTCTGTGTAACTGACAAGAGTCTGAATACATACAGTAGCTCATGCGGATATCAGTATGTCTTTGGGGATAGCCTGAGTTCTTTGGTGATGTCATGCAGGGCAGATGCATTTAGTGGTTAAAGCTTAAGAATGGAAAACATACTCTTTACTCCTGGCACTCCTTCACATTCATTATCTTATTTCACATGGATTTAAAAATTAAAGACACTTGGATATTCCCAAATGAGTAAAAGCTGTATTCCACCAGAAGGCTATTAGTATCTGCTGTTAATACTGCCCTAAGCAAATTATACTCCAAGTGAAAGAATACCAGTATTCCCAGTAAATATTTATTGCATTTAACAATGTAAGCTTTCTATTTTTGTGTGTTCTTCTTTTCGACACACGGATTTATGCTTTTTTTTGTAGAATGAAGGATCTGGTCGATAGTCTTCAACAAAAGGTTTGGATATTCAATAATCTTCCTGATCACATGACCTAAGTGCCAATACCTGAAGACAGCAAGTGTTTGCCCATTGTCTGAATTTTGCTAGCAAGCTAAATCTTCAGGATGTGCCCAATGTGCTGCTACGTTTCCTGCGATTAAGCTTTTGACAGAGAATTTCTATAAAAATATGTTGTGTAAATCCCTAGTGAACTGATAATTATTGAAGAGCCCCTAAAGGCTTATAACACCCACCTGACTCTATGTCATCATATGCAGAGTGCCTGACTAACTATAACTTGCCTCTAAAGTCGGCAAAACTAACACCAACATGCTGGAAAAGAGATAGGTGTTTTGATCGTGTTGTAGAGAAGCAGAGGGTCTTAGAATTACTGACTTGGTCATGCGAAAAGACAATATCCCTTGGGGATTAATACAGTGTGACAAATACCAAAAAATACCATGAGCATTAAATGACCAGCAGATTGTTAAAAAGATGAGAAACTCTGGTCTAAAGACATGCGAAGGTCAACATGATGAAGGAGGCAAATAACGATTCAAAGGGCAAAACAAAATTGAAATTGCAATTCAGAAAAGGGTAGCAACCTGAATGCAAATTCTTAATCCCTAGGGCCCACTAGGAAAAACAGCTAATCATCACTATGAAGATTTTTGCATCCTCTGAGGAATAACGTACAATTGAGGTCACTTAACTTAAAAACGGAAAAATAAGCCATCAACTTTTGAATTTCAAGACAAAGTATGAAATTTATACCAAAAATGGGTTCCCCACATGTCAAAACCCTGGGATGGACACTCATATATGTATATCCAATATTACAGATTTGAACATGTAGAATCCATTTCTGCATTCGATTATTATGTATAATGTCACTTTGACGTTATTCTTTCTTTATCATCCTTTCTGAGATGCCATTTGTACTCAAAGAGTGTTTGTGGATTTTGCATTGGCTGTGGCCATAATGTTGTTAAGGCTCCCTGCTGCTATCTGTGACAACCGGAAGAGTGTAGCATAATTGCAATGGGGATATTTAAGATGGTCATTTTTTTTCCACAGCTATGCAAAAAAAAAAAATGTCAGACCACAAAGACAATGAAAAATGCAAAATATTGCAAAAGTAAAAACCAAAAAGACAAAAAAGTAAACCCAATATTTAATCAAAACTTAAAGTTAGAGTTTCCTATCTAACCTCAACAGTCTAAGCAACTGTTTATACAATATAACTTAACATTTTATGTGCCTTTTTTAAATGCTTCTGCAAAATGCTTAGACAATGAGAACATTGTATCAACATAAACTCCTAAATTCTTTTCAGAGATTGCTTCTTATAAGACAGCAACTCCATTTCTGTATTCTTAACTCATGTTCCTTTAGCCTACATGAAGAACTGTTAACTTTTCCGCATTCATGTTTCTTTTGCCTATGTACACAGGTGGGTAGTGATGAGTTACATTTACTCCGTTACATTTACTTGAGCAACATTTTAAAAAAATAGTACTTTTAAGAGTAGTTTTACGGCACCATACTTTTTACTTTAACTTGAGTAACATTTGTGAAGAAGAAACGCTACTCTTACTCCGCTACATTGGGCAACACTTGACTCATTACTTTTTTCCATTTATATATTAAACTATATTTTTGCCAGAGAGAAGTCGCCAGTGCATCTACTGCATGACTGTTTCACCAATCAGATGTAGCAACAATAATCACATGACTACGTTTTACCAATCAGACTTAGCAACAATAATCACATGACTCCATTTCATCAATCAGACGTAGCCATGCAGTCACATGACCACACACAAACTTCCTGCGTCTGCAGCCTTCGAGAGACTTTTTAGTCATGCGGAGCTCCTGTTCACTGCTAAACGGTCACAGCTTCACTACAAGAACCTTGAGAAGCTTAACCATCACTTCACTGAGTGAAGAACAAGCACATTTTAACCAAAAGACACAGACAGTCATGGTAATTTGAGACTTCTTGTACAGGCACAAGCTGCCTTGTTCTAATGTTATTTTCTATCAGCTGTGCTATTTGGAGGGCAAGTGTGTGACGATGCTGGTCCCCTACAGACTCCCTCTTCCCACATGGGAGTCTGCTGAATCCACACCGTCGATAGTAATGACCGAGATGAGCTGACATATGAGGAGAATTCACTAAAGAGGCCAGAGGATGGTGGAAAAAGTGGTCAAGTGCTTTTATTAAAAACCAGTCAAAACAAAAGTAAAATCAACAGAAGTGTCAATGGTGCAGTGTTCTAAAAACAGTACATATATAAATCCATAAAAATCATTGTGAAAAGGATAAAAATAAATAAATCCGTTAAAAATCTGAGGTTAAAATGCAGACTAACTCCTCCTGATCTCAGTCCACCTCTTTCTCACCTATTGCTCACGTAGCCTGTGGAGACTCAGCAGCCACAAGCTCCTTTCAGTCAACGTTCGTGTTGGCTCTTTTCTTTGATCCCCCCTTTTTTTTTTGGGCTGACCTGTATATATACACTCCCGTCTCCGTGGGCCTTAATCACATGCCGCAGGAAGCCAATGAAGCAATTAAAAACGATCGCACCCGCACGTGCAGGTGCAACTCGCTCCAACTACTTCATTAACTCCTCGCGGTCGTGCAATTGCACCCACAGAGAGTGACACGTCTTTATGAAACTGGCCTTTTTTTTGTTTTGTTTTTTTAAGCCACGGACCCGCTACACCACAAAGTGAATATACAATAGTATACTGTCAGTGAACAGTATATCTTGTCACTATAAGTAGTTTGCACTGTTCAAACATACATGTTACCTACTGTAGGTATTGGCTTCAAAAGCTTTGTTGTGAAAAACTGAGATTTGAAACTTTGTGTTATTTGTGCATCTTTATTTTGTAAAGATGTTATTTATTTTTACTCATTTTTTTATTTTATTATTTGGAAATAGCTGAATTTGCACATTATTTTATTACAACATTTCTAAAAAATAAATCATTTATGTTCAAACAGTTACTCAGTACTTTTTTACTCTTACTTGAGTAATTTTTTGGATTACTACTTTTTACTTCTACTTGAGCAATATGATTTTGCACTATATTACATTAAACTTCATTTCCCAAGTGTGCTGAAGACTGTCCATTTTTAAAAATATTTTTACTGCCTTCTCAGTATTTACGGCCCCACCACTGTTAACAAAATCTACAAGTTACACAAATGTCCTAAGGTAAGAACAAACCCACCTGAATCCACCAAAGCCTACTATCATTGGGTGATCAGACATCCTGTTTTGACCACGATAGTCCTGTTGTAATGCATTGTGTCCTGTTTCATGCTTAACATCCTGGAACTGAAAAAAATGTCCCATTTTTAGGCCACCAAAATGCGAAGGAGGAATCCCCCCCTCCCTACCAGGGTTTCAATTTTATATGCATTTTATACTCAAAGAGGGCAGTGTCTAGCACACTTGCTGGGTAAATGAGTTTGTGTCCTGTTTTGGAACCATGACAATCTGGTCAACTAGTGCACAAGTGTATCATTTTGGGACTTTGGAAATCTCATCACCCTACACACTCCGCCAGCACACACATAAAGTCAGTCATAAGTGGCAAACATGGGGTTATTAATGAACCCAATCTGAATGTTTTTTAATATGAGAGGAAACTGGAATAAACAGAAATAAATCATGACGCGAATGCGCATCAGTATCCCTCCTTTATCAAACCTGCCTAATTCAGTTAAAGGTTATGGGGTGCTGAAGACTATACTGGAAGGAACTTAACCTGAATGGAGTGCTAATCCATCACAGGGCACAATAAATGTACACACATCCATATGTACTAATATGGCGGCCAGCAGAGAGTTAATATAACCTGTGCATCTTGGGGCTGTCGATGGAGAAAAGTGAAGTAACTGGGTAAAAATTCATTCAGATGCAGGAAGGACATTCAGATCTCACACAGAATGACACTGTGAGAGTACAACACTGTTCCACCTTACATGCACACATATATATATATATATATGTATATATACAGTACAGGCCAAAAGTTTGGACACACCTCCTCATTCAATGTGTTTTCTTTATTTTCATGACTGAAGGCATCAAAACTATGAATGAACACATGTGGAGTTATGTACTTAACAAAAAAAGGTGAAATAACTGAAAACATGTTTTATATTCTAGTTTCTTCAAAATAGCCACCCTTTGCTCTGATTACTGCTTTGCACACTCTTGGCATTCTCTCGATGAGCTTCAACAGGTAGTCACCTGAAATGGTTTTCACTTCACAGGTGTGCCTTATCAGGGTTATTTAGTGGAATTTCTTGCTTTATCAATGGGGTTGGGACCAGCAGTTGTGTTGTGCAGAAGTCAGGTTAGTTGGACGATCATTTATTTTTCAAAAGGACAATGACCCCAAACACACCTCCAGGCTGTGTAAGGGCTATTTGACCAAGAAGGAGAGTGATGGAGTGCTGTAAATGGTCATGAAAATAAAGAAAACACATTGAATGAGGAGGTGTGTCCAAACTTTTGGCCTGTACTGTATATATATATATATATATATATATATATATATATATAAATGTATGTATATATTTTCAGAAAAATACTCCTAAGGATGGAAATGTGAACTAATTGATTTTATTGTACAGTACATTTTTATTTTGTAATGGGAGCATAAAGGTGTTTTTCAGTACTGGTCTCAATTTTATCCAAGAGGAGCAATGTTAATAATCCCTGGTGTCCACTTTTACACAGCCTTCATACTGTATAGTTAAGAGATCTCAAGATTAATCTTAATGCAGTGTGACGACAGCACCAACCAAGTTATTGTTATTTGTACAAAGTGAAACAATAGACTTCTTGCAAATGAGTGTTCCTTTAACTTGGCAGATTTTAGTTTTCCACTGAATGGCTGTTGAATGGGTAGTTGCAGGTTTGCACTATGGGGGGGTGAATGGCTTTCCTTGAACCTTGGCATAAAATTGTAACATGTTCAAAATAAATGTAAACCTGTCTAGGTGGGGAAAGAAATAAGGGTTTATGGGAGTCTTACTTAGCAGGATAAATGAATTCCATGACATCTGGAAATGTTTCTGCATTATTCGGTTGTTTACAATGAATATACAGAGAATGTATTATTATTGCAGCTTCATAGGCTGCTGTTGTAGAGGGGGCTTTTCTTAAGACAATACATACAGATAGCCAATCAACCTTAAAAAGGTTTAAAACAGCTACACAATTGTACTATTGTGATTTCCTATCCTGGAACAGTGGTGTTTAAAGATATCAGGAGATGCACAGTTGTGACAGTTAAAATGCAATGCAGTAATGGTGATTCATTACCCTGCTGGGCTCAGCCTAATATGTTCCCTTTCAATTCAATTAAAGCCTGTAGATTCCACCTCTGCATCTTTAGGCATGCATTATTTAAGCCGCTAGTCTCCAGCTTTTTGTTTTGGTTTTCTTTGTTTTCTTTTGATACACACAAATGAGATCAGGCTTTTTTCATACCTGACAGTTGCTACAGAGAATTGTAAGTGGTGTCTTGAAAATGTAATGAGGTATGCAAAGCAAAGGTTTGCTCTTGAAATCTAAACAGGTTAGTCTGTAAAGCCTGTTAGTGAAACATTTTCTTAAAGCACAAGAGACTCAGGAATGAATGGTACTCCTAAACATTACTGCCATCGTTTTCTCGGAGCCTAAAATAAACTGCAAATTGCTAAATATGATGACGGAGAAGGAATCTCATGACGTACATTTCGAAGGAGAATACAGTATTCTCTATCTACATTAGACAATGCATAAAAGTGACTTAAAAGTCATTGGCCATTAAGAATATTTTTTTAAATATTTTAAAATAAAAGTACTGTAAGCAGTTTTGATCAAAGCACTACAAAAATCACACAACAAAACTGTTTTCCATAAAGTGAAGGTTGTTTATTTAATTGTCCTTGGAATTAAAGTCGAATGGGAGGCTGGGGATGTGATGCATGAAACACAAAATGAAGTATTTTTGAGGTTCCATGCAGCTTTGAGCTGGGAGACATCTTTCACATGTTATAATGAGATGAAATCCCGGGTGTGAATCAGTCTTTATTTTATATAACACCCTTCACAAATGGTGTTTTGCAAAGAGTGCAGTTCAAACTAAGAAGAAAACATGTAAGATTATTCAACATGGAATATATTACAAGAAAACATAAAGGTGTTATATACTGTAAGTTCTTGAAAACTGTGATGCATTGAAATGAAGGGGACTGGACTGTCTATCTATCTGTCTATCCACCATTATACAACCCGCTATATTCTAACTACAGGGTCCCGGGGGTCTGCTGGAGCCAATCCCAGCAAACACAAGGCGGAAGGCAGGAAACAAACCCTGGGCAGGGCCACCGCAGGGCACGCACACACACACCAAGCACACACTAGGGACAATTTAGAACCGTCAGTGCACCTAATCTGCATGTCTTTGGACTGTGGGACGAAACTGGAGCACCCAGAGGAAACCCACACAGACACGGGGAGAACATGCAAACTCCATGTAGGGAGGACCTGGGAAGCAAACCTGGGTCCCCTAACTGCGAGGCAGCAGCACTACCCACTGCGCCACCATGCCGCCCGTCTAGCTGTCTATTTGGTACTTATTGATCTATCATTATTTTCAAAAAGCCTCTATTTGCATCTGTATCTACTAATAATAATTCTTTACATTTATATATCGCTTTTCTTACTGCTCAAAGTGCTTTGCACAGTGAGTGGGGAGCCACTTCAACCACCACTAATGTTCAGCATCCACCTGGATGATGTGACGGTAGCCATTTTTGCGCCAGTACGCTCATCACACATTAGTTGTTGGGTGGTGAAGGAGAGAGAAAGAGTGCCAGTTAGAGACAGGGGATGGTTAGGGCGCCAGAATGACTAGGCTGTGGCGCACAGTTTATCCAGGACATTGGGATACATCCTACTATATATGAAGAATGCCCAGGGATCTTTAATGATCACAAAGAATCAGGACCTTGATTTTACATCTCATCCGAAAGACAGTGCCATTTTTACAGCACAGTGTTCCCGTCACTGCATACCTTACCAACACCTCTTCCAGCAGCAAATCAAGTTTTTCCTGTTTGGTCTCCCATCCAAGTACTAGCCAGAAGTGAACATGCTTAGCTTCAGGTATATGACCTGTTCAGAAGTGCATGTATTATGGCTGCTATGTATCTTTATTTTATTTATTTATACTCCTGACAGGGAAATTTCTGAGTCAGATACAATCATCACTGCACAGCGAATCCTTAACACTTGTACAAAGTATATTCACCATGTGGATAAAACCAACTGATGAACTGCCGTTTACCATGCTTACCATATCTAAAGCTGGTGAATGGATGATAGATGGAGAAACCAATGTTGCTTTAACCATAAACACTTTAGAGGATTTACTTTTTCCATTGGTGACAGGGAACCTACACTGTAAGATGTGTGTCAAGATAAACCACCTGAAATGGCTTAGGACATTAAAAGATGACAATCCAAGAAGACAGAAGATTGAACCTTGTACAAACCACCATTGGCCAGTAAGGTGAGGGATCTGCAATGGAGGTTAGTGCATGCGATATCAGTGGTGAACTCCTTCTTAGCAATTATATTTCAAGGGATTTCTTACTGCTACCATTACTATGGCTTAAGAGATATGTTTTTTCATTGTTTCATGTATGATAAAAGACTCCAATCTTTTTTTAGTATGACAGAGAGAATAATAGAGGGACATGGGGTCACATACATTTGGGATGGTGTTTGGGTAAAAATTACAAAAATAAACCAGGAACAATATGAATTAATTTTTTCTTGGAAAACCAAAGTTAGCTATATGGAAAACCTAAAAGAATAAAATCACTGGGTGTGGGATCCAAAATGCAATTATAGTTTTTAGAAGGTTATTTGAAAATAGAGTATTAGTGGATTAAAATTTTTTACAAATCTATTAAAAATACTGCAAAGTTTCAGGATATATTGTGGGTGAATGATATATTTTGTAAATATAATAGCAATAATTTAGTTTGTCTTCTGCTTTTATAGTTTAGTTTTACTTATAAAATGGAGTCAATAAATAGTAATTGGGAAGAGTGTGATTGGACTGAGGAGAGAATGGGGGGCTTGGTTTTAAATAGAAAGGGTGGGGTTTATGGGTTTGAGTGGGAAAATTACAAAAAATTAATAGGAGACTGACATAGAACTGAGAGACTGTCTTGGGGGAATGATAACTCGGTTTTGGTTTTGAAACCCCTCAACGCCCAACACGACCCCATTTCTCAATGGAGCCTTTGAAAGGCCCTAAAATCTACATTTTTACCTGTATCAATAGACATATGCATGCAAAATGTCATCAGCTTGGGTCACAGAGTTGCATGTGGTACAGGAAGGTTAGTGAAGGTTTCCAAGGAAGATACAGGCACTTTATTACTGTATAAAGAAAGCAGGTACAGTCTCAATACTTCATTCAAAATAGAAGCTGTTGCTTCAGTACTTAAACACATGAGATAGGAGCCGCAACATCAAGGCAATTGGGCTTTAGCTCCCATCATCCAAATAGCAACTCAGAATCGCTGCAGTGGTAGACTAGGAAACTGTGAAGAAGAGCAGGTCAAAGTTTGGTGTTAAATGTTCTAAACATCATACGACAAGCATATTACACCGTAAGCCTGATCTTGCAGAGGACGATCAATTACTTTGCCCTTGGCTTAATGTTTATAAGATGCAGCAGAGCAGCTAAAGAGCTGTCCTTGTGCTGCTGCCATTAGAGATGGCGATTTGCACAGTAGTATAGTGTTTTCCCTATATTCATTATAATGAAATTTCTGTTATAATGAAATATTTTTATGGTCCCATGAATTTCATTACAACAGGATTCCACCTGTATATAATAAGAACTCACTTGCTTGCTCTGCTCACCACTTAGCAGGTCAGAACCAGTTAAAAGAGGAACTTGGGGTCATCTAAACACAATTACTACAGGTTTGAGACTGCAAAACTGAATGAAAAAATGTATCATAGTCCACAGCCACATGGGGGGACACTGAACAGTAGAATACAACATATACTGTATTTGTGCTTGGCTAGGTTTGGTCCAGAGGCATAAGGCCAGGAAGGGAGTTGGCTCCTAAGCTACAACACCCATTGATCAAAGGGATAAGAACAAGGCTAACAAAAAAATATAAGGCATGACCGCAACTGTCAAGTGTCAGTGGCTGTCAAGACTTGAAGCTTTTGCTTTTGGCAGATTAAGAAATGTTTCTTAGAGAATACTCTGAGTAACATTTGAACCTGAAGGGAGTACTTTAACCATAGACACAGTCAACCTTTACTCATTCTACTGTAAAGGCAACCACAAGTGGAGCTGCAAACTGCAGGCTGGTAAGTGTGACTTAACAGAGCAAGAGTCAAATATTTTGGATATTCAGGTCTCTGTTGGGATAAGGAGGGCATAAGGTCATCATTAGATCCTTCCATGTCAAAACATCAACTCAGCCATTTTGGAACAATGCATAGTTTTTTTTGGTTGCCACTCATTACAATTCACCTCCCTGATTAAATTTTTGAAACACCATATAGACTGTAGTATAGGTTGGACCAACAGCAACCTATATGCAGAATTTCTTAAAATCATTTTTTGCATGATTGATGACCACAAATCATACAAAAAAATAGATAACATGAAATCTGAGGTCTAAGCTGATATCCTTAGAATGCAAAATGGATAAATAACATAAAACCAGCAAAAAGTTCGAAAGAAAGACAGAGATTATTATGATTTTTTTTTATATACATTAGATATCAGCCATGCAACATTTTGTAAATCAGATCTGACCATTCTCTCCATCAGGCTCATTACTTATTATCTTTGGGAGTATTTGTTTAATTCCTTTAATTGTTTTTCATAAACTGCTATAATTTTCTTACATAAATAACAAGTAGCCTTCAATTTCCACCTCCAAGCATATTATAGTCTGTTTCAAAAATATGTTCTACCTTCATGAGTTTTTAGAGGAAACAGGAAGAAATAGTGTCTTTGTAGTGTCATCCTTTTCACAGAAGAATCAAAACTATTGAACTGACTTTGACCAACGGTGCCACAATAAATACCAATCTTGAACATCCTACACCAGACTGATAATCTAAAAGGAATTATTGATAGATTCTCCTATAGAAAAGGAGAGACAGAGAAATATAAGGAGATGGCAAAGTAAGATCATGTTAATTAGAATGAGGATGATGCAGCGGTGGATGCCAGTAGTTCACTTGTTCAACTAAATGGTGTTACTTGATCCGGTGAAATGTTTTTACTAAACAATCCTAACTCAAGACTTCCTACTATTTTTGTGTTGTCATTATGTCATTCCTGGTTATTATTACCATTCCAAGGCAGTGAACCATACAATTAAAATATCCTTACATATGATTGTTTATATTCCTTTAAAATGCAAGTCATTCCATCAGACTCTTAATAAATGAGATTAAGAAGAAAAGAAATGTAAGATCTTTATATCAAGTTGTCCATATTTTCCTTGACATTTCAAGTTCTTATTCTAATCCAGTACTCCGACTGATTTTCTCTGCTGCTGTCTCTTTACAATGATGGATCTTTTCCACACTGCAGATGTTTCCTGGTACCCCCTGCTGTGAAGAAAAATCTGGTAATGAGCTGTATAAAACTGAAGCTACAACAGATAGATAGTTTGCACATTATATATTCCCTGCCGATATTTTTCACAATCAAGTGTTCATTTATTCTTACCTTTAATTTTGGGGCCAAGTATAAAAAGCTAATAATCACATTCTACACTTTTATAGTATAAGCAGAACCTAGTAACATACTGTAGATAAAATTTTTCAATCTACTTAATCCAGTTCAAGGGAGCAGGTGGCCATTTTGTGGCAAAGCAAGATAAAACATTGGTCCGTCTCAGGGCCGCTCACACAAACTGAGCTAATTTGGAAGAAAAAACTCAACACACACACATTACTGGGAGAGCCTACACACTTAATCTTTTGAACCCTTGATCTAGATCTCTGAGGTACTAGCACTTCCCACTGTTTCACCATGCCACTTAAAAAGCCTAACATTAGGAAAAGGCAAATAAATCCTTTATTAATCAAAATATCTGTGGAAGGGTTGATTACAGGCAGAAACCTCTGTGCAAATAAACGTACGCTGATGCAACTCTGAACAAATAGAAATGTGCTTTGAACCCTTGTGTGTCTGATGGGGTGGCTTACCCATTCACCCACCTGAAAGTACTAAACAAAATACTCCCTTCACTTTCTTCCCTTCTCTTTCTCTCTTTACCCTGGTCTGCAGTCTTATTTTAGTTAAGTGTTTGTTACTAACTCTCTTACCAACTTGACAGTCCACAAATCTCTGGCCATGAGATGACTTTAAACTTCTTCTCAGAGTCATATTTAGAGTCAGGGCCTACATTTGCTTCAAAGACATCAGGCTAGAAGTCACTTTAGTGGCATCTGGTTTCCTATGCCAACTGAGATTTTATTTACCCTTAACGGTCTCTTTAGCCAACTGCCTGCTCTATTACAGTGTCAAGGTGGTTATATTACATTTTGATTGATTTGTGAGAATGTCAGCCACATGGGTCACCCAAGACTAAACCTGAAAACCACTGGCCTAGATAATGAGAATGTTCTGTCACAGTGTTCTAAATGCTCTAGTTTACATTGCAATAGTAACGCAAGCCTAATGCTTATTTGAACATTTCAATAATTTCAGACAGCTACTTATTTGGGGACTTGCCTCTGCTATCAAGCCCTGTTAGGTTTGATGCTGACTATTGGTGGACAGCTATTTTCAGTTCTCTCCAGAGATGTCCCATTGGGTTAACGTCTGGGCCCTGGCTGGGAAACTCAAGGACATTCCCAGAGTTATCCCTAAGCTATTTCTAATTTGTCTTTTCTGTATGCTTAGGGTCATTCTCTTGTGGGAATGTGAACCTTTGGCTCAGTCTGAGGTTCAGGTCTTCATTGAGGATATCTTTGTACTTTGCTCCATTCCACTCACTTTCCCTCAAATCTGTGTAGTCCCCCAGTTCCTGCTGCTTTAAAAACAACTCCCACAGCATGATGCTGCTACTGCCATGCTTTATCATCGGAATGGTATTGCATAAGTGATTAGCAGTGCCTGGTTCCCTCCAGACATTACACTAATCTTGGTTTCATCAGACCAGACAATCTTATTTCTCACAGTATAAGTGTCCTTTAGGTGCCTTTTTGCAAACTCCAGGTAGGCTTCCATTTGTTTTGTACTGAGAAGAAGCTTCTGCCTTGTCAAACTGTCATATAACCCAGTTGAATGAAGTGCTGCAGTGATGGTTGTCCTGCTTGAAGTTTCTCCCCTCTCCAGATAGGTTCTGGACCTCAGCCTGAGTGACTATCAGGTTCTTGGTCACATCTCTTATCATGCCCCTACTACCACTATTATTATTGGTATTATTATCACTACCACTACTACTGCTACTACTACTTCTACTACTATTACTACTAGCACTACTACTACTAATAATAATAATCACTAAACTAAATAACTAAATAGAGGACTTAACTTAAATAACTTAATGTGGGAGTGTTAACAATAGGGCATCGTGCATTCCTAGACACTTCCCTTTTTTAACTTGTGGATGGACTGTAGGAAAAAGCTCCTCCTCAGTATTTCTGAACTGGACTGTAGGCAGAAGGTGGTGATGCTTCCTGCCAAATGTAGGATGGTGGATGTGCAGAAGTTCTTTAGTATCGGGATAGGCAGCCCAAAATCCCTGAGGCATCTGAGATGTTACAGACATTGCCGTGCCTTCTTCACCAAGCTGTTGATGTTCTGGGTCCAGGTCAGATCCTCCTCCTCCTCAGATCTGTGCATCAACACAATCCTGTCTCTAAGTTTCACAATCAGTTCCTTGGACCTCATGGCTTAGCTTTTACTCTAATGCAGATTATCAACTGTAGGGCCTTCCACAAACAGGTGTGTGCCTTTCTTAATCATGTCCAATTAATTCAATTGATCACAGGTGGACTCCAAGCAAAGTGTAGAAACATCTCAGTGATGATTGATAGAACAATTTGCACCTGAGCTAAATTTCAAGTGTCATAGTAAAGGATCTGAATACTTGTGTCGGTGCGATACTTCGGTTTTTCTTTTGTTATTCTGGGGGTATTGAATGTTGATTGATGGGGGCGGGGTGAAATAAATTTTAATTTAGCACAAGCCTGCTACATAGCCAAAACTGAAAAAAGTAAATGGGTCCAAAAAATTTCTGAATCCACTGTAGGTTAAACAGACAACAAGTGGATCTGAAAGGACACCTTTGTACTGTGTGTCACTTCCTGCAGTGTAAATGTAGCCTAACTAACAGGCCGGTGTGGCTCAGTGAGATTTTGTGTAATTTTGTTGTTGTATACACTTCAACTCTTAAATGTATGGTTACATTTAGAAATTGTAGTAAAACAAGTTTTATTTATATGGATTATTTGTTTTTATTAATTAATTTCACACAACGGCCTTGTGATGCATACTTTTGATCACATCTTTTGACGAATTTTCTTGGATGGGCAAAAGTACAATGAACCACATCAATGGCATGGTAGCCTCCCAGTTTCCTCCTACTGTATATGTGTGTAAAACAGTACGGGTTTAAGATGTTTTAATAAGTGAATTGACTAGTCACATTCACAGTATAAGTAAAAATGTAGACTTTTTGCGCGTAATCGTATTTCTGGCTTCAGTACAATAACACAAGAGAACATTCTGAAAGTTGTTCGAAACACAGTATTTTATACTTCAGCCATGTGTGTATTAAGTCTTAAATTCAAGGCAAGCCATTGATGATTTGCTTCTTATAGCTGTAACATCAGCATAACATGGCATTCTCTAACCTGCTTAATCTAATTCAAGGTTGAGGAGACATGTACAATTATCAGTCACAATTCTCATGAAGCTCCCTAGTGAACTGCCTTGCAAAACACAATTACATTTGCAAAGGTTGGATAAAAGAGGGGGAGAAAGTCTTTCAGTAGAAGAGTATGAGCAGATCACCTGGGATATCGAGCCTTTGAAACTGGTACTAAAATACAAGCATTTGGAAACAAAGACGCAGATGTTATTTTCAAAATAACCGACACACACATTAAGGTGCTCAAGACATTCAAATATGTTATGGTGCTTAACAAAATCACCAGTACAACTGGGAGTTCCTGAGTGCCTTTTACAAAACTTCATTTTATCATTGTAAACTTCATATTTATATTCATATAGGTAGATTTTTACAATACAAAAACTGGGTATAGTTAGATTTATGTAAACTAAAACACTCTGATAGCCTCAGGATACAACAGTAAAATTCAAATTGTGTCCGTAAATGCTTCTTTCTCATAGAAACAACAAATGCCTTTATAGTTTCCCAACTGACAAGCAGGGCTATACCTGAAATTGGCTCAGGATGTTAGCAAAGCAAATTGCTTATTACTTTAACTGTAAAGCAAGGCCTGCACATCTAAAATCAATACACTATAATACTCTGGATTGCTCGGGATTTCTTATTCATAAAGTATTACTTTCAGTTATTTTAATACATTTCTTCAAAACTCGTTAATGGACATAATGAGATGTGGATTAAAGAACAAACTCCTTAATCACATTTTCTGGTTAATCAAACACTGTATTTGTTAGAAGCTTATCGGCACCTCTCTCACTCAAGGCCACTTCGCTGACAATATAATTTCAGGGGGATTTTCATTGGCTGGAACAGGGAAGTCCCAGAAGCTGTGCCAAGAGTGTTTGTGTGTGTGTGTGTGGATGGGCTGGTAGACTTGACTCATTCAGCTCACTCTCCTGTAAAACGTTAATCTTTAAAGAGTTTTGTACTTCATCCAAAATGGTTTGTTGTTACCAAGGCTGTCAAGTAGAGGAATCATTTTCATAAGGGGAAGGAATCTAAACCCTTTACTTGCCCCATTTAAATTTAGGTAACTATGGAGTGGAGATGACTTACCATCAACCATGGTGGATAATTGGGATATGCTGTTCAATTGAGTATTTAAGGTAAATTAGGGTCTGCTGGGGCAGAGGAGTCTGAGATCTGAGGCCTTTAAGAAAGGGTAGTTCCACGCCCCAATTTCGGAAGCACAATTGGTAGGAATGTTCTGCGCAACTATTCAGAGAGTTGACATAGAGGTGGTGCACTGCCACAAGTATTTGGGAGTCCACATCAATGACAGGTTGGATTGGCCTTGTCACATAGAGGCACTAAATAAGGCAGTGTCTTAGAAGACTGTATTCCTTAGACATGGGAAGTGACATCCTTTATAGGGTCTACAATTCTTTCTTTTTTGTAATTTTGGCATGTATTTATTCATTTATTGAGCTTCAGGAAAAAGCTAAATTCCCCCTTGGGACAGACAAAGTTCGACCTTTCTATGTTTCTACACTGTGGATAGAGGACAGAGCCACTTCTTTCAGCATAGAGTTTAAAGGAGGGACCAACAGTATACGGGCCGCCAATTTACCATAATGTACACTTATGTATAGACTAACCTGTGGCCAATATGGAGATGCTGATTAGCACAACATATGTCATTGGGATGTGGGAGAAAACTTCCATTGACAGCAAAAATGAATTTAAACACACAATGCCCTAGTACATAAATAAATAAAAAATCAGTAAATAGGAAGTTTACACACAAGGTAATGCAAACATTAGAAATCTAAAATGATGTGAATCTTGTGGAAAAGCAAACCTATGGTGAACTGTAGGCATGGGATTGAAGTAAATTTCTGGCCAGATAAAAATGTTCGCCGCATTAAATTACAATAATAATTTGAGGTCCACTCAAATATGCATGCCCTCTTCAAAAGCTGTGAAGGTTTGTATAGTGCCATATGTGAAGATTTCCAACTCACTATCCGGAACAATAGACCTACCTTTTATATTACTAAACATCATTGTGTTTGCTTGTCCTGTTCGTGTCATTTATTTGAAAAGTATTCTTATTGGACCTTCTCCTTTCAGATTGCCGACCGTAACATGCATGCTACGTGACAGAGCTGGAGCTGTACAAATGTTTCCCAGCTATGACGAGATCAGCCACAATCTCTGCCTTTTTTTTTTCATTCTCTCGTGGTATGTAAAACACAAGACATTAGGCAGTTAGTGAGGTCCAAAACATCAGCATTAATTGTTTCTCATAGCTGCATCACATGCACTATACTTCCAGGTGAGTGTTCATTGGTTGTCAACTCTCACGCACACAGAGCCTGGCCCTATGGGGTGAGACCACACTAGTTGGACTGCATCGCTGGAGGTGTCAAACCACACAAGAGCGTTCTGCTCCTGACTCACTAATATTATATAAATGAAACCTGCAATTGGAGGAAAAATCGTATAATGTGACAGGGCTGTTTGAACAATGAGCTTTTTGTTCTTTTAACAGTCACACAGTTAAAAGCATATCCTCTTGACGAGATAAAATGAATGAATTAGCTAGCAGATAATCAGTTAAACAGAAGGAATCAAAGGCTTCCTGCAGTTTTAAAGGTTTCTTACATATATTTGAAGCATGTTCCATCATATTGAAAAATAGAGGAACAATCAGTCTTTATTGTGCATAATTCTTAAAATTGTGCTTTCAATTCACTTCAGAGTACCATAGTCTAAAAGGCTGTGCAATCTCATTCAGTGTTAGACCCATGTGGGTGTATATACGAGTGGGCTCTACATTCAAAGTGGGTTTCTGTCTTATACCTGATATTGCTGTGACAGGCTTCAAGCCCTGCAACTATTTTCTGGATTAAAAAAATCTGAAAATATAACTACAGTATTTTACATTTCATAATATTACAACTTTTCATGGGGTGTGTGATGTTAGGGTGTTATTAGTAACTATTGTTACGTCAATCTTGTCCATGTAATAGTGAATCAACTGCAATGATAATGCTGTAGACAGTGTTGAAGCACAGCAAATGACTTTCCTATTATTTACGTCCTCTTTTTACCTAATTTTGCAGTGAGAAGTCAAGCAAAATGACACCTTTTATATTGGCTAAATAAAAAGATTACAATATGCAAGCTTTAGAGGCAACTCAGACCCCTGCTTCAGGCAAGATGTCAATTTTGCAGAGAGTTATTCCAACTCGCATAACTTCTCCCAAAAACCTTCCAACCTGTAAGTTTTCATTACCAAGCAAGCAAACTTTGTAGCTTGCTTTTCTCAGGAAGACCAACTTATTCTGGCAGTTCCTTTTAAAGAGCTTCTGTTGTCTGACAAGGCCCTCTTTTACCAAATTAAACAATGTTATGACTTTGAGAGGACAGATCTATTTGAGTTCAGTGGCTGGAAACTACATAGGAATGTTTGAATGTATGTAAAAATTAATTTACACCACCCAAAGTAGATGCAGCAGTTTACTTTATAAAATCTGAACTCTTCCATTTGAGTCAGACCCTGAAGGCTACACTCTTTCATTTACAGTACATGTAGCCATGAGATCAAAACCAAATGAAACATTCACTAGCAGCGCATATGAGATTGAACTCTGTTGACGCTATTTGGTGCTCCTTTATGGCACAGGCAGAGGGGTTTTGATTTCTCCTCTCAGAAATTAACACCTCACATCAATCAGTATGTGCCCTGTTTAAGACAAGGAAGAGGCTGGCTATCCATCAAGGAAAATGCTAGATATTTTTTATGGCCAGCACTGAGTTAAGGTGAAGAAAGGAACAATACAAGTCTTCCTGCATTTTTTTTTTTTTTTTTTACACAATGGGCTCTTTTCAAAACTCAAAACGTGGGTGTCATTTTTAGCTCAAGTATATTTGTGAAAGACAATACTATCTGTTTGGGAGCAGGACATTGAACAGGCCACTGCAAAGCCTCGAAAACAACAAAGAAGGGTGTGTTTACTTTTCATATGTTATGGGAAGGGGTGGGAAGCAAACTTTTTATGCCTCTCCAGATGGCACAGACAATGTGCAAGAATTTCCTGCAAGTAAGCAATCCCTCCTCCACCACGATCCCAAGCTAACCCCCTCCTCCTCCTCCCATGTTCACCGCATCCATATCAGGCCCTGTGTTTGGGTTTCTTTGATCTGGTAATGATATTCAGGGTCAGCTGGCAAATGGCTGGGAAAAAAATGAAGTGTCCTCTGGAACTCCTTGTGTGAAGCCTATACATAATAAACACAGGGCAGGGCAGTACAGCAGAGAAGGGACTTCATCTTTGGCATCTACATGTCTTCAACATGCCAGCCATCACAGTGGGACTGTTACAAATATACAAAATTTGAAGGACATTAGTTTATATAATGTTCTTCAGTATCTATCTATCTATCTATCTATCTATCTATCTATCTATCTATCTATCTATCTATCTATCTATCTATCTATCTATCTATCTATCTA
>JANRMT010062791.1:246795776-246861507 GCA_026402145.1 Polypterus bichir lapradei
CTATCTATCTATCTATCTATCTATCTATCTATCTATCTATCTATCTAGCTAGCTAGCTAGCGTTCTATCTAGCTAGCTAGCTTGCTATCAGTAGTCTCATTATTATTTACCAGTTTAATATAGTGTATATAAATAGATCTGTATCTATCTACAGTGTTGTGCAAGTTCACACCTCACAAGAACTAGCTGAAAGTTCAGTTCACACAGATTAAAATGAATAAATTCACATTCATAGTTCACCATTTCAATTTTAAACTAGTTCATGTTCAGTTCATTTTGTATTTTTTTAAGGAGAGAGAATAAATGACCCATGAGTTTACTTTTTTCAATTTTGCATGCCTTATATTAGGCTATTACAGTTTTCTTGAATAAAATACAATAATTATATATATATATTTTTTATTTAAATACACTTTATTGAGTTATAGCCAGCAACAAACACAAATAACCATACATGCTAATATCCTCCCAGTCAAAAAAGAAAATTAAATGGTGGAAATACACATATAAATTACTGCTCTATTTCCAACTGTGTGACACAAATGGTGACTGTGGAATCAGCGTGTATGTGAAATATTCATTATGCTGCTGGTCAAAGTTTGAGTGACATATTGCATGTCCAATGGGGAAAAATATAAAGCTGCCTTGCGAAGTATGATGTTTTCCTAAAAGCGGAGCTACACCGTGTGCTTGTGTTAGCGAGGGTGCAGCTTAAGCACAAGCAGGCAGACACAGACAATGCCTATTTGATTTTACGTTATTTTTTCCGAATAAAAATAAATGGCAAAAAATTTGTACAACATAAATATTCATAAAAATCCACTATTTGTGCTTATCCAATTACCGCATTCAGATTCAGCTCCACCCCTACATTACAGGGTAAGACATAATGTTTAATCTGGACCTAAACCAGATCCAGAATGTCACATAAAACTAAACTAGCTCATGTTCAAGTTCTTCACTTGCAAATATGTTACGTTAAGTTCACTGTTCTTAGAAAAACTAGGGTGCTCTGCCCCTTTCTTGCTTCGCTCGCCAACCCCAGTGCGGGACCTACGCACTAGTCATTTCCTGGATCTGCCGCTTGCAACACATCGTGCTGTGCTTTTGAATAAACACGAACATCTACTCTGTCTTTGATATCTCTGTCTTTCAAAACTGTTATCGCTGAAAATTTGTCACATGTTGGTTTATCATATATGTAAGCGTGATCTGTCGGATTCATATAGAAATCCAAGAAAACTTCTTTGTCTGTGTTTTTCAGATAAGTTTTGTGTAAAGTGCGATACTTTTGGATGTATGGATTTGTATTCATTATTGGCTGTAGAATTTCTAATACATCCAATCGTATTTTCCCAGATAGCAACACGAATTTGACAATCTACAAGTCTCGACTTAAACTTTAAAGCATTATCTACATACTTCTGTCATGTCACTTATGTCCATATATTCGATCTCTTTTTGCTGTTCCGTTATTTCACCGAGTAATAATTTCTGTTTGTTATCGCTAATGCAATCTTTACTATCAGTGTTTTGAGACTTTCAAATTTTAGTACTTTCATAATCTCTAACCAGCTCTGCATGTGTATCACGGCAACATTTTTGAAGCTCCTTACGATGTTCTGCTATGTCTTCTACTCTTTATCTTTTCTTCTTCCACTGTTTGTCTTTTATTTCCGCCCCCACTTGGACCTGTTAGGTTTTCAGTTCATTTCTTGGCACAAAGTCTCGTCTCACAGGACTTGAAATTATCTCTCTGAAAATGTCTTGTCTTGTCTTTCTGAAAAAGTCTCATCTCATCCCAAGATTTTTTTATATAATAGAGAGATGAGCTTGTTCAATGAACGCGCTCTTTTGAACTAGTTCATGCACAACACTGTCTATCCGATTGGTGAAGATGCTGACAGGAATTCATTTAAGAATCTCTCTACTAACTTCTCCACATAAAATTACCACTTAGTGGAATCCGGATAAGGGATGGTCTAGCATCATGCCAGTCTTATATTTACAAAGCCCTAGATGGCAACAGAAAGTTCCAGTAAAACAGTTTCTGGGGCTTTGTTGAAAACCACTATTAAAAATGGTGTTTTTAAATTAAAACAATCTCAGTCCACACTAGAGTATTCACAGCATTTACAAAAGTATCTTCATCCACACTATAACAACCTAAAGGAAAACCATTATGATGTAGACATTCACTTACAATGAGCATGCGTGCATCAGCAGAAGAATCCTTGAAGAGATGGTCATTTCTTATTTTGTCTTTTATTTTTCTTTTCTTCATTATGTAAATCACTTTGAGCTACTTTTTTGTATAAAAATGTGCTATATAAATAAATGTTGTTGTTGTTGTTGTCATGCTGCTAGTCACAGGATTTACTGTAATCTGAAAACTTTAGCCACTTATACGGTATGTTGTTTGTTTTTTAACGCATGTATGTAGCATTCAAACTGTACAAAACACAATTTAGACACATACATGTAAGCAACACGACAACCGCTATGGGCAGCAGTTTCTCTGTGTCCAGATGAAGGGAGACCAATCAGGGAATGAGGCACTGTAATGAGCAGAATACAATCAGGAAATGGCTACATAATAAGCTCAAACAAATCAGAACGTGATTAGAGTCTACATTTTTAAAATGTTTTCACTAATCCACCCATTTCATTGCAATGTTGAACCAGCATTTTCAGAATTATACTGTTCTATAGACCATGTTTAAAAGTCTCAGTTTTCTTGGGGTTAAAAGTGCCAAAGTGGTGGAGATGAAAGGCAAAAATGGAGACTAATCCCTGCATTTTCAAATTAAAATATAGTAAAGTGGATTTAGCCTGAAGCCCTGATCTTTCAGAAAGCTGATAAACAGCCCACAACAGTACTCTGGTTTTCATTCTCTTTCCATTCCTCTATGATCACCATAAAACATATTGCTAAGATGGCCTCAAACCATTGTATGGACACTTCGGACTCCAAGTTTGCATTACAACTTAACACTGTAGTAAGGTATAAATGGCCTATTATTACTATTATGTCTGAGAGAGAGAGATGCTGACAGCTGGTAAGTGCAATGTCAAAATTCTTTGCTTTATTTTATGCAAACCCATCTCACAAATGCAAGCCTACATTCACATGGCTGCATAATTGATCCATGCAATTCAATTACGACACAGTACACATATATAACATTTCTCCCCCTACATCCCACCAGCATCAAAGAAATGTAAGTATATAACAGAACAGTCATACATGAAATGTAGTAACAAAGTCCTGCAAGTGTCTAGGGCGAGAACACACCTGAGTGGGTCATGATGATGGCTCCTGGGGCTGAATAACAGCAGCCGAAACATCCTCAAGCTCCAAGGTACAAGTACACAGGATCAGAGGATCACTGGGTAAAAGTAGAAAGGGAGGTAGTGGTGAAAGGGAAAACTCAGCCATTTTTGTCACCAAATATTATGTCTGAGAGAGTTAGAGATGCTGACAGCTGTTAAGTGAAACACCAAACTCCTTTTTTATTTTTTTTGCTCCACACTCCTCAGATCAAAACAATCAAACTCATCTCATAAATGCAGACCTACAGCACATGGCTGCATAATCGAACCCTGTAATTCAGTTATGACACAGTGCACATACATAACACTTACCATTTCACAGTTGTTTTGGAGTTTGTAGATTAGATGGACTCAGTACTTCCTGGTAATGAGATTATGAAGCTAGACAGAGGGAAAAGATTTGAAGTCACACACACAATTGTTGCCTGCATAGAGCCTGCAAGTTCTCCCTATAGTTGTATGGTTTTTATTATAGATATTTCAGTTTATCTCCCACATCTCAAAGGTTGTGCAGGTTAGGTTAGCTGTTGGTCCAAAGTTGGACCTCATGTGTATGAGTGGGTCCTTTGATAAACAAGTGCTCTGTCCTGTGCTGTTCTCATGCCTTGTACTTAGTGTATGTTGTTTAGGTTCTGGCACTGTGATCCTATTGGCTTAAGCAAATTTGACAATGCTATCCTATGAAGAAAAATATTGCATTGAATGAAAGATTAATCTTTCTATTTTTTGGTAGCCAAGTTGGCAAGACAGCCTACATCATAGACAATTTACAACACTGTGGCCACTGAGTACAACATGATTTCATATTAGCCCAAGTGACCTTCATCACTTTATCTGTAAAATCTTTTGGATCACTTTAAATCAGTGGTTCTCAACCTGTGGAGCGGGCCCCCCTAGGGGGGCACGAAGTAACAAAAAGGGGGGCGTGAAGATGTGAAAAAAAGAAAACAAAAATCAAAAATATGAAAAAAACATCTGTTGAAACCAAAACAAATTAACTTAAACCACATTCTGATACTAGAACAATAAATATAGATTTAAATAAATGTCGATAAAAGTTAAGTAGGTATAATAAAATATGCATCTACATTTCAAAAAAATCTTAGGGGGGGTGCAATTAAAACTGTTATGAAAACTCGGGTCGTAAATACTTAAAGGTTGAGAAACGCTGCTTTAGATAGATAGATAGATACTTTATTAATCCCCGAGGGGAAATTCACATACTCCAGCAGCATCATACTGATTAAAAAAAACAAAAAACAATATTAAATTAAAGACTGATAAAAATCCAGGTATAACAGACAGTAACCTTGTATAGTGTTTACCCCGAGGTGGAATTGAAGAGTTGAGTGGAATTATCAGTGGAGCAGGACAGTGATAGCAGTCTGTCACTGAAGCTGCTCCTCTGTCTGGAGATGATACTGCTCAGAGGATGCAGTGGATTCTTCATGATTGACAGGAGCCTGCTCAGCGCCCATCGCTGTGCCACGGATGTCAAACTGTCCAGCTGCTTGCCTAAAATAGAGCCTGCCTTCCTCACCAGTTTGTCCAGGCGTAAGGCGTCTGTCTTGTTTATGCTGCTTCCCTAGCACACCACCACATAGAAAAGGGCGCTCGCCACAACCGTCTGATAGAACATCTGCAGCATCTTATTGCATGTTGAAGGTTGAAGGATGTTGAAGGATGCCAGCCTTCTAAGGAAGTATAGTCGGCTCAGTCCTCTCTTGCACAGAGCATCAGTATTGGCAGTCCCGTCCAACTTATCATCCAGATGCACTCCCAAGTGTTTTTAGGTCTGCACCCTCTGCACACAGTCACCGCTGATGATCACGGGGTCCATGAGAGACCTGGGCCTCCTAAAATCCACCACCAGCTCCTTGGTATATAAATATAAATAAAAGCATAAGAAATGTTTTGACAAGCTCATTATTTCTTTCACATAAAATTCCTAAAATACCATCAACTTGAGGTTTCAAGATTTTTAAGATGCTTGTCTCAGCCTCAATATTTGGTTTAGTTCAACTAACTAGGATTTCTTCTTATAAATAACACTTATGAGCTTATCATGTTATGCAGTAATTACAACTATAATATGGATAATAAATTGCAAGAAAGACAAAGCATAATGTTGAAACATTGCCAGAAGTGTGAGAGTGAAATGATTGGATTGGAAATGGTTCTAGCTGGTTCCAGGCATATGATGGATTTCTGTTTCATTCACAGTCTCGTGATATTGACCTGACTCCTACACTTGGTCTCTTAGAGTTGGGTTAGAGACACAGATTGACCTAACAACATGTGTGCAAGTACAGAAAATGGCAGGAATATGCAAATCCACAAAGAGCTATATATTCACTCTACATGGATTTCAATCCATCTTTGGCCGCATGGGAGCTGACTTACTTCCACTTTTGCGCAATAGTTGTTGCCAGCATTGTACTAGTACACACACTTTATAACTAATACCTACTTAAAAGTTAAATAGTTTATTTTTTCATTTTTTTAGTTTTTGACTAAAAGTAATGAAGGGACCATAGGATTAATTTTGAAAATCAAAAATCAGGCATAACTGTAAAAAAAAAAGCAGGCAAAACTGTACTGGCTACACTGAATGGAAGCAGTTCTGAAAGTAAATGGAATTGGGAGAAAAGAAAAAGTATAAACTAACCAAAGTCAACAATAAGGAGATGAAGAAAATTAAGAAAACAAGCTCAATGTACAAAACCAAAATTGTAGTTGGGAGCTTAGCAAGACAATCAAAAACCAAGATGTGCACAAAAACTGTAAAAATATAAAGTCAAAAGACATAGTCAAAAAAATGGAAAAGATTTCATAACCAGGGATTTGTTATGTTTCACCCAGTATTTCTCCCCTGGCTGGGGTTCAAAGTTGTGTTTCCTCTCTGTTTTGTCTAATTTTTCTTCATTAATTTGTATTAATGTTTTTTTTGTTTATTATATATATTATCCTTTCTGTTTATTTGATTCTGTCCCATGTGCTTTTGGAGTGGTTCCCGAAGGGGTGGGGCCACCTACCTGTTACCACCGGGGACTGCCCTCCACCCTTTATATTGGTGCTTTTTACTTTTGCTCTGGAATTTCATGGATTCTTTTGAACCTGTGCTCTGTTTTCGACTTCGAATTTGAATTCTGTATTTGGAATTTCATTGCTATGGATTTCCTTGGCTTTTCAGGCAATTTCTTTGTGATCTTAGGAGCTTTGTGCATCGCAGAGCCTTTTGTTAAAATAAACTTTTTATTTAACAAAGATTTTTCAAGGCCCTTTTTTGTATCTCATCAGGGTTTCTATAGGGCAACCTTTCAAAGTGCTTTTGGGACTTCTGTGCTTTTGGGACCCCCGAGTCATGACCAGATCAAAATGATACAGAAAAATAACACAAGACACTTTTTAGGTTGAATCCAAACAAATCTGGAAAAACAAGAAAGTGTACAATGCTGCCATTTTAAACCGCCCTGGTAATAATGTCATACATTGCATGCTCCTGGCTGTCCCGCCTACCATCTGCAAGCAACTGTCAAAATAACTTATTCAAAATGGCAAGATGAAAAACCATGAATTAAATGTAACAATGTTACAAATACGTTAAATCCGAAAACAAATATGACTACTGGATCCCTTGACCTCTAAAACCTATATAACATAGTAAGTTTTATTTTTGAGGTCAAGGAAAAAGCATAAAATAAAACATAACAAAAAGTCATTGCAGAAGCCAGGAGAACATAAATCAAAATCCTAAACAAAATATGTAGGTGAAAAAAGTGTCACAAATAGCATCCCAAATACTATAATGAAAGGCACATAAATCTTGGAAAATCATGCAAAATCTTGGACAACCTGAGAAGTATACATTGCTGAATACAAGAAGACCACAAAATGGCATACCCACGAAAAACAAAATGATGTCCGAAAATAACAAAAAAGACTTGAAAAAATATACATTTCATTATAACGAAGCCAAAAGTAAAAGTAACCTCCACATCAGAAAACCAGCAAATGGTCTAAAAACACATAAAAATAAACAAAGTAAAACACAGAAGAAAAATAAGAACAGCACATAATCATAACACTGAGTATAATTTGTGCAGACTTTACCCTTTGCTCTCCTGCGTGTCTGCTCCTGTTTTCCCACTGAACAGATTGGTGTCTGTTTTTCCCCCTACCTTTTCTTAGGCTAAACTTAACTTACAATATGTACTGTATAGTTTTATCTTCATTTCTTCCAGTTCTGATTTTCCTTATTCTTCAGTATAGTATCTGCTAACCCACTGGTTACATTTTAACTACATGATGTAATAAATTAAATCAAAAGGAAAGCTGACTTTTGCCCAACCTCACTTTTGACCTCAATCAGACCTAAAAGGTTCCTGGTGCCATAACATTCACTTCTCTATGCTTAAGTCAATTCTGTGTCCATCTCCAGCTCCTCCCTGAATCCTTGAAGATGCAGTAATCAGCTCTGTTGCCTCACAACTCCAAAGATCTAAGGTTGAGTCTCAGCCTGAAGTGGAGCAAGACATGTACCAAACTAGGTGGAAGGGCAGATGATGTAAAATCAGCTAAACCATTACAGAGGGGCTTGGATGTCATACAGGACTAGGAAGATTTGTGCCAGATAAAATTTATTGTAAGTAAAGTATTACATTTTGGAAGTAAAAATATTAGATTTGAGTGCACAGTGGGAAGATTAATACTTGAAAGTACCCATTTTGTCCCAAGTTTCCATTTTTTAGCTTCGAAAAACTATGTCTGTGTTCCCATAGCAGTATGGGATCATTATCTTGTTGTAGGATAAAGCACCGTTCAATGAGTTTGTAGTATTTACTGAAACTTGAGCAGATAAGATGTTTCTGTACACCTCATCATCAGTACCTGTGGCAGCCATACATGTTCAAGCCATAACAGTCCCACCACCATGTTTAATATATGAGGTGGTCTGCTTTGGATCTTGGTCAGTTCCTTTCCATCTCCACACTTTGCTCTTGCCATCACTCTGATACGGGTTCATCTTTGCATCATCTGTCCACAAGACCTTTTCCCAGAATTCTGCTGGCTCTTTTATGTATCCATCCATCCATCCATTATCCAACCCGCTATAGCCTAACTACAGGGTCACGGGAGTCTGCTGGAGCCAATCCCAGCCAACACAGGGCACAAGGCAGGAAACAAACCCCGGGCAGGGCGCCAGCCCACTGCAGCTCTTTTATGTACTTTTTAGAAAATTACTTTTGTGACTAACTAGTGGTTTGCATCTTGCAGTGTGGCCTCTGTATTTCTGTTCATGTAGTCTTTATGACTGAAATGTGTACAAATAGCCATAACTTAAAGTCTGCAATGTGCACTTTAATCACATTTGAATTATTTGATTTTATTGTGGAGCAGATGGGTAAATCAAGGAAAAATATGTCTTTGTCGCAATGTCCTAAACATTATGGGGGGCACTGAACCTTTCAGAAATGTTTCATATACATAAAGACATTTACAAGAAAAGTGTATGTTGAGTCTGTTATCCCCACATTTCCGTGCAAATGTTGAAGTCATTCACTCTTAGTTATCTATAAAATAGTCCAGAACTAGCATTAGCCATAACAACCAAAGTGGGCAATAATTTCAAAACAGGAACTCAAAACGGTTATAAAAGGAACTACATAACCTCTGCTGATTCAGTTATCCTAGCCACACAGTTAAAAATAAAACATTGGAGACAATAGAAATATTACTACATACAGAGCTGCAAAAAAGGCCTACAAGAAAAATTAAAAATATGCTGGAAAGTTAAAATGGCACCTTCTGGGCACTCTGTAACATCTGACAGTTTTAAAGAAATCTAAATTCACTATGTTGCATAGAGAACAGTACTTACCTCCTTGAAGTTTTCACATTTTATTGTTTTACAACCTTGAATCACAGTGAATTTAATTCAGCTTTTTTGAAATGAATCGACAGAATAAGACTCTTTAATGTCAAAGTGAAAACTGACTTTGGCAAAGTGGTCTAAATTAATTGCAAATATAAAAGATAGCCCTTCAAGTCAATATTTAACTGATAAACCTTCGGCAGCCAGGCTTGAGTCTGTGTGCACAGGTCTCTTTCTTTTAGCCACTTCTGGACAGTGCCATTTTTCGTCATTGTCTTTTTACAACACTACTCAGATTCAAAGAATTGATCACATAAGTATTCATTCCCTTCAAGCCAGTATTTAGCAGATGCATACTAGGCAGCCATGACAGCCCTGAGTCTGTGTGCACAGGTCTCTATCAGCTTTGCACATCAGGATGCTGCAATTTTTCCTCACTCTGTTAACCAAAACTGCTCAAGCCCTATCAGGTTGTATGTTGATTGTGAGCAAACATCCACATGCCTCCTATCCCTCACAATACTTTCAAGAGCCTGCTGCAGACATGCATGCCCACAGAATGATGCTGCCACCCCCATGTGTCATAGTAAGGATGGTGAGTGTTTCATAATGTACAGTGTTCAAACATGGTGTTTAGTCTGATGGCAAAAATTCACAATTTTGGTCTCGTCAGACTATACCACCGTCTTCCACTGAATGACTGAATGTGTGTTTTTTTTTCAAGTGTCTTCCTTTTGTTACTCTCTCATAAAGCTGTGACTGGTGAAACACTCACATTGTATGTTTTTGTCTGTAGCTTGTAACTCCTTCAGAGTTCTCATAGGTTTCTTGGTGGCCTCTCTCACTAGTCTTGTTCATGCATAATCAGTGTTTGTGAATGGTTACTCTAGGCCAGGGGTCTCCAACTCCAGTCCTAGAGAGCTACTGTTGCAGCAGGTTTTCATTCTAATCCCATTTCTTAATTGGTGACCAGATTTTGCTACTAATTAATTGCTAATTGATGCACAACTTAAGACTCAGGTCCCTTAATTATTTCTTTTTTCCTTAAATAGCAACCAAACAATTTTAAAACACAAAATGAACCAACACATAAACAACAACCTGCGTCCTTCACACAATAACTGAAAATAAAGAAAGGTGAAGGCCTCAGTAATGTTGATCTGCTCAGGTCCACAAAATATTTTGACAGTGCTCTTAAAAAAAGAAAATCAACAGTTTTGGAAATCTCTGCCATGGCAGAATGAGCGCCATGGAATTAAATAATGAGTTTAATTAATAAAGAGAACTGGCTTCAAATTAAGAAACTGAATGAAGTGAAGTTGGTTGGAGTTTGAGGCCCCAACTTAGTTGGTCATCTGTTGGCTCACTTCACATCAAATTTATGTTTAGGTGATGTTTAAGGAAAAGAGAATCAATTCAGCGGTCAGAGTCTCAAGAAAAGTCAATCAAAATATAGGGAAATAGTTAATTAGCAGCAAAAACTGGTCAGTAATTAAGAAAAAACTTAGAATGAAAACTTGTACCCACAGTAGCTCTCCAGGACTGGAGTTGGTGACCCCTGCACTAGGCAGACTTACAGCTGTGCCAGACTCTTTCCATTTCTTAATAATTGATTTAGCTGGACTCCACAGGATAGTCAATGACCTGGATATTGTCTTGTCCCCATCCCCTGACTTGTGCTTTTCAATCACCTCTTCAATGAGTTGCTTGGAGTGCTGTTTTGTGTTCATTGTATAGGTTAAGCCATGACACTGATTCAGCACAAGTAGGCCCTCCCAGCTAAGATGCATGTATAATACAATCTACTGAAACCCCTTGACTACAGAGAGGTCATCTCCATTGAACTAATAATGTGTCTTCTACAACCAGTGGCTGCACCATAGGTGATTTAGGTGGGTCATTGTATAGGCACTGAGTACATTGTATAGGCACTGTATATGAATAATGGAAATCAGACTTTTATATTAATTGTTATTCTGTACTAATTGTTTGACAAAATTACTTCAAGCCAGTTAGAAAGATGTCCCCGTAAGTTAAATATCATATTACTGGAAAATCAAGATTTGAATATCTGGAGAATATACAGTATTACATCACTTTCAATAAGATCCACTTCCACACAGTTAGTATCCATTTTTGCTTGTTTGTCATGATTGCCTTATCACAGATCAGCAGCCCAATGAAGTCAGAGGAGCATCTGTCCACCTGACCTTAACCCAGGAGCACATTGGAGCTAAGTGGGTTTTATTTCACACATAAGAAATTAAAGTGTCTTCATTCTCTTTCCATTACAGATCAAAGTCATACAAACTCTTCCCTTTACTATGACAACCTGAAGATTGCAAGACGGCAAGATTTGCTACCTTTGTCCAGTTTTTTAAAATTATGTCCTATTTTCTTGGTAAGGTACAGTGACTGGAAGTGCTCCTTTTTGGCTATAAAGTGTTGTAGCGTGGACTATAGTAAGATTTTCAAGGTTTTCATGCTTTTTGTATCTTTTAATACACAGATTACACTTAATACTCATTGCAGATAACCATCTTTAGGTTGAATGCCAAAAGTCTATCTTTTTGAATACCTCTACATCTTACTCTGTTACACCCATCACCTGCATGTCTTCTCTCACACATCCATAAACCTTCACTTAGGCCTTCCTTTTTTCTCTTGCCTGGCAATTCAAGCCTCTGCATCCTTTTCACAATATACTCACTCAATCTCGCCTCTCTGACTTTGTCTCCCAACCGTCCAACCTGAGCCGATCCTCTAATGTACTTTATACTTTTATTAATTATTTTAATTTGTTTTTTTGTAAGGTTTATTTAAATCTTTGTAAAATTCCTTATAATGAACACATTTTTTAAAAAAAATGAGAAAGATAAAACAATAATGTAATAGTCATCAGCATTATCTCTGTTTAATATTCTAACTCAACAAACCAATATGGGTCAACACCGATTGGCAAGTCTAAATACAGTTGAAAAAAAAAAACTAGAAAAGGAATTTAGAATAAAAATTAATATATCAGCTGTCCTAACTTACAGAGACTTAGCCAGTTACAGACTAGTTGGTCTCAGTCATTAGGCATGTCACAATCAGCGATCACCTTCATGGGTGCATGTTGATGACTTCCTCCGACTGGTCAAGATTGTGAAAATGAAGGTCACAGCTGGAAATTCCTGGAAAAGTTGCCTAATGTGAAATACTGTACACTATACCAGATCACTGTGATGGGCTGGCGCCCTGCCCGGGATTTGTTCCTGCCTTGCGCCCTGTGTTGGCTGGGATTGGCTCCAGCAGACCCACGTGACCCTGTGTTAGGAAATAGCAGGTTGGATAATGACTGACTGACTGACTATACCAGATCACCAGGGTTCAACTTCCAAAAACTGAGGTGGTTCAGTTTTCACAAGGACTCTTTCCAGACAGGCTCGTTCTGGGATCCACCTTTGTGCATTCAACTTTATACTGGTCCAAGTTGCATACAGTATCTTGGTTAAGCTCCAGAACTGTCTAAACCAAAGTTTCTAATTGCAGAAGAGTTGTTTTATTGTGTAATGTTAGACTTAATCGTTAAAATATATTCAACAACTATAAGAGCCAATCATAGAAAATTAAAGCTTTGAGTTAAACTAATATGCATTGTCAGGGATGCCAGGGGCCATGACCCGGCCGGGACGTCATGAGGGACCGGATGTGGGTCTGTGCCCACCCTGGATCACGTGGGGGTTGCCTTCCGGGTTGCTTTGGGGGCCACGGGTACAGGGCATGGAAGCTCCACCCTGTAGGGGCCCATGGTCCCCGCCAGGAGGCACCCCAATGCCTTGGGGACCTGTTAACCCAACACTTCCGCCACACCAGGAAGTGCTGGGGGGAAGATTTATGACGGCGCCCGGAGAGCAGCTGGAAGGACAGCCGGCACTTCCGCCACGCTGGGGCGTGGCCAGAGGAGGAATGCCGGGAACACCTGGTGCTCATCCGGGAACCCTATAAAAGGGGCCGTCTCCATTCATTCGGGGCTAGAGTCGGGAGGTGGAAGGACGAAGCTCAGGAGAGCTGTGGAGGCGGCCCGAAGAAAAGGCATTTTGTGGCCAGGACTGAGTGTTGGGGTTTGTGCACTATTTTGGACTGGGTCTTAGTGACCATATTTGTAAATATTGTATATAATAAACGTGTGGTGGTGAGTAACAACATGTCCGCCTGTCTGTGTCCGGGTCAACTTCCACAATGGCGCCCAACAGTCCACAAGTCCTTATTCCTTCCGGGTCAGGGTAAATAGTCCTTTTCTTCAACCCGGAAGTCCGTCGCTCTTCCTGTGACGAACCTCCGGGTCACAGGGCACGAAGAAGCCCTCGGTCCTCCCTGCAGCTCCCTCCTGTGGCCCCCACGGCATCCAGCAGGGCTTTGCATAAAAACTCCAATGTCCATGATGCCCTGCTGGTCTTCTGGGGACCTCCACACTGCAAGGAGGGCTCCACCTGGCGGCTTGGGGTATTGGCCGGGATAAATGGCCGGCCATCCTTCACAGCATGTTTGCTTAATTTGAATTGAGTATAATTTTCTTGCATAGTCATAGACAATGGTATAGCCTTTTACCGCCTGTAAGTTAATAAGAGATAGATCTTTCTTGCTATAACTAAGATACAGTGTGTTAATGGAGTCAGTTGTTGTTTTAGAGTAGGTCCCAGTGCTAGCAGGGACTGAAAGACCCATTTACAGCATAAAAATGGGATAAGCATAAAGTTTTCTGAAAGTTTTGAAGTGGTTTCATAACATTAAGAAATGGGTCAACTGTATAAGCAAACTTAAAGAAATGAAACAAGAATTTTAGGCTTTAAACAGAACTTCTCTCAAACAAGATTTCTTTTCTTTGCTATATCAATTTTTCTCTATTTTGTGTGAACTATTTACTTTGAATTTTTACTAAAGTTTTTAAAACAGAGATATTTTGTCTGTGGAATCATTTCAACGCATTCAGCTTTTACTGAATCCCATTTGCGAACTAGAGGTGCTGAACTTTGGTAATTTTCGGTAAACACAGCTACAACAACTTCTACTACCAGTTCCAAAAGGTAATGGGGTCTATATTTCTCTTCCACATAAGTAGTCAACATAATGCTGATAAACTCAGAGCTGATTATAAAATTTTTGTATTGTATCATCTTGGCAAACAATCAAGAAGAGTTTTTTAACAATTTCCTCTGCGGGTTCAACTAATGCTACGTCCACACTACTACCTATTCATTGAAAAACAGCATTTTTCAACAAATGCAATCTCCGTCCACACTAGAGTTTTCACATTGTTTACAAAAGTATCTTTCTCTTCACTAAAATGGCTTAAAATGTATTTGACGTAGACCTTCACCTACAGTGGGTATGCACACATTCGTGGAAAATTCAGCAAAGTGACTGTGTTGTGAAAAATTCAGAGGCTTGGGAAAATCAAATTCCTTTGTTCTTTATGCTTTTTCGAGAAATATTAGTGCATGCAGGACTCTGATAGTGTTATTTACAGCATACAAAATGAAAGAAATTCTTTAAGGAGCTGCAGTGAATTGCCCTTTTGTCGCATTTATGCACTGCTCACAGCTGAAAGAACGTAATATTCTTCAGGATCTTGTCATTAAATAAAAACACCCTCAATGTTAAAGAAAAAAAAATTATTAGCTCTCTGTTCATTCATGAAAGAATTCATTATAAGCAGACCGCAGCAATCACAATGGATCTTGCACCAAATATTTTCAAAACTAACTCAACAGAGAAAGTAAATAAATAAATAGATGCTTGCGCTTAAGTATCTTGTCCCTGCTTTACTGAATTGTGCTTTATGTATCTGTCCTGTACATAAAAATAGATAAGAGACAGTCAACATAGTTATTTATCTAATTTTCAAGTTGCGCTAAATTTTTCACTACAATGGTAACACTGCCAACCACAGGATTTATCAAAAAACAGGAGAGACCAATAAATGAATTGCATTTTGGAAATGTATGCAACATTCAACCAGTACAAAACACAATTTTGATGCAAACAGGTAAAGAACACAAGTGCCATGGAAAGCAACTCTTCTATACTCGCTATGTTGGTATATACACTTTAAAAGGTGTATAGCACTGGAGAGCTTTTAAAGAAATCTAACTTTTGTGGGTTTGATAATGCTGGAGTAGTGCAGATAAAAGGCAGAAACAGAGACAAATGACAGCATTTTTAAATAAAAACGTAGTAATATGGCCTGGACCTAATACTCAGACCAATCGCAGGGAGCTTAATTTAAAAACACATCTGCCTTGCCTGGGATTATCCACAGAGCAGAAGAATAAATAATAATGGTACACTCTTAAAAATAATGGTTCTCCAATGGAATTCTATGGTTCTTTATTTAGTTGTTTGCTTCGTCGTAGTACAGTTGCTTGACAAAGCACCATTATATTCCGGGAAGGATTGAAGTTGTGTTCAGTTACTCCTAAAATATGAAAAACAAACACCCTGAAATTTTTAATATATGGCTGGTTACCTTGCAGGACACTGACATATGAAGAAAACCAGGACTTGGACTGTGTTATCATATTCAGGAGAGCCCTTTTACAATCATGACCCTTTGGTATTTCACAAATGTGCTACTATCTATTCATGGTTATTTACTGTATACAGATCTTTAAGTGAGACATCTTAGATGTAAAAAATTAATAGACCTCTCACTTAAAGGTTTTCCAATGCTATATCTGTCCTAGTGTCTATATAAACACAGGGAATTCTAGTGTCTGTATTCCATCTTGCCTGAAGAGGGGGCCTGAGTTGCCTCGAAAGCTTGCATATTGTAATCTTTTTATTTAGCCAATAAAAGGTGGCATTGACTTCTCACTACACCCATAATAGCTAATATGGTACAACACCCAAGTACTGTATACAGATCTAAATAAATAAAAGGTTCTTTCTGGAACTTTCATATGGTGGGTATTTTGTGAACCAAAATGGTTCCCCTGTGGCACTGCTCTATAGAACCACTCTAGCACCTTTGTTTTGAAGAATGTACCTGGCATACATGGGAGTAGCTAGAGGTGCCCTGGTACCTGGGTTACAGAGGGGTATTTAGAAAGGAAAAGGCCCCTGGGATTGAAACAGTGTTTAGTGTCCCACCTAGCTGTACTGTGGGAATCACAGAAAAACTAGTATATAATGTCAAAGCTTAGGAGTAGCCTACACTCGAATGGCTGCTGCACATGAACAGCAAATAGTCACTGAGCAGAGCATGCAGTAGGTTTATGGACATCCACAAAAAATCATATAAACAGAATCTCTGGCTATAAACATTAGTGAGAGAGAGAGAGTCACTGAAACAGAGTATGCACTGTCAAAGCTTAAAATCATACTTGACAGCCATCACATGGCAACAAAAGCACAGTAAGTGATCTCTCAGCTGAGAGACTATGCCATGTCTAATGTTAAAAAAATAACGGAATAAAATCCTTCCATCACCCATTTTGAGAAAGAGTAAAAGAAAGTTGAAAGAGGGAGGGAAAAAAATTGAAGATACATTATTCTGGCACAGAAATATTTTTACATTGTCAGGTAGTTTCAGCTATGAAGGTAAATCTAAGAACTAAGATGAAAATAAATAAATAAATGTAAAAAATACAACAAAAATGATTTGTTCACCATTTTGCAGACTCTGGGTACTTTTGCTAAACTACCAATAAACTTTACCTATTGTTCAGTAGATCTCGGCTTATTATAAGAGTTACGTGTTGCTTCATTGTCAAATGACATTTCCAAAGAAAAAGTAAAGTAAAAGTAAAAAGGAAGGGATCTCTCTGTTAGTACATCAAAGGTTTTATTTTGACAAAGGATTTTGTTCTGTAACTGTCTCAATTTATGTGTATTTCATGTTTCATTGTCTTTTTCTGAATTATTATTTTTGCTGTTTTCTGTATTTTGGAGGCAGAGCCACCCTGACCTCACTGCTGCTGGTTCCTCCCTCTGCCTTTCTCTGCAGGCTACAGTGAGAGATCCAGCTAGTGGATCATTGCATTTGTTTGAAGGTCTTTGTGAGTATTGCTGTTCTCTTTGGGTTCTTCTTGCTGGATAGCATACCTGGACTTGCTTGCACTTGGCAGTTCATTTTTCTTATTTTGCCCTTTGGGATTTTCCTTCTCTCTTTTCTACTTTTTTTCTTAATAAATTCTAATTTATAAAGATTCTTTGTTTGCCCTTTCAGCACAAGCCAGGGGTTAATGGTCATCCTCCGTCTTGTGTGGATTTGCTATATTTTGGAACATTTTGTATTATTTTTTCCGGTTGCTGGCGATATTTCTGAGTAAGCTGGACTGAGTAAAGCTCCTAGCCAGCTTTATGGTTTTATTTTGGTGGCCTCACGCCCATTTCACCATGTGTGTGAATTCAGTTCTTACTACTGTAAGAACTGCAAAGTGGCAGGTAAGTTGCCTAACATGCCAATCTGTTGGCCACAGAGCATTTTAAGCAAAGGTTATGTTGACAAGCACATTGCAACTTAGGCTTTGAATTATGCTATGATATAATAATGAATACATGCAAAGAAAACCAGCAGCTCGTCATCATTGGCATCAGACCACAAGTGAAGTCTGGATGTGGTCTTCCTTGCCAGGTCAGTTTCTATACAAGTCTGTCACAATTATAGCTAACATTCATTACTTATGAACAGACTGGCAACTAGAAACAGAATCTATCATGCCATCACTTTTCATTTCTAAAATAAATGTCTCTACTTTATTACAATAAAGCACTTTCTTCTTCACGTAAATAAGCAGCCTTTATGGTCATACAACCCATATTCAGCTCAGTCCACTTGCACTCATGTTGTTCCAACAACTGTCCTCACTGGCTGCTTTTCACAGGAGATACGCAAACCATTGGAGGGCGGTCTGCATGCAGCATGAGGACAATGTGTTATTAGGGATCAAGGAGGATTGTATTGGCAAGCTTCAGGACAGCATCAGTTCACTGAAAAACAAAGAGCAAATATTCACTTATACATTTTGATTAATTTAAGGTCCTGCAGTACAGCCCAGGTTAGTCCATGTTTACATCTGGCTATACCACAGACACAATACATTTGTTTTGTCTTGGTAGAGTAATATTTTACTCTACTTTACCCTTTTGTATTATTAATCTGTAGCCTTTGTCAGAATGCCTCAAATCTTCCAGACTTACCACTGTTTGTAAGGTACTGTACCATATAACTTCTCCCCACCTTCACTTCTACATGTATAACCTCAGGCAATTTGGTGTAGTAAAAGACAAACAGGAGTTAAGTTACAATTTAAACAATGTATTATTGATAATATTCATAAATAACAGCAATATGTAAAGTATATTTGAATACTGGCAACCATACAACCTGATAAATGGTGATGTGTAGTTTCAGGCGGCACACAGACTTGTCAGTTACTTAAAAATGTCTCTAGTTCATTTGTAGTCAGCTTTCTTCAGAACAAGCCGCATACTTGTCTCAATATGGCTGCTGAGCTGAGTTGTTAATTGTGTTGTCTTTTTCAGTATATGGTGTCAGATGATCTTTCACCAGTTTGGTAAGAGAGAGAGGGTGAGGTAAAGAAAGCAAATGTATAGGTTTTCTGTCCAACCCCTACAGCCAATAGGGCATCATGGTACTTAAAGGCTTTTGATACAAGCCAATTCCAAACAGCCATACTTCAGACCAATGGGGGGATAGAACACCTTCACACCTGCCCTCCAAACCATGTGTTAAGCTAAAGCTTGGCAGTTAGGCAGCCTAGCTTTGTGTGGGGTTTGACTGAGAGACTTCAGCAGAAAACTATTAGCCAAACTTGTTTGAGGCACTTTCCCCCCAACCCAGTCATAAAATTACAAAGAGACTCATTCCTAAAAGGGGGAAGGGGTTCTTAAACCATTGCTGTTATTATCAATAATATAACACTAATATTACATTACTTTGTCTAAGGTACAAATAAAGACATACAAAATATTTATCAACTTGTATGCAAAATGTCACATCAGAACAACATTGTAATCTATGGGGCATTTAAACAGATACTTAAAGTGGAAGCAGTTAGATAATCTTAATGTAACTGGTGTAATGATAATTGCTAAATATCTGAATTGACTTCCAGTTTACCCTTTGAATTTGGAGGATACCACCATGTTGAGATTTCAGTATATGGCCAGGATTTCAGGTAATCATAAACTCTGTAAGTTAAGAGTATTGCCTACTTATAATTTATGCATAAAAAACTGAACTGGAAGCCAGTGTAGTGGTTTAAGAACTGGGGTTATGTGGCTGTACAACTAAGACTCTGGTTACAGGTCTAGCGCCGAAGTTGTGAATTAAGTGGATGTTAGCAAACCTTTGAAACAATCAGTTTAACTTTATATAAGTGAATAATCTGCTTGTTCAAAGAGCCTTGTTTATTAAAAACAGATTACTTTCTAGAATTTCTAAGATATATAAAGCAGGCCTTACATAATATACAAATATGATTACTAAAGGCTGCGGTGGGCTGGCGCCCTGCCCGGGGTTTTTGTCCTGCCTTGCGCCCTGTGTTGTCTGGGATTGGCTCCAGCAGAACCCCGTGACCCTGTAGTTACGATATAGCGAGTTGGATAATGGATGGATGGATAACTAAAGGTTTAAAGTGTCTAAAACATTTAGCCAAAATTGTACTTTTTTCCAAATATAATGAAAAGTCCCCCCCCCACCCCAACCTCAGAAAAACAGCATGTTGAAAATATTGACACTGGATTGAAATGTAACTGGAACAAAGAAGAAGAGTAAGAATATGAGTGATATGGTCACATTATAGTCAATTATATCATTTTACATTTACTTATTTGGCTGACACCTTTACAATAGGTTACATTTCTTTTGGTTTTCCAATCAGAGAACAGGCAGGTTCTGCTGCTCAGGGTCTTGAACTCACAGCCTCAGGGTTTGTAGTTCAAAGCCTTAACCACTACACTACACTGCCTGCCTAACCTCCTCAAAAAACCAAAGGTCTTAGTTGTTATTACAAGTAAACTTCTGTTATACAGGCCTTAACACATATACAGTAATAGCTGTTAATGGTGTGGACTGATTTGCTAATGTGTAATTTAATTAATAACTGTGCAATTTATTGTGTATAATATCCTGTGGTGTTCAAAATGATTTACATTTTTTTTTTAAACTGGCTGCTTCATAACTATTAACTGTAATTAGATCTGTTCAAATGAGAAAATGCACATCTTGTGGAATTCCATGGTAAGATTTTATCAGCCACCTGGTAGGTGTGCTCCAACCTGGGCAGTTTGCACTATTAAGTTTATATCACTTTTTATATCCATTTTTATTCTTTTATCACCCTTTCTGCAGAAATCAAGGTAACCATAAGCTGAATGTGCACATCAGATAAGTGTTATGTGTTATTTAAGCACGTACGTGTCTGAAATCCAGTTGTGATTAGCCACACAAGAAAACAATTAACAGTTTAGTTAAAAAGAACTGAGTATGCATAACATACAGGAGACAGTAATTTTTACTTCAAAAAATACAGACTCTTGATAATGTACAGTGTATCTGTAGTCAGTAAGCCAAATGCCCATTCTGCATAGTGCTTTTAAGAAGCATCAAATGATTAAACAAGTTATGTATAATAAATTGAAGAGAAAAATATTAATTAAGCTTTCAGTTCATTGACTGTGATCAATATAGCACAGTTTGCCATAGTTTTTAGCCAGCATTAGTAATTTCTGCTAAGAAAAAATGTGAGAAACATGTCAAAGCACTTCAGAAATTAATTAGGAACAAAATAAAGTTTAGTATTTAAGTTGCAAACAAATCTTATTTTCAGTTTTGTATTTTCTAAATAATAATGCCTAAATGAAACATATGTGAAGTAAACAGCAACTGACTATTTGTTGCTGGACTACCCAGTATGCATCAGCTTTCTCTACCTTGTGCCTCATAAGCCCCCTGTCAGAAATAATTAAAAAGAAGCTGGTCAACAGTCTGCCTCAGAGGCCTTTTTCTGCTGCCTATTAGACAACCTGAAACTCATGGCAGATCCTGTCAGAGATATTTAAATCTTGCAATTTCTGGACATGCATGTGTGGGTGCTATGTAAGGAATCTTTAATTATAAAGTCATTCATTCAAAGGACTGTCTAGAAATGTAATTAAGTTAATTGTTATTAGTTTTTATGTAGACGGCACCTTTACCTAAGATGACTTACTCCAAATAAATCATCGCATATACAGTATGTTTCAGTGATCTATACTAATAAAAGGCAAAGCCCTCACTCACTCACTGACTGACTCATCACTAATTGTCCAACTTCCCGTGTAGGTAGAAGGCTGAAATTTGGCAGGCTCATTCCTTACAGCTTACTTACAAAAGTTAAGCAGGTTTCATTTCGAAATTCTAAACATAACGGTCATAATGGTCGATAACGGTCGACAACGTCCGCCATGTTGAACCCCATCTTCACGAAATTTGGTAGGTGGCTTCCCTGCGCTAACGGAAACCAATATACGTACTTATTTCAGTGGTATGACACCACTGTCAGCCGCCATATTAAACTTTCCAACGTCACTAATTCTCCAACTTCCCGTGTAGGAAGAAGGCTGAAATTTGGCAGGCTCATTCCTTACAGCTAACTTACAAAAGTTAAGTGGGTTTCATTTCGAAATTCTATGCGTAACGGTCATAACGGTCAACAACGTCTGCCATGTTGAACTTTCTTATTTATGGCCCCATCTTCACAAAATTTGGTAGACGGCTTCCCTGAGCTAACTGAAACCAATGTATGTACTTATTTCGGTGGTATGACGCCACTGTCGGCCGCCATATTGAACTTTCCAACGTCACTAATTCTCCAACTTCCCGTGTAGGTAGAAGGCTGAAATTTGGCAGGCTCATTCCTTACAGCTTACTTACAAAAGTTAAGCAGGTTTAATTTCGAAATTCTACGCGTAATGGTCATAACGGTCAACAACGTCCGCCATGTTGAACTTTCTTATTTATGGCCCCATCTTCACTGAAATTTGGTAGGTGGCTTCCCTGCACTAACCGAAACCAATGTACGTACTTATTTCGGTGGTATGATGCCACTGTCGGCCGCCATATTGAACTTTTCAACAGTCTTTGCTACTTATGGGCCCATCTTCAAGAAATTTGGTACACGGATTCCCAACGCTAACTGAATCCTACTTACGTACATATATACGTCCATAGCCTGCAGCTCAGTCACTGTGTGAGGCGGAGTTGGGTCCCCCATCCCAACGCCTCCCACGTTGCTGGCTGCTTGCCTATATAAGACCGTCCGTCGCTCCCGTCTCTACATTCCCTTCCTTTCTTCGCCACAGGATTCACGTCTCCCTACTGATAACTACAGCCTTTTTATTTAATTCATGGCTTCTCCGCTGTTTTATTGTTCATTTATTACGATTATAGTTATTGTATAGGTATTTTAGACTTATTTTACATTGCTCAGGTAACCATTTCCTTTATCATTCCAACCGTACCCCCATTAACATGTCTATCAAGGTGATCACCATCGATCAAAGAACTGTCACTTACCCAGTGGTTTCCATGCCCGGAGATGGCACCTACCTTTTCCATTCTCTTTGTTACATATTGCACGGCCATATCAGGCTCACTCTTGATATCCGGAGGAACATTGTGTCTTATGTATTCAATGACTGGGACAGGTTCAAGGTGTGGACTGATGACAGTACAGGAGATAATTATACTACACAGGAGCACTAGAAGAGTGAAATGCTTAAGCCCTTCACCTATGGTTCTGCATGTGAGTTGATGGCTGCCGCTGAATTGTTTGGTTGTCACTTTCAAGTGTACCGAAATGGCCAAATATTTTACACCTTTCGACAACCGCCAATGCCTCTTAAACATCTTAGATTCACAGGTGACAATTTCAGTAGTGGACACTTTGATGTTTATGAATGTTTAAACTCTCAAAAGCTGGATGTGAAGTTATCGATGAAACCGGTTGTATGCTTACAACGCTTGACAGATGCCAAATGTCACTTCAACACAAGTCCTGCAAATACTGTCGTTATTGAAACAAACCATGAAACTCAAACCGATTATTACAGCAGCAATCCAAGCTGTGAGATTTGAAACAAGATTACTGTTCACATGGCCAACTGTAAGTTGCATGCTCAAGAGTAAGCTTAGGGCACAGCTTGGTCATATTACAACTGGAGGGCCGAAATGACAATGTGGTATATAAAGAGATACTTAACAAATAATTATTGGCATATTTTCCCTCTGTTTAAAAAGGTTTAATTTTCTTCTTAATAAAAATTTTAATGCAGTACTTCGCCGCTGCGAAGCGCGGGTATTTTGCTACTAACTTATAAAGGGCATGCCAGATCCCAGACACAGCCACACAGACACCAGTCCCAGGTTCAAAAGACCTTTTGTTTGATATACTACCTTTACATGTTTTCTTTTTCTTCTCCACCCCTCTCAGACAAGCTTTGTCTTCCTACCTTTCTAACTTCCACTCACCTGGGTAAGGCAGAGTGGCTTCTTTTATGTCAGAACCCAGAGTACTTCAGGCACTGCAACCTGGAAGCACTTCCAGGTCAGGTACAACCTTCTCCTTAAATTGGAGAAGTCCTCTCCCAGCAACACACAAGGACCAGCAGGGCTACACATCAGGATTACAAATCCTAGACAGCTCTGTGGGTGTGCACACAAGAGTCTCAGTTGAAGAATGCTGCCACCTGGAATTTTGGGGTAGCCAAGAGTCTTTAAGGTAGTCTTTTTCTGTCCTTTAATTATTTCTTCCTGACTGGGAAAAGAAACACCAACCGTCCTGACCAGAATGTCCATTCACTAATATTTTCTTCCTATTACGAGGGCCATCCGGCCAGGGGTGACTTTCACCCATCCTAGCTGGAGTGAGAGTGTGTATGTGTGTGTATAGGCAAATGCTAAAAGTGCCAGAGAGCTATCTAATGAATACTCCATTAACAAACATTTGGACATAAACCAAGCATATGCAGACAGGAACAGAAGAACATGCACATAATAAATAAGACTTAATGACTAACACCCTCTAAACCCAACCTCATTGAATCCCCCCCCCCCCCTTTACATCTACATACTCTCCCCTCCTTATTCACTATATATTGCCTTGGATTCCTGTCTGTCTAATCATTTTCCTCTGATGATAACTCCTGATAGGAGTTGAAACCGTTGGAATAAAAACAATTTCAGATATGCGATTCATTTTTTGTCCTTGTCGATTTCCAGCTAAAAATATGCAAACTGTATCACAGACATTTGCTTCCATTCATATGTGTGTATATATATATATATATATATATATATATATATATATATATATATTTTGTGAATATATATATATTTTGTGAGAGCTTTTGAGACCTTTCCCAATGGGAAGAAACGCAGAAGCAAAACTGCCACATCTGTTGAGGGTTGCTTGTTTGTTTGCCGAGGCAACTGCAGGTTCGTAGCACCACAGAAACAACTACAAGCTGACATCTGCCACACGTAAAGTGCAGGTTGACCGATGGGTGATAAAGGGAACATTATAACTTGGCCACACTTGGCCACGACCCTGCCTGATTACTGTCTCTGTGTATAGTAGAGTGGTAGATCCCGCTACAATAAATAACCTTGCTGTTCCTGTTTCATGTTGAATAAAAGCTGGTTTTGCTAAAGTACTGAGACACAGTCTTGTTTTTGGGGTGCAAGACAATGACTCATGTGTCACAATATATAAATATATATATATAAATAAGTCCTTGAAAAGTATTATATAAAGGCCAGTGACAAAAACAAAAAAAGAAGGGTAAATAAACAAATTCAATGTTTCCAATAGTTGTCACACCCTGGTTAGCCCCCAAAATGTTCAAGATAACAGTCTTTTTTCCTTCATACCTGAGGAGATTCAACACCTTTTGATTTCATGAGGCATGTATTGCTCTCTCTCATAACCTTCACCTTTTCAGGTGAACAAATTAAATAAAATATCTCATTTTCACCTCTACACACATTCTCTCAGATGTATACTGTACACTGCACAGGGCAGAATTGGCAAGAACGCCATTCTGCAGAAAATCATCCTCAACAGGACCTTCGGCAGATCCTACTACGGTAGAGCACACACTGGAACACGGTTACAATTGTCCAGTATCAAACCCAGTTTGAGATGCCTTCAAACTGAGATGTACGGACAGCTCTTACATTCCCATCTGACGGACTCTGGATCCTTCTACAGCAGATACCAGTGCCTTCCAACACGAACTCAGAGTAAAAATTTAAAACAATCTTAGTACTTGTAAGTTTAAGGCAAAAAAAAAGTTTATGTCTTATGCATCTGTTACTGTAAACTAGTGAAGCATTTCTTCACATTACATCCTTAAAACATCTTTCTATTATAAAAGAAAATCTTGAGACAAGACTTTTGCCAAGAGATTTTTTCAAGTCCCACAAGATGAGACTTTTGCCAAGACATTTTTTCAAGTCCTGCCCTCCTCTCAACCATAGTCCTCTCACCTCTCATTCATGTGAATGCTTTTGTCAGATGCAGTTCCTGTGCTCTCAGCTCTTATTTTCTTCACTTTAAGTTCCTAATAAAAGAAGACTTATTATGTCCAAATCTTATTGAAGAACTTCATCCCAAAGGGTTATCAACAGAAGAAATGAGTACATGGGCAATCCTAGCACAGAGAAATGATGAAGTCAAATGAATTAAAGTGAAAATTGAGGATCGGTTACACTGCAAATTGATTAAATGCATATCAATAGACTATGCTCAAACAGTTGGTGGTGATGTAGTGGAAGATGAAAACATCAACTTTCAATATCCCGTAGAATATCTACAACCATTAATACTGTCCAGTCTTCCACTGGCCTAATTACTGTTGAAAGAAGAATGTATTGTACAGTGATCCCTCTCTATATCATGCTTCGACTTTCGCTGCTTCACTCTATTGCGATTTTTTCTCATACATGCTTACGTCGCTACACATGCGCTTTCTGAGAACTTTTATCTAAGCCCCACGATGGCTCCTAAACGTGCTGCTTTTTCTAAGCCTTCTGACAATAAAACTAAGCGCCGGAGGAAGATGCTTACTATCCAGGAGAAGGTGAAACTCTTGGATATGATCAAAGATGGCAATACCCTACAAAAGCCACCTCACGAATATGAAAAGACAGCGCCAGCAACTGCCTATCAAGATGTTCTTCAGCCGTGCACCCACTGCCTACTCCTAGTACTCCTTCAGCGAAAGAAGACAACGACGCACCTGATGAAGATACTGCACCACCTGAAGACTCTCCTACTGAGGTCGTGCCTTCATAGGTTAGTGGTTGTGTGTAAGAACTGTGTGTGTGTGTAATTAAATGTACAGTACAATAATCTACTATATAAAAGCGGTCATGATTGTCCTTCTGTCCCGTGAGTGCAAAGCGTAGCAGTATTCCGCTTATCACAGACTTACTACTTGCGGCTTGCAGTACGAAGCGACGCGATGTGAGCAGAGTTCTGGTGCTCCCATCATTCCCTTGCTTTTGTGCGCGATGCGCTGGAAAAATAGACAAAATTACATCTCTGGAAATAATTAATGTTGATGGAGTACAAATGCCTCACCGTGTAGTAAATATCAGGGGAGATGGTGCTTGCTTATTCTCATCTATAGCTTATTTAGTGCATGAAACTCTGTCTTTAGCGGTACAGATTCGGGCTGACATTGTACGACTTTGGACAGGCACTCGAGGGGATAAAAAAAATGTAGGTTTTCGGGAGATGTTATGAATGGGCACCTTAATGTTCTCATTCCCTACACTTACATGCCTGATGTACACATGGAGCACACACAAATTGAGGATAAAAGTCGGTCGCCTTAAAAGGCGGGTGAGCCTAGTAATATGATATTTGTAACGTCTAATATGTCTTATTTACTCTTTTTTTGTCTAATATATTGGGTAATACGAGTGTAATGGTGACTAAAGGGTGTCATTTCATGTGTAGAGGGCTCTAATAATGTTAAAAAACGTATTTAGAAGGTCGTAAACAGGTTTTCTATACTCTAACTGTGAAAATATTCGATGTATAAATAAAGAATCCTACTTCGCGGAAATTCATTTATCACGGTAGAGTCTGGAACGGATTAACCGTGATAAACGAGGGTTCACTGTAATGTGTTTGCGTAATTTATGTTCCTGTTAGAATAGCTTTTGCTATGAAAATTTACAAATCACAGGGACAAACATTAGAAAAAGTTGGTTTATTTAATAGAAAGAAAGAAACAATATTCACTCACAGGCAGTTATACATTGCGTTGTCAAACGGAATCAAAATTCAATGCGATACTGATGAAAAGTTTATTAAAAAAATTGTTTTTACTGAAGTTTACAGTAAAAGTGTAAGTTTAAAAAGTATTTGCATTTTAATTTCAAAGCCAAACAAAACAAAAATGTATAACGCAACGAATACCTCATACGCCACATGAAACAATTTTCTTACAATTTATTACGTTTTACTATTTTTTATTAAGATTAATTACTCACTGTAAGGTAAAATAGTTAGTTCTATCATGCATATGTAACAATTCTTAAGAAAATAACAATCTGTTTAAATTGTACATTCGCATTCCCATACGCGAGTGGCAGAGCTGCGAAGTGGCAGGGGGTTAGCGAGCGAAGCGAGCAGGGGGAAGCCCCCTAGTCTTTATACACCTTTGATCTTGTGTCTCTGAGGCCATCTCTCCAAGTTTAGACACATATATTTTCTGCGTCTAGAGTTAGAAGGTGAGCTGGGGAAAGGCTCAATGGTAGGAAATGGGAGAGATCAGAATACAGTGATGGGGTGAGGGTGAAACCGGGGATTGGGACAGTGATTGCAGAAGATGCAAAAAGGGAGAAGTCATCACACCTTACTGGTAATAACATTATCTTGGGAGAGGCAGACCCAAGGCAGTCATACCTTTCTGTGCATTCAATATATCATTCCTACCCTACACTTCATCTGCTCCTTCTTTATTTTAGCTGTAAATCAAATTTGCATAAAACTTTTTGGCACTTCATGACAAATTAGAGTAAGATCCGAAGAGTTTTCCCTCATTACAGTGAATTAACTGCTGACAGATGTGTGCAGATCCTTTGAGAAACTTGTGTCCCATCCCAGATTGGCTGATTTATATGCCACAAAATAATAAGCATTATGCCTCTTTCTTTCAAAATTGTGAATATTCTTTTACGCTGCTTATGAAACATTTCATATTTAGATATTATGAATATTAAAAATTTCACCACTCTTAACCTTTATTTGCATTGCAGATGAGTCTCCAAATAGAAGACGTCATTCAACCAATACTTTTTTAAGTATGATCATTTTTGCTGCATTCTTGTCTGAAATGTTCATGGTCAGTTTAGTCGGGCAATGAAGTAGCAATGTATATATACTGAATTGAGCGTCTAAGAGAGTAAGATGAAAACAGAACAGGGAAACCTAGTATTTAGTATCTAGTATTTCCCTGGCAGTTATCTATTTCTTACACTATTTTGGTAACCTGGTTTTAAACATGACTCACTTCTCAGTTCATCAATAGAGCCGTATGCGAATGCAAATCATTGTAGAAAGAGCACTTTGGAGTGTACATCCTTCAATGCATTATAATTCACCAACGATATCAATTTTATTCAAGACCAGCAATGTCAGAAAGATCAGATATTCTGTATTAATGAAGCAAAGCTTATGAACTGAGAACTGCACAAGTGCGACATTAAGGCTCTTAGTTCTGAGGCTTTCTTTACTATGTGTTTAATCCACTAACTTAACTATGTATAGTTTAGTCTCATATCACAGGTCTTCTGTCTTTACTCTGGTGAATATTCAATAATAATGTTCATTTTGGAATGTTCGATTAATATTTAGTACATGCAGTATTTCAAAGTTAGTGTGTCTTCAGTATCTACATCCTGCTTGCAAAGCAATCACATTAACAGGAAGCCCCACTTGTACCTTTGACTTTCGTAGTGTAAGATTAAGGGGTTTGATTGTAAGTGTCACAGGGCACTACTGTTTGGTTTTCATTAGCTCTATATGTATTTTGAATTTACAATTTTTTTTATCTAATTGCTGTACATGCAACAATCTGGTTCAAGGATTGCTCTGATTGACTGGAAATTGTTCAAATAGTTTTATGCATATTGCATCACATTTATATATTTGTGCATATATATTTTTACCTCTTTATTGTTTTTATTGCTCGATGTTAACCCTCAACTCCTTATGCTATGAATCAAATTCCCTAATTACAGACAACAAACGCTTAGCGTGACTGCCACCGCATGCACAATTTCACCCATAATGCACAGTTTTTCATGTAATTAGATCACTCCTGTGTCACAGCAAATTCATACCTCATGCAAACCACTCCAAAGTTTATTTGGTACTGTAACAGAACCACCAACTCCAAAGGGTCTTGGTACAGTTGTTTCGGTCCACAGCAAACTGTGATGGCGTTTTTACATTTACCTAAATAAACCAGACTTTGGGGGAAAATGCTCTAGAATTTGCAAATAAACACACCAAAGGAACTAAGTGTGAAAATGACTTTAAATAGCCAGTGGATAAATCAAGCAGCAGCGATGTTAGGGTGGACCCACATCGCACAGGGAATCGCAGCACATTTAAGGAGACAGCACAATAATAAAAAATGATCAGTGAAACTAACACAATAACATTAAAACATTACAAAACAATAACTCAATATTAACAAAAACTATAATTAAAAAGTGAGTAAATACAAGCCGGGCAAAAACCTCAGCTTGTAACCTAACAATTGGGATTCACAGTTAAGATAAACAGGTTACAAAGCAAAACATGAATCTATAAATATTAGCATAGTGATATTAATAATGTTAAAAGCCACCCAAAATAAAGTAATTTTGCTTTATCTCTGCAGACTAGTCAGTTGCTTTTAAATCATGAGCAAATGGAGTTAAGAATGAAAGATCGTGGGAGGTGATCCTTAGGTAGGTGGCCTATAGTAGACATTCATTACATTTGTGGCCCATATGGGGACTCCTGCGGACAGTGAGACTGCAACCAAAGATGCAGTGATGACACAGCCAGAGCAATCAACAGCAGTAGAAGTATTTCTGGCTATAACGAATATTTCATTAAGTCAGTTGAATGGTCACTCATCTTTACAATCAATGGACAGGGGCACATGATTATGAGCTTCTATTACAGGGGTTAGCAGACTTTTTCAGTAGCATATTACATTTAGAATGAAACTGCTATCTTTTTAAAAATAGAGGAGAAAACAGCCTGTAAATGTGGTCTGAAATGTAGTATGTAATTACATCTATCCTATTCCTTTAGTTAAGAATATTTTGTAGAATAATATAAGTACCTTTTACACATCAGAAACTGTTTTCTTTTTTTTTTGAGGGTGGTTCACGAATGAGAAAATGTTGTAACAAATGTTATTGTATGTGTTATGTGAAAGTCTTTGTAAACAGAAACTCCAATGACTGTAGAAAATAAGCATGAATCATCTAATTATTTTGAAAATTCAATTGAATTCAGTTTCTTTTTTTACAGCACTCTTCACTGAGTGCAGTTGCTGAAAACTGTGACAAGTTTTTAGGTAAAATGTCAATGCAAACTTTACAAATGTCCAGGTGCACAAGGAGTACACATAAAGATACATATTTGTTTAATCAGACAGGAAAATAAAGTACTTTGAGACTGATTAACATAGATGGAACCCAACAATAGCTATCCATTAATCAACTATTGCTATGAACTGACTTGTAAATAGATAAGGTGGTCACCACAAATATGGATGTGAAGCATCTGTTTGGACTTGTGAGTTACACTGTCTGGCCCAGTGTAAGTGAATGTCAGTAAGCCAATGGTTTGGTGTTCCATTCTAGACTGGTTTTTGTTGTGGGTCTTTTAGTGGTCACTGTCAGTTTGAACAAAGCAATCTAGAAAAAAAAAAAGACCTGATGATGTTCTTAGATGTACTTTTCAAGGAATCAGATGGGTTGGAAACAGCTCTAGGTAGGGTGCCAGTCTATTGTAGGTTTCACTCATGCGCAGTACCACATAAAGGACAATTTACAGCCATCAGGTAACATAAGATGTACTTATTTGGTAGTGTGGGAATAGAAGGAAACCCATGCCAAGCTCCACATGGACAACATTCGAGAGCAGGACTGGAAGCCAGGAGTTTGGATCTGTGAAGCAAGAGTGGTAACCAATACCACACACCACATAAATGTATTTTTATAGTAAATTTTTGGGGAAAGTGACATTGATTCGTCAAACAAAACATGGTCCTTAAACAAGGTTTAAATTCAAAATATTTAGAAATGATTTAATAATTACTGAAAGAGAACAAAGCAGCAGAGATCAAAGTGTTACTCTCTTCCCAGTCATCAGAGGAGCACTATTTTCACAAATCAAGTGTTTCCTCTTTTTAGAAAGAAGCCTGGTTAGGGTGGCATTCCTTGATAGGGATTCCATTTCATAGTTTCATAGTGTTTGGCCTTCTCAGTTCTTATTCTTCTTTTTATAGTGGCTCTTGGTCAAAAGACTGGAAGATTCAATAGTCCATTTCCTGGCCTCAGCTTCACTGGACATGGAAGTCTGCCTTCTTGGCATGTCCTCCAGACATTTTTAGTCCTCATCTCTCAATCTGAAATGCTTTATCTTATCGTCATGAGTTTCCCAAATTAGTCTTCATAGAGATGCAGAGCAAACTGTGACTGTATATAGGGTGAGTCAAAATTATGTTAACATTTGAATGGCGGAAATAATTTATTCACAAAACAAACTTCATATGTGCAAGATGATTTACAGGAATGTCTCAACTTGTTCGCCATCATGTTCAACACATGCACCATATGTGGCACATACTGTAAATTGTCCACAAAAATTGTATATAAGTATATACATAGCAGTACCATTAGTGTTAACATAATTTTGACTCACCCTATATATGTTTGCAGTTGTATATTTTTGCATATTTCTTTGTTTATGTTTCAACATTATGTTTTATGTCCTTTATTTTCATGGCACTTTTGTAAATTCCAGGATCACACATTGCACTTATAAATGGAAATGGCATTAAGAATAAATTCAGTTGAAATGTTTTGACAAAGCAGTTACAGTATTGGGTGAAATAAATAATGAGAACAATCACAGTCTTTTTGCCCAGATGTAAAATTAACTCCCTATTAAACATTTCTAATCCTTTCTTTTTATTAAATAATTGTCAGTCCTGATACACAACTCAGTGTATTTACTATTTTTAGAACTTTGTGGTTAATTGGTTTATAAAGAGGTAGGGCAGAGAACAAAGGTTGTTAGGGCAGTTGTTCTTTGATGTAATGCCAACTAGTGCTGTTTTCCTTAGAATTTAACAAAACAACAAATATCCATTGTGAGAAAACAAAGCAAGATCCATGGTCACGACTCCACTCTGACACTTCTAGGAGAACTGCCTCCACCTTCAAAGATCCTTTATGGTACAGTCGACAATTGAACTACACCAGATTACTCCCTGCAGCATGCTGCCACCCCTCATAACTGCTTACTTTGTATAGGCTTATTCTCTGTGTCACAGTTGGATTCTTTATCATGGGCAAACTGAGCCATGAGTGCAGGAGAAGCCACTAGGGAATGGCTGCAAATCTACAGATGCCTCAAAGTCTGTACTGCTCTCTTTTCACACAAAAATGGACTCTACTACAGAATGCCCAGAAGGGGTGAATAGCTAGTCGGTCAATGTCTCCAGGACTCTGACTATGTCTGATTTTGTCTTTGATTTTGTCTTACAGTGGACTGTGGACCACCAACTTTTCCTCTCCTCTATTGTCAACTGGTCACAGTTTAACAACATAATTAATAGACAGATCTTGTTACTTTATATTTATGTTAATCAGTTTCTACTTTGTTTTTTGGTGTTTTAACAAATCTATGTGTTGTCACAAAATGAGACAAAGACAGATAAAGGTTTGGGGCAGCCACCCATATAATTTGGTATCCTGGCTGCAAAAGTCGTTTTCACGCAACTGGCACTGAAGTGCATACAACGGAGTCCAAAACCAGACTGTGGGAGAAGGGAAAAGGGTAGGCTTTTAAAGGGGAAGACAGGAAGTGAGGTCATAAGGATCAGGCACGTGTTCATTATTCATTGGATCAGGCCCGGATGTGACATCAGGGGGGCCGGAGCTGGTAAGGTCTGTTTCCATTGGTTCGGTCCCAGAAGTGATGTCAAGAGAGCCAGGTGGAGCCTCCCGGGTTTGGTCTACAGGGAAGTGAGAAAAAGAGTTAGTGTACTCTGCCACATCCCGGCATGCCTCAGAACTGCCTTCACTCGAGCCCTTTAGCTGCCTCCCATGCGCGCGTGCGTGACAGTGTTTATGTGTAATAATTCTGTATTTAATACTTGCATTTTACCTGAGAACTTGTCACAGCGAAGAGTGGCATCAAGAAACAAATTGAGTTGAATTGTATTTTAAGGACAGGGCTGAAAGGGTGTCAGATAGGATATACCTGGGACTGACATCAGGTATGTCTGTTGGAGCAAGACGGTCAAAAAAGCAGAAAGAGAGGACTGCCCTTTCTGATAATGTGATCCAAGAGTGTGATAAAAGGAGATTAGACAAGGCAAAGTGCAGCTCAACTAAAATCACCAACCAAGAAAGAATTTAGTCTGACAGGATAGTTTACAAAGACTCCCCAGTTTGATACTAGTATATGCTTAGGATATTTCATTTAGCTTTTAGGTAATTACATTCTATCAGACTCATAACTGGGCATATGAGGATTTAGGTGCAATAGCAATTGTGCTAATAACTATTACAGTTTACTAAAAACGGTTTAAAAAGTGCTGTGTCTTTAATTTGCAGAGCGCTCCTAGCAGTCTTATCGCCTACACTCTATGTCTATGGGGACTTTTAAATTCGAACTTTATTTATTATAGTGCATGACAGACATAATGGTCAGTCTAATGTTTTTTTTTTAATATGGTCTAGAATCCATAAGGTTCAGTTAATTTTATTGTAATATTATCAAGCACATTTCTAAAAACTATAGTGAAATGAACACTGTTTGGTTAAAATTAAATACAAAATTAAAAAAATGCTGAGTACATTATCATCTTTCAATTCATACATTAAAGAATATATGTATTGTAACAAGAAAGGTCATTGTTCTGATATCTTCCCTTAACTAGAGTAATGCCAAAGAAGATAAACATATTGAAAAATGTTGCGTCTATTGCCAAAACACACAAAAGAGGGATAAACACACAGAGGTCACAAAGTACAAAGTAAACAGAAGCAAAACAAAAGCCCTGAAGCTATTGTGGCTCTGCCTGCTTGGGTCCTGAACACCAGTCTATCAGGTTGGGTGGCTTATCCATCTCCTCTCCTCACCTCCCATCTCTTTCTCTCATATATCCTCGGCCTCCTGTAGTCAGTTAGGCTTTGTGCCATTTCTTAATCCCACCTTCATAAGGTCACTACTGGATAAACCAGAGAACCATTCCTTAGGGCCAGGTACAATACTGCTTATGCTACAAACACAGTTGTAATTGTGGGCCTCTGATACTCTGCGTTTCTAAACCTTCAAAAAGTATTGATTGATTTAACTGGATTCCACAGGATATCCAGTGACTTGGATATTTTCTTGTTTCTATCCCCCCCATCCCCCCCCCCCCCCCCCCACCGACTTATGCTTTTCAATTACCTTGTCATGGAGTTGCTTGGAGTGTTCTATGTTTAGATTAAGCCATGATACTGACAGGTGACCTGCATTGAACTATTTATGTCACTTCTAAAACCAGCTAGCATACCATTAGGTGATTAGGTGTGTCATATTAAATTATATTTATAATTAATTTACATCACTTTGCAGAAATCTGTTTTCACTTTGACATTAAAGAGATTTTCTGTTAATCATTGTCAATGAAGCCAAATTAAATCCACTGTGATTCAATTTTGTATAACACGAAAATGTGAAAACTTTCAAGGAGATTACATTCATAAGCACTGATAAATGTGTAGGCACTTTGATATAAGAGTAGCTTATATTGCCTCAGTATTTGCAATATTGCCACCCACTAAAAAACTTCAAAGTGACATCTTGAACAACTGAAGACAGAAATAGCTAAGTTTTGCTTTTAGTTACATCTGTACATCTTCTAAACAATTTAATAAGTGTAATGTAAACCAGCTGACACCAATGCCTGATAGACAAGCTAACTTCTCCAACCTGTGTAGAAGAATATTTCTGTCAGCAATCTCTCGATGCACTAACCACGTCCTTATTCCCCATTGCTTGTTATGACCATTCTTTTGCACTACAAATTTGAATAATCAAACATCTTCATTGTACATTTTTGTCAAGAGTGTTTCTTGTCAGCTTGTCCTAGGCTACACCCCACTACCTTGAGGTGTGAAAGAAATCAACATATTAATTAAAGAAAGAAACTTATCTTCTACTAGGACAAGTTTGATAAAACATCTCTGAATCAGAAACCAGGCATGAGGAATCCTGTTCACTACGTCTTTAATTACCTCTGTCCAAGAGGGAGCATTTACCATAGTAGTCTGTTACAGAATGGTTAGAACAATAAGAGCAGAGGTGCGTTTTATAAACAACTGAATTTACATAACAGTGTTGATTAATGCATGCATCTGCTTTTATTGGTTTGTTGGTTTACACTCAAATGACTTATTGAAATAAATGTTTTTTCTACCGCACTCTTGTTCTTCTCATATCCCTTAGGTCCAGCTGTTACCCTTGCAATCTCTATGCTTTTTATAACTGTCCAGTCTTGTTGTTTATAGGATATCCGCTGATCTCTTAATCATCTCCTGGCACATTTTGTATATTACGTCAGCCTTCCACCTAATACATCCTTGTCTTTTATTCCTTTAACCATTTTAATAGTTCTCTTCATGACATTTCTAGAGCAAATGCTTGTGTATGTTAATATGCACTGCAAACCAAATTATTTAACTATTGTTGCCTCTAAATTATTCTCTCACAGAGGAAAACCTTAAGTGCTTCCTACTGTCATGGAAAGATTGTATTAACTCCATGTAGACAATGGTGAGGCAGTAGAAGTCATTCCGGTGCCAATGTGCATCGTCTAATGCTTTCTTCTTTTTCCCTTTATATAAAGCTAAATGCAAGTGTGTGTGTGTGTGTTTGTTCTTGTACATTTCTACATCTTTGGTCCAACCTCAATAAAGTACCTTGGAACCAACATGGAAAACTTTAACACTGGGGGTTCCATGTTTGATACATGTTGTAAGTTTATATATGACATTTATTTTTGTATTTATTTTTTGAAAGGTTATATATTTTATTTTTTAAGTGTTTTTCATTGCTATTGCTCTGTTTATGTATTTGTCTTCCCTGCTGTCATACTAACATGTACTTCACTGTCACGTTTCCGCCAGAAGGACTAACAACAAATACTTTTCATTTTACTCTAAAGTATAGAGACAATAATCAAATTGAAATTGTAATCTTCCTTTCTTTATGGAAGCATGCATAGATGTTCCTAAATGGGACTCCTTACTACTTTCTCCCAACACAGGATAATCAGTGTTACCATTCTATTCTACCAAATGCTGCCAAAGGTTAGACATTTTTAATACTTTGGTTGATATCTATATTGTGACATGTGAGTCCCTGTCTTGCACCCCAAAACACGAGGCTGAATCTCAGTACTTTAGCAAAACCAGCTTTATTTAGTTTGAAACAGGAACAGCATGGTTATTTATTGCAGCAGGATCTACCACTCTTCTATACACAGACACAGCAATCCGGCAGGGTCGTGGCCATGTTATAATGTTCCGCTCATCACCCATCGGGCTACCGGCACTTTGCACATGGCAGCAGTCGTGGCCAGGTTAGTGGCCAAGTAATACTGCTCCCTGCATTTATAATGTTCCTTGCATCACCCATCGGCGACAGACGGTTATAGCGTTACCGCAATCAGCTCGGATTTGCTTTGGCGGCGAGCTGCTGCAACACTGTGAGCATACGGTTATCCCCCAAGAAAGGATAAACAGTTATCCACAGATGCAGTGATCGCACTTCGGGATGCTCTTCTGTGTGTAGTCCCATTGGAGGGTGTCCCAAAAGGATCCTATCTTCTTTTCTTAGACTGCACATTGTGGCATAATCGGTTGAAGATTTAGCCTCAGGGACTGGCAATCTGTTCAGAATTGGTTCTTGCTTTGCTTACAATGCACCCAGGATAGCCTTGGATAGGATAGGGTTGGATTAAGTGGTCTGAAAATTGGTAGGTGAATCTTTTGTCTAGGTATGTTGCAGTGCCAGTAATAAAAATGGTTTGTCCCACCACAGATAATACATTTTTTAGAAGAGATTTCCTGAATTAAAGGAATAAACAATAGATATTTACAGCAAATGTGACTATAGTAAAATCTGCAATCCCATTCCAGCAGCCACATAATATCCTAATGCAATCCTATGGACCCTTGGGATCTATGACTGCATGTTTTTTTTTTCTAATTGGTGTTATCTTTTTTTTACTTCATTTAATGCTTTTACTTGTATAGGCAGTATTGATCTATGGTGACTTTAAAGCTTGACTCATAGCAATGCTTTTAAGTCATTCTTTAAATATCTTTAGCCTCAAAGAAAATGGTTTGAAAGTGAGAATGAACTGTTGCTTTGAAGAGTAAAGCTCAAGGATATGTTTTTGCTTAGAGATTCTCCCTGTCTAGAGATGGTGATTAGAAAAATGAATCATTTTGTAGTAGGTGCAAAGGTTACTAAGGGCAATAAGAACTGGCCATCAAACCAAGAGAAACTACCTCTCTTACCACTTTTCTGCATTTTTTCATTAATTTGATTGCATGCCTGTCACATGAGGGACACCATACACAGAGCTCACTCATGTTTATGTATTTAAAGTGTTGTCTATTGATCCTGTCAATCAGTTCACTTGTATTTCCCTTCATTTTTTTCCAAAGCTCTCTGAGTCTCCACTTTTGGAAGTTGCGGTTAAAACTCCAACACATCTGGCTATGCCTTAAATAGAAAATGAGTTAACCACGTCATTATTAGAAGCAAGTCTGCTGATGTCAATGCCAGAAGAAAGAAAAGTGAAAAAAGATATATTAGGGAAAATCTCTTTGGCTTTGTTTTTTTCTTCACAGCATTCTTATGTCTTGTTCGAAACATAAATATCACACTTGTAAGTATGGTAAATACTAAGGTGTGAACAGCGTAGAACAAGCAGATTTTAATTCAGTTGTCATTTTCCTAATACACTCCAACATGCATTGAATGACTAAATCTGGGATACATTAAGTAGAATATTCCAAAAGTTTGGACCACCCCCAGGTTGAATATAAGTACATCAGTTCCACAGACAATGCTATGTCCAATGCACTTCATCCCATCATACCTGCACAATAAAAACTTTAATGTCAAAGTCCTGTTTATAAAACCCAGGTCAACCATTAACACAGTTATGCGATCAAAGCTGATGACTAAATTACATGACTTGTCGGTCTTATGGTCAACTGCATATGACTCTGCTGCTGCCATACCTTTTGGAGATGTTCTGGGATTAAAGGGAGAAACATTTATGAATGGTGGCTCCCAGCTGATTTACCTAGTATGTTTTCTTTATTTTTTTACTTATGTCTTCAATCTGCCTCAAGAATGATTTAAGATATGAAGAGGTAGGGGAAGTGACAGTGAAGGTGGTAGGGATGAGAACGGCGCATGCACAGTCGCCCTGCTAGCCGCTACCAAGAGAGTTGATTCTACAATAAAATAAAAACAAAAAGAGGAATAACCTTGAAGGTCAATAATCACCCCGAAAACAGATAGTAGACGTCAAGTAGTATATGTGTGCTAAATTTCAGGTCAATAGGTCAAACGGTTTGTGAGCTACAAATAATTTAAAATCCTGGATAGACAAACAAACAGCCACGGTAGCGTATTATACAGTATATAAAGATAACCTTGGCAAATAAGGACTGCTCTAAATAAGTGCTGATTAGCAGAAAAAATACCCCCCCTCCCCTCCTGTACTGAGTATATATTTTATCTCCTGATACAGCACAATTTAACAAGAGGAAACAACAAATGAAAGAATTAGCATTTAATTACATGCAAAATCCAGTCTCTTAATAGCACAATATGACATGGTAGATAATCAAATCAAAGATTTTTAGCTTGGCCAAACAGGGTAAATTGTTGAACAAACATTCAGGATTCCTCTAGAAATGACCATTGGGTGTCAGTTTCCTGTTTCCTGTTGGTAGTCTTCAGAGAGAGCTGACCCACTCTGAAAAAAATGGAGATGCTGACAACCATAATGACAAGTGGCGTCTCCAAGAATGAGTTCGCAAAAAACTCTCAATGGCAAATTTAGAGATGGAACAAACAGCCGAGTATGTTTTGGTGAGGGATTAAAACAACTGGGGAAAATTTTACTCGATAAACTGTGCTGGCCGCCTCTTTAGTGACAAGTCTGTGGCTTGCTGTCTCCTTCATCCTTGAATCCCTAGGGAAGATGGCTGAGATGTGCCGCGAGACAAAAGAGGACCCCATGTTAAACACGTCTCTTTGGGCGAAGACCAGTCATAGGGGTGAACACAAAAGCCCCATTAGAAAAGCAGAATGGCAACCTGGAACTGTCGCCATGAATCCCAAAGCACCTCCCCATAGAAGCAGAAGTCAGAGCAGACCCAGTGATTCAACTCCTTTTCTCTCCCTAGCTGATATAGTCAGGATTTGTTTCTGGAATCCAGCTCAGAACTGTTGCTACAAGAGCAGACTGGTCGTCATAGCGACTGTCCACACTACACCTCCCAGAGGTCCTTGTCAATACTGAATGGAAAAGTCTGAGCAACAAATTGATTTACAGAATCTTGCTGAGCTACTCCAGCCACTGCAGGCATGGTTGACAATAATAGGAACTCGGAATACAGCGATAAATGGGTAAGGAGACCTAGGGAAGATACCCATCATAGCAGTTAAAGAGTATCTGGTGGAAGTTGAACTGTTGCCAAAAACAGGTTCGGCTGTACAGGTGAGTGTTTATTGTAAAATATAGAATAAGGGAATGCACAGTGAAGGGGTCCTGGACATACGTGAAGAAAACAGAGTAGGCACAGTTACGACAGTCAAACGAAATGTGATGGTGAATTACTTGATGCTTGAGCATGCACTCCAAAAATGTCTATTTAGACTGAGGAGCTCTAGTCAGACAGAGAAACTGGAGTTTGGAATAAAAAGGCCCAGTATGTTAATGCCCGTGGCTAGGGTATTCAGACTCCTATAAAACTCTTTGAAAAAAAAAAACCTGGTGGGCATAAAAAAGAACCCAGTGAGCACTAACAGCAAAGGGGGCATTTATTTAGTACCACAAAATAAAAAAGGAAACCATGCTAAAAAGGTCCCCCATCAGGCCATATGCATGAACCTCTGGGTTTGTGTGTTCATGAAGTACCTGCTCTAGTCACAAAATTCAATGACCAGACAATAGAAGTTTGAAAACCTAAAGGGCAGGACACCAATAGGTGAGCCAGGGTTTCTTCCTGGTTTTACCAAAGGTCAAGACATTCCACATGGGGACAAAGGTGCTATGAGTGTTACAGAACTGGGCATGGCTAAGACACTGCCCTTACAGGATGCAGGAGGGAAACCAATGCCAGGTTAATTGTGGACAGAGCCACACAATTACTGGATGTGCTTCCTCTGTTTCAAACAGGTTCTTTGGACATGGTGGCTCACGTTGCTTTTCTACTGGGACCGTACCCCTCATGGGACTGGCTGCCTCTCCCTACAAGGCTCAGCTTTATGTAATGGACAGCATGCAGAGACTGGCATCCTAGGTAGGATCCAAAAAGGATGCTTACGCCACTAGGAGACCAGTACAATGGAAGGACTGGGGGAGATTAGCACATACGCTAGATGGCAACCTCTTTGGGTTAGGATCACACATGGATGCTCACAGGGTATTCTGGGACATGAAGTCCCATGAGGCAGCCCTGTTGGGTCCCATGTAGGATGCCAAGAGGAGTTGAAAGGATTCACAATCCCTATTTATTGGGACTTCCGATTTGACCCAGAATTACTTTTGTCGGGCTATGCCATAGCTCCGGAAGTACTCCCAGGTCCAAGATAAAAGAGGGCACTCAATCTCATCCAGGCCAGTCAGAGTTGGGTGTAAAAAGATGAAGGAGAGAAAGACAGAGAAGAATTGTCATATATTTGGTTCATGCCTCTTTGAAGCTTTTGTGGAAGGTATTTTGTGAACAACAACAACAACATTTATTTATATAGCACATTTTCATACAAATAATGTAGCTCAAAGTGCTTTACATGATGAAGTAAAGAGAAATAAAAGACAAAGTAAGAATTAAAATAAGAGAACACTAATTAACATAGAATAAGAGTAAGGTCCGATGGCCAGGGATGACAGAAAAACCAAAAAAAACTCCAGATGGCTGGAGAGAAAAAATAAAATCTGCAGGGGTTCCAGGCCACGGGACCACCCAGTCCTCTCTGGCCATTCTGCCTAACATAAATGAAACAGTCCTCTTTCTATTTAGGGTTCTCTTGGAAGGACTTGATGATGATGGTCATGTAGACTTCTGGCTTTTAATCCATCAAAATAACTCTTTTATTTATATTGGGACTTGTCTTGGATATGGGGTTCTGCAACACCCCCTGGTGGTAACAATATGTATTAAACAAAGAGAAATGTTTCACAGGTAAGCCACCTCAGACCACTCCAAAGTGAGGTTTTGTTAGTATGTCACAATGCAGAGATGAATAAACACTTTACTGATGCTTTGTAAGTGTTACTAAGATACTGGCTTTTTAGTAGGAAAAACAAGATGATGGTGCCTGTCACATTATTAACACAGAAACCTGAAAGCCCAGATGGGGAAAATGGTGATGCCCATATACATTCAAAATGGCGTCACATTATAAAAAAATAAGTAAGTAAATGAAAATAATTTATGTCAACAAGAAAAAAATATGACAGGCAAGGGCTTAAGCTGCTGTAGTCACCCTTCTCTGCACATTCCTGCTCTGACTCCCTTTGATACTGTATGGATGCATCTTTGATTATTTCATTTACTATACCTTCTAGCTCAGTGTTTTTTAAACTATGGGTTATGTTTCAATGCAGCCTAGTTAATGCAAGCGTGAATTCAGTGGTCACATACCACACTGTATTTGGCAATGTTTTAAATTATATACTATTATGATCTGAGACTTAGCCTATAAACAAAGCAGTACCACAGAGAGTGCTTGTTTCTATGGGATGAAAATAAAATAAGTATTCCGGCCTATGACACCATCTTTTAAAACCTGTGAAACAATCAAACTGAGATGATTGACAGCAAATACAAACATTGGGGACTAGAGCACAGTCAAGACAGGGGGCAGAGGGAATTACACATAAATGGCTGTAAGAGGTTAAATTAAATGTTAAATGTACAATATAAGGAAGAATTTATTTCTTTTGGCTTTACTAAACCTTCCAGAATTCACAAAGAGTGCCAAAATGTGTTCTGTCTGAGGAAGTTGCCTGTAATGAAAGTTTTAAATTTAACAAGCTAAGAAGACTTTTTTTAACAAAATACCCATGGCATGATAACAAAATCAGGGAATTGTGCAAGTGTAAGGCAAAAGGCTTCAAAAAAAGTGGAAGAGTAAGTCATCTGAGGCAGCTAATCAGTTTGAAAGACAGTCACAGTACAAGTCGTGTGTACCACCAGCGCACAGGTGATATTGTCATGTGGAGCAGCGCTTCTCAAGTTCAGTCCTGGGGTCGCTTGAGCTGCAGGTTTTTATTCCAACCAATTTCACAATCTGTATGTCATTTTATTAATGTATAATTAATCTCTTTGTTTAATTAGCCTAACTTTTTTCCTTCTTTTATTTTATGTTTAGAAGAATGCACTAGTGTGAGATATACATTTTTAAGAAAGTAAGAAATATTTCTATTTTTTTGGCTTTCTGTTGTGGCGGGTGGCCGGAATCCTTACCCAGCCAGGACACCCAGAGTGTGGAAGGACACCGGGGGAGAGAGTATTATCAGGACAGTTTCTCCCCCGGGCCGATAGAGGGCAGCACCCTTGGTTTCCAGTGGGGCCACGGGTAATGGGAGCTTAACCCTGTTGGATCCCGTAGCCATCACCTGGGGGCGCATAGACCTTTTTAGGGCCTTATTTGGCCACCCTTGCGCCACTCCCGGAAGTGTGGCTGGAAGAAGCTCATTAAGCACCTGGAATCCCACCATTCAGGGGCCAGAGTCAGGAGGAAGGAGTGGACAAAGCCTGAGGAAGAGTGCAGGCGGAAGGACTGGCGGCACGGAAGGGAATGCTTGGTGATTGGTTCACAAACTGTAAATAAACACAGGTGTTGAGTTGAACCTGCGTCCTGCCTGTCTATGTCAGGGGTTAGGGCAGCAGTACGCCCACTAGTGGTGTACACTGTAAACACTTAACTCTGTTTTGTAGTTTTTTCTAATAAGTTTGTTGTCTTTGTTAATTGTATCCATATACTGACAAATAGTAATGATTGGAATAAACACGAAAGTGCTAAAGGGCCGCAGCTTCTTGAATGTGGCCCACTTGTATGCTTATTACAAATGATGGCATAAATAACCAGACCAACACAATATTAAAACAAAAGCAGAAAGAACAGATTCTTACCCATCTAACAAATGTAAATTCCTAGTTCATTTAGTACACATTTAACATAACCAGTTTGTGATTTCTGGGTTGATTTGAAAATTTTAGAAATTGTGAAACTGAGTAATTAAGGAGGAAGTCAAATTTAAAGAAGAGATGAGTTGCAATAAAAACCTACAGCCACAGTGGGTTTCCAGAACTGAACCTGAGAACCTGTCTATGTGTGCTTGCTGAGTGGCTGTTTCATTGGTCTACAAAAAGCAAGTATAATACAATACAATACAGTACAATAGAACTTATTTTTGTATAGCACTTTTCACTGAGTGCAGGTACAGAGCACTGTGAACAATTCTCTGTTAAAATTCAAGTATAGATTATACTAATCACTAAATACTGAACTAATGCACATTGTGGAAACCAAAGGAGCTCCAGCTGCCTCAACCCTGACACAGACAGGCAGAGACACGAGTTCAGCACAGCACACGTTTATTTACACACAGGAAGCACATCTCCCTCGCTCCCCTCAAAGGCACAGTACATCAAACACCAAATACAGTCTCTTCTTCTCTCCTTGCTGTCCACCTCTGCTCTTCCCCTTGGCAAGCTTCATCCGTCATCCTCCTGACTCTGGCTCTCAGAATGGAGTGGGGTGGCTCCTTATAAGCAGACCCTGGGAGTGTTCCAGGTGGCTCATTAATCGGACCTGGAATCACTCCCCGGTGTGGTAAAAGCGCCATGCAGGGCTCTGCAGCTCCAACTGGCGGCCCCCACGGAACCCAGCAGGACTGTGCCACACTCCAACTCCCAGTGTGCCCTGCGGGAATACATGGTGCCATAGCCACCCAGGATGGTTTCCCTCTAGCGTCCTGGGAGTGGAAACATACAATATTAGTCCATTAATTAATTGATCAACTATGGCCTATGAACTATAATGGAAATTAAAATTGTACAAGAGAAAGTCCACATCAAAGTCATTATCCTTGAGACCTCAGCCAACTAGCTGCTTACCCCCTCCTGGGTTTTCTATAATGGAGTCTGTGCTTGCCTTCCGATCTGATGAGAGAATCATTTCATCTGACAATTCCAAGTAAAAACAAGATATGTCATCTGCCCAGTTAGGTAGCTAGCTAGCCACAGACAATATTTAAAGTTTAATGTTATATTAAGTTGAAGGACCACAAGTAGGATGGGCTTATGAAGGGTGACACCAGACATTATCGATAAGTAACATAATGGAGTCTACCATTCTTCTAGAACACTGCTGTTGTATGATAGGGAACAGACCTTAAGAAAATTACTGTAATTGACCACTAGTAGAGAAAGTGGCACAAGTTTATTTAACTACGCATTTTGAGAGTCTTTTTCTTCTTCCGTTTTTATCTAATCCCACTTCTATGTGGAGTCGATGTGCTTGATCAGCTTTCTCCATACAGTTCCTGCACCTCCTCCCTAGTCAGACCCTTTTCCTTCAGATCTTCTTTTACTTTATCCATCCACCTCTACTTTGGCCATTTTCTCTTCCCCTGTGCTCCCATTCCCATCACTCTTTTGCCCACATATTCCTTGTCTCTCGTCATCACATGTCCATACCACTTTAACCTACTTTCCTGTACTTTCTTTGATATCTCTCCCACTTTGTTGTACCTTTGATTGTCTCGATTCTTATTCTGACCTTTTCTGTAACTCCACACATCCATCTCAATATTTTAATTTCTGCCATATCTAATTTCTTCTCCTGCACTTCCTTTCCTGCCCATGTCTCAGCACCATACATCATTGTTGATCTTACCACTGCCTTAAAATCCTTAAATTTAACCTCTGCCTTAATTCTTTGTACACAATATTCCTGACACCTTCTTCCAATTGTTCGATCTTTACAGCTCTCTGTGGTTTATCTCTGCATCTAATTTTCCATCTTGGGCTCTATTAATCCTAGCTATTTAAATTTACAGTATCCACTGTTTTCAATAGCTCTCCCTGCAAGCTAACCTCTGAATCCTGACCATCATTAAACTTCATATATTCTGTCTTCTTCCTATGTATTTTTAACCGTTTATCTTCCAAAGCCCTTCTCCATTCTTCCAACTTCCTTTCCACTTCCTCCTTTCTGATGCTCCAAAACCATGTCATAATTTTAATGCATGGCTGGTGATAATGTTTATAAAATGTTCATTTTTCCTATCCATCAGGCATTACAGGGAGACAGGGCAGCCCTTAAAGCATCTATTCAAATTAGCCTTCATATACCTAAAGTCAAGAACCCTCACAGAACTGATAAAGTCATGCTTGAAGCATGTATACGTTTCTCTTCTTTTTTTGGCCTTATACAATTTCTCCTATTAGGAATTTGTTAGTTTTCACATACCCCTTGGGGTCAGAGTGCAGAGTCAGGCATTGTACAGCGCCCCTGGAGCAATTGAAGGTTAAGGGACTTGCTCAAGGGCCCAGCAGAGTGGGATCTCTTTTGGCAGTGGCAGGGATTTGAACCAGCAACCTTTGGGATACCAGCACAGATCCTTAGCCTCAGAACCACCACTTCGCCCTAAAAAGGAAGCAACCAAGAAAGCTGATTCTGTACTACTCTGTCAAACGGCAATGTCACTAGAACAATTAAAGAAACATATGTGCAGATTCCCAATGGATTGCCACAAAACTACGACACACAATTGACGACCTGAGTTTGGGTGTCCTATGAAGCAGCGAGTGCTACGAAGCAGCATCTCTTGATCTACTATGGGGTCTCTTGTAAAGCATTGCAATGCTCGATTGATGCTGTGTGGCAGTTTCAATAGGCTGCACAGTGATTTTGGTAGTGAAATAACACCTGTACTATGCGTTAATGGAATGTCACTGCTTATGGTTAACAAAGGCATCTTTATTCTTGCTATGGTCCCTTATTGCAATATGAGCACAGCTAATTCCCTAGATTATGTTAGGAGAACCGGATGCTGCTGGAGATTGCTTTTTTATGTTGCCATATTGTATGATTGAAAAAACGTGATGTTTTATTTATGTATATCCACACCATTCAAAACTCATCGGTCAGTTAATGGCTTCCAGTACAGTGGGCATAACAGAGTGAAGCTTGGGTGAGTTTTCCTCACCCATCAGCCAGTTTTCTGAGAAGTGACAACAGGTAGCTGATTTAAACTGAAAAAAAAAAACAATAACATTCTTCAATGCAAATACACAGAATTGGACCTCTTAAAAAAGAACTAAAATAAAATTCTAACCAGTAGGGGACACCAAAGAGTCCCAAAACCCAGGCCCAGTAATACCCAACACAGTCACAGGTTCAAATAATGGATTTTTAATATATCAAGCAATTTTACAATGAAGCACTACCAATAACGATACAAATATTGAAATTCTTTCCTTTCCTTCCTCCTCCAGTTGTGTGCTGCCTACTGGCTCCCGACCCTGGACCTGGCATGACTTGAGGAGAGCACTTCCAGGTTATTTGAGATCCAGGTCAGTCCTACCCCGACAGTACCTTCTTTCAGAACCCAGGGACCCCCACAGGGTTGCACCTCTGGACTCCACTTCCCATGAACCCCTAAGGGTGTCCAAGCCGGGACACCTCCAGTGAACCACTGCCATCAAACAAATTGGGGATGGATCTGCTCTTGGCCTACAGCTTCTGGTCATCAATCCCCTGGCACATTACAACTTGGCAAGAGGTCAATAAGAGGTCATAATTGGTGTCAGTCCTTCCTCCATGGCACTCACAGAGTCCAAACATCATATTCATCACTTTAAAGGTTTCATATGTTTGTTACGTTAACACAAATTCTGATAATGGCTCAGTGATATGAATTCTTCCTACTTTAAGAGATATCTCATTATGTATTGTAGTGACTAAGGAGGGTGAGACACAAAACAAGTGCTTGAAATGTGGTGCTCCAAAGATGTTGAGTTTATTAAAGAACAAGAACTGAACCATCTGTGGTGGGCTGGCGCCCTCCCTGGGGTTTGTTTCCTGCCTTGCACCCTGTGTTAGCTGGGATTGGCTCCAGCAGACCCCCATGACCCTGTAGTTAGGATATAGCGGGTTGGATAATGGATGGATGGATAGAACTGAACAGTACAGCAAAAAACTTCCAAAGCCCGCTGTTTAGGGTCACTAGGCACACCTATAAAACAACAAAATGTCACTATTTTTTGCCTTTACCTGTTTTTCATACACTGTTGACTTTTGATGCTTTCTTTCTCTTACTCCCCATCCATGCACACATGTACACACACACCCTTCCTTCCTGTGCGCGCCCCCCCCCCCCCCCAAGCACACGCACCTTCTGACTTTCTCTGTAGTTGTAAAAACACAGAGCCTCTCCTAAACAGAGTAAAGAGAAAACATTTTAAACATTAATTACAGGACATCACAGTATATTGCTCCAAAATCCAAAATACTTCTGGTCCCAGGCATTTCAGATTAGTGATACTAACTATATAAGATACATACACGAGTGCGACATTGTGGAAGAATTTACTTCTATGGCCAGTTGAATACAACAAAAACATGGGAAGAGAACATACTCAGGGTAGTTGATTGTTCTTTAAAAGAGCTCAGGCCTGACTGGTAAAATTGTGTTGGGATTGGCACTAATGATGTTCGTAGTTTGACTGGATGTAAGTCAGGTTTTGTTTCTTATGTCCAAACAGTAGTCCCCAATGTAACAATCAGACACTTAATCTTGCACAGAGAGGGTATAGCTAGCAGAGCTTTTTAAGATGTTTTTGATTCAGCAGTGAAGAGAGAGAGTGGTTAGGAGCACGCACTGATACAGCGCATTGCCGCACCCACCCCATGACAAACCAACTCAGGATCCCAGATTAGGACCAGAGTGCACCCATGTGACAGGTGACACCTCAGCATCACACTAGTTCAGATGTGAGGTTTTTTATGGTGGCTGGAGTGCCAATTCTGCCACTAACCCCCAGGTTTTTCACTGCATTGCTGGATGCAGATTAATGTCATACCCAGGACGAAGCAATTACAGGTTAAGGGTCTTGCTCAAGGGCCCAATGAAGTATAGTCACTTTTGGCTTTGTACGGGACTCGAACCGGCAATGTTCGATTGCCAGTGCAAATCCCTAGCCTCAGAGTCAGCAGTGAAGGTGGTGAACTTATTCAAGAAGACACCTCTTCAAGCAAGGCTATTCAAAGAGCTTTGTACTGAAATGAAAGCAGAACCCAAGCACCTACTTTTCATTATGAGGTAAGGTAAGGTCCTGGTGTGAGCTAAAAGAAGAAGTTAGGGCTTATTTAGACCATGAAAACCCAGCTTTGGCTAAACTCTTCTGGGATCAGTTGTAGCTTGCAAGACCTTTTAGATATGTGTAGAAAGCTTTTTGTTAATAAACAATTTTTTAAATTATTTTTAAAGTCAATAAATGGAATACAACCAAACAAGAAAGTTGCAGTATCAAAAAGAGAAGAAAGTCCTCTGTCCACCAGCACCCATTCCCACTGATCCCTCATTTGGAGATGGTTGTAAAAAGGAAAACAAAAGCTGTACAAGCAGTATGTCCCCCATATCCTAATTAGAACAATACAAGTACAATATCTTTTTCTAAACATGATACAGTGGATGGAGATGAGAAATTAATACAAATAGATGAAAGTTCTAAAAGAAAAACGTTATAAAATATTAGACATTGGTCTTGCTTTTTCCAGTGAGATGACAGGAGGATCTTAGCACCTAAAGAACTCACAGAAATCAATTTCTTATTAAATGGATGATAAGGAGTACGATTGAAATTGAGAAGTAAATAAAAGCTGTGGAGAACAAGGAATAAAAATGTCTAAAATGAGCAAAAGAGAGGTGGAAATTGAGGTCCAGCAGGAGGGCAGGACCTAAACATATGAATAAAGGAACCAGACAGTTTATGAGAACATAAATTACAAACTGGGTCAGAAGCTAAATCCAGTGGACAATTTCATATTGAAAAAACTGGTGAATCAAATTTGTGGAGCAGTTTTTGAATTCTTTAAATATGTAATCCCAGTTTATTGCAGAATATGGATACAGATGTGAATGCCACTTATCTAAAATAGCAAGAAATGTGCATACAGCACTGAGACAGGTTTTAATTGAAACCTGGTTGTTGAAACAAATTTAAAAAAAGAATAAGATAAGGTAGGGCATGATAGAGAGATGCCACGTGAGGACAGACATTAGCTGTAGGTAAAAGAAAAAAGTGGAGGAAGGTAATGAAATTTTATGGGAAAGTCACAGAATTAAAGAACCCTTACTCCCCAGAAAGATTGTTTAGAGTATAAATACTCGAAGCAGGCAAGTGAGGATAGGAAATGGGACACCCACTGATATTAAGAGCTTCATCATGCAAGACAGGTGTCTGTGACTTTCCTGAGAATCCGAAGTGTGTATGAAATAATGAAACCTACTTTGTTTGGTACGGACTGAAAGGAAGGGACACACCTGCCTCAGGTGATTGGACGTTTAATCCTTGGGTGATGTACATTCCATAAAAAGCATGAAATTTGTGAATGAGCATTGCTCCAAAAGCGAGACTGAGGAGGGAGAGATAGCATTGCACTCACAGAGCTCAACTGTTCTAATATAATAATCTATATTATAGGTAGACAGAACTGGAACAAAACGGTAAGAATTTCAAAAGAAACGAGAGATTGTTTAGCCTCCTTGAAAACACAACATGAATTCAATTCGCCAATAACCTTTAAAATGCATGTTATAGTGATGCCAAGATATTTAAAGATCTTACATTATGGATAGAAGGGGAAATAGATAATGATTTCATGGAGAAATTTAAGATGAGAAGTGGAGATTTATTCCATTTAATTTTATATCTCCCTCACATATATGAAATAATTTTAAAATAAATGGTAAATCCTCTGAGACATTTCCAACAAACAGAGGAATATCACTGGCACAAAGAGAGAATTATTAATAATTACACAAAAACGTCTGTTAATCATGTAGGAGTGCTGTGAGCAGCTAAAGCGAAATAATGAAGAGCTTAGAAGAGAAGGGGCAGCTTTGTCTCTCTACTCTGAAGGGGTAAGATAAATGTGAATTGGAAAGAACGGATACATTGGGAGTTGAGTATAATGTTTTAATTATGTTAATGACTGGATCACCAAAGTCTATAACCTGAAAAACTTTCCACAAAAAATGTCAATTCAGTCTGTCAATAGGCTTCTTGGCATCTAATGAAAACAGCATACAGGTACCATTTGGGAATGGTTCATGCTAGTAATATGTAACAAGTAATGAAGATTATCAGCTGCAAAGTGACCACGGATGAAGCTGGTCTGATCTGTATCAAGTTAATGTATAGTGGTTTAAAGATGAGTGGCCACCATTATGGCAAATAATTTAGTGCTGGAGTTCATTAAGGAAAGTGGCCTGTAGCTGGGACAGTGAGTCAGATCCTTGCCAGTTTTAGGTAACAATGAGATGATAGCAGAATTTATATTGGGATGAAGATACGACTCCATTAGAGGAGATGAAAACCAAAGGTTCAATGGCAGTCTGAGTTGTGACCAAAATGTTGAAATCAATTCAGGCTGCATTTCACGAGGCCCTGTCACATTGCCTTTAGCAAAACAGAATAAAGCCTGATTAATTTCTTCTGAAGTTATCTGAGAATTTAAGAAACCAGCATCACTTTGAGATAGTTTCAGAAATTGCAGTGGCGAGAAATGCATCTATAGGTTCAGGGAGCTAGAGGAGGAGTCATCTGTGTACAATTTGAAGTAAAACTTAGCAAAGCACCTTATTAATTTCAAATGTATCATTGTAGTACTAGGGAGTTGTACCATGTTAGCCATTATGAATGTAGTGAGAAGTCAAGCAAAATGACACCTTTTATTGGCTAACTAAAAAGATTACATCTTGCTTGAAGAAGAGCCCGAGTTGCCTCGAAAGCTTGCATATTGTAATCTTTTTAGTTAGCCAATAAAAGGTGTCATTTTGCTTGACTTCTCATTAAATGTATTATAGGAAAGACAGTTATAAAGCAAATAATTTGCATATTTTTGCATCTGATAAATTAGTATTTAGTGTGGCTACGTTGGACTTAAAATTCAGCATTCTTTAAAAATCAATCATTCAGTTCTGCTTTGGCCTGAGATTTATGTTGAGGATTAAATATTAAGGGCAAGGCACTCTCAAGTCTTTTTAAGCAATATTCAAGATCAGATATGACTTTACGAGCCTTATGTGTGCGAAGCAATAAAAAAGTCTCTTAAAAATCCTTTAAAAGCCATCCACAAAGAAAACAGGATTGCTTACCGAATTTACATTTACCTTTGTAAATCCATTCAATTTCATGTGAGTTGTTTAATAAGGTTAGTGTATTGTAATGAAATGTTGAAATGCCATCATTCAGTCAGGAAGGGTAAAGATCTAATGTAGAAAATCTCTGATCAGATGGAAAGTTAAGGAAGTGTTAAGACAGTAAGATGCTTGTGATTTAGAGATGAGGATATAATCAGTTCTGAAGGAAGATTTGCGACATGTGAAAAAGAAGAGAATTCTTCAGCAGATGGGTTAAGGAGTTGAAATTAATCGATCAATGTCAGGTTGGAAACTATCTTGGCCGGATAGGAAGAGGCAGGTAGAACACACTAATTGATATCTATTGTGAGTCAATGAAAGAGATTGTATCCATACCAAAAATAAGTTCAAAACCAACAAATGACAAGTGTTTCTATATGGAGTGCTTCAATATGGAGTGGGTGCCTAAATCGAGCATCAGGCAAGTTTTCTGCCACCCAGCTCAGCTAAAACATGATAGATACCGCTTTCATTGTCACTCCTGAAGGCAAGTATCTTAAGTTGTAACGATCATCCAATTAAAATCATAACACCACTTTCATGGCCTGCAATAGACTGGCTCTCTGTCCAGAGTTTGTTCCTGCCTTTTGCCCTGTGCTTACTGGGATTGGCTACGGCACCCCCATGACTCTGGTCTGGATTAGGTAGGTTTGAAAAAGACAAGACATGACATTTTTACAGGCAGACACAGAGGGCAAAGCAGCATGCTGTGCATCTTTTGACATGCACTTTTTTACCCTTTAATGCCACTGTAGAATATCATTAATACTCAATATCTTGTGGGGGGTAGACAGTGCTCTAAAATTCCACAACAGAATATTAAGATTAGACATTATTCAACAAAAACGAGAAAGCTATTTTAAAGAAAAGAAAGTCAGTGTGTGGTATAGCGGGTCTGTGGCTCGAAAAACGACGGTTGTTTTAATAAATAAATAATTGGCCGGCTTGCTCTCCGTGGGTGTGTATGCTCATGGAGCTGCAGGGGGATGTTGGTGGAGTAATTGAGGTGAGACACACCTGCATGTGAGGATGCAATCTATCTTAGTTGCTTCATTGGCTTCCTGAAGTGTGCAATTGAAGTGCTGCGCCTACAGAGGCATATATGAAAGAGCCGGCATGGGAAAAAAGGGGGGGGGGGGGGATCAAATAGAGAAGAATAAAGGGGAAAACAAAGGAAGAAAGAAATTAAGGTTAAAAGATGGAGAGAGAAGGCAAGTGAGCCAGTGAAAGTGAACGAGAGAAAAAGAAGGCAGACAGCTGAGAGGAAGACCCACGAGGGAGCGTGTGGCCAACACTCAGTAGCTGAAGTGAAAGAGAAAGCGATTTTCTATCTATAATAACTAAGGTCCAAACTGTCTTCCTCCCACGCTTTGCATACTCTTCTATATACCACCTCTTTAAATACAATCGCTTTCTCAGACAGAGGGGTGCCTTGATGCACCTCAAGCACACTGAGGGCAGGTCCCAATAGTATATATATATATATATATATATATAGATAGTGACAGATTGGGGCTTTGTCGTCCCCTTGAACCCTCAGACTATACGTCAGACACCAGATAACAGTCCAAATTAAGACACCAGATAACAGTCCAAATTATGAATTTATTATAATAATAATGTGCACAAAGCACCCACCTCTCCACAATACTCATATAAATAAACACAATAATCAATAAACAATAATCCTCTATTCTCCCAGACGGGTTGCCACCCTGCCACCCAGCTCAGCTCGTTTATCTGGGATTTCCCAGAGTCCTTTATAATCCTTGATGTATATGTATATTACCAGCCAAATCTGATTTTAGGACAAACTACTTTAGACTACAACAAATCAGTTTGTCCTGGGAGTTCTACATTAATTTCAGGATAATCTAGTTCAGACTAGGTTCATCCTATCCGCTTCAGAAAACTGGTTTGGCCTACTCTAAACTAGGTCTTCCTAAAATTGGGTTTGGCCTGTTTTATATACAGTAGTGGTCAAAGGTTTTGGCAGTGACACAAATGTTTTTTTTTTGCAAATTTAGCTGCTTCATCATTTTCAGAGTATCTTTTTATATGTTTCTCTGGTATACTGAAGAACTTTTAATAATTTTTAAAGGCTTTTATTGGCAAATACATCAAATTTATTTAAAGAGTCAATATTTACAGTGTTGACCCTTCTTCATCACATCTTCTGCAATGTCAGCTCGATTCAATAACACAGTTTAAAACTGCCCTCAAAACTTCTTTTCAAACTGGCATATCAATTGTGAAATCTACACTGTATATTTGTTTGTTTGCTAATTATTCCTTTGTGATTTATCATTCTTTTGTTTTTATTTTACTAATGTTGTTTAATTTTATTGAGTGCTACGAAAGAGTGCTAAATAAAATGTATTATTATTATTATTATTATTATTATTATTATAATTATTATTATTATTATTATTATTATTATTATCAGCTTCTGGGCCAAATTCTGACTGATGGTGATCCATTCTTGCCCTTTTAGTGCTTGGAGTTGATCACAATTTGTGGGCTTCTGTTTGTCCACCCACTTTTTTGAGTATTGACCACAGGTGCTCAAAGGGATTAACATCTGGGGAGTTTCCTGGCCATGGGTCCAGACTTTCAACATTATGATCTCCAAGCCACTTCACTATCACTTTTGATGCTCCATCATGCTGGAAAATACACAGCATTGCACATGGATTGTTGGGAGAAGATGCTTTTGGAGGACGTTTTGATATCATTCTTTATTTATGGCAGTGTTCGTGGGCAGAATTTTGAGTGGGCCCACTCCCTTGGATGAGAAGCAAGCCCGCACATGGCTTGTCTCAGAATGCTTCACTGTTGGCACAGCACAGGACTCATGGTAGCATTCACCTTTTCATTCTCTGGACAATTGATATTCCAGATGCCCCAAAGAGTCAGAAGGATGATTCGTCTGAAAAAATAACTTTGCACCAGTCTTCTGCTGTCCAATCCTTGTGCTTCCTTCAGAATTTCAGTCTGCCCTTGATGATTTTACTGGAAAGAAGTGGATTCTTTGCTGACCTTCTTGACATAAGGCCGTTGTCCAAAAGTCTTTGCCTCACTGTCCCTGCAGATGCACTCACATCCACCTGCTGCCAATACTAAGCAAGCTGTGAACTGGTGGTAACATGATTCTGTAGCTGACTCCTCAGGAGGTGAGGGTCCAGGAGCTTGCTGGACAAGTTAGCTGATCATTTTGTGCCAGGGCCAAAATAAGTGAAAATGGGTTTTTGTGATAATGTTAACTTTTTATGCTAATAAAACCCTTTGCAATGAATTAATATGCAACTGATCACTCCTCACAATAATATAAAGTATTTGTGTAACCGACAAAACTTTATGGGGTATGTGTATATGTGTATAATTATATATATACCGGAACATCACACAGCAGAGATGTCAGCCTTTATATAAATAAACAATGGTGTGAACCGTTGGTGGTTAGAAAAAAAACTATGCACAAAGATATTGAACTTCTGTCTGTCTTGCTACAACCCATTTTTCTACCCAAAGAATTTCCACAGATTTTCATGATGATTGTTTATATTCACCCGAGGGCAGTGGCAAGCAAGGCCATTAACACCATCTCCAAAGTTGCCTCCCGACTCACCAAACTTTATTTTGGGAGAATTTAAACATACATTTGCACTGAACAAAACTCTTTGCAATTTTTACCAAAATATCACTTGCCCAATTCATACCACCGAGTGTTTGATCAGTGCTATGAAAATATCAAAGGTGATTATGAATCGAGAGCAAAATCACAGCTGTATTCATGAGATCATTACTGTATCCAGCTTATTTCAATCTATAAACCCGTCTTTAAGAGAGAAAAGCCAGAAAGCATACAAATTCAAGTCTGGTACAAGGACACTGTTGAGTCAATGTTTGAAAAATCCTTTGCTGATATTAATGAACTGACAGACAAACTGTCACATACAGTACAGTTCTGCAATGACACCATAATACCCACGAAATCAGCCAAAATATACCCTAACAACAAGCCGTGGATTACCAGAGATCTACAACAATCGATAACCTGAAAAAATAGGGCATTTCAACATGGATCATTAATAAAAGGGCAGCACGGTGGTGCAGTGGTAACGCTGCTGCCTCACAGTAAGGGGACCTGGGTTCGCTTCCCAGGTCCTCCCTGCGTGGAGTTTGTATGTTCTCCCCGTGTCTGCGTGGGTTTCCTCCGGGTGCTCCGGTTTCTTCCCACAGTCCAAAAACATGCAGTTTAGGTGCATTGGTGATCATAAATTGCCTCTAGTGTGTGCTGGGTGTGTGGGTGTGCGCCCTGTGGTGGGCTGGCACCCTGCCTGGGAATTTGTTCCTGCCTTGTGCCCTGTGCTGGCTGGGATTGGCTCCAGCGGACCCCCGTGACCCTGTGTTAGGATATAGCAGGTTGGGTAATGACTGACTGACATTAATAAAACAGAAGCAATTACAGAAAGCTGTGAAACAAGAAATAAAGCAGGCAAAGCTGAAGTATAAGGACAGGATGGAGAATGAACTGCAGACTGATAACCTGTGCTCATTATGGAATAGCATGAAAATGATGGCTGGCATTCAACCAAAAAGCAATAATCGAGTTGAACTGATAGGGGTCAAAACTGACTAGCAGGTGGCGCAAAATTTAAATGAGTTCTATTCATGATTTGAAACACAGTATTTTGCTTCAGAAGTAAGTCAGCAAAAGAACAGAGTGAGGACTGGAGCCAGGAGTCTGCCCTTCTTTTACCGGAAGGATGTCAGAAAGGTCATTAAACAGACAATAATCAAAAAAAAGCTTGGGTCCAGAAGGAATAGGTGGCTGTCTGTTTTATCTCTAATATTCCACTCCATATTTAAAATGTCCTTGGATGTACAGCAAGTGCCCAGCCTATAGCAACAGGCAACTGTTATTTTCTTGGCAAGAACTGCTCATCCCAAAGCATCAAGTGACTTTAGAAAAGTGGCATTACCTTCTCATATCTTTAAATCCTTTGAGAATTTAATTAAGAAACAACTATTTAACAAAACTGAGGCTTTTCTGGACCTTCACCAATTTTGCATACAGAGCAAAGAGGGGTGTGGAGGATGCCACAGCAACACCTTTGAATTTATTATATGAGCACCTGGAATGATCAAAAAACCATGCAAGATTACTGTTTATAGATTTTTTGTCAGCTTTTTACACAATCCAGCCCCACATTTTAGTTGAGAAACTGATTGATCAATCCTGTTTGGACCCTAACTTGCTGGGGTGGATTCTAGACTTACAGTAGAGTCTCGCTTATCCGACATAAACGGGCCGGCAGAACGGGAGGTGTTAAGAAAAAGCCTATTAAATGTCAAACTATGTTATAATTTTACACATTACGAACCTAATACAGTGAAACCTCGGTTCACAAACATCTCTGGACACGTACAAATTGGGTTATGACCAAAAAGTTTGCCAAACTTTTGCATCTGTTCATGACCACACACTAGGTATACGAACGAACCAGTTTCCCTTTTGGTTTGTGCGCGCCGATGATTTCCGCACATGTTCAGTCTCTCCCTGTGCATTCCCTGTGCAGCAAGAGAGAGAGAGCATAAGAGAGAGACACAGACAGACACACGCGTGCGAGAAAGAGACACACGCACACACACGTGCGCGAGAGAAAGAGAGGCACGCACATACACACACACGAGCAAGCACGCAAGATAGAGACATACACACACACGCACACGTGAGAGAGACACAGGCGCGCCCACACACACACACACGCGTGCGAGAGAGACACAGGCACACACACACACGCGAGCGAGAGAGACACAGGCGCACACACACGCGAGCGAGAGAGACACACGCGCACACACACACACGCCAGAGAGGGCTGGCCACATAATCCACTGTAATCATGTTTTACAACAAAACAACAGAAAAATTTAACTGAAAAAATGAACTTAGCAACTAAAAATAGACTACGCTCACGCTCACAACTTGCAATTCTTGTTGCCGATTGATGCGTTTTTTGTTTTTTTTTGCTGTGGGACGTCAGATAATACAGAATGTTGGATAAGCAAAGGTTGGATAAGCGAGACTCTACTGTATTAACAAACAGAGTGAGTGTCAATGGCTGTACCTCCAATAGCCTATGTACATCTGTGGGCACTCTGCAAGGATGCTGTTTATCTCGTCATTTGTTTATCCTGTCTACAAATGACTGCAGGAGTTTACACAAGGACAGACACATCCTGAAATTTGCAGACGACTCTGTCATTGTAAGTCTTCTACAAGATAAGGAAGACAGCCATAGACTTGTTGTTAATGATTTTACACAATGGTGTGATTACTCTAGTTTACGACTTAATGTTTCTAAGAAAAAAGTTATGGTTGTAGATTTCAGGTGCTCTCCACCATCCATTGTCTTTAATTAAAGAGCAACCGATTTAAGAACTCTTTTATTCCTGCAGCTATAAACATTTAAAATTCTCTTACCTGTAGGGATGTTGCTAATTGTTAAATTCTGCATTATTATTGTGTGTACTGTTGAAAGTAATTATTCTTCTTTGTATTGATCTTGAGAGTGTGTTTATGCAAAAATATTGGTTGTCAAATGTTTTGTTTTTGTTTGTGTATTGGATCTGTGTAACAATGTGTTCTGTTTGTGTACTTTCCTGCTTCAAACAAATTTCTCTCTGGGATAATAAAGTCTACCTGAACCTAAACCTAAACCTAAACTTCACACCAATTGCCCCAAAAAAAGTCAAAGAATTTAGAGAGCTTGTTCTGCTCTCTAAAGAATTAAAGTCAGCTCTCAAACCTGAAATGCTTTTCTGATTGTCAGGTGTTTAATTAGGCTTGAAATATTTATGTTTGTTTCTTGATATACTTTTTAGCTCCATAATTATCAAGGACAGCTGATCAAGCTCATAGTGTAGTCATGTTTGAACTTGACAGATGTCTCCGCAGGGCTAGCAGTCGCTGATTCAGGAGGAGTTCTTCTTCTCGAAGGCATTGTTCTAAACAGGTAAGATAATGCTGTGTTTAATTGTAGTAACAGAGATATAGCAATTGAAATATTCAATGGTGGAAGCTACTGTAAAGTGTAAGGGGTGAGGTTGAGGGGAGTGAGAAATGTGCAGCTATTCTCCGGTGAGTGTTACATGGACTCCAGAAAGCAAAGTTGAATACAAACCTTTAGGAAAAGAATGCAATATTATTGAAACTAAAGAAGGTATCAGAGGATTTGGAAGTCACAACTACTGTAGATATACTGTACATGTACACATAGTGTTTCCTGTCTATGACTTTTTGAAATTGGACATATCTGAACATTTTGGCAAGTAATTATTTAGTCTGAGATTACCTGGCAAACAAAATTTGTGCAACATATTTATGTGCTGATTTTGGGTTTCTATTCTTGGCTTGCTGACTAGTTGTACTGAATTCCTGGCTGTAATTTTTACTTTGTATTTGGGTTCATATCTTTCTTCTGTTTCCTTTTTCAAAAACACACCTCCAATGCCGCCTTTTGGATGAATACACCCAGACTAAGTTGCGGGCCAAAAGGAATTTCTACAAAGAAACAAAATGTTTGAATATATTGAAATTCTCATTCACTAATACCTGCGTTTCCTAAATATATTACATTTGTAATCAGAAATGTTAAAGTTATAATTATCAACAAATAAAAAGATGTCCCTAAACAGTGTAATTAGTGAAAACCAGAAACCTTTGGTATGGTTTTTAGGCATCTTAATCGTTGAGATTTTGGAGGAGCTTCAGAGGTCAAAGATGCAAGGCATTAAAAATAAACTGCATTCAAAAGGTTCTTCTGTTTTAAACCTTCACTGGTCCTCCACCTCTTTTGTTTCTTCCTTCTTCTTAAACCTATAATTACCTTTATCTCTTTCATTCATTTTTTCTCCTGATTTGTAGACTATAATTTGGACTGAATGGTGTTTGTTTATTTTATTTTTCATCATGAGTTAAACTTTCATCTTTTTTTTTTCATTTGCAAAGACTCTTTTGCATCTTCTTATCAGCTCACCCATCATATTCTAAAAATCCTCCTCATTCTATTGACCTGCAGCCCTTGACTCTCACATCATTGACAGCATCTATAAAAATTTTGTAGGTGCTTAATCCTTGAGCCTGTCTGTGAAAATCCAGTGCTCTATTCTGTTTGATTCTCTTTCACTTTCCTCCCCTCCAGCGACTGGTTTAAAATTAGTTGTCTTTGCTACACCCTCTATTTATTTCATTGTGATGAGTGGTATGTGCCACCTCTCCTATTCATTTATCTTTCTCTTGCTTGTGCTTTTCCTGGCTGTTATGAATGCAGAACACTCCTTCATTTTAGTTCATGTTCAAGTACAAATTATTGTCAAGCGTACACAGTACAAAGACATTTTTTCTTGCGTGTCTTTCACAGATGAGTGACAGTAGTACAATACCAACAACTGACAACAGAGAGTCACAAAGACTCCTTTTCTTATCTGTAAGTGTCATTGAGCAACCTTTTTTGTTTGGAAGTTGTGACGGATGGCAGTTGGCGTTATTACCCGGCTGGGATGCCTCTGTAATGGAAGGATGGGGGGAGATGACTTATGAAGGCCGTTATCTCTCCTGAGCTGCTATTTGGCAACCCTGCTGGGGTGCAAAAGCGTTTTGGAGTTCCACAGGGCTTTATGGGACTTGGCGTTTGGCAGCTCAACCCTGTTGGATTCCAGGGGTGCTGCTAGAGGGTGCTGCAGGAGCTGTAGAGCCCTACTAATCCAAATCATATTATGTGATATCATCTACTGTTAAATTCCGCTCCGTACTTGTAATTTTTTTATTTTACTATTATATTGTATTGACGATTACATGTGTTCTGTTCTGTGTATTGTATTGTTTTTACCCCCTTCTCTTTAATACCCACTGCATGCCCAACCTACCTGGTAAGGGGTCTCTCTTTGAACTGCCTTTCCCAAGGTTTCTTCCATTTTTTTTCCCTACAAAGGTTTTTTGTGAGTTTTTCCTTGTCTTCTTAGAGAGTCAAGGCTGGGGGTTGTCAAGAAGCAGGGCCTGTTAAAACCATTGCGGCACTTCTTGTGTGATATTGGGCTATACAAAAATAAATTATATTGTATTGTATTGTACTTTGGGCTTCCCCCACACCTGGGTGTAATCCCAGACCTCCCTAATGAGCCAACTGGAATCCTCCCGGGTGGTTAAGAGGAGTCAGCGGCTACTAGTCCGGAAGCCACAGTTGGGAGGGAGTCAGATGAAGCTTGCAGGAGGAGAAGAGGAAGAGAGAAAGAAGAAGATAAAAAGAACTGTGTGTCCTTGGTGCTTGTACTGTGCTGTGTTGTGGGGAGTGAGCAGAAATGTATGTTGTGCCAAGGAAGTTGTGTCCCTGCCTGTCTGTGTCGGGCTGGGGTGGCTGTAGTGCTCCGTGGTGGTTCACAAAGAATTTTGGTTGGGATGGGGTGATCCAGCTGGCATCCCAACACTTCCTTGATGTTTACAAGTGTCCTTCCAGTCATCCACTATGTCTAAGAAAAACTTGTGCAGTTGTCTACAAATGACTTTATCAGTTGCAGTTAAAAACTGTCCCTGAATCTAGTGGTGCAATTGCTAATTATTCTGAGCTGGAGTGTGAAAAGTGACTGTGCAGAATGCTTGATGAATTTAATTATAATGTTTGCAGGATGTACGGGATGCTGTACATCCTGCTGTGTGGCAATACTATTCCATGCTGACTTGACCACCCTCTGAAGTTTAAGACATAATGCAGACTCCACTATGCACCTAAAGCCTTTTTCTTTTCTTATCTTGTTCTAAAAAGTAACCTCAATATCTGCAAATCTTATTTTCACAATATGAATGCCTTATCTTTTTTGTGCTTGCCACCCATTATCACAGCCATACAGTCAAAAGGAGACACACATTAAATACAAGTGAGGCCAGCATTTGGTTACTTTTCCATGAATAAAACATTCTTCTTATATATAAAAAAGAGCACATAAATAATGAAAAATGCTAATGATGGGTACAATTGTAGTAAGGCATTATGCACTGATTGCATCAATCAGTCTTTGTTTTATACTGAACGTTTCACAGTGAGCCCTGTCACAAAGCTCTTTCACGAGCAGCTCACATTAGCGATCAGTTTGTAACACTCACGGCCTCGATGGAAATGAAATCAGAGACTTGTGGCTTCCACATCATCTCGTCACACGAGCCGTGGTGTTTGAGGACTGGTGTTAGACTGGAAGGGACTGTGATATTTAATGTTGTCATTAGTGCTTCTGATTTTTATGGGCTTTTAAAGTATGAGCTGTAAAAGCTGAGGGTGTTTTAGAATACTGAGGGGAGCAAAAGTAGAGATTATGATGCTTAGGAGGCTGCATAATTATTAATAGATTTTTTTTCTATGATATGCCGTGTGAACATAACAGGCAAATTTAGTGCATTTTAAATTGCACTATATATAATATCTGCAGACCTATTAAGCAGATCATCCCCTCTGGGTTAGACACATAAATGAAACAGTTTTCAAACATAATCAATAACAATAAACAATATATAATGTTAATTGGCTAGTAAGCCAAATCCTAAAGTGATCCATAACAACTATTCTCTCCATTTATGTCCTAACTGTCCTGTCACGTGACTTCTGTTTTTGTAGTGTTGCCAAGCAACATAATTACATAGGTGGGGTTAAAGGCAAGAAGCACATAAAGGGAGGAGCTTTTCGACTTTAATTAATTTCAAATTATAACACTGGACAGGGCGGCACAGTGGCACAGTGGTAGCGCTGCTGCCTCGCAGTAAGGAGACCTGGGTTCACTTCGAAGGTCCTCCCAGCGTGGAGTTTGCATGTTCTCCCCATGCCTGCATGGATTTCCTCCCACAGTCCAAAGACATGCAGGTTAGGTGGATTGGCGATCCTAACTTGTGCTGGGTGTGTGTGTGCATGTCCCCTGCAGTGGGTGGGGTTTGTTTCCTGCCTTGTGCTCTGGGATTGGCTCCAGCAGACCTCCGTGACCCTGTGTTAGGATATAGCGGGTTGGATAATGACTGACTGACACTGGACATCAATAACTTTGCTTCCAGAACACTTTTAGGTGTATGTTATGTTTTTTGACTGATTATAGAAATCACCTTTAAGTTTTCCTATCACTTTTCTTTGCAAATTATACGAGTTTATGTACAGTACAAAAATTACAGGCACTGCTGCTAGGAATACAGCTCAGAGATCCCAAGTACTGTTGTCTCATTTCTGAACGGAACAGTGATGCTAAAGAGTCTGATTACATTAAAAAGAACTGGCCATTTAGAGCAGAAAAGTGTGGTACATAAACCATGAAGATATTTTTCCTCCTCTTCATATAAACCGTAGGTCAAAGAAAATAATTTTGTAATCGCAAGTAAGGTGAAGGATTTCAATGTCTGAGATAGATGTTTCCACAAATAACCAATGCCAAGATTAAGGAAGGCATCTTTGTCGGTCACAAATCAGGCACGTCATCTCTTACTGGGGCTGGAGAAAATCACATGGAAGTCATTCAAGGATGTTCCTGAGAATTTTCTTGGCAACTGCAGATTGTGTCCAGCTGATTGACAACATGCTTCAAGCATGCAAAACCATCAAGTGCAATATGTCACTAAATATTCATTTTCTGCATTCACACTTGGTTCTCTTCCCTGTGTCAGGGATGCCAGGGGCGACGACCCGGCCGGGATGCCTTGAGGGACCGGAAGTGGGCGTGTGCCCATCTGGGATCACGTGGGAGCCGCCACCCTGGTTGCTTTGGGGGCCACGGGTAGAGGGCTTGGAAGCCCAACCCTGTAGGGGCCCGTGGTCACCGCCAGGGGGCGCCCCGATGCCTTGGGAACCCTGGACCTCAGCACTTCCGCCACACCAGGAAGTGCTGGGGGGAAGAGAAGTAGGGACACCCTGAGAGCTTCCGGGAGAACAGCCGGCACTTCCGCCACACTGGGGCGTGTCAGCGGGAGATTGCCGGGGAGCACCTGGAGCTCATCCGGGTGCGGATAAAAGGGGCCGCCTCCCTTCATTCGGGACGAGAGTCGGGAGCGGAGTGGACTGAGCCTACTGGAGGAGACAAGGAGGTGGCCTGAAGAAGGAAGTAAGGCATTTTGGCCAGGACTTTGGGGGTTTGTGTGGCACTGAACTGTAAATAGCTTGTAAATAAACGTGTTTGTGGGTGACATGTACGTGTCCGCCTGTCTGTGTCTGGGCCAGTCTCCACACCTGCTATTGGTTCCCTGGTGGTGAGTACATCATTGATGAATATGGTGAAAGATGCAATGATCAAAAGGCAGTATCAGGGCAAGTGGAATCCATCAATGCCAGCCTATTAATAATGGACACTGAAATGAGAAGCATCGGATGCAGAGTACAAATGAAAATCAGCAGCAATACATTTTTATCTCAACTGAACTATGCACTGTATAGGCATCATTAAGCAGTTAAACATACTAAATTCAATAAACTTTAATTTCATGTTTCTCCAAATTGCTTTATGATAAGTAAATCTGAAATTAACTTTGTTTCAAGCCTGAAGTTGTCTATCATAATCACCAAATGTTTTTTAGGATTTAGCTTTTTTGAAATGAATTCTCATTCCGTGTAATTAATTCTTTTATATTGTTTTACAGCAAACAGAAGAACTACAGAAGTTCATTGTGTGTGTGCAGCTTAAGCTGCTAGCACATTGGTAAATACTACTGCTTCTAGTGCCAAGGTACTGGGTTGAACCCCCTGCCCTGGCATTATCTTTTGGCATGTTTATTCCAGATATTTTGTAAGAGATAGATGTTGACTCCAAATTGGTTCAGCAGGCGTATTGTGTGAGTGTGCCCTCTGAAGGACTGGGTCCTAGGTTGATCCGCCCAGTGCCTTAGCGACTAGTGTTTCCTCCATACAACTTCAACCCTGAATTGGGTATTATGCAGGTTTAATAATAAATGGGTGTTTCTTTAGGTATCAAATGTTTATTCATTCATCCATTTTCATCCTTAAAACTGAGTCAACGGGGGAAACACCCTTAGCAGTGAGGCCCATAGAACCCTTTCCCTAGCCACAATTGCCAACTCATACTGTGGCATCTGAAGACATTCCTTGAATATCTGTGAGATATAATCCTCCCAGCAAGCTCTGAGTCTTCCCCGGGGTCTCCTCCATATTAAACATCATATTCGTCAGCTTGATTCAATGGCACAGTTTAAAACTACCCTCAAAACTTACCTTTTCAAGATGGCATATCAATTGTGAATTCTACACTGTTACTGTCTGTCATATTTGTTTGTTTGCTAATTATTGCTTTGTGATTTATCATTTTCTTGTTTTTATTTTATTAATTGTTGTTTAACTTTATTGTAAGGTGACCTTCAGTTATAAGAAAGGCGCCTTATAATAAAATGTATTATTATTATTATTATTATTATTATTATTATTATTATTATTATTA
>JANRMT010062791.1:246861517-246882658 GCA_026402145.1 Polypterus bichir lapradei
TATTATTATTATTATTATTATTATTATTATTATTATTATTATTATTAATTAATAATAATGATGTGAAGAGTCATTTTCAATAAAATAATTTATTTAGGGCTTTATACTGCACATTTTTAAAATTACAAATTGTTATAGACAGTAGAGTGGTGTGTACAATGATAAATAAGATTTTTTAACATAGTATTTCAATTATGTTATAACATACTGGACTTTCGCCTTGTCTTATTTTCTAAATTTGAATCCCCTTATAACCTTTACAAGAGCACTTCAAGTTCAACATACAGTAACTCCCAAAATTTAGTAAAAAAAGTAATAAAATAAAAATGACTAAAGGGTTAACATTCATTAACTGTTTATCGTTGAGAAAAAAACATCCTAAAAAGCTTTTTGTGCCACTTTACCACACAGGCCCGCTAACAGTTTACTTCAAGCTGCCCTTTGCACTTCAGGGGAATTTCACAGAAGGCAGTGATGCAATTCTTTAGACTCATCATGGTAAATTCCCCACCTACTCCTTGTTAGTCACTTCCCAGTCACATGAGTTGGAGTTTCACTTGTGAAAGTCTTTAGATTGCAACAAGACAGCTTTCTTCCTGTACCGGATTTTGATATACTGTATGTTTGTTTATTAAGACATGCTGAAAGGTATATACAGTTTATCAGTCTATTTAATGTAGCACCTTTTACAGAAAAGATTTTACAAATCTAAATAACAGAAATAAAATGCACTGTGTTTTAAAATTTTAATGCATTGCAAAAAACAAAAAAAGCTTGTTTGTAATGAAAAATCATTTAATATTTTGCTTATAGAAGATAATAGCTAGAACACTGCACTCACAGTAGGGAGTGAGGTTTATATTCTGGATGTGAAGTGACCTAACTACTGGTCACTGTCTATAGGAAGCCTGCATATTCTTCCAAAATCTAGGGGGGGGGGGGGGTTCTTAGAGTGCACAGGTTTTTTAATCCCACATTCTAAAGAAATATTTTTTATGTTAATTTCCTCCATTATTTTATTCATCTCTCCATTATTAGACCCGCTTAATACCGTGTGATGGATGGCATGCATGTGCAGGCGTCCCTGTCAGGATGGGTTTCAAACCCTTACCTGGCCGGGAGGCCATGGCACTGAGTGCATGGAAAGAAGGGCAAAATGTCCCCTGCTCTTACCAGAACACTAATTAAGCATGCCAATTTACAGGTGGGTGGTTACCTGGCAGAGATGAGACAAAACCTCTTACCTGGCAGAGACACAAGTAGGATGGAAGGACAGGGAGAGATAACCTGGCAGGGCTACTTACTCCCCCGACATGCTAGGTGGCAGCCTCCCTGGGCAGACACTCACAAGACATGCTTGGAATTGGAATCCCATAGGATAGCCTTGTCGGGTTACATGGGTGCTACAGGGATATGTGACCCCTACTTTGTGCAACTTTTATTTGACCCAAAAGTGCTTCCAAAAGGCTATGCCCTAGCACCAGGAGTACTCCCAGGTCTAAGATAAAAGAAACCGGTCAACCTCATCCAAGCTATATGGAGTTGGGTGTGGAGGATGGACAAAGCTTGCCTGGGAGGAGTGGAGGAGAAGACCAAAAGAGAGAGAGAGAGAAAAACAAATTGTGTTTTGATTATAAGTAAACCTTTTGTAAGGTATTTTTACAATAAAACCTTTTATTTGCACTTGGGACTGGGATCTGTAAGGTTGTGTCTGGGGTTTGGGGTACTGCAATGCCCCTTACTCATCACAAAAGTTACAGTATGGGGTTAGAAAATGTGGATCAGTTATTTAGTAAAAAAACTGACTTTGACAGACTGAATGCATTCCTTTCTTCCGCTACACTTCTTAAGTTCTATTATGTCATGTGCACTGGAGTCTCTCTTGGACAGCAGTCGATCAGAAGGCATTCTCAAGCACCCACCCATACTCAGACTTATAGGACCATTTTTCTAAGTTGCTGGGTTAGATTAATTGGTGAAGATAAACTCCAAGCAACTTAGAGTGGGTGTATGCATGCATGTAGCAAAGATGGACCAGCAGCCCCTTAAACATTTGTTTCTATTCTGCATGTGGCTCGGATAGATTATAATTCAGATATTCTTCAGTTCAGGTTTTATCCTAGCTCATTTCTTCTTTTAATTGAACTCCTATATTAAATCTTTGACTAATGAATCTGTATTGTGTACCATCACATAATCGTTGCTTGTGTATTGAATTAGTCTGATATTTTTCAGGAAGGAAGACAGATGTTTTAAGATAAGGTAGATACTGTAAACTCAATCATCATAGCACTGGAGAGTGGTAATGTGATGCATGTTGATTAGCACTTGAAGTAAGACTGTCAATGCTATCTGCACACGTGACAATATTGACCCTATAATTGCACATACCTTTGTGAGAGGGTGAGGAATCTAAAAGGATGGGACACTAGAGTTAAACCTCAGCTCATCTACATCGATATTCTCCTGTTAAGATATTTTGAGCATCGAGTGACAGTACCACTTGAATACCTTCCACTTTCAGTGTACTAGACATAACCTCCAAGAAGACCAAAGCCACATTAAGGAGATCCAATTCAACAGATGGTTCTGGGAATTTCTCTGGTATCTGTTACTAGGGATATACAGTAAATATGGTCTGTCCACATTTGGTCTGTCCATATAAGATCTCAAGATGCCGGTGCCTGCTTATGAGGATTAATAAAATAACAATAGGAAGTCGAGCTTTTACCTACAGGACCTCAAAGCCTTGGAATGTTCTGCCTGTTACTATAAGAGGTGCCCCTTCAGTCTCAGCTTTTAAATTCAGGCCAAACACTCACTACTTATGTTTAGCATACCCTGAGTGGAGCTGATGATTAGCTGGGCATACTACATCTCTGTTGACAGATATTAGTACTAAAATAAAAGTATTACAATATTTATAACTCGTTACTAAGCCTCCCCTGTTCTGTTTCTCTTCTCAGTATCCTCATGGGGTAGTTATTTGCGTGCCTATGGAAAAGTCACCTCAGATATAGGAGTACCAGAATCATCAGGTAAAAGTGTTCTCTCAACAGATTGGCTGGCCCAGCACTGCACAGCTCTGGAATGGCCAGTAGTGGGGAGGCAGCTTGTTGGCTGAGGTCTACGGGACTCTCACTGTGTCTGACTTGTCTGACTCCTTTTCTACAATCTGGCTGTGGTTTTACAATTAACCAATGGACAGATATTGTTGTTTTTCATTTATGTTTAATTAGTTTCTAATTTATTTTAAGGTTTTTATCAAATCTGTATCCTTATATGTGATAATTCTGTACTGTATTTAGTGAGTGGTATAATCTAGCCTTGCATTTTGCCTTGAAATATGTCGCAGTGCTCTGAGCCTGCTCTTGGTGAGAAGTGCAAGAACAAAGTAGCTTGTACTATGGCGGGGGTCCCCAACTCCAGTCCTGGAGGGCCCCAATAGCTGCAGGTTTTCATTCTAAACCTTGTCTTAATTAGTGACCTGTTTTTGCTCCTAATTAACTTGTTTTGAATTAATTTTATTTGACTTGCTCTGAAGACTCTGACCCCTTAATTGTTTGTTTTTCCTTAATTAGCAGCCAAACAGTAATGAGACACAAAATGAGCCAAAACATGACCAGAAAACTGTGCTGATCATACAGTATCTGAAAATAAAGAAAGGTGAAGGTCTCAGGAATGCTGATTTCCTCAGGTCCTCAAAGCATTTTAACATTTTTAAGTGCTCATAGAAAAGAGAAAAGCAACAACTTCGGAAATGTCTGCTATTGCACAGAGAGAGCAGCATCAAGCCATGGAATTAAAGAACGGGTTTAATCAACGACAAGACCCTGCGCCTAATTAAGCAACTGCTTCGCGTGAAATTGGTTGGAGTTTCAGACCCTGACTTAGCTGGTCGTCTGTTGGTTCACACACTTCACATTTAATTTCTATCTGTGTGCCATTTAAGGAAAGAAATTAATTAATTCATAGGGTGGAGTGGTGGCTCTGAGGCTAAGGATCTGTGCTGATATTCAGAAGGCTGCCGGTTCGAATCCCTGTCACTGCCAAAAAAAGAGATCCTACTCTGCTGGGCCCTTGAACAAGACCCTTAACCTGTACAATGGCTGACCCTGCGTTCTGACCCCAAGGGGTATGTGAGAACTAACAAATTCTAACACAGAAAATTGTATAAGGCAAAATAATGAACAAAAAAAAAAATTCAGAGGAACGATGAAGAAATTCAGGGGAACAAATCTTAAAAAAACAAGTCAATTAAAATGAAAGGAAAAGGAGTTAATTAGCAGCAAATGCAGTACACCAATTAAGAAAAGGGTTGCAGTGTAAGCCTGTAGCCACTGGGGCCCTCCAGGACCCCTGTACTATTGTATTTCTGAGGTGGCAATGATTGATTGGCTATTGAGCTCTGTGAAGAGGAGTACTTGTGTTCCATTTTGTGTGTTGAATTTAACCAATTTTTTTACACCCATTGCAAGCCCAACACACGGGGCATCTCTCTCTCTCTCTATTTTAGCTTTCCCAAAATTTCTTGCATTTTTTTTCCCTAAAAGTTTTTTATTGGAGGTTTTCCTTGTCTTCTTAGAGAGTCAAGAGTGGGGGGCTATCAAAAAATAAGACCTGCTCAAGCCCATTGAGGCATTCCTTGTGTGATTTTGGGCTATACAGGAAATACATTGTTGTTGGTGTTATTGTTGTCCTGCTCAGCTTGTTGTCATTGGGACCCTCACTAAGACATGTATTATAGAACACAGATATGTGGATATGTGTTGTCACAGTGAAAAACATACATGGTAAAAGTTTTCAGATTATGTGTAAAGAATCCTTAGAGTTCATTGACAATTAAGACACAGAGAGATATCAGTACAGTACGGTATAGAAGATAACAAAGGAGTCAGTTAATCAGGGGTGAGTCGCTCAGGTTTGTCACTACCTTTACACTCCATATTTAGGGAGCTGCAGGCAGTTCTCCAGTCTTCTGTAATGTTCTTGTGAATCTGATCTTCTTTACAATTTCTTTTCACTCTTTACACTTTAGTTACCTTGGCATTTTAACTTTTTAATAATTCTACAGATACAATGAGAAGAGCTTTCCTTTTGATAATTCGGGGCAGAATCATTTGGTGTAATTTTTCTGCAGGAAGCACACGTAACATTGCTATTCATCGCTGAAAACTCAGAGCTTGCATAGGAAAGGCAGTTTAAGTCATTGGTTTTGTGTTTATTTTGTTTACCAAAGGTTTTGTTTCTGAATCACTTATTTCAACTGAACCTGTGAATGGTGTTAAAAGTAGGCAGGCACAGGAGGAACGTTTTTTTTCTTTTGAGCAAGAGCAGGGAAAGAATACATCTCTTTGTAGTTTTGAATCATTTGCTAATGTTATGCTGTCAGGTCTAATGGGTAGCTGAGTCACTTTATCTATATTTATTCTCTCTCCTTGGCTCATTCACTCTCATTTAGGTTATTCTGGCTATTTGACTTTGGGGCACCAGTTGCAAAGCACATTTTATGCTGTTACTAGGAGCACACAGTTTTTGGTGTGCAATTAATTTCCTAGCATTAGCTGAATAAATAGAAGTAACTATTCCAAATGAAGGTGTCAAGACTTCTTCTTTTATGGAACTGCTTCTTAAACTCCCTGCTTGAGGAGTAGAAGTTGAGCATATGTTATTTGTTTTGTTAGGGTAAATGGGCACACTATATTCATTGACCTCATCATGACTTTGCAGTGTATTTTTCTTCCTTGAGATAATAGTGGGATATTTCTAAAAATCTATCAAAAGTTCTTTTTTAACAATATACTGAATATACAACAACATATGTAAGCGGTAGTAGAGAACTGGAAGCAGGTTTACTGAATTAACATCCACCATGAAATTACTGCTGTTTTGGGGATTCGTCACATCCAGTGTCGAAAACTGAGACTATACTCCTCTGGCAGCAGCAAAGTTTTTTTTAATTATTTGAGATATTTTGCATTTTATTTTTCATCGCATTTTTCATGAAAATCACAGAGCACACAATGTCCCAAAAAATAAAAAAAGACTAGAACACTCCCTTCAAATCCAGGAATCCTGGAAGTATTTCGGTTATGTCAAAGGTGTACCCAAAAGCATTTCTGGGTTAGATAGAGTTCCCAGAGAACCGGTGTGATGTTCCCTAGTGATTCCTCCTGCACCACAGAAAGACTCCAACAGACCTACAGAGTACATATCCCATACAGCCCTGATGGTGCTCAGACACGAGCACTAATGGTGATACACATCCACCAAGTGCACTGGGAAAGCATATTGCCATAGAAGTCAATCTCCCATTGCTGAAGGTGTCACTAACCATTCAAGCTGGGATGTCAGTCTGTGTATTCTGTACTTTACATGTTTTTACAAAGCGAATGTAAAATACTTTGCTATAAACTGCAGGATAGACAAGTGAAAGCCTTCAAGTGTGAATTTGCTTTGCATCATTTTGCATGATATCATTAAACTCGTCATTAGATAAGGGGGTCTTCCCAAACTGTCTTAAGACTGCTGTAGTTAAATCCCTACTCAAGAAAAATAATCTTGACCCCTCTGCTTTTGAAAATTTTAGACCCATTTCTAACCTGCCTTTCTTAAGTAAAATTCTAGAGAAGGCAGTCATTATGCAGCTAAATGACCACCTCAATAAACATGCTATTCTTGATAAGTTTTAGTTCGGGTTTCAGAACAAATCACAGTACAGAAACTGCACTCGTTAAAGTAGTAAATGATTTGCGGGTAAATGCAGACAGAGGCCGTTTATCTGTTCTCATCCTCTTAGATCTTAGTGCCGCATTTGACACCATTAATCACAACATTCTTAGAAATCGCCTTAGTCAATGGGTGGGCCTCTCTGGCAGTGTCTTAAATTGGTTTGAATCCTACCTGGTAGGTAGAAAATTCTTTGTTAGTTGTGGTAATTACAACTCAAAGACACATGATATCCTATATGGTGTTCCACAAGACTCTATTCTGGGTCTGCTGCTCTTTTCAATCTACATGCTTCTGTTAGGTCAGATTATCTCGGGGCATAACTTGAGTTACCATAGCTATGCTGATGACACACAGCTGTATTTATCATTTATGTATTTAATTTTCTCAAGCTAAATAAAGAGAAAACAGAAATTTTAGTGATTGGCAATAATGGATATAATGAGGTTATTAGAAATAAACTTGATGCATTAGGATTAAAAGTCAAGATGGAGGTAAAGAACTTAGGGGTAACTGTTGACTGTAACCTGAATTTTAAATTGCATATTAATCAGATCACTAGGCCAGCATTTTTTCACTTAAGAAACATAGCAAAAGTTAGACCTCTTTTATCATTGAAGGATGCTGAGAAATTAGTTCACGCTTTTGTTTTCAGTCGACTAGGTAACTGTAATGCACTCCTCTCAGGACTACTCAAAAAAGACATAAATCATTTGCAACTATTGCAGAATGCAGCTGCTAGAATCCTAACTAGGAAAAGAAAATCCAAGCACATTTCCCCAGTTTTGATGTCACTACACTGGTTACTTGTGTCATTCAGAATTGACTTTAAAATACTGCTTATGGTTTACAAAGCCTTAAATAATCTCGCTCCATCTTATATATCGGAATGTCTGACACTTTATATTCCAAATCGTAACCTTAGATCCTCAAATAACGGTCTGCTTAGAATTCCAAGAGCTAACATTAAAAGAAGTGGTGAGGTGGCCTTCTGCTGTTATGCACCTAAAATCTGGAATAGCCTGCCAATAGGTATTTGCCAGGCTAATATAATGAAGCACTTTTAAAAACTGCTAAAAACTCATTATTTTAACCTGGCCTTCTCATAACTTCATTATGATTTAATCCTGATACTCTGTATATTCAATTTTTTATCATAACTATTTATGGTGGCTCTAAAATCCATACTATCCCCTACTCTTTCTTCTGTTTTCTTTTCTAATCAAAGCACCATGATGTTCCTACATTGATGGATTAAAAGCTAGAAGTCTACATGACCATCATCATCTAGTCCTTCCCTGAGAACCCTAAATACAAAGAGGACTGTTTCATTTATGTTAGGTAGAATGCCCAGAGGAGGCTGGGCGGTCTCATGGTCTGGAACCCCTGCAGATTTTATTTTTTTCTCCAGCCGTCTGGAGTTTATTTTTTGTTTTTTCTGTCCTCCCTGGCCATCGGACATTACCTTTATTCTATGTTAATTAGTGTTGTCTTATTTTAACTCTGACTTTGTCTTTTTTTTTCTCTTTTCTTCATCAGGTAAAGCACTTTGAGCTACATTATTTGTATGAAAATGTGCTACACAAATAAATGTTGTTGTTGTAAAGAAAGTCAGGAAACAAAACGTGAATGTCAATTACCTGGTTAATGATCCCCAAGGTTCTTCATCTTCAAATCTGTTTGACTCTAGAAAAAAAGATTTGACAGACAAGGCCACAGTGCACTTTTATATTTCCACAATCTCAACTGGACGAATGCATACAAAAGTTAAAATCTCAATGAAATCTATTCAACATCACAAAATTTCTCAATGAGCAGGGGCCTGTGCACCCTAAAGCCATGAAGAAACAGAGAAAATTAACTGGGGACTATGTAATTTTTGGAGAATCACTTTGAATTCCTGCTGAAGGAAAACAACTTTTGGGCGTCCATCGTATCTCTGTTCAACTTACTTCTGTACTTGGTACATGCTACAAAATCACCAGGTATAGTGTCTAAAAAAAGTATTCACCCCCTTGGAGGTTATTATTCTACAGCATTGAATCACAATGGATTGATTTTTTTCTTTTTGACACTGATCCACAGAAACAGACTCTTCAATGCCAAAGTGAAAACATATTTCTGCAAAGTGGTATAAATTAATTAGAAATGTGAAACACAAAACAGTCACATCATTTTTCACGAACTTTACGTCAGTATTTAGGCATCCATGACAACCTTGAGTCTATGTACACAGGTCTTTGCATATCTGCACACTGCAAGTTTTCCTAATTCTTTTAACGAAAACTGCTCAAGATCAGTCAGGTTGCATGGTGATCGTGAGTAAACATCCTTTTTCAAGTCAGGCTACATATTCTCGATTGGATTGATATCTGGACTCTGACTCAGTCACTCCAGGACATTGACGTTGTTGCTTTTAAGCTTTGGCTTAATGGTTGGGATTGTTGTCTTGCTGGAAAATACATCTTCTCCCAAGGTACATGGTTCTTCCTAACTGCATAAGGTTTTCCATCAGGATTTTTCTGCATTTTGCTGCATTCATTTTACCCTCACAGTCCTTTAAGGGCCTGCTGCAGTGATGCATCCTCACAGTATGAGGCTCTCATCCCCATGCTTCACAGTCAAGATGGTGAGTTTTTGATAATGTGCATTGTTTAAAACAAGACATTTAGTCTGATAGTAAAAAAGCACCATTTTACTCTCATTAGATCATACAAGTTCAAATTCAAGTTCAAGTTATATTTGTCATTCCAGCCATATCTAAAATACAGTTGAACGAAACTCAAGACCAGAAAATGTGCAAAAAGGGAAAGGGAAAAAAAACAGAAAAAAGTTAATCAAGACTGTGCTAAATTCATTTAAGTCCAACCAATACTTATGTAAAATAGTCAATTAAATACTACAGCTAAAACAAAATAATTATGTGTATAAAAAGTGGCTTGTTATGTGCATGTTACAAAGAGTTTAGCAGTCTTATTGACTGTGGAAAGAAGCTATTGCACAAATTTGGCTGTTCTTGATTTTAAGGAGCAATAATCTCCAACCACAAGGAAAGAGATCAAACAGATAATGAGAGTGGTTAGAGGAGTCTCTCACAATGTAGAGGGCTTTCTTCTTGCATCTATTCTTAAAATGTCCTCAATGGACGGGATAAAGAGACCCCAATAACCCTCTCAGCCATCCTCACCACATGTTCCAAAGCTTTCCTGTCAGACACAGTGCAGTTTCCGAACCAGGATGAGATGCAGCTCGTCAGGACACTCTCAATAGTTCTCCGGAAGAAGGTGGTGAGGATGGGAGGAGAGATTCTCACTCGCTCTAGCATCCTATGGTGACTCCAGAGGCTCTCTTTTGCTTTCATGGAATTTCACGTGCATTATTTTGGCTTTCTCTTTGACACTGTCTCATAAAGTTACATCTTGTAAAGCACCTGGGAAACAATGGTTGTCTGGACAATCTGAGTCTCTATATCTTGTAACTCCTTCAGAGTTTTCAAGATCTCTTGGTGGCCTCCCTCATTAGTCTTCTTGCACCATTGCTAAGTTTTTGTGGACACCCTGCTCTAGGCAGATATACATCTGAGCCATACTCTATTTCTTAATGATCTCCCTATGTTTGAAGGGATATTCATATCTCCTGATTTGTGGTTTTCAGTCACCTTTTCATTGGGTAGCTTCATTGTGTTGGTTAGGACACCATATTGACACACCACAAGTTGTTTCTTCCAGATACAGTGAGGTGCATTTATACTGCAATCTATTGAAACCACTTGACTATAGACCTGTGGTCTCAACTGATTAACTCGGGTCTGGAAACCTGAAAAATCGATCATAAAAGCAGACCCTGACTTATACTGTAGACCCATTCAAAAATGTGACACTTAAAATTTTTTTTTTACATCTTCTTGCCTCCTCCAATCTCGCATCAGTTTCTCAGACGCATCAAATTTTGTTGCAGCAGCGCAGTTACCAATTTCTTTCGCTACTTCAACGACGTTTAACTTAGAACCAGCTTCATATTTTCTTCTGATTGAATGCTCCATCGTAGATAAGGGATGCTTTTATGATAAAGGTGTATGAGGGTGTGAGATACAAAAATTAGTGCAAACGTTGCTTCAGAATAGTTCAGGTATTACCATGTGGTCACGTAGGCACAATAGAGAGAGAGAGCACATTGCCGCACTCACATATTAAAAAAAAGGCAGCGTGCTCCGGGGTTACTCTCTCAGGTGGGCATTAGCATATCATAATGTCTTGGACCAATAGCCTGAGTTTTCTGCATTCGATTCATACGACCGACATTATGAAATACTAGAAAGTCCTGACTTAGCTGCGAGTATATACGGTAAGTGTGAGTGTGACTTTTAAAACAAATTGACTGCACCAGTGATGATCTAATCTAGCTGTGTCACATTAAAAAGAAAGAATACTTAGCAAACAATGATTTTGCGCTTTATATTTGTAATTAATTTAGACCACCATGATTTGTATTCTCTTTGAAATTAAGGAGTCTTCTTCTGCTAATCACGTCCAAAAAAGCCCAAGTAAGTACACAGTTATTCAATGTTGTATTGCAATAAAAAGTGAAAACCTCCAAGGGGCACAATAGTTTTTATAGTCACCATAGTGATAGCATTTTGATGGAGGAGTTCAAGACATTTAAAACTCTGTTGGGTCCTGATGTAATGGCAGTTTTTTTCAATTTGATGATAAATTAGCTTCTGCTAACTTGCTATACAATCAAACTTTGAGTGATCCAGAATATTTGGAACTGATAATCAAAAAACAGTGAGCTTCTTGAATGCAAAAATTTTTGTGATAGTGTTTTGTGATGGGGATGAATAAACATATTTAGGACTTTTTTAGTAAATTGTTTATTTTGACATAATGCTCAAAATAAGAATTTAAATCATATTTATTTCCTGGAACAATTACCTTTTTCAATTTTTATTATTATATCTTTACTATTATTGTTGTATTACCTCACTATACTTCCAACTGGGAGGCTGAAGGACATCCTGGCAGCAGCGTTCATTGGAATAAGCTAGTGTGTAATATGGATGGATAGATTGTTCTTGTATAAACACAGATAATTACCGCAATAATATATTTAATACTTAATAGCCTGTAGGCACTGATTTTATTTTTAGTGATTGCATTGGTCATTTTTTAAACAAAAGAAAATGCACTCATTTTAAACGATGCAATCATTTTGGATAATGGGTGGAAAATAAATAAATGAATGATTATCAAATTCATTAAAAGTACAAAAAGTCCTAGATAAAAAATAAACATCATGTTGGTGTTTCTTTGACTTGGACAAAAATATTTAATCAGTGCATAAGTAAATACTAAGAATGGCAAAAGAATGAAGGAAGAACTTTGACTAATTGATGCTATGTACAGTACTAATAATGTTCAGCCAGTCGCAAATGCTTTTATGGTTACCATTTATTAGAATTAAATGACCAATGATGAATGCAAACATTAAATGAAGGCTTAAATGCCTAACATGTAGATTAATAATAGAGGCTATTAGCAGCCATTATGTGCTTCTAATCAGTGCTCTATTATTAGACTACATTATTCAATAACAACGTTACACATATTAATTAAAACATGCACTCAGGCACATGGAAATGTATTCATAATGCAAGAAAAGATCTTGGCTTGAATAATTCAATTATGAAACACTGAGACCTTTAAAGGACCCATGACAAGCCAGGTTCTAGAGTGTATCTATGTTTTTAAATGCTGTTCACTGAGATAAACAGGTTTATTTCTTTTACTCGAAAACTAGTGTATGTTTTTGGTATATTTACACAAAATGGGAAACATTCAGGTCATTCTTGCTTAAGTTAATTCTTAACTGAATCCCAGGAGAAAGTAGGGTGAAATGACACCTTTGAATCCCAGTCTGGTTACTGTCTATATTGTAGTCTGATTTTCCTCTCATATCCCAAAGCTGTACGCATTAAGTTAATTGGTGACTCCAAGCTGTCCTGTCATGGACTAGATGCCCTGCTCAGAACTGATTCCTGTCTTGCGTTCAGTGCTGCCAGAGTATGTCCCTATGTCTGACTTGAAAGGTATGGTTTTGAAGTTGGATGGATGATTTTAGTGTACTCTTACCTTTTATCCTGCATTAGAATGTATTAAACAATATATTGTAAAGGGAGGACTGGAGGAGATCAGCACTGTGACCATAGTGAGAAGATGTACAGTAAGAATTGTACCATAAGATGCTGTGCCACAACTGTGCAGACATCCAGGAGATGGTGACTTTAGGGTGACACAGATTAACAGAGTGTACTACAGTAGATTTCTCTACGGTAAGCTAATATAGAGAATAAAGTGTGAGCTGCATTGAATAGTTACAGTAGAATGATATAGAATAAAGTACAAGCTGAATACCCTAAAACAAGATAAAAGAGAGGTGCAACTTTGTTTACTCTATGGCCATTGCATTAGTGCATTCATTAGAAGAGTTAACAGGCATTGCAAGTTCAGCTACAATCTCTGCCTTTTTTTTTCTTTTCCCAATCTGTCATGGTACGTAAAACATGTCACATTAGACAGACCAGCTTCTCTTCTGCTTGAGATCTCCAAAGCACCTACGTTCCTTACACCTCATCATTGCATACAATGCCTTGTATTTCCAGTGTAATAACTCCAAAAGGAGACAGCACAAAGGTTTGGGGTTTTCCGGCCCCGTATATTGTAGACGATCCATAATAATGAGAAAAGAAAAAAGCAGGTCAAACATAAACTTAAACAGTTCAAATGCGAGACGCCGAAGCATGGCGTCGGTGGCCATTTTATGGGGGAGGAGCCGGAAGTGGAGGAATGCTGGGAAGGAACCGTGAGGGATGCTGGGACCAATGACGTCAGGACAAGATGGCAGAGGAAGGGTGGAAGTAACACGTACTGCGGGCAAAGCCGGCTTATGGCGGCGGAGCGTCCTTTTTTCTGTAAGAAAGCACAGGGAGAAAGTTAGTACCCCGCCATTCCCTGCCGGCGAATGTTTTCCCAGGTGTGTTAAAATCCGTCCGCGGTCTCCTACTCGCACGTGCGTGACATGATCCCCCCCTTAGCCCAAGACCGTCAGGTCGGGCGGACCTAACCGAGAGGTTGTGGATACGAGAGAGGGAATCGGCATTGGCCCGAAGGGTGCCCCGACGATAAGTGACGGTGAACTTATATGGTTGTAAGTCCAGAAACCACCTGGTGACCCGCGGATTCGACTCTTTATGTAGGGACATCCACTGAAGTGCAGCGTGATCAGTCACCAGAGTGAATTCGCGACCCAGCAGGTAATAACGGAGATGGGTCACCGCCCACTTTATGGCCAAGGCCTCCCTCTCCACTGCCGCGTACCGGGTCTCCCGGTCCATCAGTTTCCGGCTGAGGTACATCACGGGGTGTTCGACACCGTCGACACTTTGGCTTAACACGGCGCCCAGGCCTGTGTCCGAAGCGTCGGTCTGGAGAATAAAAGGGAGCCCAAAATCGGGTGTCCTTAACACAGGTGTCGTTGTAAGGGCCTTCTTTAGGTCACTGAATGCGTGCCCCGCCTTGTCATTCCACACCACGTATAAGGGAGCGCCCTTCGTTGTTAAATCGGTCAAGGGTGCGGCCCTTTCGGAGAAATGGGGCACGAACCGGCGGTAGTACCCCGCTAACCCCTCAGAAAGCTTGCACCTGCCTCTTGGTATTCGGACGGGGCCATTCCAGGATGTCTTTAACTTTTGAACACTGGGGTCTCACCTGTCCTCGTCCCACCAGGTAGCCTAAATACTTGGCCTCCTTCAAGCCAAAGAAACACTTTCGAGGATTTATGCGGAGGCAGGCTTTAGCTAGTGTCGTAAGGACAGCAGAGACCTGCAATAGATGCTCTTCCCAGGTGCCGGAATAGATGATGACGTCATCCAGGTAGGTGGCACTATAGGACTGGTGGGGTTTCAGCACTCTATCCACCAGACGTTGAAAGGTTGCGGGGGCCCGTGCAGCCCAAATGGGAGGACCTTGTATTGCCAGTGTCCACTAGGGGTGCTAAAGGCCGTTTTTTCTTTTGCGGATGCCGTTAAGGGAATTTGCCAATACCCCTTCGTCATATCAAGCGTAGTCAAGTATCGAGCCGTACCCAGCCGCTCAAGGAGGTCATCAATGCGGGGCATCGGGTAGGCATCGAATTTGGAGATCTGGTTCAGACGTCTAAAGTCGTTACAGAATCTCCATGAGCCGTCTGGCTTGGACACGAGGACGATAGGGCTGGACCAAGGGCTATGGCTCTCCTCAATAATGCCCATATCTAACATTCGCTGCACCTCTAATTCCACTTCAGCGCGTTTTGCCTCCGGGAGTCTATAGGGCCTCTCCCGGACGATTACGCCGGGGTCCGTGACTATGTCGTGAGCAATCAGCGAGGTCCGGCCAGGCGACTCGCTCACTACTTCGGGGATGGCTCGGATCACATTCGTTAACTCCCGCCGTTGTTTGGGGGTTAGCTCATCACCGAGGTTAAGGGCTGTCGTGCACGAGAAAAGGGAGAGGGACCTAAGGCCTTCGGGAAGCTCTTCCCGATCTTTCCAGGGTTTCAACAAGTTCACATGGTAGATCCTCTCAGTTGGGTGACGATTGGGTTGTTTTACCAAATAGTTGACCAGTCCTTTTCGCTCCTTAACTTCGTACGGCCCTTGCCAGTGAGCGAGCAACTTGGAGTGGGAGGTAGGAATGAGCACCATAACTCGGTTCCCCGGGCGGAACTCCCGAAGGACGGAGTTGCGGTTGTAGCAGCGGGCCTGCGCTGCCTGTGCACGAGTCACGTGGTCCTTTAGGAGGGGCCTGATTTTTGTGAGCCTGTCACGCAGTTGCGCCACATACAACAGCTCAAAAGGGGAGAAACCCGTAGAGGCCTGAGGTACCTCCCGGTAGGCAAAAAGCACCAGCGGGAGGAGCTGATCCCAGTTCCTACCGTCCGCGCTGACTACTTTGCGGAGCATCTGTTTAAGCGTCTGGTTAAATCTCTCTACCAGCCCATCTGTCTGAGGGTGATAGACAGACGCTTTCAGGTGCTTTATTCTGAGTAATCTGGCCACCTCCCTGAACGTATCCGAGGTAAAGGGTGTACCCTGGTCTGTGAGGACTTTGGGTATACCCACTCTGGAGAACAAATTAACTAATTCCCGTGCGATGCTTTTTGTGTTAGCGGAGCGCAGGGGAACCGCCTCTGGGTATTGGGTGGCGTAATCCACCATAACCAATATATATTTATAGCCACGGCTTGAGGGCTCCAAGGGTCCTACCAAGTCGACCCCTATTCTGTCAAAGGGGATGTCGATCAGGGGTATTGGGACAAGAGAATTGTCCCTGGGAATCTGGTGGGTCTGACACTCCGGACAGGACTGACAGAAGCGCCGGACCTCCTAGTTAATCCCAGGCCAGTAAAAACGGAGCTTAATCCTCTCCAAGGTCTTTTCGGCCCCGAGATGGGCGCCCAGGAGGTGAGCATGAGCTAATTCGCATACCTCCCGCCGGAAGGTACACGGAATTAGCAGCAACTTCCGCACCTTGCCCTCGTGGGTTGCCACCCGATACAGCAGATCATTTTCAAGCACAAAGAAGGGTTTGCGTGGTGTGGAACCGTCGGCTTGTGAGATATTAGGCAGAACTACCACATTCCGGGCAAACCGCAGGGAATCATCATTCCACTGCTCCCTCTTAAATGAGGCCGGCGTGGACCGAAATTGGTGATCCAGGCTACCCAGAGGGTCCTGTGGCCTGGACCCCGGAAGAGTTCCCTGGCTAGTCCCTTCCCCGGCGAAATCTTCCTGGTCAGGGCCCGTCACCGTGGGAACGTCTCCCGAGGTACCAGCGCCATTAGGGCCTGCCCCAGAGCACGGCGTGGAGACCGCGGGAGGGGCGCCTTGCCCCCTCATGACCAGATCCAACGAAGCCTCGGGAGCGGTGTGTGTCTTACCGCAATTTTTTTTCTGACCAGTCATGTCCCAAAATCACCGGATAGGGGGGTTCGGGCAACACAGCGACCATCAAATTAGTTAACTCCCCCTTCCAGGTGATATAACATTGTGCGGAACGATATGACTTGGTCTCCCCATGCACACAAGTGACTTGTAGGTGTTTTTTCAGCCACTGTCGCGGTAACACATAACGGCGAGCCACAATGGTTATGTTGCTGCCGGAATCAAACAAAGCCACCATCGCTAGCCCATTCAATAACACCACTCCCGTGTTTGGACTCGCCAAGGGATGCGATGGGGTACAGTACCTCTTCGTAGATGCCCAGGTGCGGTCCATCGGCTCGGTCGTGCTATTCAGGGGACAGGTTGGCAGCAGATGACTGGTCTCGCTGCACTTGTAGCAGCGCGGAGGACCTGGCTTTTCTCTAGGCCTTGACGGCCCTTCCTCCGCGCGTCGAGGGGGCTCGGGGTTGGCCACCCGTCCCTGTCGGTTCCCACGAGCAGACCTTTCTGACTCCCCGACTCGGAGAACCGCAAGCTGATGCTCCAAGACTTCCAGGAGACCCGGCATATCCTTATAAGGATGTTGCCGGACCTGCTGGGCGAGGGAACTGGGCATGGTGTTTACCAGGCCCTCACAGGCCACCTGCTCAACTACTTTCCGGGCCTGGGGTCCCTCTGGCCGTAGCCAGCGGCCCATTTTGCCCCAGAACTCGAACGCCTGGGCACGGGCAGGTTGTTCGGGGTTGAACTGCCAGTTCCGCCACTCTGCCGCCTGCTGGCCTGGCGTAATGCCGTAGCGGGCCAGGATCTCTGGTTTGAGGAGGTCGCAGTTCGCGGCCTCCTCCTCGGGAAGGTCATAATAGGCCCGCTGCATGGGCCCCTTCAGGTAAGGCGCCAGAATGGATGCCCACTCGGGCCGCTGCCACTCGTTCCGGGTGGCCGTCCGTTCAAAAATGCCCAAATACGACTCAACGTCGTCTGCGTCGGTCATTGGCACCAGAGGGGGAGGCTTGGGCGGGTCCGGCCTCGCTCGTTGGGCTTCTGCCAGCCTGGCCTTCGTAGCCTCCAACTCCCGGGTGGTAGCGGCTTGCGCTTGCTGCAGGGCCTGGAGTTGGGCATTCATCCCCTGCAGCACGGAATTCAGGTCCTGTCCCTCTGTCATTTCCGGGGATCTTGTATCCGCACGACTACGCCACTGTAATAACTCCAAAAGGAGACAGCACAAAGGTTTGGGGTTTTCCGGCCCCGTATATTGTAGACGACCCACAATAATGAGAAAAGAAAAAAGCAGGTCAAACATAAACTTAAACAGTTCAAATGCGAGACGCCGAAGCATGGCGTCGGCGGCCATTTTATGGGGGAGGAGCCGGAAGTGGAGGAATGCTGGGAAGGAACCGTGAGGGATGCTGGGACCAATGACGTCAGGACAAGATGGCGGAGGAAGGGCGGAAGTAACACGTACTGTGGGCAAAGCCGGCTTATGGCGGCGGAGCGTCCTTTTTTCTGTAAGAAAGCACAGGGAGAAAGTTAGTACCCCTCCATTCCCTGCCGGCGAATGTTTTCCCAGGTGTGTTAAAATCCGTCCGCGGTCTCCTACTCGCGCGTGCGTGACACCAGATAGCTATTTGCTAACATGTTTGATTTTATTGGAACGAGTCTTGGACTAGTTGGAGTGAGTTCTTGCATGGTTCATTTCACAGGAGTCCCCCACCGAGAAAAAAATGCTGGAAAAGCCGCCTAATAATACATAGCCTTTAGGCTTTAGTCACACTATTATGTTTTCATCAAAAATTAAAGACAACCTCTGTCTACGCTAACATTTTCATATATTTTATAAAAGTTTCCTGGTTCACATTAGCATGACCAAAAACACATATGATATAGAGATTCGTCTGCACTGGGTATGTGCGCATCAGCGGAAATATCCTTAAAGAAAAGTTGACGTTGCTAGCTACAGAATTTATCACAAAGCTGTAGTGACAAGCACATTATGTATGCAGCATTCAGTTTAGATGCATACAGGTAAGCAACACAACAAGCACCATGAAAACCAACTCTTCAACATCCACTGTCATGGAATATATCTTTTTTCCAAGAAGGTTGATCAACCAAGGAATGACATGTTGTAATGAGCAGGATAAAATCATGGAAGGGCTGCATAATAAACACAAAAAAATCAGAGTGAAATTAACGTTTGTGTTTTTAAAAGTCTTTTTTGGCCATCCACATTGCAATACTCACATGGTATCTTCAGAAGTCCCCTTTTTTGGAGTTAAAAACACAGATAGTGGGGACAAAAGGCAGAAATGGAGACTGAAGTTCTGTGATTATTAAACAAAAAACGTAGTAGCACTTATGTAGACAAAATTGTGCCTGATCAAAATCGAAAGAACAGGTCTGTGATACATTTCATGTGCCTGAGGAATACAGTAGAATATGGGAATCTTCCCCTATCTGAAAGTTGGTTAGATTAGATTAGATTATTTGTACAACAACAAAGCTTTAGAATACAGTTAGAATACAGCAGGTTCTATCTCTAGCATACCTCTTAATAACTTACTGTTACATAACAAGCCCTTAATAAAGGCTCAGTGTTTTATAACAGTAAGACGTTAATCAAAGGACTAAAAGAAGCCATCAAATCCCTTGTACTGTAGTGTTACTGGATATATATTTTGGCCACCAAGGGGTGCTCTAGCTCCTCTACACCAGACACAAAGGCTCGGACACACATGTAAAATGAACAATGATTTTATTGTGGGAAACTCTTATTAGGCAACCGTTTCCCAGCATAGCCACCAGTACAGTTAAGCACAAGCACAACACAGCTACTTTTTGTCTTTTTCTGTCTCTCTCTCTTTCACTCTGCCTCCACTTCTCCCGGCAAGCTTTGCCCACCTTCCTCTTGACTCTGGCTCAATTCAAGTATTGCAGGCAGCTGTCTTTACGTTACACCCGGGAGCACTTCTGGTGTTTCAGAACTGTGTGGTGGGAGGCCGACAAAGTAGGGGTCCCCAGTCCCCGCAGCACTCCCTGGCAGCACCCATGAAACCAAACAGGGCTGAGTCCAAGAACTCCAGTTCCCATGATGCCTTGTATGAAGCCATGGTGTTGCTGCAACCCAGGGTGCTGCCTTCTAGCAGACTGGGGGAGACAATGCATGCTGTCCCACCGTCCTATCATCTTGAGGGTTTGCCAGCTGAGTAAGGATGCCAACTGTCCTTTGCTATATATATATATATATATTTTATCTTTTATAAAAAAAATCCTGTGGGAGGGAATGACTTGGAGACGATACGTGAGCTTCATGTTAAGAACACGGAAGACAAGTAAAAGACCCGCGAAATGAAAGAGAATGGCCACAGAGCATCTTGCAGGGATATAGAACATGAGATTCTTGCAAGACACGCCATACTTACAAGCAATATCAGAGCACGGCCAGCAAAAAAAATCAATAGTGTAAAGGCACGCAGCACACACAGATACAAGGGACTCAGTGCATATAAAGCGTAAAAAGGACAATACGTTATAAATGAAACGTCAACGAGTAAAAGATCGCATTAGCGCAAACAAAAGGAAATTAATCATCAGGACCAGGTGTAATTGAAAAAATAGCAGGAGAAAGCGAGGTCATAAATAAAAGGCAAACAGCAGAAAACAAAGTCTTTTCGCATTCACATCATTCAATGCACAAAACGTAGATTTACACAATAATGGACTAGACGCTATAAGAATCTGTGGTCCCGCAACAGTTAAAGCAACGACAAGTTTAATTTCAAAGAAAACACAATTCGGTCAGGTGTATATTTATGATCACGGAGAAGCGATCACAACACAAGCAGCAGAGACACGAAGTGGTAAAAAGGACAATGGCTGTACAGGCTTTAAAATGATCGAAGGGCAGTGCGAGAGCAGCTGCCATACCCCCCCACCTCCACAGCACGAGCAGCGCTATAAGTCCTGCAAGAAAGAGATTAAACCATGCCCGGGGCCGGAAATAAAGGACAATTATTGTTTTTACAATGTCACGCGAGACAAGGCAGTGAGCCATCATTTAAAACAAGTCCACAGACATCTAACCTAGCAGTTGTTGGATTGCTTTTGGCAGACAAGCATCATGTGCTCCCAGCTCTTAAAACAACAACATGCGACAAGCAGAACAGGCAGCTCACCAGCAGCAGAAAGATAGCAGATGATCCGACAGCATATCCTTAGCATGCGTTCAGCCGCCCCCGTTCACAACGTGAGCAGCATTATACATCTGGCGAGAAAGAGATTTAACCACGCATGGGGCCAGAAATAAAGGACAAGTATTGTTTTTACAAAAGTTTTTAAAGTAAAAGTGAAAATAATGCATATTTACTGTAAGAATTCCCATGAAAATAACAATCTCTTTAAATTGTATATCTGGTAAACCAAACAAGGGGGTG
>JANRMT010062791.1:246882758-246894678 GCA_026402145.1 Polypterus bichir lapradei
GATATATATATATATATATATATATATATATATATATATATATATATATGTGAACTGAAGGTCTGTTGTACAGTCTGCATATTTGTAGCTAGAAATCCACAAATTGACCTCTGATGATGACTACCGGGTGTCATCGTCAGAGGAGAAATGATTAGACATACAGTAATAAAAGGCAGTATATAGCAAATTGTAAGGGGGGGTGGATTAATAAGGTGGGGTTCTTATTTAATATGTAAGCCTACATATGGTGGGTTCATGTCCAAGTGCCTGTTAAAGGCGTTTTCATTTGACAGCCATGATTCAGTCAGCAATCTGGCACTTTTAGTATTTGCTCCGGATCTTACTTGCACTATGTCCCAATTAAACGTGTGTACTATTGAAATGGTATGTATGTATATCAGGGACCGTGGGTCTTAATTTCTGACAGCATTGTGAGGTTCTTTTATATGTGTTGCAAGTATTTTAGGTGTTTTACCCACGTATTCAGATGGGCATGCACTGCATGGTGTACTGTATACTGAGTTCTGTGTTTCTGCTGCAGATTTCTTGCTTTTTGCGTTTAAAAATTATATATTAGATATATATATCTAGTATATATTAGACCTTCCAATTAGTTTTATTTCAAAAAGCAATCGCAAAAAAAGATTTTAAAAATTTCTGTCATCCCACAATGTAGCACACTGCTGTTTAAAAGTACAGCTAAGCTTCACCTTGGCTGCAGAACAAGGAAGCTCTCTTATCTTTCTGTTCTGTTTAAGCCTCTTTTTCTTGCCACAACTCACTAAGAGTGAACATTTGCTTACATTTCAAAGGTCAGTGATAAATATGCCATTGTCTCTGGAACTGATTTATCTATAATCAGCCAGCTGCAAGGATTTAAAAAAATGACAGGTTTTTATGGGTTTCTGTTTTTATCAAGTAGAAAGTAACCAGAAACCACAGTGAGCCCTGCAAGCAGGCACATTCTTTAAGCTCACTCCTTCTGTTTAGGCTGAAAATAATTACAATGAGATGGATTTAATGATTACAAAAGACCTATTCACATTCTTTATGCTTAGTTGTTGCCCAGTGGCTCCAGGTAAAGCTTAGTAATGCTTGAAGAACAAATACAAGATGCTGCTTTGAAGCCAAAGCCATTAAAGGAATGAAATACCCCTTTATGGGATGGATTTGTTGCACCTTGATGAATTCAGTTGTTAATCAATCATTATTTTTATGTAGCACACTCAGTTCTAAGGGCTGTCAGAGCTTTATTTTACCAAGCAAACAGAAACAGATGCCATATTGCTATGAATTTATGCACATTCCCTGTGTGAGTACTCCAGTTTCTTCCCGAAATATGTTAATTCTAATAAACTTGCATTGTATGGGTGAATGTAAAAGTGTGCCACATCACTGAAATTGGGTTCCTACCATATACTAAGTGCTCTCTCAGAAGCAGATTTTAAAAATATGTGAATCAATTAATAAATGGATTTGAGAAAGTAATTTAAATTATTCTTATGTAGTATTTTCAATGGACAAGTTTAGAATACTACCTAGATTTTCATATTTATGCAGATTACCAAAACAATTCAGTAATAGTTTAAGCAACAAATTTTATGCAATAAAGTATATTTCATTTAACTCAACTGAATAATGGGTTGCAAGTAGCAGCAGCCGTATACGGTTTGCACATTCTCCTTGTGTCTGTACAAGTTTTTCTCTGGATTCTCTGCTTTTCTTACCACACACCTAAAGACAGGCTGATTAGGTTAAATTGGCCCTTTGTGTGTATAGGCATGTTCTGTGATAGACTGGCGCCACATCGAGGGATGTTTGGTTGTAATGATGACAGATTGGATGTCCAAAGGATAAGCAGTCAAGGCCTACCAAAGAATTTTTGGATGCAAGATAATGCATGTAAAGGGAATGCCACCTACATTCACATTTATTTAATTTGGATTTGTTAAAACAGCACTCCTATGGAATTTGGAAGAGAACAGAGAAAAGAGAACATGGGGAGAACATAAAGACAGAGACCTGAAACCTGGAAATCAAACTTTATTAATTTGATATATGGAAAAGTATTGGCAAATAAAGGCAGTACTTGCGATTGGATATGAACCCAAAGTTCTGGAGCTACTAGTTAATGGTATAGAGCCGGAATCATTTTCATTAATCTGTAATCTGTTGGAAAGAATTAAAACAAAAGGAAAACACAACAAAATACATTTCTATCAAGTCTGTTGAAAGATCTATGTGAGCTGCCTGGATGGATACATACAAAGCTGAGATCAAATGTACGTGTGTGTAAATCATTTTAAACAGCTGTCATGATGATGAAAATGAATGTTTTATTAATGTTATATTGAAGCACCACAAGGGTATGACAGTGATTTTGAGATAAAGTTATAAATAACAACTTAATGGTCTGAAAGCAGAGTACAGTGCAGAATAGCACTTTAATGTGTCTTAAAATAACATTAGAAGAATCAAAATTGGAAAAGAAACTGAAGTTAAGCACTGACAGATTCACAGTATGGTCTATGTTACTATGATTTATATTTGCTTGGCATCAATGGAAATATGGGTAAAATCATCGTTGGAACATTGAACATCCACACATCTCCTTGCACAGTAGATTGGCAAAAAGATCTTAACTAATGGATTTGATTGCACTTTTCATATACTGTTAATCTAATGAAACCATACAAAAAGCCTCCACTGAGAAATATCTCTTTGCTAAGCGGCTTTCCAAAATGAAAATTTATAAAACTGCTGACTAATAATACATTTCACCTCAATTCATAAAGTGTAGGCAGCTCCTGTCAGGAGGTTTTAATAAGACTAGACAGGAGTTTTAAATATGATGTGAGATGTCCATAATTTAAACGTTTTCAAGGCATTTTTCTTAAAAAAAAATATATATATATATATATATGTCTACTAAATTCCAGGATGATCTCACCATGGTTATGTTAGAATATTAGACATTATGCTTGTCCAGCTATTGGATACAGACATACTGTGTATGCACATGTTTTTTGTGTTGCACATGCACCTTGGTGTGCCATTTGGACTGTCATTCTCCCTATAATAACAACACAGGAACACAGAAAGTTTTTGTAATAGCATGGCATAGATAAATGTTTCACATTGCTTCACTAATAGGGTCCTCTGCTGTGTAAGTGACTTTTATCATGCTTCCAAGCCTGTTGCTACACTCCTTTATTTCTCTGTTTTGTTCCATTCTACTCTGTGATATTCTGTTTGCTTCATAGGGACAAGATTTCTGCAGGCAGTCCACATAGGAGCAGTTTAGGAGAACAAACCCTTGCTGATTCCTACATTTTTTGGGATTAGTTATAGCCTTCTAGGGCTTTCTGTGCTGTGTACTGTTTCCTTTGCTTGTCACTCTTTCACTTTATAAATTCTTAGAAATTCAGCAGAATGTCTTGCATCTAGTGTCACACACATGCAAGTAGGAGGAAGCTAAAGGGCCTGAGTAATTGTAATAAAACATCCGACCAGGGGCGGCGGAGTGCGCTGACTGTCTTTCTCAGTTCCCTACAGACCTTTCCCAGGAAATCCTGCAAGGTTCCGGCGCTTCCGAAGACATCACTTCCAGTGCCGGTCCCTTTGCTGACATCACTTCTGGCACTGGGCCCTTTGCTGATGTCACTTCCGGTCCAGATTACATCACTTCTGATTCCGGCCCTTTTGATGGCGTCCCTTCTCATACGGGCCTTTAAAGCCTCCATCTCTGTCTCTTGTGAGCAGTTCTGTTTTGAACTCTGTTCTATGAACATCGTGCTACTCATTTTGACTTTTGCTGCTGGGAAAAACAATTTACAGTTGGCTGCCCAAAATTTTTATGATGTCTTGGACTCTTTATTATCACAGTGGCGTAGTCGGCAGGATGAAGTCCTAGAAGAAACCGGGACACGAACTAATAAAAAACCAGGTAGGAAAGTACCGGGGCCGAGTTTTTGACGGGGGAGTGTGTTCGGGGTTCAGGAAGGACTCAGTACAGGCTCCGCACCCAAAATACAAACCCGGGCTGGTAACTTACCAAGTGGAGACTGTGAAAGGGACATACAGATGTAGACTGGTTTCAGGGGATGAAACGAAAAGGGCTTATTATGCTCTCTTGAATGAGAGAGCTGAGCCAGCCATTGGGACTAAGGTCCCAGTAAAATATGGGCTGTCCCCAGTCCAGCAGGCGAGAAAAAAAAAAAAATGTGAGTTCAATCTGGAAAGATCAATCCAGGAGTAGGCTATGACCCTCTGGAAGCAGGTGGCCTTATGGCTAAGGCCATTTGAATTGACCACCCGTCAAATACTGCAGCAGGTCGTCTGCTTTATTTTTCTACAGGACCTTCCTAAAAACTTTGCCCAGCTGGACTGGGGAGATTTCCATTCTATGGAAGAGCTTATACAGCTCATAAAACCACCCATGTCTGCCTAAATTTGGAAGAGCTGAACAGTCCTCTAGTGGATTTCCTAGAGATTATGTCCTACAAAATAAGTCTTTTCCACATAAATCAGAGCCTGTTTCTGAGTTCCTAGGCTGCTGTGCATGCAACCTACCTGGGAACGAGGCGAGATGTAGGTGGAGGGCGGGAGATGGTTTGTATGCTCTGGCCAACCCCCTGACATTGTCAAATATGAGACATGTAGTCATTAATGGTTATAAACTAGAAGCCCTGTTTCATTCCAGCAGCAACATTTCCATTGTTGATTGCCGATATATCTTATGGCGAGAAAGAATTAAAGAAAAGACCAGTATTAAATGCGTACACGGAGAAATCCATATGTACGATACTGCCCAATGTTTTGTCAGTCAGGGAGGATCGGTAAAAAAATTTTCTATGGCGGTGCACCCCAATCCTCCTTTTCCAGTGATTCTGGGGCGGGACTGGTCTGATAACAAATGCGGTAAACTATTGACTACTCTCGATAAAAACTTAGGCCTCGATATAGACGGGGATAACTCGTCTCAAGCTGTCTCCATGCCATGTACAAAGCCGGCGTAATGAGATATGGAAGCCCACAAGGAGGACGTGGAAACTCCAGGGGCCTCATGCATAACACCGTGCATAGAATTCACACTAAAACATGGCATAATTACAAAAGCAGAAATGTGCATATGCACTAAACAATCCAGATGCATAAATCTGTGCGTTCACCAACTTCCACGTTCTTCCGCTCCATAAATCCTGGTCAGTGTGAAAAGTAACGCACGTGCACGCGCCTGCTGCCCCACCCAAACTCCTCCCAGAATTATGCCTCATTGAATATGCAAATCAATATAAATAGCCCTTAAGCTCAGTGTTCTGTGAATAGGCAGTGGCAAAAGCACAGGGAGAAATAGAAGAATTTCAGCGAATACCAAGTAGAGGCAAAGAAAAACGTACTATTTGTTGGTTAAAACAGTGGTATAAACAAGAAAAGGAAGTTGCTCGAGTGACACAGAGTGTAGGAGAAACTCGAAAGCTCAACTTCACAAAGTCACACAGTGCCCAAAATAAAAAAGAAGTTGTCAGATATCAAAGTCGCCGTGAAAAGGCGAGTCGTAGCCCACCGTCTGAGTGTCATATGAAGGCTTATTAGGGAACAGAGATAAGAAAAAAAAAATAGGGACACATTGAGAAAAAAGCTGGAAATGTCAACTTTAATCTTGAAATTTCCACTTTAATCATGTAGTTTATTTTGTCATTAAAGTAGAATATCATACTTCATCTTTAAATCGTTTAATTTATTAGTTTCTCAAATCCCATCGTAACTAAAGTAGCACGTTAAATGCTTTATTTTGTATTTGATCTTCTATGTGTGTGAATCACTACGTGCTTCCATTCTTTCTCCGACAGGACACAGAATTCATTACATTCGTGATATTACAGCTCTCTGAATAATTAAAATACTGAGATGTATTTTATGATGTGGCATCATTAACCAGGTAATTGATATTCACGTTTTGTTTCTTGACTTTGTTTACAACAACAACAACAACATTTATTTACCGGTATATAGCACATTTTCATAAAAATTATGCAGCTCAAAGTGCTTTACATGATGAAGAAAGAGAAAAAAGACAAACTAAGAATTAAAATCAGATAGCACTAATTAACATAGAATAAAATTAAGGTCCGATGGCCAGGTAGGACAGAAAAAACAAAAAAAAAAAAACTCCAGACGGCTGGAGAAAAAAATAAAATATGCAGGGTTTCCAGGCCACGAGACCGCCCAGCCCCCTCTAGTCATTCTACCTAACATAAATGACCTCAATCAGTCCTCATGGTATTCAGGGTTCTCATGGAAGAACTTGATGATGACGGTCATGTGGACTTCTGGCCTTTAATCCATCAATGTAGGGACATCACAGTGCTTTGATCAGGTGGTGGTGGCGCAGGTCGCCACCCCAGAAAACCAGAAAAAGAACAGAAGAGAAAGTAGGGGTTAGTACAGATTTTGGAGCCATCATGATAATTAATTATCATTGTAACTAAAGTAGCACATTAAATGCTTTGTTTTGTATGTATTCTTCAATGTGCTCTGTGTGTGAATCACTACGTGCTTCTTAAAAGCGCTTTCTCTTCCTCCGACTGGACAAAGAATCCATTACATTCGTGATATTACAACTCTCTGAATAATTAAAATACTGAGATGTATACTTGATATAATTTTCATGATGATAGAAGTTCAAGCATGTTATTAAACATGGGAACACGGTGGCGCAGTGATGGTGATGACCTTTGCCCTGTCCAGAGATTGTTCCTGCCTCCAGCAAGATGCTTGCTGCACCGTGCGCGACCTTCGATGAATTAATTTATTCATGTCCTTCCTTTCCTTTCTCCAAGTAACCAATCGCCACACAATCAGCTCTGTAATAGATGTTAAGCCATCTGCTTAGAACACCGATTCTTCAAAACTTTTAAGGAACACTGAAATATCTTCATAGTACATGTTTAATTATTCCATCTATCTATCTTTCTAGTGTCATGCCAGCCCCAGCAAGAATACAGCGCGAGGCAGAAACAGTCCCTGAATAGGTGCCAGATCCTTGCTAGCACTGCGACACCGTGTCCTCACTGTATAATGCAGTAAACATATTTTGCTGCATTTCATCTTAAAAATGATATCGTCATCATATGTAAATACGCGCTTTATAAAGTAACGCAAGTTGTGTAATATTATGACTGTATCGCAAGTTTACAGTAAGGTAATTGTACTTATAAGTACAAACAGTTCTACAAGGAGCACTTGATGGACTGACTGAATGCGTTTATAATTCTTGGGATGAAACTATTTCTAAACTGCGGGTCAGTACAGGAAAGGCTCTAAAGCATTTGCCGTTTGAGAGCAGTTCAATAGACAGCATGGTTGAGGTAGCGTGTGCTTGATGCTATATACCGATAATTCTCTTTCCAATCAGATTGTACACTCAGATACAGTGGGATAAATAGTCTGACTGGTGCATTGAGAGGAACAATGCTAAAGCAGCTATGGTATTTGGAATAGTTTGGCTAATCTGTGGACCATTATATTGTTAAAGGTTAATTACAATCAGATGCCTTAAACAAATAAACAATATGCGGTTAATTTCAGTGTATATGGTAAAGTCGCTTCAGGGATGTGGATCTAAAAAAGAAAGGGAAACCACACTTGAACCAAAGCACTACTTTGAGGTTGGGTGCCACCAGTTTGCAAAACTGAGCGGAGAACTTGCGTACGCCAAGCATTTAGCTAGCGTGAAAATGTGCGTGGCTTTACGGCAAGTTTAGGTTTTATACATTGCGATTTGAGCGTGGAAACATGCTTACGCAACATTTTTGTGCATACATACCATTTATACATGAGGCTTCTGGACCGACACTGGTGAATATGTCACCCACCCATGCCTCGACAAGTCGGGAGGAATCCCCGCTCCTTGAGGTCACGCCAGACACTCTCTCAGAGATACACTTCCAATTTAGTAAAACACTGTCTTCTTTCAAAAGGTAGCAGTGGAATAATGACTCCCTAAAATTTGCAAAGAATGCAGTAGTCCTCGCCAATAGCCAAAGCACACATCAGCCCATGCCACAGGGACCTCACTTTGTAATAGAAAATGATCTATTATATCAGGTCACGGAACATGGGGGGAGGTGCGGAAACTGCTGTTAATCCCATGAGCCTACCGGTGGCAGGTTTGTGAATTAACACACACCCACCTCCTTGGAGGCCATTTGGGCTCCAAAAAAACTTTAAAGCGGATCAAGCTCCGCTTTTATTGGCCATGAATTAACGAGGAGGTTCTCTGTTTTGTATTTCTTGTCCAGAATTTCAATTACAGCAAATTCATAGGAGGGACAGTGCTCCTCTCGTTCCCCTTCCCTTAGTTGATATCCCCTTTGAAAGAATCGGGTCGATATTGTAGGACCCTTACAGCCCTCAGCCTGAGGACATAAATACATATTAGTCCTCATGGATTATGCAACCCGATACCCAGAAGCTGTTCCCTTGCGCTCAGCTACATCTAAAGCAATCGCACGGGAACTAGTAGGTGTCTTTGTGCGAGATGGCATCCCTAAAGAAGTCCTAATGGACCTTGGGACGCCTTTTACCTCGGAGAGAAACAGCCAAGTTTCTGAAAATAAAGCACTTAAAGACCGCAGTGTATCATCCTCAAACCAACAGTACAGTAGAGAGGTTTAATCAGACTCTCAAGCAGATTCTATGTAAGTTGGTCAGCAGGCATGGGAGAAATTGGGATCAACTCCTCCCCCTTATTTCCCTTGCCTATCGGGAAGTCTCACAAGCCTCTACGGGGTTCTCACCTTTTGAATTATTATACAGACAACAACCCAAAGGTATATTGGATATTTTGAAAGAAGGCTGGGAAGGAGAGGCTCTTCCCTCTACAAATATTTTGGAATATATCGCGCAATTACGCAATAGATTTGGAAAAATCCTGCCTATTTTAAAAAGTCTTATGAAAGAGGCACGATCAGCACAGGCCCGCTATTATGATCGTGGCACGACACTCCGAGAATTCCATCTGGGGGATGTTAGTTCCCACATCGCATTCTAAATTACTCACCCATTGGCAAGGCCCTTATGAAATTAAGGAGAGGAAAGGATTGGTCGACTATTTGGTGAAACAACCTAATCATAGACCAAGTGAGAGGGTTTATCATGTGAACTTGCTGAAGCCGAGGAAGGAGAGGGAACCTGATCCCTCCTCCACTCAGCCCTGCTCATTCTTTGCTCACACAGACACCCTTTCGGCGAGGAATTAACTGCCGGACAAAGGCAGGAGCTAGAATCAGCTATCCTGTCCATCTCAGAGGTGGTGAGTGAAAAACCATTAAGGACCTCTCTGATTGCGCACAATATAGTGACTGAACTGGGGGTTATAGTCCGAGAACGCCCCTATAGACTTTCTGAGGCAAAGAAAACAGAAGTGGAACTGGAAATCAAGCAAATGCTGGAGCTAGGAGTGATAGAGGAAAGTTATAGTTCCTGGTCCAGTCCAATCGTCTTGGTTAATAAGCCTGACGGCAGTTGGAGGTTTTGCAATGACTTCTGTTGGCTTAACCAGGTCTCCCCATTTGATGCTTACCCCATGCCTCGCGTGGACGACTACCTCGAAAGGCTTAGCCAAACAAAATTTTTGACCACACTTGACATGACAAAAGGGTACTGGCAGATTCCTTTAACGGACTCTGCGAAGGTCAAGACAGTGTTTAGTACCCCTAGCGGACACTGGCAGTATCGAATCCTTCCATTCGCGTTACATGGGGCTCCTGAGACTTTCCAGTGTCTGGTGGATAAAGTGCTCCACCCCCATAATGCGCATAGTGCTGTATATCTATTCCAGCACGTGGAAGGAACACATATGGCAGGTCACAGCGGTATTGTGGACACTAGGGGAAGCCAGGCTTAATATCAATCCATAGAAATGATTCTTTGGACTGAAAGAGGCTAAATATTTGGGCTACCTGATGGGTCGGGGTACCGTGAAACCATAGTGTTCAAAAATAGATGCCATTTTAAAATGGTCCCCTCCGCGAACTAAGCGGCATGTCCAAGCATTTCTTGGATTAGCCGGGTACTACCGCCGGTTCGTACCTAGGTTTTCAGAGAGAGCAGCGACCTTGACTGATCTAACAAAGAAGAGGGCTCCTAATCATATGGTATGGACTAACAAGACGGACGCTGAATTCTGTGACTTAAAACAGGCTCTTATTTCAGCACCCATTTTAAAAGCTCCTAATTTTTCTCTCCCTTTTATTCTCCAGATGGATGCTTCGGACACAGGCCTGGGGGCTGTGCTGAGCCAAAGCGTTGATGGTGTTGAACACCCCGTCATGTACCTGAGCCGGAAACTGTTGGATCGGGAGACCAGGTATGCAGCGGTGGAAAGGGAAGCCCTTGCAATTAAATGAGCGATTACGTAGTTGAAGTACTACCTCTTGGGCCGGGAGTTCAATCTGGTGACGGATCATGCTCCTTTACAGTGGATGGCCCTTCACAAGGAGTCATCCAGGTGGTTTCTTGACCTCCAACCTTACATGTTTTCGTTAATTCATCATATTGGGTCTGGGCTGAGAGGGGGCCTTGTCACACATGTGTGAGTAGGAGGCAGCTAAAGGGCCTGAGTAATTGTAATAAAACATCCAACCGGGGGGTGTCGGTGTGCACTGACTGTCTTTCTCAGTTCCCTACAGACCTTTCCTGGGAAATCCTGCAAGGTCCTGGTGCCTCAGAAGACATCACTTCCAGTGCCAGTCCCTTTGCTGACATATATGGGTGGCTGCCCCAAATCGTTATGATGTCTTGGACTCTTTATTGTCACACTAGATATGTTGTTACTTTAATTTTTCCTTCAGTGATTAAAGTTGTTTTTTGTACCTTGTTATTTTTGTCTTGTTTTTTTTAATGTTAAAATATACAGTTATTTTGATGACATTATTGCAGCACTATTTTGTGTTAAATTTTCAAGTGAACATACCGGAAATGGCGTCCCAGCTGGAGAAGACTTGGGGTCCTTACCTCAATGAGACACCCATAACATAGAAGGACAAAGGACAACAATAATTCGTGCATATGTTTTCCCCATATACACTAGATAGCAACATCCTTGAAAATCGGTACCCATTTGGACACCTGCAAGGAATGCAAAGAATTGTAGTTAAGTAGTGCTGCCCTGCTGGGTTCTGTGGGTGTTGCCAGAGGGTGCTGCAGAGTGTTCCTACTATTTGGGACTTTCCTGGAGCAGAGATAGGCAACACTTGACTGGAGGAGTAGCCTTGTGGTAGACAGAGAGAGAGAGAGAGAAAGAGAGGAGAAGAGAAGAAACACCCTGTTTATCATTGTATAAAAGGTATTTTTGTAATAACTATATTTATTTGAATCCAGGTGAACCCATTTGTGTTTGGAATCTAGGCCTCAGTGGCGCCCCCTAGCCTTCACACCTTATAAGTGTAAATATGAAAACTGTGCTTATATATACACACACACACACACCCACACACATATATATATATATATATATATATATATATAGTGGTATATGGCCGGCTTGTCATCCCGACCAATATCCCCAGGCCGCCAGATTGAGCCCTCCCTGCAGTATGGAGGTGCCCCGAAGACCAGCAGGGAGTCATGGACTATGTAGTTTTTATACAAGACCCTGCTGGATACCACAGGGGCTGCAAGAGGGAGCTGCAGGGAGGACCGAAAACTCATTTGTGCCCTATAACCCGGAAGTGTGTCAAAGGAAGAGCAACGTGCTTCCGGGGTGAGAAGAAGGACTCATACCTGACCTGGAAGTGATAGAGAATCACGTGGACTGGGGATTGGGAGCACTTCCGGGTCAGGAAGGATAAAAGGACTGTGGGAGCTCCCAGACGGCGAGCTGAGGTGGGTGGAAGGGTGGCAACGTGTCTGGGAG
>JANRMT010062791.1:246900751-246912550 GCA_026402145.1 Polypterus bichir lapradei
GTCAGTCATATATATATATATATATATATATATATATATATATATATATATATATATATCAAAATACCCGTGCCTTGCAGCGGAGAAGTAGTGTGTTAAAGAAGTAATGAAAAAGAAAAGGAAACATTTTAATAATAACGTAACATGATTGACATTGTCATGAGTGTTGCTGACATATATATGCCTGCCTAAATAAGTCACCCTCGCTTCGCTCTTACTTTTTTACCGTTCATTTAATCATGGCTAGTGGCGGAAAAATTATAAAATGGAAGGAGGATTACACTGAGTATGGCTTTACCAGAACAATTATTGATGGCGAATTGATTATTCATAAAGCTTGAATTGGTGATCTGTTTTTCATACTTCTTCTCAAACCAAGGTGATGCGAGGGTAAAATGAATTGGGATGTGCTGATCAATGTAATTGGTGTACCAGGAAATCATGCATTGACAAAAGTTCCCCTTTGATTGTAATGCAAAGTGTGATTAAATGCATTATTTTTTAACGCGTTATGGAGCACATGCATCGAAGCTTCTCAGCTGTGCTTGTGCTAAGAAAATTAAACATTTTAAAAATAACGTAACACGATTGTCAATGTAACCTTTTGTAAGTAGTGCCTGGAGGATTCAGTGTGGAGAAAGTCTAGAGACAGCGTGTGTATTAACTTGGTGGCAGTGTGACGAAGTTGCTTCGGAAGACGGCATTAGCCGTGGAGCTCAGCTCAAAGCGAAATGAGGTAAATGGGAGGGGATATGATGACGTGACTCCTCCACCCGCCTTAACTGTTAATCCCCCACAAACACAGTCTCTCGGAATTTGCATAAGCACACCCCTTCACCTGCAATTTTAACTTAGTTACAAAGTGATCAAAACTCTCGTTTATATCCTGCGTCCTCTCATTAAACTTGTATCCCGCATTACCCGTGGGCATGAGAAACGCCAGCGGCAGCCTGTCTATGAAAAAGTTATTTTATTTTGTTTTATTTTTCTGATGATTTTACCGTGTGGTTTGCATTTTCAATTTCTGCCACTCAGAATACAAATGTAAAAAATGCTTTTTTCTTTTGAGCAGATGGCCTTATTGATCCAAGGTAGCTCCCTGACTATACCTGTATTTTCCACTTGACACAGGACAGAGGCTTATTGGTAAACAGTTATTCAAGCTCAGTGGGATCACATTAGCAGTAAGTTACTTGCTTTGTTTCTTTCATAACTCACTAAAAGTTGTTGTTTTAAAATGTAACAGAAATAAAATATACAAATAATTTTTAATTCAGCATTAAACTTTTTTCTTTGTTTTTAACAAAATGTGTTACTTTCATTTCCTATTTGATTTTCCTGATTTAACTGATTAGTTAGTATTGGAACATTGTTTTTTTTTTTTTTTGCTTTCCCTTAATTTCAATTACAATTCCTATTACCATTTCACTTTTCATTTTTTGATCAGTAATTGCTCTTTACGATATACCTTTTGCTGTAGCTGTAGTAGGTTGCTGTAGGTTTATAAATCTGTCTTTAAATGACATTTACTCTACATTTTCTTCAAAACATGTCAATTAGTAAATATTTGCAAGATAAAAACAATCAGACAGTAATATATTGTGTTTTAAATCTCAAAGTTCATTGACAAAGTCCACCTTTACGGACAATTTATATTCTGCATTTTGATATATGTTGCTATGCAACCTGTTTACCTTCCCAGTGGTCTCTTTTCTTTGACAAGCTTGTGCACTTATGCCCCATTATAACTACCTTATACCTCTTTCCATTAAGGCAAACAGTTTGGTCTAGAAGCTGACAAACTCAAATATAAAGAACCCATGATGGAAGTTCTGTCCACTCCCCCAGTTTGTAAGATGGCCTTAAGTGCGTCACTTCACTTGTCTGATTTCTTGTCGTAAATCTTAATTGTACTGCAAAGTACTTTGGAGATGGTTTCAACTGTGAGCAGGGCTATTTAAAATAAAATGTGGTTATGCTTGTATACTCCATCAGAAATGCAATTGTGCATTGTCAATGTGTGGACACTAGGGGTCGCTGTTACCTTGTGAAATCCAACAGACAGATGCAGACACTATTTTAAAAGCACTAAGAAGTAATTTAATTTTCTTCTCCAAAGTGCCCCAAAGCACCTCTACCACCATAAACAATAAACAAATCAATAATACAAATACAATAAATCCGCCTCTCCTACCAGCAGCTCCGTCACTCTACCTCCCAACTCTGGCTCAGGTTATTGGGTCTGCACCAGTCCTTTAAATAGTCCTTGACCCGGAAGTGCTCCTGTCCTTCTTTCCATGTGATTCCATAGCACTTCCGGGTCAGATAAAGACTTATATTTTTCTTCAGCCCAGAAGTGCTTCTGTTTCTCTGTCCTCGTGACTTGGGAGTACTTCCGGGCTACCAGGAAAATAAAAATCCCCGCGTCTCCCTGCAGCGTCCCACGATGGCACCAACGGCACTCAGCAGGGCTGTGAAGCCGAACTTCATCTCTCATGGTGCCCTGCGGAAATCTGGGGCACCGCCATGCTGCAGGGAAGACGCCATCTAGCGTCTTGGATGTGTTGGCTGGGATGAGCTGCCGGCCGTCCATCACAGCATACAAAAGGTCCTTGGTCTCTTGATTATCTCTCTGAAGTGCAGCAGCTGCTTCATAGCTGTCTGCTACAAATGCTATGCTCTGTGTCTTGAGTAGAATTTCATCTCCTTAGAAGAGATGTTGTTCCCTAAAAGGAATAGCAAGAAACCTAAAACTGGACTTAATTGATACCATTACAGACATTGCCTTAAAACAAGGTCATACTTCTAAAACTCACTTGCTATCATCCAGCTTTCAGTCTGTAAACCTTTTTAATATACTCCATAAACACATTGATTCTAGTAAAGCAGTCCTTTCTAAAGCTGTGAAAATGTAAGTAAACAATATTGAAAAACTTGCATGCTCCAGGAAATCAATAATATTTGTATTTTGTCTGACAATAGTGACCTTTTAAGCTATAAGCCAGTGTAAAGGAGAAACAACAACTCATATAAAGAATGGGTTTCTCAATCAGGAAAGATTCACGTAATAAGCAGATTTGAAGGTTTGATTTTCTAGTTGGAAATGAGAAGTGAGATGAACATAGCGAGGGGGAATCCTTGTTGCTTGTGGTCGCTAATGGTCTAATAACAATGAATTTCTGACATTATCTCTTTTTATTAGAGCCAGATGGGGGGATCTTGGGATGGTCGGAAATGACATCACTGTTTCTTGAGTGGTTCTCCCTCTGTCCTGAAAATGGGAATTTTATGTGTTATATAGAGTGTAACCCCCTCTCTAATTTTGAGAATTATCTGTACACATACTGTCAATTCTCGTTATGTTCCTAAAAAATCCTGCAGATATGGAAAACATGGATACTGATGCATTGATCCCATGGGAAAAATGGGTTAAGGTTTTGGTGACTCAGGAAGAGAACAGAGGTGGAGAGACGTGGTCTGGTGGGTGCGCCAGCCCTTTTCTCTCTCCCACGAGGCTTGGCATTGATCTTTCCTCATGTTCATCAACAGAAACCTTGCCAAGACTTTTTCTGCCTCTATAGTAAAGTTTGATCATCTTGGGGTACCTCCAAAGTCCACCAGTGACAACAGTGGTGCAGATCTGAGGCCCTAACTAAACCATCCAATCTGTAGTAGGAATAGGTGGTGGGTACAAAGGACAGGCCCTTAATCATTGTGACCTTATGACCCTCAATTAATGGAAAATACTTGTTCATGGGGAACAACTGCAAGCACAGGGTTCAACAACTTACTCATGCCCCTCAGTGGCAGGTAGACACACGTTCATCCATTCAGTGTGCAGCCCCAGACATCTACGGGCATCACAGACCTGTCACTGCTCAATGTCATATGTCACTCATGTGTGATAAGACTCTCAGAATTTTTATTTCTGCTGCATATATCCACAAATACATCCCCCTGATATTTGTGTCTGCCCTATCCTCCGACCTGCAGCAAGGACCTTATATCCAACAGGTAAGATTAGGGTCTCATGAAATGGGTTACATTTTTATAATAGTGGGTATGTGAATCTGTGAAGATAGAATCAGCAAATACCAAAGAAATAATTCTACGGTCTTTGGTTTTCATGAAGGTTGAAAGTAGTAGTCAATGACCTCTGCTCTGTTATTTTCATTTAGTATATTCTTTGTTATGCCTGGCAATCGATCATTATATATGAAAGCTAAAGAATAACAGTTATCCATCCAACCCACTATATCCTAACTACAGGGTCATGGGGGTCTGCCAGAGCCAATCCCAGCCAACACAGGGTCCAAGGCAGGAAACAAACCCCAGGCAGGGCACCAGCCCACCGCAGGGTACACACACTAGGGACAATTTAGGATAATTTAGGATTGCCAATGCACCCAACCTGAATTGAAAAAGAAAAAAAAATTCCAAAAATATAGTCTAATCTGAAATGAGAAGCAGTATCTTGTATAATAAAATGAGAATTCTTTAGCAGAGGGATTCAGCAACCAAAATGAGTCAATCAAATTTAAGCCAGATACAAACTTACAAAGGAGAGGGCAGAATGCAGGTCCTGTGAATGAATGGATACAGTTCTCTAATCAATTCTGAAATGAAATTTAAACATTAAATTCTTTTCTTGTCAGTTTAGTATGATTAGAGCAAAAAGAAAAAGCCAATAACTATGAGCTACTGTAGCTCTTACGAGAGGAACAAAGAGAGACAGAGAGAGAGAGTCTTTTGTCTGATAAAAAAAAGCTTAATTCTATGTAAAATACTGCAAACTATTTATGAAGAAATTCACTTTTGAAGTCTTTGTTTAGCAGTTTAGCACTTTTATGTCTCTCTTTAACATAGAGTAGTACTAGGGTGTTGTACCGTGTTAGCCATTATGAATGTCCTGAGAAGTGAAGCAAAATGACACCTTTTATTGGCTAACTAAAAAGATTACATCTTTCCTGAAGAAGGGGCCTGAGTTGCCTTGAAAGCTTGCATATTATAATCTTTTTAGTTAGCCAATAAAAGATGTAATTTTGCTTGACTTCTCACTTTAACATACAGAAGAAATAATATTCCAGTAATGTTTGGTCAATTCATTAGATAAATAGATTTATGAAACATGTATTAAGTAGTGTAGTTGAAAAAAACACCTTAAATCTTAATAATACTGTGGAAATATGAATATAAATAAGGACCATTGCTGAGTTGAAAGGCCTGCTCTTGTCAAAGTAGTCTAATTAGTAAGAAACCACCAACGTTTGGTTGCAGCAAGACCAACTGCTAAGGAAGAACTACCTGGTGAGAAAGGCTGCAGTAAAGGAGAGTGAAACAAAGTGAAGTAACAGCCCTGCCTCTTCCGAACATACAGAACCTGTCATTGAATTAATCAGACTGATTGAAAACATCCAAAGAGCTGTACTTGACTTCCTGATGGACCTCACGAAATATAATCTACAAGAGTGCATCTGGAGGGGGAGAACTGACATGTAATAACATCTAATAATGTATAAGTTAACTAATTTGAGTCACTTTATAGTGCCTCAAATGACTTAATGGCAGATATGCCTCACATAAAAATGTCTGCTGATCTACCTGGACCTTCTGCTCTGGAAGGCATAGGCTTTATTGTTTTGACTGGACAAATCCGTCAATAAGAAATAAACAGCCTAACATGGTATTTGACATGTTTTTTGTGAATGGTGGCAATTAAGAAAAATAACAGCTAGTGGAAAGGCAGTGTTCAAAGTAGTAGGAGTCAGAATTGTTCTTTGTAACAAAACTGCAAGACCAGATTCAGTTAATATGGACATTTGTAGGAAAGATTAGCTCAAGAAATACTTTCTTTTGCAAAGCAGTTCTTCCTTTATTTTATATTAAAAACAAATTCAATGAATGGTGTAAGTAAAGCTCACCATTTTATAAAATGGTACCAGTGTACATTACATGCATGCGCTGTCTAATAAACCAAAATGCAAACACAAAACAGTAAAACATGATTAATCAACAATTAATAGATTAAAAATACAATTCATTGAAAATAAAAATACAAGAAGACATTAAGAAGTCACAAAACTCATCTCTGACATTTATTAAAAATTCAGGTGAAGATGCATTGGTGAATTCTTTATTAAACATGAATTAAAGAGAAATAAATAAACAACTTGAAAATTTATTTTCCTCACAATAGTTGCTGTAAAAAAAAAAAGAAAAAACTTTCAAAATTGAATGATGCTGGTACAAACATCCCAATCAGTTCTTAATATTCAGCAATGTGACTGTTACCTCTTATTTTTTGATACATTTTTATTTGCAGCATAATAAAAGACTTGCATATGCTTGATTCTAATTTCGTATTAGAAAGTGGGCATCAGGAATAACTAAAAATTGAACATAATTTTACCCTTTGGAGTCACATAGATTTTTTTTACAACAGTGAAAAAAGTAGTTGGTTGAATTTTTATTCTGTATTAGGAACTTTAACTTATTCTTGTTGACAGTTTTAAAATTCAGACAATAAATACTTGGAACTTTCAAAGGTTGCTTCACAGCTCTCGGTTTTCTCTCTCAGTACAAAGTCGTGCTGTTCAGTTGATTGGCAGCTCTACACAATCCCTTGTACTCGAAAATCAGGCTTAGAAAAAGCTGAATATTTCAGATTAAACTCTTATATTTGTTATAACCAGCTCTGAGAATACAGCAGGGAGAATTATAATGAGTAAAATAGAGACCATTAAATTTACAGTATACAGTATATAAATGTTTTATCACCCAAGAATCAATGTTATGCAATGTCAAAGGTCATTCAAAAATAAAACATACTAGAAAGGATTAGACAAGGGAAAGAAAAAAAAATACAAAAGAAAACTCAAATCATCGATGGGCCATTCTTGCACATATTTAATCTCCCATATGCTTAGTCGGACAGCTTGACCCTTTGCCTGACTTCCGTTGTCGTTTCTCACCACCGTTATCTCTTAGTCTTGCGCGTGGTCTTTTCTTTCCTTTTATGACATCCTGGTCTCCAAACACAAAAAGAGACTTCAAATTTAAAACTAGGCTTCAAAATTCCAATGAAGCCTATAAATATAAATCAGGTGTGGGACTAATACTTAAGAACAGGCTTTGCATCCTGTACACTCTAAAAGGGCCAAATCTTATAAATCCCAGAAATGGGAGAGTAGAACCGAAAAAGCCCCTGGTTCAAGAAACACAAAAAAGAGTTTATTTTGAAAAACGGTCAAACAAAATATTATCCTAAGGATCAAAAGAGCAAACACAAAACAGATCCACAAGAAAAAATTGTTATCCAAAGGCAGAACAAACCCAAAGAAACCCACAAAAGGAGGTGCTAATGACTCAGCATTAGCCACCAACTAAACGTAAGTGTGCTTTATTTGTTGTTTTAGTGTTCCTGGCTTAGAATATTGCATTATGAAGTTTTGCCTATAAATTTGGTTTAGGCGACTTTTTGAAACTTTAGCCCATTATTTTGACGGTGCTTTTATCTTCTGGTCATCATTCCTCAAACCTTCCAAGCATCACTCCTTGGCAGAATACATTGCGGCTCATGGGGTGATCTGACCGTCATCTAATGACATTATTATATTTTTGTCAGCAAAAAGATGATAAAGATTCCCACCCATGAATGATTATGTACTTCTTGGACCTACAGACTTGGGAAAAGGCTGAACAGGGTAGTCTAAAGCTTGATGCAAATCAACATCATATCACATTTACAGGATTTTAATTAAATAGCACACAGGAAGTCATGGAGCTTCAAACTCAAACACAGTTTCATTGGTCTGTTTATCAGTGCCACACACAGATGCATGAGAAACAGCTAATAAATGTAATTACCCACTGAGCCAGGGGTTGGCACTGTTCCTTCATCTTTTCTTTCTTTCTCCCTCTGCAGATCAGGGGCCTCATGTATAAACGGTGCGTACGCATAGAAATGTTGCGTAAGAACTTTTCCACGTTCAAATCGTGATGTATAAAACCTACACTTGGCGTAAAGCCACGCACTTTTCCACGATACCTCATACCTTGTCGTACGCAAGTTCTCCGCTCAGTTTTGCAGACTGGCGGCACCCAGCGTCAAAGCAATGCTACTGTTCCTGTGTGGTTACTCCTTATTTTCCTGACGCTGCTTTATAAATAGACTGAAACTAACCGCATATTGTTTATTAGTGTAATGCATCTGATTGTAATTAACTTGTAACAATATAATGGCCCAGGGAATAGCCATAGTATTCCAAATACCATAACTGCTTTAGCGTTGTTACTCTCACTGCACCTTCTTCTTCTTCTTCTTTTAGCTCCTCCCGTTAGGAGTTGCCACAGCGGATCATCTTTTTCCATATTACTCTCACTGCACCACTCGGAGTATTTATATCACTGTATCTGAGTGTGAATCACAGCAGCAGCTGATCGGAAAGAGAATTATCGGTATACAGCTTCAAGGACACGCTACCTCAGCCACGGCAAAACGTTTTAAAGCCTTTCCTGTACGGACCTCGCGGTTCAGAAACAGTTTCACCCTAAGAACTTTAAATGCACTCAATCAATTGCACCTTGTAGAACTGTTTGTACTTATAAGTACAATCACCCCACTGTAAACTTGCACTACAGTTATAATATCGCACAACCTGAGCCACTTTATAAAGCACGTATTTACATATGATGACGATATCATTTTTAAGGTGAAATGCAGCAAAATATGTTTATTAAATTATACAGATAAAACTTTAACTTCATTTAAATAATCTATATTCTTCACTGGGAGTGTCGTGAAGGATAGAATAATTAAACATGTACTACGAAGATATTTCAATGTTCCTTAAACGTTTTGAAGAATCGGCGCTAAGCTTGCAGATGGCTTAACTTCTATTACAGAGCTGATTGTGTGGCGATCGGTTACTTGGGGAAAGAAAAGCAGGGACTGCAGTGGCGGCTACGCCAATATATATTGAATATAAAACAGAAAGAGAAAATAACAACACAGCTAAAAACGCAGCGACAAATTTCGGCAAAAGTTAAATGCTTGTGTCATGAGCACGAGGCGGCTATGCAGTGTCTGCAACGGACGTGGCCATCTACCATGCATAAGCTACCTTACTGACATTGGCGGGCGAAGGAGCCACCGATTCTTCCTCTGCCCAGTGCCACCACAAGCCTAGAGCCGCCCCTGAGTACTGCTGCAATAAATTATTTCATCGAAGTGAAATACATGATTAATAACGTGCTTTAACTCCTATCATCATAAAAATGATATCACATATACATCTCAGTATTTTAGTTATTCGGAGAGCTGTAATATCACGAATGTAATGGATTCTGTGTCCAGTTGGAGGAAGAGAGCCGGTTTAAGAAGCAAGTAGTGATTCACACACAGAGAGCACATAGAAGATCAAATACAAAACAAAACATTTAACGTGCTACTTTAATTACGATGTGATTTGAGAAACTGGTTAATTAAACGATTTTAAGATGAAGTTTATGATGTCCTACTTTAATGACAAAATAAACTACGTAATTAAAGTGGAAATGTCGAGATTGAAGTTGACATTTCCTGCTTTTTCCCCACTGTGTGCCTTTTTTTCTCTGTACCCTAATAAGCTTTCATATGACACTCAGACAGTGGACTACAACTCGCCTTTTCACGGCGACTTTGATATGTGACTTCTTTTTTATTTTCGGCACTGTGCGATTTTGTGAACGTGAGCTTTCAAGTTTCTCCAACACGCTATGTCACTCGATCAACTTCCTTTTGTTGATTATACCACGGTTTATTTGAACAAATAGTATGTTTTTCCTTTGCCTCCACTTGGTATTCGCTGAAATTCTTATATTTTCCCCTTTGCTTTTCCCATTGTCTTTTCACAGAAGGCTGAGCTTAAGGGCGATTTATATTGATTTGCATATTCAAAGAGGCGTAATTCTGGGTGGAGTTGGGGCGGGACATAAGGCGCGTGCATGAGCGTTACTTTTCACGCTGATCGGGATTTATGTAGCGGAAGAACGTGGAAGTTGGAGTACGCACAGATTGCTGCATCTGGATTTTTCTGTGCGTAAGCACATTTCGGCTTTTGTGCTTACGCCATGTTATAGTGCGAGTTCTACACACGGCGTTATACATGAGGCCCCAGATGATTGATGACCTTATGATCAGTGATGTTTTCTCTGGTGTCCATCCTCCTGGACCCACCCCTTCCTACCATCTTCCTTCATAAACTGGCAAACCAGTTACCTACTTCGGTTCTGTTTGAACTTGTGTCTATAAAGACAACTAATTGTGTGTTTGATCTACTCAAAATCCTCAAATTATACAGGGTTTTTCTTATTCTTTGTGTCATTGTACATCAGACATCCGGACTCTTCTAAACCAGACAAGAACAAACAGTGGAAGGCCTGACTCTTAAATGGTCTCTTTTGATTGAGAATATCCATCTACCACTATGTCTCAGCACGGAATAATATAGTTAGTTATTTTCAGCCCTTGCTCCCACATGCACTTTTTAAAAAATGTCTGATTTGAAGAAATGAGAGGGAAAAAAATCTGAAACCACAGGTTGACAATAAACCTCTGTGGCTCTTGTCTGCCATCATGTTTTCACTTCCTTCTGATGAATTGATCTCAGAGGCAAGATAGAGCACCTGCAGAATAATCTGCATTTTCTTGACATGCCCTGATGATTTTCAAAAGACAAAAAAAGCATTTAGCTTTCCTGTATGGATCTTTTGTTTTCTGCGACGAGAGCTTTACAGTGTACTCATCATATCCCAACAAAGATATGCCTGTCACCTTGTGATAGATTTAAATTGCATTATCTTCACCGATAAGCGGTAGCATTGATTTCTAAAGTGCTATGAATGGTTCTTAGGAATGAAACCAGCAAAATTAGCAGAGGCACTGAGACAGAAGGGTCTTTTTCAATTTTCTTAGGATTTAAGGTTCTGTACTTCTACTTCTAAAGTGGCATTGATTGAATATGACTTAGGAATACAAATTGAAAGCAAATCTAAAATAAAACGTACTAAGATTTGATATGAATATATTTATTGCTTTTTATATTTTTTCCATAAACAACTGCTTGTATTAAATGTATTTTTGTATAGCATTGCTCTCTGAATACACATTCAAAGCACAGGTACATATATACCTAATAATACAATAACTTGTGACTGCTAGAGGGTGCTCAAGTAACCAGAACATGACTTTTTTACATAAGAATTTCATCACAGCTTTTGAGATGCTTCTGCTTAGCAGCTCCAACAAGAAATTAAAAAAAACACACACACATTTTTGGCCTCTCTGGCAATTTATTATAGTCATTTACTTTTATACGTGACCAGAATAGTACAGCTCAGTAAAAATAATTCATTTCCAAAGGCCTGTTCCATAGTTATCAGCATAAGGTTCTCTCCATCCAAAAAATACACCTTGCAGAACTGATTCCTTCTAGAGATCAAGTGGTGAACTGACCTCTTGCTCTGCAGTTTCTCCTTTATATTGGCCATGGGTCATGTGACCTCAAAGGACAATTCTCTTATTGGTGAGTGACCATTTGCAGAGGCTTCTGGTCCCCTACTAAAAAGACAGTAGATATTCCTTTATGCATTTGAACTTCCTTGTCTTATCCTCCACTGATTTCCCTGTTCTTCTGACTTTGTTCTTAAATGAAGGTAGAATTAATTGAGACAAATGTACTAGGAGTATATTAATGAGCCATACAAAATTTACATCTATCTATCTATCTATCTATCTATCTATCTATCTATCTATCTATC
>JANRMT010062791.1:246912560-246958835 GCA_026402145.1 Polypterus bichir lapradei
ATCTATCTATCTATCTATCTATCTATCTATCTATCTATCTATCTATCTATCTATCTATCTATCTATCTATCTATATACAGTATATATATTAGGGTGGCATTTAAAAATTACTTCAAAAATGTTTAAGATCTCAACCATTTTTTCAGCTGCAAAGTGCTTGCTGTCTGTTTCCATAAAATGTTTTGGATTTTTAAAAAAATCTAGAGGTGTCACAATTAGCTTGAAGTAGTGACAGTTCGCCAACTGTGGGTGCTGTTTCAACTTCAGATATTGGTTCTACTACTGTTCTAACTGTAGGTAAATTATAATATTTTTTACTTATTTTTTAAAATATCCTTTCAAATTTACTTCTTTATCACTATTGCCTGCCATTTTGTTGTTTACTCTTTGAAACAGTTACAGTTTTTTAGCATCTTTACAGTAGTTTGCCTGTTGAATGTGAATGGGTGAGTTTTTAATTTGTGAACTTTTTGCAAGTTGTTTCTTAACTACTAGGGTTTACATTATTTTATGGTAATTTGTTCTTATTTTGCCTTCTCTATACTTATTACTTAAACTTACTGCACAATTGTAATTGGCGTCAACGATTTCAATGCCTGCTTGGCAACTTGCTTGCGTATGAAATTTAGTTTTTCACTTTTTGTTTTGTTTGCTTTTCAGTAAATACACAGTGTGAAGTTTGTCTGAACCTTTCACACATAGCCAGAGTACAGTGCTGCTGGTAGTTGAGCCATTTGCTCATGTAACTGGTCATAAGCTGCCATCCAATGGAGACACAATTTTGTTACACAGTCTGCGAAGCAACTGATCGAAGGTTTGATGCTACCAACTAACTATCTTTTGGTTATTCCAGATGAATGGAATGATCGCCCAGACTATCAAGCAAGTGTGCGTCGTGTCATTGAACTGCGAGTTGTAAATGACTTTGCCAAAAGAGGAACTGCACTTATTCAGGATTACAACTCTGCAATAACAACTGATGAGGACCAGAAACAATACATTCTGCAGACAGTAGAAAGGTACAGGAAGATATTTCCTGACAGTAGAAAATCTACTATCGCTGCAACAGAGTGACAACATTTTCTAGTTAACGACTGTAATGCTGTGTAGTACAATTTTGATTTACTGTTATTTGGAAAAGCACTGTAGAATGTTATTCAGTGATTGCAGAGAAAATGCATTTTAATTTTGCATACTATTAACGAACTTTGAAGCTATGATGAATATATTGAGTAGTAAGTAACACACACACGGAATTTTCATTTATCTCTGCAACTTCACATACTTTGTAACACCAGTAAAAATGCTGTAAATGAAACAACATTTCTTGCCTATCATGGCACATGTATATTCAACACATTCAGGGGTTGAGAGGTGAGAAATTCCAACATTTAATTTTTATGCCCATTTAAGTGCTAACCTAATATATATATATATATATATATATAGAGAGAGAGAGAGAGGGGGTAGAATGTGTTTGTATGTTCCCTACACCCTTTGATTGAGCTGGAGCAAGTTTTGCATAGTTGCTTGCTACAACCATATAAACAAGAAAGTTTACTTTGAAACCCAAAATTTTGACTATGGATATACCAGTGGGTTTTTTTTATCTGTGTTCTGTAAATAGCACAGTTGTGCCAACTGCTGGCTAAAAACAAGTGAAACATCTAAACAGACTAAAGACTAGCAGACAAGATGACCACAGCTGAACATTACTTCCTTAGTCAATGACATGTACTGCTTCTATCTAAACATGAGTATAGGGAGCTTCTGTAGGAGGAAGTTGGGTGAGAGTTAATCAAGAGTGGAAGTACAGTACAACACAAAGGAGAAACAAAGAGTTGTTGTTTAACCCCTGCTTCGTGGGCACTTCTTCATAATTTAGACACTAAAAACGCTCCACCGTAAACTAAGAGGGTAAGTCAGACACGATAGCATTCATGTGTGAAACCCAGAAAGGAATTAACATAATTCATCAATTAAATTGGACCCTGAAAGACCAAATTCTTGACTTACGAGAGCAAAGACATTGATTGGGAGGTAGTGTGGATGATAGATGGGACAACTAGCAATAACAATAACCATTTAAAAACACCTTAATCATTGCTTTCTTTCCTTGGCCTATTGTACAAATATAACCAGGCAGTGCTGGATACTTTGCCTATTAACATATAAAAGCACATATAAAGTTAAATGTAGTAAAACATCAGCATGTTTGAATGACTTTACAATTGAGTTGCAACAAATGCACTGTGTTCATTTATTCATATTCAATTAAATTTTTTTCACTGCATATAAAGCTCATCACCATATTGAGAAACATAGGTTGTTAAATACAAAGATACATCCAGGTTACAATCCAGCCATTTTTCAAACCTAATTATTCCAACTCTGAGGCACTGGAGCCAATACCAGCATCATAAGAAAACGCTATTTGCCTCATATAAACACACCAGACACTTTACATTTTCATAAACTGACCTTCTCAATTCCCAAATCATTAGTGTTGATTTTCAGCCAGTGCTTAGCATTGTGGCTCCTATTCTCTAGTACTCTTGCTCTCACTCTCTACAGGCCTATCTATAAAGTTTCATTGACAGATCATGTTGAAGCCACACTTAAAAACTCAACTTTTCTGCATGGCATTTTGCTTTTTTAGATTGACCCTTCTGCATGTAGGCTGCAAAGTGGTTCATGCTGCTGCTATATAGTTTCAGTAGAATGGATGTGAATCACAGCTCAATTATTGTCTACAAGGAGGTTTTTTGTCCACGTCTTCTTCAGGTGCTCCTGCATTCCACAGACATGTGCTAGAATAATTGGAAACTCCAAATTCTGAATGAGTGAAGGTATGTGCATACAATATGGGTGCCCTAGGATGACCTGGAACCTTGCATTTCAGATGAATTCAATTCGAAACTATAATATTAATTACAAAATGATTACACAGAAATCCACAGATCTGCTTAAGCACACAGGAAGAACTGTTTAACATTAATGGAGCCTAATAATAGTCCATTAACATTACCATTGAACTAGGGACAGATGACAACAGAGGAGAGGAAAATAAAATACTAGTCAGCAACAACCCTGGAGAACATAAACCTCTGGGTGGTCCATGGTCAGTTACAACACAAAGTCTGACACAGTCCTGGAAAACTTGCCAGCTGACCTCCCATCCCCACATGGGCCTTCAACAGTAGAGTTTGTGCTTAGTCATTTAATCTAATGACAGAATTTGTCCACCCCTTGATCCCAAATCTCCCTGTATCTCAGGTGTCTTGCCATGGGCAAAAAACAGCTTGGAAGTAGGGCATTTGCCTCAAATGCTGCAGCAGGACAATGAGGAAAACAATGGTAACTTTGACACACTGGATATTGAAATCAAGCTGCTCTGATCATGGGTAAGTGATAAACAGGATGTGTGACCACTGCGGTGATGATGTAGATCAGTTGCATGAACAATTTATTTTCTATCAATTGAGTTATTTTTATTTTTTATTTTGTGGGTAGATGCTCAGTCATACAACGCTGACATACCGGACATGAGCACACATGTCTAATTAGATAAGCAGTAATCTTAAGATCAAATACCTTTATATACTTCATAATAGAAATTGTGCTCACAGAGCATTGACCAGTTGACAGTGAAGGAGAGAAAAAGAAGACAATGGCAGTCCTAGAAGTTTTCACAGTCTTTGAAGTCTGCCTCATGAATGTTCTGTGCCAGGAGTTCTTCAGCCATTCTTTTAAATACTGAGCCAGATGAGGCAGCTTTCATGTTTAACATGTACAGCATCTCAAAGTTTGGGGTTTTTGTTGCTAAGGGCTTGTCTGCCTAGAGTAAATTATAATACAGAGTGCACATTGGCCTTTAAATATTAACGTGACTAGCACCATGAAGGAGAACTAACCCTTCACAGCTTTCTCAGGCAGAAACTGGATTTACTATTCCAATATTCAACTAAAAACTAAAAGTGAGATATGAACCGGTGTGAGGTGACCTATTTTTCTTCCTTGTTATTATGATTCTCCTGCTAAATAGTGATTTAATTGGAGTTTGGAACTGAACCACCAGAAAGTTAACAGTTAACATAATTAATTGTCACATAGCGATCTTCTTGTATGCTTTTGAGATACAGCTGGAAAACTAGAATACCCAAGAGAAAAACACTCAGACATGGGTAGGATGTACAAACTGCAGACAGTCAGGACAGGACTTGAAGGTAGAACATAAGGAAACAGCCATAACCACTGCATTGCCATGATGTCCTAAGAATATCTTATTTAACTGACACTTGTACCCAGAGCTACTGTCATACAATTATTTTCATATTTTTACAGTATAAGGAAGGCAGGACAAACAGGCTTGCTCAGGGACAACCACTGAGTAAGTAGTCTTTTTAGCTGATCCATTTTACTGTATTTTAGCACTTTTTCATTGTTAACTCCATCCCAAAGCCTACTAACAAATTTTACCAAGCTGCAGTTTACATGCTTCTACAGAAGGTGTACGGCCTTTTTAAGATATTAGCACACTGATAGTCATTGTTTGCCCGTGAAAGCAGGTAGTGTGTTGGACCAGATAGGTTAGGAACTTGTCTCTAAACCTCAAGGTTGCCAGTTCAGTTCTCACCTCTTACTTACAGTGTGTCCCTATATACAAGTCAACAAACCTATTTGTGCTCTTCTTTCAAAAATATCTGTAAACAGTTGGTCTAATAACTAAGGTGTGGTGAGGGTGCTGGAACAAAATGGCTGCTGTTGCATCATCATGAATGCTGCACATTGGTTTTGGTTGAAGTTTTTCTACATACTTGTAAATGTGAGGTACAGTATCTCGTGAATATATTCAGTATAAAGACATTTGAATAGGTACTTTACAGTTTCACTGCATTATCCCCCAGGGCATAAAGCCTGCCTTACATATTTATAACAAATTGTATGCAATTTTATTAGGATAATACTACACTTTCTAAATTAATTTTAAATGGAAACATGTAATGGATATTTTATAAGGCAGTGTTGATCACACTCGCTTTCTTAATGACATTTTTGCTCAAGGCTAGACAACTTTCTGCTCTCTGCTTGATGATGTTGTCCCTATAAGCCTACACCGTGGTTATTATTATTCACATAAGACATCATTAAATCTAATTTATGGCTCATATTCCCAGCATGCACAATGGTTAAAACAGCTGCCTTACAGTTTCAGGGACATGGGTTTAGTTCCACCAAGATCTGTGTTTTTCTAGTGAGACTTTGCATGTTTGTGTTTGTCCATGAGGTTTTGTTTTCCAGCCACATCTCAAACAAATCCGTATCAGATTGCACAGGATTTTTAAATTGGTCTGGTTTATTCTTGATTATGCTGATCATTGGATCAGTGCCCTGTTAAGGGATAATTTCTTTCTTGCACCCAGTGCTTCAAGACATACTTTGGCCTCCTGCTATTCTGTAATTGAAGAAGTAGGCTCGGAAAGTGACAACTCAGTGTATGTGCAAATGTCTACAATGCAGAAGCCTGACATGTTAGTGTGCTACCAGAATATCCCTTGGCTTCCATTGATAGAATAATTCATGTAAAACATTTATTTAATAAATGAAGGGGTGGGCTGCAAAAATAAAGCTGAGAGGTACTGTAAACATTTGTCATCCTCTTGTCTTCCACTTTCCCACTGTTGTTTATAAATTAATGCAGTGGAAGTGCTAGAAAAATACACTTATGCCTTATTGAGAAAGTGTGGTATAATTCAAATTATTTTTATAAAAGGAATTCCCTAAAGGATTTATTACAACAGAAACAAAAGACAACTAAATTTACACAGTCTAATGTTCACCAGCATGCTGACATTTTACACCTGAAGACCAAAACAGAATCGGAAACAAGAGCTGCACAGGTCAAACTCCCATGGCTGGGCCAATGACTGAATCATATAGAACCAATCAGGTTTTTTCTTCAGGTATTGTAATGTATTACTATTCAGCTGTTAAAACAGTTTTGTGACGATATATATTGTGGCAGGCGACTGGGCGTCTTACCCAGCCAGGACGCCTGGAAGGACCGGGAGAGGGACTATACCTCCCCTGGACCAGGCCCACCACCAGGGGGGGACAAATGGGACTCTGGTCCGGGGCCCTAACGGAAGGGGGCCCCTTCACGCTTGTTTTTTTTTATGCTGATGTTGTGTGCGTAGATATATATTCAGACAATTATTCAAGTTACATGTAATAGAAAAGTTAAATCATTTAACTTACAACAATACAAGTGAGTGTTTTAATAGCCGCACGCTCCACGCAAGTAGACATCGTGCTTGTGTCGTGTGAAGCACGCTTGTCAAAGGGGGTCGGCAGCGGCACGCTTCTCAAAGACAAAGGAGAGCCGATGCAGATGTCCTTGAGCTTGACGTTGAGTAGTATGTTTGTTGAACAGGGTACATGGATAATGGATTGACTTCGCCGCTGTGTTTGAATACTTCCGTTTCACACACACAGGCACTGTTCTGTCTCAGACAACAGCGATATTGTTGTGCACTATCATGGATGTTGACGTGTATGGTGTAGCAGAAGTCTGTCTCCGTAGTTTGATAATTCATTCGCTTGGGTGTTTATTGTTGCTTTTAAAGCAGTGACAAGTGTGCGTTGGTTTTGTGTGTATCACTAAAGATTCTGGATCACCCAGATTTTTTGAAAACTTTGAAGTTTGATACAGCAAGTTACCATACTGATTGTACACCATGTAGATAACCCTAACCGTTAGTATATATTAAAATGTTCAGATGTTACTCCTATTCATTGCATTGGTATAATTGTACCGTTACACATTAGATAATACATAGGCTTATCTCATTAATGTTTTGTTTCAGTTCCACTACGAGCTTCCGTTAGCACTGGCTTTCCTTCTCGCAGTCAAACTTTGATGTGCGAGAAGGCTTAACTCATTAAGTATGGTATTCATAAATGCAGCATTGTTGCTGTCAGATAAACTACATTTCGATCATTTTCTATACGTATTTGAAGGTTTTGGCATGTGGGGACCCGGAGTAAGGCAGAGGGGCCCACACGTACCTAGTTGTCTGGGGCCCAAATATTTCTGACGGCGGGCCTGCCTGGACCATGAGAGGGCAGCCGCCCTGGTTAGTATGGGGGCCATGGGAACCGAGCTTGGAAGCTCAACTCTATTGGGGCCGTGGCCACCTCCAGGGGGCGCCTAGAGGATCCAAGAGCCCTGGAAACCAGCACCTCTGCCACACCAGGAAGTGCTGGCCGGAGGAATTCCAGGGTCACCCGGAGTGCTTCCGGGTGCTCATGCGGCACTTCCGGGTGGAGATAAAAGGGGACCGCCTTCCTACGATCAGAGAGCCGGAGTCGGATGGAAGAAGGCAATGCTCGGGAGTGAGAAGGAAAGGCAGCCCAAGGAGGACCATTGAGAGGTTTAAGGAGTAGAAGGGTGCTTGGTGCTTGAGCACTGTGTGTGTGTGGGACTTGTGTTTTGGACTTCCCTTGTTTAATAAACATGTGTGTTCTTAGAACTGCTGGTGTCTGTCTGATTATGTCTGGGCTGTCTTCCACAATATATTTCATTCATCTATTATGACTATCCAATTCGGGCTCATGACACCTGGAGCCTAATCCACTAGTACCAGGGGAAAGGTAACAATTACCCCTGGACAGAATGTCAGTCCATCACAGGGGATTTTCACACACACCGTCTTATTTAAAGTAAAAGTATTTAAACATTACTCTGAGTTTACAAAGAATAACAAAAAATGGAGATGAAGAATTGAGAATGGTAGCCCTGAATAGAATCTCATATATAAATGAGTTTTCCAACTAAAAATGTGATTACTGAAAATAACACAAAGGCAAGAAGTTCAAGACATGAATTTTTTCAGAGCTAACCAGGGATTGCATTGAGACTTCTGATTAGCTCAGGGACAGACAATCATAGGTGTTGCTCAGATCAATGTGGCCTCAGACAAAACTCTCACATCCACAAAATAATAAAAAAAATCTGCCAGACATTCCTGAGCGAACATTAACTGTGTCCTGCCAAGAATGAAAAAGTGGCAGAAAAAACTTTTGTAAAGGACCAGGAGATGAGAGGGTATTAAACATTTGCCAGTAAACAACCATCAATGTATTTTTAACACATTATTATTAAAAGATCATTTGAAACTAGTGTCAATCCTTACTGGACACAAAGTATGTTTATCTAGGTTATGACAGGTTATGTCCACCACAGGTCACATACACTGTGTGAAAAGAAACGCCTTGACACAGGAAAAAGGTTTTGGGTAGCCACCCATATACTTGAATAAACAAAAAGCCTGTGGAGCAGCAGGCAAAGATGGGTTAAATTCACATTGGAATATTTTCCTTGTCTGCTGGCCCACACCTTTCTCAAATGTGGGGTTCAGTTGAGCGGTCCCTTTTCTTGGGAGCCCATAGTAAGTCCATAATGTGTCCCCCTTTGAGCCTGACTCTAGTCCATAGGTCCCTTGTCCATGTGCCCAATGGTCTGGACGAAACCCCTGAGTTGAAGCTTGCCCCAGGTTCCCCCTACCCACAGAAACTGTCTCAAACCTGGCAACTCGGGAATGGTATTCTCCCTCCTGGTCCCTTAAGGGTTGAAAGTTCTGGTTCTGTGTCAAGGCATTCTTCTGGTTCTGCTCCTGTTTCCATAAGGAGGTCAACATCCTGCCAACTATGCCAATTTGAAAGGAAATGGCTTGACACAGGAAAAAAGTTTGGGGCAGCTACCCATATACTTGAATAAGGCTGCAAAGAAGTGAAAACTGGTAGTAAAGTGTGTACAGGTTGAGTCCAAAACAGAACTTACTTTATAAGCAGAAGTCACGTGGCTTTTAAGGCAAGTTGGCAGAAGTGACATCATTGGGGCTGGAACAGGAAGTGACATCATCGGGGACAGAACAGGAAGTGATGTCATCTGGTCCAGGCAGAATTCCCCATGTTTGATCTGCTAGAATAAAAGAGAGAGGTTTACTGCACCCTGACACCCTGGCTTGGCAAGGAATTACCTTCTTTTGGTCCTACTAGCTGCCTCCCATGCGCACATGCGTGGCAACGATGTCTACAGTTACTCACATTGGACTGATGCAAAGTCACCAATGTACCTGACATGCACTTTTTTGAGTTGGACACTAGAAGAACGAACTCCACAGGATGAGATTGAAATTCAGGTGCCTGTGTTGTATGGCAGCAGTGCTAATCTATAAACCACTCACTTACAAAAATACCGTATTTACGCGTGTACCGTGTGCACATTTTTTCCCAAAAATTAGCATTAGAAAATCATGTGCGCGTCATACACGAGGAATTGTAATTCTGTAATGTTTACATCTTCTGCTTGGGCTCGCTTGCTTGCTTGCGCTCTCTCACTCGCTCGCTTGTTCACGTACTCACACTCTCTCTCTCTCGCTCGCACACTCGTGCTCTCTCTCTCTCTCTAAATGCTTTCTATACAATCACAACGTGCGTCGTACACAGGGCAAAACTTTTTTCGCGATTTTCTTTGTAAAAATTAGGGTGCGCCTCTTACACGAGGGTGCGTAGCACACGAGTAAATACGGTAATAAATAAACGTCTTTCTTTAAACTCTGTTTTCTCAATATATAATACTGTACAATTTTTTTCAAAGGTTTTGCTTCCTGAAAAAGTTTTGTTGATTAAGATAGACACCTTTAAGCTGAACACAAATCTCATTTCAGATTGACTGTATTACGTAGAAATTCAGAGAAATATGGAACTAACTTTTATCGAATTTAGCGTTTTTAATCTCATAATGATGTTGGCACTTTTTTTAGTTCAAATGAGCTAGAAATGTTTTGTTTCTGATTATGATTTTTACTCCGCACCTGATGCTGCTCACTGCAGTGTCTATCAATATTCAGCCAGAATTAATGGATTCCTCTTGCAATTCTGCTGCTTTTCCATCATTGCAATGTCCTATTGAAACATTTCACCATTTTTGTCACTGACTACACCAGGAATTAGCTGAGTAGACATCCAAGTGTGAATACAGAAAATTAATCTTTAGTGACATGCTGCACTTCCTGTTTTTGTATGCTTGAGGCATATTGTCACTCAGCTGGATGTGGTTTGGTGCTCAGGACTTTCCAAGAAAATTTTCAACAACATCCTTCAGTACCGTCCATCCTAATATGATCTTTGAGCTGCTTGATTTGTAGAGCAACAGAAATGTGTTGATTACTCTTGGCATTGGTAATTCATGAAAACATCTGTCTCAGATATTGAAAACCTTCGATTTCCTTATTCAGTGATTTCATGAAATTTATCATCAGTTCATCTTTTATATGAAGATATCTTTGTTATTTTAACAAATGGTTTATGTGCCACACTTTCCTACCCCAGGGTAGCCAGTTCTTTTTAGTGTAATGAGACTGTTTAGCCCTGCTGTACCTTTCACAGATGAAACAACATTTCTTGGTAAATCTGAACTTCATTCCCAGTAGCAGTGTTAGAACTTTTAGATCAGCAGATATTCCTGTTGTAGTTGCTGTACTGTATATGTATGCTAATAACATGAGAGGAAATCATGACAACAGGTGATCACAATAAAATAGTATGTGATAGGGAAATTTAAAGATGATTTTTGTGATCGGCAGGCCAAAATCCGTACCCACAAATGATCAAAAAGCAAAATCTTTTCTGTCAAGTGAATTAGGAAGAATAATGACCTATTTCCATATTTTTTTATAAAGAATTATATATCTGAGACCTAACAAAAAAGAAACTTACTTAAAAAATGTGGCGGCACCTGTGAATAAAGCTTGAAGGGGCACAGGGACTGAAATCACGGTATGGATGGGTGAATTTAAAGTGAAACAAGCCATCATGCATAGACAGAAAATCTCTGGAGAGAGGCATCAGCCATAAGTGTTTTTTCTAAAGGACAGATTCTTGAAGTTTTTGACAAAGGCATGAGGCGAGGAACAATTTGAAAAGTGTTAGTGGATAAGTTTGAAAAGATAGCAAGAAGGGCGTTATGAGCATTACAGATTTAAAAAAAATATGTCAGTTACCAAGAAGTAAAATTTTTAAACACATAAAACGAGAACCCCGTCTACCTTATCAAATCATAAACTTGACTTACACCCATAACATTCTTATACCCACATAATCCATTTCAGGGTCACGGGGGACTGCCAGCAGGAAACAGCCTTGGACAGGGTGAAATCCTTTATAAGGTATCTTGCATACACACCCACAGGGTAAATATGAAACAACCACTTAACCTAACAAGGATGTTTGCTGATGTGGAATGAAAACTGGAGTACATGAAGGAAACACAGGGACAAACTGCACATGGGTAACTGGGAGCATAATACAAATGTAGGATGCTGGATCTGTGAGGTGGATCCACTGCTTACTACAACACATTCTACACTAGACTTAATTTAATATTTAAATAAATAGTTGCAGTCATTTGTTTAGCATAATTTCAATACTTTAGTAATATGAAGCAACAGCAGTTTAATGATAAATTAAGTACAAATTACAAAGTAAATTCATGATCAAAATTGCACACAAATATAAACAGCCTAATTGTAATTCATGATTTACTATCATTGAACTTCAGCAAAAGGAAAGAGTGAAATAGGTACAGCGATGCTATTTCGTTCTAAACCTTCCAAATCAATTTCTTTACCACTGTCCAAAATGGCAGGTTGATAACATGAAGCATTCAGAATACCATCATTTTGTTTTCTCTAACGGATATACAATGTACAATAATGGCGTGTCTTTGCTTTTATATAATCGCAGTAGAAAGGGGCTGGTCCAGGAGAGCTTAAAAGTGATATCACTAATGGAATGTCTGTCAGTGTTCTGTTCTGTAGAGGAAAGAAGAGAGACGGCATTAGATAACAGTGCCACCCCCTGGCTCGGCAGGTTATTGCCATCTCCAAAGTCCTTAAGCTGCTTCCTATGCACACGCGAGTGACAAATGGTTTATTAGTTTTCCTCCACATATTTGGTTTATTAAATGTGAAACGTCGTATTTATGTCATCTTGTACTTCACTGTGTAGCAAAATATAAAGCATCAAAAGGGAACAATCAAGTAAAAAAAAAAATAAAGTATGTGTTATCTCCTGTGGATCAAGAGAATAAGTGGTGGGCACTGGTGGTACGAACGGGTGACCTGATGATAATACCTTACATTCACTATAAATAAAATGTCTACCAGAAACAAATTATGTGTAAGAAATAATGAAAATGAAGCAAAATGACTGAACTGAAATGAAAAAGGTTTATTGGTTTTCCTCCACATATTTGGTTTATTAAATGTGAAATGTAGTATTTATGTCATATTTTACTTCAATGTGTAGTATAATATAAAGCATTAAAAGGGAACATCCATCCATCCATTATCCAACCTGCTATATCCTAACTACAGGGTCACGGGGGTCTGTTGAAGCCAATTCCAGACAGCACAGGGTGCAAGGCAGGAAACAAATCCCAGGTTGGGTGCCAGCCCACCGCAGGCTTTCAGGTTCAGGCATCCATAATAGCTAACACGGTACAACAACCTACTACGGTGTAAGTAATAAAAAGAAATAAAAGGTCATGTACAATAGATATTGTTTTGTGTACCAGATATAAATTTGCACCACATTTAACATCATGTGCCCTAAAATAATGAGCAGTAGATATACTTGTGTTTATCATATATATATTTGCACCACATATAAAGTCATAAAATACAGTAACATTCTCAAATGTGTTTAATCAAATTCAGAGTCATAGAGAGTTGGCAGAAACAAATATTGGATGGGATACCAGTTCATTGCAGAGAGAGGCACAAAGTCATGTTCGCAATTTGCGGTATAAAAATCCATCCATTAAATATACTTATGTATATCAAGTGTAGCCGCAGGAGTGTAAGGCGAGTTCAAGCACAGCTGAAAGAAATCTCTCAGTCCAAAAGTTCATTTTAAAATATTTAGTGAAAATTCAAAGCAAACAATCCACACAAGATTAAAGGAAAAGGTTGTTATACACATAGAATAAAAGGGAAAAAAAATGAAAAAAATGTATCTTCTCCAAACGTAGCTTTTCTTGTAAATCTTTAGTTTTTTCTATACTTAAAGATTCTTAACTTCTTCTTCTTCAATTAAGTGCTTTGTCTTACATGTTACTTAGCATACAAAACACGGACACAAGGTACACAAGGCTCAAAAGCCACAATTTATAACCATGTGCCCTCTACACCTTACACATGGCAAGGCTGATCACTAACTGAGCATAATGTTTAGTCAGAGAAGTTAGAAATAGCTAGAATATACCAATTCAATTCAACTTATGGGGGTTATAAGAACCTGCCATAGATTATGCATTATCATTTAGTAAAACATTTATGAATCTTATGTAACTAGGAAATGGCTGTTACATCAGGTATTAAGATATACATAGCAAATATAAAATATGTTCTACTGTACTGAAAGTCATATGTACTAAATATTAAAAATAAGTTTACCAAATCTATTTTGGCAAAAATATATTGGGCACAAGGCAAGAACAACACCTAGACAGATAGGCAATCCATCTCATTATGAACACACACACACACACACATACCAAGTATAACATTATATTCAAAATCATTTGAATCTGCATGTCTATTAAATCATATGAAATAATAAATTAATGTGCACCAAATATAACATTGACCAGTGATGATGTATGGAGCAGAGATACGGGCAGTAAATGGAGTGCAAACGAAGAAGTTAGATGTGGCAGAAATGAGAATGTTGAGATGGATGTGTGGAGTTAAAAAAGAGGACAGAATAAAAAATGAGACAATCAGAGGGGCAACAAAAGTGGGAGAGAGATATCTAAGGAAGTGCAGGAAAACAGTGATATTGACATGTGAGGAGAGACAACGAATATGTGGGCAAAAATACAGGGGAAGAGAAAGTGAGGGATGCCAAAGTGGAGATGGATGGATAAAGTAAAATAAGATATAAAGGAAAAGGGCTTGTCAGTTGAGGAAGTCCAGGACCGAGCTGTTTGGAGAAGCTTAATTAAGCATATCAACCCCATATAGAAGTGGGAGAAGATGAAGAGGAAGAAGAAGAAGCACCAGATGTACAGATGTGGCTATCAGCTCTAAAGTCATGGATTAAAAGTAAGAAATGTGCACACAAGATGTTTCTTTCCACTGTCCAAAGATATTCTGTCAGTCAAAAGGCATTTCTAAAATGTTGTGGTGTGACTGAGTGTGGACCCTGTGGTTTAAAACCCATTACATTTTTGATTTCTGCTTAGGGTCCCTTGGTTTCAGATACCAGATAAATATTTAATTTGAGTTCTTTTTAGCTTTCAAATCTCTAGTAGCTTGTTTTTGATTGACACTTTATTTTATGGAGCTAGCCTTAAAATATTTTCTTATTATTGTCAATTTCACTTCATCATCCTGTGTATGAAGATATGCTATAGAAGTAAATGTTGTTGTTGTTGTCATGATTGTTATGGCTCAGTTATTGTCACCCAGTCGGTCAACTTTAAGGACTGCAACACTACCTGTCACTGCCTTTCAATATTAATATATGTATTGTGACACTAGGGGTCGCTGTCGCTCCTCAAACCACGCGGACAAAACATGTTCAAGACATCAGATAAAAGCACTAATAATATTTTTAATTTATTTTTTCCGATATTGTGCCACAGTGCACCAATCACCCCAATAAACAATCATAAATCAATAATAATAATAACAATAATCCTCCTCTCCTCCCAGCAGCTCTGTCACACTCCCTCCCAACTCTGGCTCCACTTGCTGGATTTCCCAAAGTCCTTTAAATAGTCCGTGACCGGGTCAGAAGAAGACTTATATTTTTTCTTCAGCCAGGAAGTACTTCTATTTCTCTGTCCTCGTGACTGGGGAGTACTTCCGGGCTACCGGGAAAATAGAAATCCCTGTGTCTCCCTGCGGTGTCCCACGAAGGCACCCACGGCACCCAGCAGGGCTGTGAAGTCGAACTCCATCTCCTATGGTGCCCTGCGGGAATCCGGGGCACCTCTAAGCTGCAGGGAAGTCTCCGTCTAGTGGCCTGATTGTGTTGGCCGGGATGAGCTGACGGCTTTCCACCAAAGTATACTTTTTATATTTAAACTGAAAATGTCATGGAATGTCCTACCTATGGGGGATTTTGTAACTCAGAGGGATTCTTCCAGACAGAATGAGAAATTTCTTATCCAGAAGAGAAGAAGACAGGTCAGAGGTAGCCCAGGAATATGTTCTGGACGACCTGCTGCTAGGGAATGACAGCTCCTTTTTATATGAACACCAAAGGTACTGTACAACAGGATGGTTACTCACAGGGAAGATCAAATATCAGGCCCAAACTGTAAAACAAATCAAAACTTTCCTTTGTGTACCCTTCAATGTTCTATCATACTAAAGCAGAACTGTAAAATGAATAGTCATGGAAATGTTTCAGCCCAAAACCATAATTGTACTTAAATCAAGCAGAGCAGTCTTTTCCAGGTGCTTATATTTTGAAGATTTTTACTGCAATGAGAAAATCTTTCATCATGGCTTATGAAGAATGCACCCCTAGTCAAACCTCATTTAATGTCATGAAGCCTTTTCATTAGTAGTCGCTCATTTTCCATTCACATAATTTCACTGCTTCTCTTTTCTAAAGGCCAACTTACTACACTTAATTTCTTGTACCTGTCAGATATCCTAGTGATGTAATGTGATGTATGAGCTAGAAAGAACTTCCCACCACCAAAACAAAATTATATATTCATTTTAGTGACAAGTGAAGCAGTAACGCTAATTGAATTTAAATGTCTTGAAGATTCAATGTCCTGTGTGTCTCATTTCTCATTTTAAGCCATCACTATTTTTTTTATCTCTTTTTGTGGCTGCACATGCCTCTCAGAGGTGAAAAGGCAAAACAGTCCTAATGCTAGTTGACATTAAATGGTAATGAAACCAAGAATCAGTTATTACTCTTTATTAAAACCAACATAAGATAATCAAATCAAAATGTCATATTTTAATTTTATTGCTTTGCTCATTTTTTCTTTGGAATATGCGCAAGGCACACCAAATTTGAGTAAACATTACCCTCAAGGCAGCAGAAACTTCCACTTTGCTTAGTTTCAGTTCCTCTTCTACTTTCCGTTGTGTTATGTAGGGAAACAAAAATATGGAAATGTATTCCAATTCAATTATTACCCTACAGACTGGATTTACAAAGTACTGTTGTACTGTTTCCATTGCACACAGTTTATGGTATTCTGTAGAAGCCACTCATGAGTAAGTGATCCAAATATATCCAAGAAGACCAAACTATGTAAAATAAAGGGACTTTATTACAATAATAATAATAATGACAGAAGGGTATAGGGGAATGGAGACTGTAGTACAAAATTTAAAAGCAACACGATAAAGATAATGTCTTTTTGAGCCTTCCTAAACAAGGTGAAAAACCAATTTTAAAGTGTGACAGGTCCACTTACCTACCCAAAGGGTTCCTTGATTGGTCTCCTTTTGCCTTCTCTGTATTCCCTTCTCTCTTCCTCCTGCTTGCTGGACCATTGCCACTATATTGGACCTATTACCAGATGAGACATTTAATCCCTCACTGTTGTGACACAGCAACACAAAATGGCAAAAATGGGTGATCAGGCCTCAGCGCAAATGAAAACAGACAGCCAGACCGAAACTCAAGATTCAGGCTTTCAGTCCTGCACTGGCTTTAAAAGTCCTTACTTTTATACATTTATATGTCCGAAATATACATAAATGCCCTTCAAGTCAGAGAAAAGCCATGAAGACTTCTGACTTAAAGGGCAAAAAACAAACCTATGTTCTTTAAATTCAGATTTTATTAAATAATCAAACATAAATTATAAGGCAAAACAAGGCAAAAATTGGGAAAAAGACTTTCTCTAAAAAAAGCAACTCAAAGCTAACAAGCCCAATCCACAATCCAGAGCTCACAAACCAACAACAAAGCAAAAATCTGCAATAAACATAAGTACATAAATACAAGAATATTATTTTGCACAAGAAATGCACGCCACTACAATTAATGAACCTCTGCTAAAACCACCTCCTTAACCTCAATATAAAGGCTGAAGGAAGTCCCACAGAGTAACATCATGGTGGACCCACCCCTTGGAGTTTCACCCACAAAACACAAGGAATATGGCCTTGAAGCACATACGAGGTGAGACACAAAAATGACCGGACTGGGCTTGGGGCTTTCCTGAAAAACCGTCTGGAGGTCTGCCGAATGTGAATCATAGAACTATATCCCCTCCTACACGTCTTCTGAAACCGCAGACTGGCTAGGTATATCCTGTGAATAGCCCAGTCAGTATTTGCAAAACAATCGGCACACGAGTTGCCGCTATAATGTTGAGTGAATAAATCAAACAGTGAATCAACATCAAATTTCTCACGAAATTGAACAAAATGGCCACAGTAACTTATGAAACGATAAAAACAGTGTACAGTGATAACAGTTTGTCTCACACACAAGTTTTTGACTGACACAAATGTTTCAATGAAGGACAAGAACATGTGGAAGACGTTCAACGCTCAGGTCGCCCACGCTCACTTCAGACGGATGAAAACATCAAAATGGTGAATCAGATTATTCAAAATTTTCATACTGCTTTTTCCATAAAGCAGTTTTTGACTGACAAAAACATTCCTATCCTTGATGATCCTCCCTATTCGTCCGATTTAGCTCCCTGTGATTTTTACATGTTCCAGAAAATCAAAAGTGACTTGAAGGGATGAAGTGAAGACAGAATTGGCAAGCCTGTTGAAGCACCACAAGCAAGAAGAATTCCAGCACTGTTTCAATCAATGGAAGATATGGAAGGTATGGAGCGGTGTAGAGATCGGGAGGGGGAGTATATAGAAGGTGACAATGTTTAGAATGCTGTAATTCATCAATAAATATATACAGTATATATTTTTTTTTTTACCAATCCAGTTATTTTTGTGTCTCACCTCGTATACTCAATACACAACAATAAACCATGTTAAACAAATGGATACAATAAAGGTCTATCTATCTATCTATGTAATATTTATGTAAAATAGATAGATAGATAGATAGATAGATAGATAGATAGATAGATAGATAGATAGATAGATAGATACTTTATTAACCCAAGGGGAAATTCACATAATCAACAACAACAACAACATTTATTTATATAGCACATATTCATACAAACAGTAGCTCAAAGTGATTTACATAATAAAGAATAGAAAAATAAAAAAACACAATATGAAAACAAGATAAATCAGCATTAATTAACATCGAATAAGAGTAAGGTCCAATGGCCAGGGGGGACAGAAAAAACAAAATAAAAACTCCAGACGGCTGGAGAAAAAAAAATAAAATCTGTAGGGATTCCAGGCCATGAGACCACCCAGTCCCCTCTGGGCATGCTACCTAACATAAATGAAACAGTCATGGATTTAGGGTTCTCACGGAAAGGCTTGATGATGATGGTCACGTAGAATTTTGCCTTTTAGTCCATCCATCATTGTTGGAGCATCATGAAGCTTTGAGTAGGTGGAGGTGGCGCAGGCACCAGCAGCAGTATACTGATACAAAGAAACAATATAAAATTAAATAATAATAAAAATGAAAAAATGAAAAGAAAAAAAAAAGCAGACAATAAATTTGAGTTATGTTAGCATTTACTCCCCCGGGTGGAATTGAAGAGAATAATATTAATGGCTATAACCTGAGACTAGCCAGAAAACCTTTTCTGTGGAAGGTGCATTAACTACTTCCAGGATCAGGAAATGCCTTAAGAATTCCGGGGGCCATCCTCCTACAACTTCAACCTAGTAGCCACCAATGAACCTACAATCCGGAACTACACATCTCTCTTAAAGTGTCATGCAGTTCCCAAAATATGTTGGGATTAGAGAATTACCTTATGGTCTACTCACCTCAACTCTGTGCCCCAACCCTGCCTACCTGTAACTGCCTATCTACCTGATGTCCCAGGAGTCCTTATATTGGGACAGAGCTTCCTCTGTTTGTGTTGGTCTTATGTCACAAATAATGTAGCCACTGCTAATGCACTTATCACAAGAGCGTCTTATGACATAATTTCTGTTCTGCAGTGCTGTGCTTAGCCTGTAGCTACTGCTGGCTCATCCCATTGTCTACAAAGATATCCAAAGCTATTCACTGGATTACTTCATTTTCTAATATGCTAACCCATTTTTCTGTCACTATTGTGCTGATGAAACTCAACTTTCCATCAATTCAACTTTCCCTTTGATCTTCATGCAGACATCAGATTAAGATCAAATACTTTGTAATACCAACTAAACTTTCACTGCATTTGTATGTTCTTGATAACTGATGCCAGAACTTGTTGTAAAGAATGTGAATGTCATAATTTATGACAATCTCACTTTCACCTATGAAACTGCTTGTTCCTGTAGATTTCCCCTCTGCATCATTTGTAAGATCCACCCAAACATTCTCTTTCAAAGCATTTATTGTGTTGACCTTTTTGTATAATTTAAGAATGTGATTGGATGCATTTGTGCTGGTGCACATATCCAGATATTAGTAGAAAAAGCAGCTCAGACCTTTTCCCTGTTAGTGAAGAACACAAGTCTACATAAGAGCCAATATCCAGGCTTATGACAGGACTAGTGTTTCTTTAGAGCATTGTAACTCCATATTCAGGTATTGTAATGCTAGGCATCTTCACACCAGTTGTTAAGTGGTAATAAAACTTCTGCTCACTGTTTCTTAATCTTTTACATCTCAGTTATCGAACACTTCCTCATCAGGACTTGGAATACTGTACTGAAATCAGCTCAGGTCTTTGAAAATTACAAAAAGTCACCTTTTCAGGATTTATGCTTCTGTACAGTGGTGTACTGGGGTATTATCTAAATTTTATTATCAAGCATGTTACGTAGAGCTATTTTAACAGCACTAGATGTGAGCTAACAGACACTTGCACATGAACCCAGCAAATGCAGGCTTAAAAAGAAGAACATCCACATATTAAATAACACTTTATGACTAACACCCTCCAAACCCCACCTTATTTTTCTGACGCCCCCTTACACTCACCTAGCCCCCCATTACTCATTTGCTGTATATTGACTTTGATTGCAGTATGCCTAATCATTTTCCTCTGGTCATGACTCCTGGTAGGGTATTTTATATACACCCTGGGTTCCTCAAGGCTCTGGATGTTGTGTTGTCCAGGTTGACACATCTCTGCAACATCGCATGGACATCGGGAGCAGTGCCTCTGGATTGGCAAACCGGGGTGGTAGTCCCCCTTTTTAAGAAGGGTGTCCGGAGGATGTGCTCCAACTATAGGGGGATCACACTCCTCAGCCTCCCCGGTAAGGTCTATTCAGGGGTGCTGGAGAAGAGAGTTCAGTCGTTGGTCGAATCTCGGATTCAAGAGGAAAAATGCAGATTCCATCCCGGCCGTGGAACACTGGACAAGCTCTACACCCTGGCCAGGATCCTGGAGGGGGCTTGGGAGTTTGCCCAACCAGTCCACATATGTTTTGTGGATTTGGAGAAGGCATTCGACCGTGTCCCTCGAAGCATCCTGTGGGGTGTACTCCAAGATTACGGGGTACAAAGCTTGTTGTTACGAGCAATTCAGTCCCTGCACAGGAGGGGCAGGAGCTTGGTCCACATTGCCGGTAATAAGTCAAACTCGTTTCCTGTTGAGGCTGGACTCCGCCAGGGCTGCCCTTTGTCACTGATTCTGTTCATAAGTTATATGGATAGAATTTCTAGATTCAGCCAGGGAGTGGAGGGAGTCTGGTTCGGTGACCTCAGAATCTCGTCTCTGCTATTCGCGGATGACGTGGTTCTGTTGGCTTCATCGGACAGTGACCTCCAGCTCTCACTGGAGCAGTTCGCAGCTGAGTGTGAAGCGACAGGGATGAGAGTCAGCACCTCTAAATCCGAGGCCATGGTTCTCAGCCGGAAAAGGGTGAAATGCTCTCTCCGGGTTGGGAACACATTACTGCCTCGAGTGGAGGAATTCAAGTATCTCGGGGTCTTGTTCACGCGTGAGGGAAGAATAGAGTGGGAGGTTGACAGACAGATCGGTACGGCATCCGCAGTAATGCAATGGTCCGTTGTGGTGAAGAGAGAGCTGAGCCAAAAGGCGAGGCTGTTGTTTTACCAGTTGATCTACATTCCTACCCTCACCTATGGCCACGAGCTTTGGGTAGTGACTGAAAGAGCAAGACTGTGGATACAAGCGGCTGAAATGAGTTTTCTCCACAGAGTGGTTGGACTTTCCCTTAGAGATAGTGTAAGGAGTTCAGTTATCCGGGAGAGACTCGGAATAGAGTCGCTGCTCCTCCACATTAAGAGGAGTCAGTTGAGGCGGTTTAGGCATCTGGTCAGGATGCCCCCTGGACGCCTTCCTTGGGGGGTGTTCCGGGCATGTCCCACTTGGAGGAGGCCACGGGGCAGACCCAGGACACGCTGGAGGGATTATATCTCCCGTCTGGCCAAGGAATGCGTAAGGGTTCTCCCAGAGGAGCTGGAGGAGGTGGCTGAGGAGAGGGAGGTCTGGGCTTCCCTGCTTAGGCTGCTGCCCCCGCGACCCGATCTTGGATAAGTGGTGGATAATGGATGAATGGATATATATATTATATACTATATAATTATAAATATAATTTCACGTGATATGTATTCACAAGTGTTATGTGCAATCATGCAGAAAGCGCAAAGAAAAGATTACATTTAAAACTAACAAGAAAAGGACACAAGAAAAGGACACATGAAATCTACTACAGTATATAACAAACCACAAAGGTCTGTATCTGTTTCAGATTGCTCACTGCTTTGGTGTGATTGGTCAGTTTGGTTTGCAATAAAAAGAGGAAGTCTGAGTGTGAAACACACAAGGAGAAATAAGAGCATAGGAGGCATGCCTAGAGCTGCCTTCAAAGACAGAAAGCATACAAGTGGGCAGGAGGCGATCAAAGTGTTTCAAAATGACAAAATCTGAGAAGCAGGCTTTATAGGAAAGTGCTTTAAAGAGAGAACAGTCAGCAAAACAGGTCCAGGCACACAACAATACCAAGGAAAGACACTGAAGATACATACAGGACAAGAGATATCAAATATTTTTATTTCATTACTTGTTTTTCACAGGTAATACAGCCAGTAAAAATGCAATTCTGTAGCAGAAAGAGCAAATAAGCAAATAAGTTAATTACAAGTTAATTACAATAATGAAATTCTGAAATAAGGAGCGCATTTGAAAAAAACAGAGTTTTGTCTAACATTCAGTTAGTTGCAGGCTTGTATTGAACTCAAGCAGGAGCTGATAATTCTGTTATTTAAATAGCTGGCTGGCAAGATCCAGAAAGAAGGAAATCAATAAGAGGTATGAGTTTTCTCTGAAACAAATATCACCTCACAACCCCATAGCTATACTAATAGTGAAAAGAGCTAGCTGATAAGAATGCTGATTTAGACAGAGATGTAAATGTAAAGACCCCAAATTAATAGAATGAGTACAGACATTTGTTGGATCTAATGGGTGAGAAGGGAGCAAGTGTGACTCCTGAACAGCAATCATGGCAATACAGTGGCCAAGAAGACAATCCAGTGCACCTATATATGGTGGATGGTAATTCAACATTCTTATGTTCCAAGAAATTATTTTAACGTTAGCCACTGTCAATGGGGATTGAACATTACAGACAAGCACATAATAACACAAGAACAATGAGAAAGGAAAATGCATTTATTGACTGGAGATCCTGAAACTGTAGTACATATTCCAAATCTAACAGTTTACAACTATTCTCACTGTCATTTCACTATCCCCAGATATCACATAACCCTGACAACTACAACAGGCCCCAACAGCTAAAAAGCATAGGCATCTGATGATAAAGCCAGCATCCAGACCTCCTGTCTGTAGGACAATATTGTGTTAAGGATTATGAGATAATGAGTTGTGTGGCATGAAGACTGAAAGCCTTCTCTACATTCTATTAAAAGAGGATTAAAATCAGCACCTGTCCACCAGAAGTAGTGTAGTGACTACCATGACAAACATAATGGGTTTCCTTTCTCTTGGCTTTCCTTGAGCTTCAAAGTTCTTAAGTTATACATTGTAAGGGACGGATGCAGTTTATGCCGGCCGGGACTTCCCAGTAACGGAAGGATGGGGGAGGACAGCTTATCAAGGACACTGCCTCCCCCAGGATGATAGATGGCAGCTTCACCGGCCTGCAGTGGTGCCCCGGATGCCTGCAGGGCACTATGGGACTTGGAGTTCAGCAACACAGCCCTGCTGGGTACTGTGGGTGCCACCAGGAGATGCTGCAAAGAGACTGGGGAGTCCATACCGTTCTTTTTAAAAAAACCCTGGAAGTACTCCAAAGTCACGGGGACAGATGTACTTCTGGGCTGAAGTTCTCCATCTGACCTGGAAGTGCTGACGAGTCACGTGGACGGAAGGACAGAAGCACTTCTGAGTCAAGAACTATTTAAAGGACTGGTGGAGACCCAGCAAGTGAGCCAGAGTTGGGAGGAGTGTGACAGAGCTTGCTGGGAGGTATGGAGGAGAGATTAGTAATTATTAGTGTGCTTATTAATTGTGTTTATGGTGGCTAAGGTGCTTGGAAGCATTGTGGAAGAAGAAAACAAAATTAAAATACTTCTTCATGGTTTTACTCTGTGTCCTGAGTGTCTAACTGTTGGGTTTAAAGGGGCCACAGCGATCCCTAGAGTGTGCAATGTCCTATGGAAGACAAACAGAGAATAATGTCAGTTAATAGACACCAGTATTTTGCTTGTCATTTGTGGGCTTCATCATTAAAATTTGTCTGCTCTTTATTCTAAATCTAGCATCTTCATTTCTTTTTTAGCTTTTGCTTCAATTTAACTCTTGCCATATATTTATGCAGCTTTTGATTTGCATTAAGCACAATACAATTTACATTATAAACATATTGTAATGGTACTCATTATGCATGAAAGATGTCACATAAAAAATGAAGCATATTTTGATAAGGGGCAGATGGAAATTCAGATTGCATACGAATTTTAACATAATGTTAAAACTTTAATATTTATTTGAAGAATTGAAGCTGCAGTAGAAATCATTTTTAAAATTAGTTTGAAACACTAGTACATCGTAGTACTTTCCTGATTACACAAACGAACACTGACATCTATTACTCAATATAAAACTTTGATGCATTTCATTTTTTATCTCACAAAATGAGTTGGGAGTGCTTATAACTTAAAAAGATCTTTTCAGAAATGTCTAGAATACCACACACTCACATTATGATTATTAAATATAGATTGTAACAGAAGAGCACTCTGCTGGCAGCTCTCCACTACTCAAATAAATGTCAAGGAGTCCAAAGTCTGAAAAATGGTTCTTCATTTCAGATAAAACACATGCAAGGAAAGAAACACAGTACCAAAAGAAAAAAAATACACCTCTGTACCACAGGGTCATTCTGAGCCAGGTTGGCACAGGCTTGAATCCATGTTCATCTTGTGGGTGGCTCACACACTTGTCTTTCCCACAAGCCCACGTCAGTGAGCCATTGTGGCATTGTTCTTGTCTGCTGTAGATTCATGATGCCAAATGCTCTGAGGTCTGTGTAGCCATTGATGGTTTACAGGCATACCAGGCTAGAGGTTCCTTTTACCAGCTGCTGGTGCCCTTGTGAGCACTGCTTCTGCACTGCTTGACTGGGAGATCTTTTGGCCTTTCTGCAGGCCTCCATGACCACACTGTGTAGAGGATCAAGCTTCCCCATCATCTGCTAAATATTCACCCCATTTAACATGACACTCCTAAATTATCACTGTTGCAGACATTTGGTTTTAGAAGTCACATATTTATTTAAATGGAGATGAAATGCCTGGCTTTCAATTGATTGTAGTGTGAATGCACCTAATCTGGAAGGTCCAGATTGTGCTAAGTCAGTAGTCAGTGGTCCATCCTACACTATGAAGACAAAAGGACACTCCAGTCAACTCTGTGAAAATGTGATCGAAAAGCACAAGTCACAGAAAAATGAGGACCTAAAAATATCCTAATCACTGAATACCCCTTGGAGTCCAATAAAATCAACCATGAAGAAATGGAAAAAACACGGCCCAGCTGTATATATGCCTAAACCTCGCCATATAAAACAACCGAGTGATCCGAGTGAAGAAGAATAGTGAGGAAGGCCACTGGGAGACCCACAATAATTCTATTTTCTATCAAAATTTTACCAGTTATGGTTCCACATTTTTATATTTTTATTCACTAACTAAGTTTTCTTCAATTGTTATTTCTTTGAATTACTTGCAGGCTTTGTTGGTGAGATAACATCATCTAAATCTCAAGAGGACATGGTCTACTGTTTGTGCTGCCACTAATTATAGCACTGCCGCTTATAAGGGGAGTTTACAGTAGATAAAAGGGTTATCAAAAGAAAGAGTGAAGTGCTTAGTAATTGCCTTGTGATGTTTTCACTCCACTTTTGTGTATTTTGGCCTTTTCGTTTTCATTTTTCCAAATCTTGTTTAGTTTTTGCATTTAGTTTTGCCTTTTTGAGAGTCTGAGACTAAACATTTTTTAGCATGATTTGTTCAAAAACACAGTATAAATTAATTTTATGTGGAAACTTGTGTTTTTAAATGAATCATTTTTAAAATATTTTCAAATATACTCCACTCGTTACTATGGTATAAAATGGTGCGTCAGGGGCTGTGGGGTCCAAATGAAAAGTATTAAATCTTAGAAAATATGTATAATTTGATGCAACAAAAGATTTTAGAAAATGTGCCTACTGTGTTTCCTGAAGTATGTTTATGGTAACATCAGAAACTGGTAATAATAAATTTTACCACACATTCTATTTTTTTTCCAATATAAGGATATGTTCCTATTCAGTTGTCTGTTCACAGCCATTGTTTCTATGCAAAAAAAAAAAAAACACACACTACAAAACTATACGTGTGTCTGAAACTGCTTAGCACGCCTTTCTGTGGTTTGAAAAATGCAGCATCACAGGTGTGAAATAAAGTGAAAAAATAAGCAATCATGATACCTTGACGAAGAGCTGTCTTTCATAAGAGTGAGGGGGCAGCCACCCTAGGAGATTAGGCCAGCCCTAAACTGTCAATCCACTGTCAGGAATCTCTCCTCAAGCACACAAATATATAAACATAAATATGTTGAAATATCCTATTAAAGTGCTTGTTAATTTTACAATGAAATCTACTCTCTGCTGCCTATGGACTTCACCACCCAAGTTCCTGCTCTAACATCTGTCTCACCCTGTCCTCATCACTGGTTCACTTTACAGGGAAAGCTGTTTCAAGGTAGAGCAGTGCTTTATGGAGCAGGCCATATTTTAAAAAAGCCAAAAGGCTTGCTTTGCCAATCACAGAAGGTCATGTATAAGATCACAACAGAGTCTAGCAACACAAAAAGACTAATATTTATCACCAGCCAGGAACGTCTCTGTTCTATAGTTAATAATAAAAGTGACCTTACTAAACATATGCAAAAGTCCTGTTAAATGCCACAGTATATTATTATGGACAAGTTAGCTGAAGTGCTACTATAAAGAAGTAACACAAAGCTAAGTGAAGAATTTTTAATTTTCAAATAGTAGCACTTGTCTTGCCACAGTGAAATGGCAGTCACATTTATTCAGAGATGCACCAGGAAATGAAGCAAAAGCCATAACCAGAAACAGATAAGAGTTTAAACCAAAATGTCAGTGCCTGATACATAAACTGAAGATAAAGTTGAGGATATAAGCAAAACACCTGACTACCAAAAAGAAGATATCTACAGATTGTTGTATTGACTTTATCTACAAACCTGGTTACAGCTTCTAGTCTGTTTCATCTTTTATATACCAGTAGTGTAACAATAACTTCCTGTCATCACTGTTAAGTAACAAGAAATATAACTGACAACAAAACAACCACAGTCATCTCAAAATGGAGGTAGCAAAACTAGAAGACAATACACAAAATGGTGTTGCAATAACATTGAAATCATGATGATCATAAATCATAGTTTCATCAACAATAAGGCTAGAAATAGAATCTGCACAAGTCAAAACACTGCAGCATATCATACATTTGAATATCCAGATACAAATATGAAAACCTTAGTTTATGCACTAAATGATAATGACTGATGCCTGTGCATCTAATAAGCCATTTTCTAATCTGTCAGGACTGCTTCTGTGTCTCACAGTGGTTTGTGTTTTCTAGTATTTTCTGTTACCCCCAATCCATTACCTGACGGATTGAATTCCAGGTTATGGGGCTTCATTTTGATTCAGGTCTTTCAGTGTTCACCTATAATTGTGTAAAATATAATACTGTATAATAGTGCATAATAGTGTTCACCTTGGGGCAGTAGAAACATACTGTACACAACATTTATTTCTATAGCACGTTTCATACAAATTATGTAGCTGAAAGTGCTTTACAAGACGAAGAACGAAAAAAAGAAAAAAATACAAATATAAAATTAGGCAATACTAATTAACAAAGAATAAAGTAAGGTCCGATGTCTAAGATGGACAGAAAAATAAAAAAACTACAGAGTGCTGGAGAAAAAAAAACAAAATCTGCAGGGGTTCTGAAGCCACAAGACCACCCAGCCCCCACTAGGCATTCTACCTAACATAAATGATCTAAATCAGTCCTCATGATTTTCAGGCTTCAGGTGGAAGAATTAGACGAAGATGATGCTCTCTGTAGATCCTGACGTCTGTATGCTTATTTTGTATTTTATCATTTTTTTTTTTTTTTTTTTTATTATGACTTTGGTTTGCATTTGGTTGTTGCTCTTTTAGGATTTGTATTTAGGGTATGATATACTAAGGCTGTTTGGTTTTGTAGAATTCGTGTTAAAATGTAGTCTCTCTTTCTGGGTTAGGTACATTTAGCTGTTGATGACAGCTGTCCCTCAGAAACTCAGTCCTTAGATATGCCTCTTGTCCCCACTCACACTCAGTGAGTGACTGCACTCTCCAAACTGTTTTTGTTTTCACTGGGTTAAGTTTTTTGTGAGGTAAACTCTGTTCCCAAAGTGCACAGGAGATTCCCTGGGAAGGAAGAAAGCGCTGTCCATCCAAACATTAAGCCATTACCCCTTATCCCAACAGGTGTGTTTGGTACTATTGTATGGGCCATATCTGGAGCCATATGTATAATACCATGCATAGAATTCACACTAAAACATGAAGTATGGACAAAAGTAGAAATGTGAGTATGCACAAAAAAATTCAGATGCACAAAACAGTGCGTAAGCCAACTTTTACTCAGTTCACCTCCATAAATCTTAGTCAGCCTAAAATGTACACATGCCACCCTACCCCGACTCCTCTCAGAATTACACCCCCTTTAAATAAGCAGATCAATATAAATAGCCCCTTACATTCAGTATTCTGTGAAAAGACAATGGCAAAACCATAAAAAAAAAGCTTCAGCAAAAGGAAAGTAGAGGTCCTACTCAGTGAAGTGGAGGCAAAGAAGAACATACTTTTTGGAGGCTTAGGCAGTGGTATGGGCAACAGAAGGAAATTGATGGATTGGCACACAAAAGTTCCAGTTCAGAAAGTCACACAGCGCCCAAAATTAAGATAGAAGTGGTCAAATGTCAAAGCCGAGATGAAAAGGCGAGTTGTAGCCCAATGTCATAAGGAAGCGTATTAGGACACTGAGAAAAAAAAATTAGGGACACAGTGAAGAAAAAAATGTCAAAATGAAGGCTTTAGTCTTAAAAGTTCCACTTTAATCTCCTACTTTATTTTGTCATCAAGGTAGAACGATGTAAACATCATCTTAAAATTGATGTTTAATTTACTAGAGTTTCTCAAATCCCATTGTTACTAAAGTAGCACATTAAATGCTTCATATTCTATGTGTTCCCTGACTGACCTGATATTACAGGTCTCTGAATATTTTAGAATAGTAAGATGTATACTTACACTGTCATGATGAAATGCATTAAAGCATGTATTAAACATGTGGGGGCAAGGTGGCACAGTGGTAGTGATGAGCTGGCTCCCTGTCCAGGGATTGCTCTTACCTACCCCATTCAGGGATTGTTCCTGCTTCCTGCAAGATGCTTCCTTTGATACACACAACCCTGAATGGAATAATTTAATGCAACAGTTGTCAAACATACCAACCCCCAATTCCTGTCCTTCCATTTTCTTTCTCCATGTTACCAATCGCCACACAATGAGCTCTCTAATAAATGTAAAACCAACTGTAAGCTTAGAACACCAATTCTTCAAACCTTTAATGAAACATTGAAAAATCTTTGTAATGCATGTTTAATCATTCCATCTAGCCAGTCACAGCAAGCATCAAGTGTGAGGCAGGAACAATCCCTGGATGGGGTGCCAGCTACCATTGTGCCACTGCGCTCTCACATGTTTAATTATTAACAGTATACATAATTTAAATGAAGTTAATGATTTATCTGTAAAATGTGACATGGATACTTTAATGGATTTCATCATTAAAAATATCAAGTATATATCCTATTATTTTAACAGCACACAGCTCCAAGAGGATGGCTCTTGGAAATCTAAATCGACTTAGAAGTCAGTCATTATCATCTCTAAATATGTACTCTCTTCTATTGAATTGAATCAAATTCCTTTATTGTCTTCATTGTATGGTACAATATGATTCAATATGCAAATCCTCCATAAACTTATTTTCCTGTAAAATGATAAAATAACAATAATAATAATACGATAAAAATAATGAAGAATATACAATATGAAAGCATAAGTACAATAAACATTTACATACAGTGCAGATAGTACAAATGATTAATAAAGTAGCTCAGGTTGTACAACCTTACAGTGAGATAAATGTAATTAAAAGTACAATCACTTCTACCAGGAGCAATTGATGGACTGATTGAGTGCGTTTATAGCTCTTGGGATGAAACTGTTTCTGAGCTTTGAGGTCAGTGCAAGAAAGGCTCTGAAGCATTTGCCAGATTGAAGAAGTTCAAATAGACTGCAGCATGGCTAAGTGGAATCCATGCAGATGCTGGTGGCTTTCCTGAGGCAGCATGGGCTATAAATGTCTTCCATTAGATTCTTTGATAATCTTCTGTGCTCTCGACACAACCCACCATAGAGCTTTCCGATCAGCTGCTGTGCAGCTATAATATCACACACATACAATGGGTTAAAATAATAAGAAAATACTGCACTGAGAATAACAATGATAAAGCAGCTACAGTATTTGGGATAGTTTGGTCATTCTGTATTGTTACAGAATTACAATCAAGTGAATTAAATTTTTAAACAATATACAATTCATTTTGGAATACATGGTAAATCCTGTGTCATTAATGCATGTGTGTGTGCATGGTCTGATGCTGTCATGAGAATGTGCATGACTTTACATCAAGTTTAGTTTTTATATATCGCAATGTGAGCATGGAAACGGGCATGCACAACATTTTTATGCATACACATTGTTTATACATGAGTTACAGATGGTGGATAGGATCCTTAGGATTTGGGTTAATGGGACTACTACCTGTGGTAGTCTTTGTATCACATCTAGTATAAAGTCATTTTGTTTCTTGATGGCTACTTTTCTGTATAATTTTTGCTTCTTAGATTTTCCTAAAGTTTTTCATCCTGTTCCTTGGATTATCTTTTGAAATGTTTAATTGTCATTGTGTTTCTTGGTTTAGGTTATCTTATAACATAATCTTTCAAGAAAATAATAATTAAAAGCCATCACTTGCAACCTGACTTTGCAAACCTGGGCTTTCAGCTGTTTCACCACTGCAACTAAAGGACCTTTGATGCAAAAACATGAAGCGCTTGCCTTTTCAAAACAATGCTTATAGTCTCATTTATTATCGCAGACTTTGCTCATGCATTAATTGATTCTTTTGAAAAGTGCTGAACCACACCATAAAATAAAGCCACGGCTCTATAGATTTACAGCCTTTTTGTGTGAAAATGCGTTTTCTGACATTTGTATAAGGTGTGATCTTATCCACCTTCCCCTGTGTTTACCAAGTAAATAACTAATTTTGCCTAAGGTTTTAAATCAGTATGAGTCACAGAGACAAATTTGGTGAATCAGATGACTGCAGTCATTCTGTAACCCTTAGCCTCCTGCCTCTGAAATCAATATGCAGTATCACATATACATTTGTATGTTAGCCCAGGTTCACAATGGAGTCGATTTTATTGATTCAACCTTCGGAAGATATTGAGCCACAATAATGACCAGGGGTTGATCTCTACTCACTGGAGAAAAAAACTTATTAAACTAATGATGTAGATGCTAGATAGTCAAAGGTATCTAATATGGACAAAAGAAATAAAAGATAAGCAAATGATTTGACAAGAATAGATTTATCAGCTCAACATGGATGAACAATTTTCATAAGGTGATGTGTCTAAAATCATACTATTTTAAAATGTTCAATTGTGCAAAGTGAAACATCTGGCTTCACTATTTGATACCTTGTTTGATGTATCTATGGATATTTAAGCTGTGAAATACTATCTAAAAGTTATGCAAAGTTTTTCCATAATGGCCTTTAATTACTGGTTCTTGTTGAAGAACTCTTTTTAAATTAATATTATAATTAATCCTTTTCCGACTTGCAACATTTCTTTCATAAAGCTTCTTGAATAATATCTTTAAGATGAAACCACTCATCACAAGCCATGTTTCTTCTTAGCACAGTGGTTCAGGTTAATTACTAAATAGTGATATGTTCACTAAGAAAAAGAGGCAATCTTCGTATAATAGAGGTGAACAGGAGAAGAATGTCAAAAAATACAACTAAATGATAATTAATGGTAACCTATCCTATTTTTTTGTCAAAACCTAAATGCTAACCAAAGTCAAGCCAAAAAATTAGTCTTTAACACTAATGATGTGCACAAACTAATAACCATTCAGGAAATTCTTTAGATGTTCCCATAAACTAAAATTGCATAACAACGTCATCAGCTCAAAATGTCAAGATGCATGAAAACCAAGATGGTGTTGGAAAAAGATACAGAAATCTATAACGATTTAAAAGCAACACTTCCAGAAGAAAACAATAACAGAATTCAATATTGTACATCAAAAAAACTATATTTGTGTAACAAGACAAGCAAAACAGGCTCAAAATAACATGCAAAAGTTGAACAATGAACATCAATCATAACAATAAGATTGCATACTGTAGCTCAAAATTTTAATTCTCTAGGTTCTCAAAAATACTATCATTGAAAACTTTTTTTGTTTATAATGTATGCATATTCCAAGTGCTGCGCTTGCATAATAGAGTCCAGGTAAATGAATTCCAACTTTACACCAGCAATAGAGATAGTTGTCATGGCCAATAGTTTAATCTCTGTCTTACAATGATGGTTGTAATTGATGACTGCATGTCTTTGAGAAGTGAGTACTGTAAGAAATGAATCAAACATGTGGAATGGTAGAGTCCTTTGAAAAGGAAATCGACCCTCAATACTTTTCAGTCAATTCTCAGTTCCTGCTAGAAGGTGTTTAAGCAAGCAAAACAAAAGCACGATCAAAACCATTTTTGCCTTCGTGTCAGTTTTTCTAGTTACATGTTTGGGAGGAAGACATATTTTTCCTTGATTTACCCCTCTGCTATACAGTTTAAGATTACAAATCAAACAATTCAGATGTGATTAAAGTGCACATTGTAAACTTTCATTAAAGGGTATTTGAATACATTTCAGATAGATAGATAGATAGATAGATAGATAGATAGATAGATAGATAGATACTTTATTAATTCCCAAGGGGAAATTCACATACTCCAGCAGCAGCATACTGATAAAAACTATATTAATTAAATAGTGATAAACATGCAGTGCAAGTTAAAAAATGCAAGGTGAAGAGTACAAGGCAGGTATAACAGACAGTAACTTTGTATAATGTTAATGTTTACCCCCCAAGGTGGAATTGAAGAGTCGCATAGTGCGGGGGAGGAACGATCTCCTCAGTCTGTCAGTGGAGAAGGACAGTGACAGCAGTCTGTTGCTGAAGCTGCTCCTCTGTCTGGAGATGATACTGTTCATTGGATACAGTGGATTCTCCCTGATTGACAGGAGCCTGCTAAGCGCCTGTCGCTCTACCACAGATGTCAAACTGTCCAGCCTTGTGCCTACAATAGAGCCTGCCTTCCTCACTAGTTTGTCCAGGCGTGAGGCATCCCTCTTCTTTATGCTGCCTTCCCAGCACACCACTGCATAGAAGAGGGAGCTCGCCACAACCATCTGATAGAACATCTGCAGCATCTTATTGCAGATGTTGAAGGACGCCAGCCTTCTAAGGAAGTATAGTTGCCTCTGTCCTCTCTTGCACAGAGCATCAAGTATTGGCAGTCCAGTCCAATTTATCATCCAGCTGCACTCCCAGGTATTTATAGGTCTGCACTCTCTGCACACAGTCACCTCTGATGATCACGGGGTCCATGAGGGGCTTGGGCTTCCTAAAATCCACCACCAGCTCCTTAGTTTTGCTGGTGTTCAGTTGTAGGTAGTTTGAGTCGCACCATTTAACAAAGTCCTTGATTAAGTTCCTATACTACTCCTCCTGCCCACTCCTGATGCAGCCCACGATAGCAGTGTCATCAGCGTACTTTTGCATGTGGCAGGACTCTGAGTTGTATTGGAAGTCCGATGTATATAGGCTGAACAAGACCAGAGAAAGTACAGTCCCCTGCGGCACTCCTGTGCTGCTGACCACAATGTCAGACATGCAGTTCCCAAGACGCACATACTGAAGTCTGTCTGTAAGATAGTTCACAATCCATGCCACCAGGTATGAATATGCTCCCATTTCTGTCAGCTTGTCCCTAAGGAGCCGAGGTTGGATTGTGTTGAAGGCGCTAGAGAAGTCCAGAAACAAAATTCTTACTGCACCACTGCCTCTGTCCAAGTGGGACAGGGATTGGTGTAGCATGTAGATGATGGCATCCTCCGCTCCAACCTTCTCCTGGCATGCGAACTTCAGAGGGTTGAGGGCATGGCGGACCTGTGGCCTCAGGTGGTGAAGCAGCAGCCACTCCATGGTTTTCATCACATGTGACATCAGGGCGACAGGCCTGAAGTCATTCAGCTCACCAGGATGTGATACCTTTTGGACTGGGGTGAAGCAAGATGTTTTCCAAAGCCTTGGGACTCTCCCCTGTTCCAGGCTCAGGTTGAAGATGCACTGTAGAGGACTCCCCAGCTCCAACGCACAGGCCTTTAACAGTACAACAATACTCCATCTGGAACTACTGCTTTGCTGGCACGAAGTCTCCTCAGCTCTCTGCTTACCTGGGCTGGTGTAATTGTGGGTGGGGGGAAACTCTCTCCTATGCTAGTATCAACAGAAGGATGGGTGGAGGGTGCAGTACTCTGAGTTGAGAGTGGGTTAGAATGGCCAAACCTGCTAAAAAAGTTGTTCATCAGGTTTGCTTTTTCCCTGTCTCTCTCGATGGTGTCACCCCGCTTCGAGCTGCAGCCAGTGATGATCTTCATCCCATCCCACACTTCCTTCATGCTGTTAATCTGCAACTTTTGTTCCAGTTTTCTCCTGTACTGCTCTTTTGCTGCCCTGAGCTGGACTCAGAGAATCTTCTGCACGTGCTTGAGCTCATGCTAATCACCACATTTAAAAGCCTTTTTCTTCTGGTTCAAAAGGCCCTTGATGTCACTTGTAATCCATGGCTTGTTGTTAGCATAGCAGCGTACTGTTCTTACTGGAACTACAATGTCCATACAGAAGTTGATGTAGTCAGTAGTGGAAGCAACAACCCCCTCAATGTTCTCACTATGTGACCCCTGCAGGATATCCCAGTCTGTAGTTCCAAAGCAGTCTCTCAGTGCCTGCTCTGCCTCAGGGGACCACTTACTGAATGAGCGTGTGGTTGTAGGCAGCTCCCTCACTCTTGGTTTGTAGTGAGGCTGAAGCAGAACCAGGTTATGATCTGCTTTCTGAAGTGCAGACAGCAGCATGGCACTGTATGTGTTGTGGCGGGTGGCATGAGGGGGCAACTGCCCTGGTGGCTTTGGGGACCACGGGAACAGAGCTTAGAAGCTCAACTCTATAGGGGCCCATGGTCACCGCCAAGGGGTGCCCCAATGCCTGAGGAGCCCTGGCCCTCAGCACTTCCGCCACACCCGGGGGGAAGAAGACCAGGGACACCTGGAGTGCTTCCGGGTGTGCAGCTGGTACTTGGGAGTGCTGGCAGAAGCTAATCAGGAGGCACCTGGAGCATGTTCAGGTGTGTATAAAAGGGGCTGCCTCCCTCATTTGATAACTTGAATCGGGAGCGGAGGAAGACAGAGCTCAGGAGGAGAGGAAAGGAGGCGGCCTGAAGAAGGAAAACGCATTGTTGAGGCCTGGAATTTGAGGGAGTTTTGGGGTTGTGTGTGCACTTGTATATAGAATACTGTAAATAGACATGTGTTGTGGTGCTTAACACGATGTCTGCCTGTCTGTGTCCGGGCCAGTGTCCACAGCGTCCTTAACGTTTGCATACAGTAGGTCAATAATCCTATTTCCCCGAGTGTTACAATCCACATACTAGGAGAAGGCAGGTAATGTTTTGACCAGCATCACATGGTTAAAATCTCCAGAGATTAGCACAAGCGCCTTGGGGTGCTGTGTTTGTAGTTTAGCAATAGCGGAGTGGATGATGTCACACGTTATCTCCACGTCCGCGCAAGGAGGGATGTAAACAATAACAACAATGACGTGTCCAAACTCTCTGGGCAAGTAATAGGGACGCAGACTTACGGCCAACAGTTCGATGTCCCTGCAGCAAGTGGAGATTTTGACATTTACATGTCCAGGGTTGCACCCCCTTGTGTTCACATACAGAGCGAGTCCTCCTCTTTTCTGCTTCCCGCAGGTATTTGCATCTCTGTCCGCTCTAACTGTGCTAAACCTGGGTAGCTCCATATTAGCATCTGGGATGCCAGTTGTTAGCCACGTTTCACAAAAACACAACAAACTGCATTCTTTGTAGGTCCTGACATTTTTCACCCGGCAGCAAGTTTGTCGATCTAAGGTTTTATCAGTGTCTCTAATGGTTTTATTCTTGTTTTTCAGCGTCACAGTGGGTTCTTTGAATTTCATTGAACAGCTGTTGCCCTCATGTTGAATAATGGCAGCTACAGACTCCAAAGGTAGTGTGGAGGTTGAAGCAAGCCTGTGTAACTTATCCCTGCACAAATGAAGCAATGGAACACACCTGAGTAACCATGAACACCTGTGATGTCAATTGTTCCAAATATTATGGTGCACTAAGAGGGGAGACCATGTAAAAACAGTGTAATTTCTACATGGTGTGACCGAAATAGATAGATAGATAGATAGATAGATAGATAGATAGATAGATAGATAGATAGATAGATAGATAGATAGATAGAGACACATTATGGTCTAAACACCCACTAAAATAACTTCTGCTTGTTCAGTCATCATCATCATGAGGCATTAAGCAGACATATTATTGGTGGAATAAAGGAACCCCAGTAGTTTTTCTTCAAAAGATTTTTTTAAATTTGTAGATAGGTATATATATATATATATATATATACACACACACACTGTAGTCTGAACACAAACTAGAATGACCAAAAAAGAAAAATAATAAAAAGTAAGAAAAAAATCTGAAATGACAGTCACAATGAGGCACCATGCAGGCACATTATTGCTGGCATAAAGAACCCCCGGCAGCCCCTCCTGATACACCTCTGCTGAACAACTTGCCGGCTGAAAGTACCCAGATATCATGTCTGTCACAGAGTGGATGTGCAGCACCATTCAGAATGGCTCTCAGTTTTTTTCCAATTCTCTCCTTTGCTCAGTGACCAGTTTCTGCTGTTAATTGACTTCTTTTCCCTTTGTTTTTATTGCCTTGGTTTTAAGCCATTGGTTCTCTAAATTGCTCCTTTTCTTCTTAAAGGACAGCAAAACCAAAATAAGATGAAGTGAGGCAACATATGACTAGCTAAGTCGAAGGCCTCAAAACTCGAGATAGATAGATAGATAGATAGATAGATAGATAGATAGATAGATATTTCTCCCCAGGGGGAACTTTGAACTTGTACGGAAATATATACATAAATAAATACATAAATAAACATAAATAAATAAATAAACACAATTTTGTCTGAACATGCACAAGAGTGACTATAAAGCAAGAAATTTAAAAAGAAAGAAAATTTCTGTTTTGGCTGTCATAGTCCCAGAGAGGCATTATGCAAGTGCATTGCTGTTGGTATAAAGGAGTCCCAGCAGCATTTCCTGACACACATAATTCATTGGCTGAAAGTCCTCAGTGTTAGTGTATCAGAGCAAGGATGTGCAGAGTTGTTCATAATGGTTCTCAGTTTTGTTTTTATTCTCTCCATCTCTACTACCTCCAGGAGCTCCACAGTGTGTCCCATAACTGAGCCTGCCTTTTTAATTAGCTTGTTGATTCACTGAGCCTCTCTTGAAGTGATGTTACCAGCCCAGCACACCACAGCATAGAAAATCACGCTGACCATCACAGAGTTATAGAAGATGTGAAGGATGTCACTTCCCACATGAAAGGACCACAGACTTCTAAGTAAAATGAGCCTGCTCTGCCTTTTCTTATATAGGTCCTCTGTGTTCCAAAACAAGTCCAACCTGTCATTAATGTGGACCCCCAAGTACTTGTTAGAGTGGACCACCTCTACATCCACTCCCTGAATAGTAACCAGACAAGGAGGCTCATTGGTGTGGTGAAAGTCAATAACCAGTTCCTTGGAAATTGTTTTCTTATCATTTGATGTCTTTATCGAAGTCTTTAAAAACCGAGTAATTCACTGCCCTATATGTTCAAAAATGATTTATCATTAAATAGTTGTCACAAAGCTTAAATAAGTTTGATCACCGATTAACTGTTTTTAAGCTTGTTTTGTTTTTATCCTCTGAACCTGTCCTAATACGGGCAAATGTTTTATCTTCCATGCTGTTTTAATTTTTTTTAAGTTAAAAAAATGAAGATGCAGCACTTCCTGTTTTCAGTATGTGGATGAATGTAGGTCACATTTTAGTCTGTTTACCTTTTTTTATTTGCTTCTGCAAGCTGCCATGATTTCATGACCTGCAAATGTAGTACTGAATCAGAGGGCAAGGTTGTGTAAATATTTGTAATAAATAAATAATTACACTTCTCAGACGCTACCCTCTCCGACTTCTCTGGAATGAGGGTAAGAGAGGGATTGAAACAGGCCAAACCTGCTTTTGCTAGCACACTGCTTATTTAATTACTAAACATGCTGACACAGAGCAGTGCTTTGAACATTCATGCTTGTTTCCAAAGAGGCATTGTCCCACTCCACTAAAATGCCAAGGGACTTTTGCAGAATTTGGCAAGTTTATTTCACTTCTATGGGTCATTGAGCCTTCTCAGTGATAATGTTTTAGCATGCAAATCAAAGGTTCTCTAGATAAAGTACATTAAATTGAATAATGTGTATATTTTTCAGTGAGTTATTCGATTTCAAAATTACTTCTTTAAGTTTTATGTCACAAAAGCTTGAGCTAATTTTGAACTTATTTTTGGTAGCTTTGGCTTCCCAGCAAATTATATATTGTTCATTGCTGGGAATTTAGCATATAATGAATAATCAGACAATATAGTTGATATAAGAGTTTGACATGTGTTATTTTGGTTTTAGGGTATAATTGTTTAAAACGAAAACCTACAGCATGTAAAAGTTTATTTGTGGACCTTAGCTCACTATTTAAGACCATAGTGCCTTTTATGCTTATCTGTAAGCTTAAGGCCTTGCACTTGGAGTTTTTTTCCTGTGTAGTTGGTCCTTGATTTTCTTACAGGCTGATGCCAAGTGGTGAGAGTAAGTATTAACATTTCCCGTGCAATTAACCACAACTTGTATCACTGAGCTGTACCACAAACAGGTTAGAAAGAAGGCCAATTCAATTCTGTTTCACAATTGTCATCCTCTTGTTCGTAGCTTCAGTTGTTGCCATTAGGCTGCAGATTTAGGTTCCCAAGGGTAAAGAGCAACAGATTTAAGAACTCTTTTATTCCTAGAGTTATAAACATTTTGAATTCTGTTACTTGTAGGGATAGTCTGAATTCTCAGTTATTGGTTTATGTATTATTAAAGGTAATTATTCTTCTTTGTAAAAATTTTGAGTGTGCATAAATGATAACACTGACCATGGCTTATTTTCTTGTATTCATGTGACAAAGCTTTGTGTTTTGTACTTTCCTGCTTCACACAAATTTCCCACTGGGATAATAAAGTCTGCCTAACCTAACCCTAGCCTAACCTAACCTAACCCAACCCCAGTGCTATGCCTTCAACTGCTTGCTATACTCTCAATATATCTATAGTTGTGTCGGCCACAAGCAACTTCAGTACTATAATTAAAATGCCACAATAATAGGTCACATCTCCAATGATAATGAGACAGCCTATAAAGAGTAATTTAGAAATTCTGAAAAGTGGTGCAGTGAAAGCAGACTATACCTAAAACAACAACAAAAAAAAAACAGAAGTTGGTCATGGACTACAGAAAGCAGATGAGAACACATTTCTCCATTACCAGCATCGGATGAAACAGTGGATTATTACCATTAAATTCCACAGCCTTCATATTCTTGAAGATAGCACATGGTCCACCATATACCAGAGTCAAACTGAAAAGGAAATAATAGCTTACAGTATAATAATAAACCAAGAATATTTTGTCATTAAGCAGGAACTCAGCATGGGAAAAGAAATGTCATTTTATAAATGCCTCTTCCTTATAAATATGCTACAGTGAATTACTAAACGGGGTGAACAGGATGGAGGAAGCATCCATCATGAAAATGTAAACAATTGCAAAACCAGCTGGTGGAACAAATTCAAGATTTCATCATATGGTTATGCAAGAGTGTTTGGTAAGCAAAAGTTTTGTAATACCCTGCCGGTACACATATCCAAGCCAATCAACGGTGATACAGTTGATTAATTTAGATCACTGTATAAATCCAACTGAATGTTAATAAATAATGTATTGTGGGCTTCTGTTAGGAACCTGGTGCATGAGGACAGTGTGCATGATAAAGTGAAACCCATTAATTCGTTCAGATTGAGCTTTCAAATCACCAGACACACCATGGTTATCAGACCCAAAGGCTGAATAACAAATCAACTGGCAGATTTCAGCATCAGTCTATAGATGACTGCTACATTTCTAACAAGAAACTGGAGGAAAAATGGAAATATGTCCTGTACGAATGTAAAATATTGTAGCCTGCAATGGAATCTCAGGTCACCTGTCTCATGTGCAATGTAAAGCAACTCATCGACAGATGGATTTGCATTAAAGAACAACCTTCTTCCATCTTTCCATGCTTAAAAAGGTGAAGATTTCAAATACTGCACACTTATTTTTATCAGTCAAACACACAAGAAAACATCATATAAAGGGCCTATGCAAAGTTCTTAAAAATAACAAAATAAAAATCCTGCTGCTTCCTGACTCTTTCCTTAAGAAGTAGTTTTCCTGTCTCTCAAGTTCGGTAGCATACCCAATTGCCCTTCTCGTAACTAACACACTAAAGCACTTTCTTCTTACCTCCTGTCTCTGTCTCAACCTTGGCACTCCTCCTTCTTGTTAGTGTCTCTGTGCCTCAGTGTACCTCCTGAATTTTCACTTACACCACAGTTTTTCTTTTTAAGCAATTTGCCCCACCTTTTAATGGCTTCTAAAATGACACCAGGAGCCACTGACGGGAATTCTAGAAATGATTCTGGGCTTTGGCTAGAAGTGTCCTTCAACAGGGTTGTAGCCTCCATAGCACTATGTTTACCCCAGAAAAAAAAATGAAAAAAGCTCAATTTTTTAACAAGAAATAAATGTTATTTTGTGTAACAGAAGCACATAAGTATTGAAATGGCAGCATAAGTACAGTAGTAAAGGCAGGTCTAGTGTCCACTACTGTACTGATGCAGATTTAGTAGACATACTTCATGTGACAGTCATCAACACACAACACAACATTGCAATTGGGACAGTAGACACATGTTTCTTTGTGCACGTTTCTTACAATATTTTTCTTTTGCTTGTGCAAGAGAGGATAGAATGTTAGTGCCTGATCCGCACAATTGATATGCCCCTTGTGTTATTGTAGGCCAGTACAGTGTTACTTTATTATTTCCTCTGACACAAACAACAGTGGCTACATTGTGAACAGTGCTTAGGGGGCTAACATATTTCTTGTGTTTCCACTTGAGCCCAATTATTTTGTCTTTTTGTCACATATCTACTTGCACCACAGTACAGCTTCAGGTGACCAAATTCACCAGGCATATCACAGTGGTTTGGTCGTACAGTGCCATATGCGTCAGTTTCAGTATCCATGACAAGGCCTTATGACCCATCCATATTGTCATTACTATCAGTTTATTCAACTAATGGCTCAGTTTCAGCTTTTTCTAAAATGAGCTTTACAGATTCTCGTGAACATACCATTGTATTTTGGTTGACGAGAGTGTTGAGCAATGTCTCCCTGGCAGTATCAAGAGACCAGAGTCATAACAGAAAGAGAGAGAGATGGGACATGCAGTTGTTGCACTGGAAAGACAAGGTCGTTGCAATATCTATGAAAGTCCTCTCAGTGGGGCAACAATGGGTTAGTTATTAAATCCTTTGTACTTTCTTCTTTCCTTTGTTTATCCTAGCCTTGTAGTGTTATTTTTATAATTAACTTTGTCACCTTTTTGCATTATTCAGGGTGTGCAAGCTGTTATGAAGGTGCTGTTTCTGGCTTTGCTTTGTCTGTTTATTACCAGGATGATCAAATCCTGACAGAAGTGGGAATTTCGTTATCGATTTGCTAATATAATTCTCCCCAACATACTTAATTTATTCAGGATTACATGACTTGAGCGTTGGGAACAAAGACAGAGGAGTAAATGTAGTAACAGCCCATCACAGGCTCCCACACTGCCACAGGGTCAATTTAGAGTTGCCCATTCACCTAACACACACATGTAAAGCATTTCCTAACATACAGTATATTCATGTATAAAATATATCACTAAAAACCTCACTGTAACTGCAACCATTTTTGTGAGAGTATTAAATGCATTCGTCCTCTGTTGAATATTATGACAGAGGACCAGATTATTCTGCCAAATAATGGGTAATGAAAGGATATAGAGTAAAGGGATCAGGAGAAGAGATATGTCCAAATAAATGTGCTATCAAGATCAATAATTTTAGATGAAAAACAAACAAACAAATAAATTGTCAAGATATCAAATCGCTAGAAATTACACATAATGCTTGAGAAAGAGTATAAGGTTTTCTAACAGCACACAATCTAGGCCTGGCCTCCACTGCCGGCCTAAAATAGGCCTCAACCCAAAGGGTTTAACACTAACTATAATGGCCTGTATCAGCCTACAAAAAGCTGAAAGTCTTTAGCCCTTGAACATATGCTAGCAATGATCCAAAAACTGAAAGTACCTTGCAAGCGAAAGCAAGCTGTAAAAAAATCTTTTGGCTTGTAGAGACCAATCCACCCAATCATATTTCTAAATCAAAATGTTTATTCACAAAAAAAGGAGTTGCCTAAATGAGCATTTTACAGCAAACAAGTCGTAATACACAATCCAAAAGGATTATCCAAGAAATAGACCAAGAGTAATCAAAAAATCAGATAAGCTGAAACAGAAAACAATAGTCAGAGGACACCTTCACAACTTCAATGAGTCAGTGACTTGAACTTTCTCCATTCTGACTTAAATTACTAGAGGGAGGACAGAGAGAAGTACAGGAGTGTTGATATACATAATATCACAAATAGAAAAATGGTTATAAAAATTGTTAAAGAAAACAAAATCAAAGAAAAACATTATTTTAAATTAAAGAAAACAAAAAAAAAACACAAAAACATAAACAACAAAAAAAATTAAATATATCAAAAATTAATATAAGGTAGAGCAATAACCATGACTGAAACATAACATCCATAATCTTGGACATCTAGGAAGATCATCGTGCTATCTTTATACTGTTATGATGGTGGCATCATGCACTAATGGTTAACCTTGCTTTGCTACTGTAAGCTAAACTGTCCACCTCATGGCAGCACCCATAAAAATCAATAGACAGGAAAAAAATTCCACATATATTAAAAGGACCTCACACGTATTTGAAAATGGTGAAAAACTGGGAATGAACTTAAATAGAACTGAACAGAAAAATGGAAGGCTCCAAAAAAATATTTAAAATTACTCAAATCATAACTCTGATCAGGATCAAGGATACAATCCATTGTATGCAGTGTGGGACAGGAGTCCTGGAAATAAAATGCTTGTCATGATTTGACTTTACATTTTAATTTTTCTTTACACTTTCTCTGGCTCTAAATGAAAATTTTATAGCGTTGAGTTTTTGAGACCCAGGAATCTAATGGTCAAATGTATTTTATTTTGCTTTAATGCATCTAGTTATTATTTTGCATTGCAATTTTTTTTTAAAGGCATTGCCATTTTACTATGTGTTTGTTAGAGGTGACATCAGAGGTCAAGGGATATGAAGATCAGCCTCTTGGGCTCTCTGCTTGCCACGGTTTGGATTCACTTAAAAATGTTAGCATTCTATCTGTTTGTTCTTTTTAAAGCCTCTTTGGTTTTGAAATGTCATTTGTTTCTGACTACGATTTACATCTCTTGTTCTGGCCCAGTTATGTGCATTATTCTGGGTTTTGATCTCCTTGCTCCCATCTTTCATTATGATTGCTTCGTCTCACATTCTGGGATAGATTTCTAGATCCTTGCTTCACTGGTTACAACTTTAGCTTGCATTGTCCACCTTCACTCTTTATCCTGACTCCATTATAAAAAACAACTGCTGTTATATGCAGCCAGTACAATTCCATGGAAAAAGGTGTGATATTTGGGCTTTATAGCGCCTGACCTGGCACAGACTTACACAGCCCCAAAAACAAATAAGTCACCGACCAACTCTTCCTCTGGCACCACCAACACTCCTTCCAGGTAAACTCGTCCTCTTCCTCCCGATTCTGGCCCTGAGTGGTGGTTGCTGGCTCCTTTTATGGCCCTCCCGGAAGTGCTCCTGGTGCTTGATCACCTGTTCCCAATCACACTCCCGGGTGGGGCCAATAATTAGACCAGCTGGGCTCAACAATCTCTGCCACGCCCCCTGGAAGACATCCCAGGTCCCCACAGGGTTGGGGAGAACACCAGCTCCCATCATCATCAACCAGGAAGGCTGCCACCAAGTGTCCCGGGGGAGGTACTGAGGAGTCCATGGCTGCTCTCCCGGGGCATAAGCAGTCCCGGCCAGACATGGGACCGACCGCCCGCCACAAGGGTTATTTATCATTATTGTTATAAATAGCCATTATGACTATAGTATATTGAGAAAATTGGATTACTACTAGTAGAGGGCGTCAGAATCATGTAGGACACATCAGAAGTAGTAGCTATTAGAGTAATTACACCAGAAGGCAACAGGGAGGGTGTTTATGTGAAATTTGACAGTGGACAGGAGACAGGTTTCATGTTCTCTTAAATAGATGCTGGAGCTCAGGACAGTAGGGACACCTGGGGTTACTAGACAGAGCTCTAGTGTGATGGCCACAGGACAGCAAGAGACAGGTCCTATCCCCAAAAATGATTACTGACTTTACCTTGGAAGTGGAGGTTAGAAACACCTCCTGGACTATGGGTGACTAATCCTAGAGGGCTACTGTGGCTGCAGGTTTTCATTTCAGACATGTTCCTAATTAGTTCCTGGTTTTTGTTGCTAATTGACATATTTTGTCCTATTTTTATAGGACTTGAATTTTAAGATGGTGACAACTGGTTTCTTTTTTTTTTCTCTTAATTAATAGCAGTTAGTAAACAAAAGACAGGTCAATAGAAGTTTGGGCACCTAGGTGATCCCCACCTAGTATATTGAAATATGATTGAGGCTGAATCATTAGAGAAAAAAACAAAAGTCATGACAGAAGTGACCTCAGATGTGAAAGGACTGGCAATCATCCTTTCTACAGAAGGAGGAAGAGAAAAGGCATTAGGCAACAGCGCCACCCTCTGATTCAGAGTGTGATCATCTTTAAATGAGCCTTGAGGCTTTTTCCCAAACAACACGTGTGACCCAATAATAAGATGCAGTATTTGAAAATAAAGAAAGATGAAGGTCTCAGTAATGTTGATTTGCCCAGGACAGCAAAACATTTTGACAGTGCTCTTAAAAAAGAAAATCAACAGTTTTGGAAATGTCTGCTGTTGTAGAATGAGAGCACCAATAAGTCATAGATTTAAATGATGGGCTTAATTAACAACAAGAAATGACTTCTACTTAGGAAACTGGCTGGAGTTTTGAGACCTTCGACTTAGCTGGTCATATGTTGCCTCACTTCATCTTATTTTGGTTTGGCTGCCCTTTAAGGAGGAAAGACGCAATTCAGAGGACTGATTGTTTAAAACCAAGGCAATAAAAACAGAGAGAAAAGAAGTCGATTAACAGCAGAAACTGGTCACTGAGCAAAGGAGAGAATTGGAACAAAACTGAGAGCCATTCTGAATGGTGCTGCACATCCACTCTGTGACAGATATGAGCTCTGGGTACATTCAGCCGGCAAGTTGTTCAGCAGAGGTGTATCAGGAGTGGCTGCCGGGGCTTCTTTATGCCGGCAACAATGTGCCTGCATGGTGCCTCATTGTGACTGTCATTTCAGATGTTTTTATCATTTTTCTTATTTAGTCATTCTAGTTCGTGTTCAGACTAAAATGTATATATATAAATATACAATATATATATATATTGTGAGAAGAAGAGACAAGAGACATGGCAAGGGTTGGGGCAGCCACTCGTTTAATTCGGTATCCTGGCTGCAAAAGCAAACGATTCCTGTTTAAAACAAGTTTACACGACAGAGTCCAAAACAGAACTGCCTCCCAGAGAAAAGGTGTGAGGCTTTATAGGACGTTTGGGGGGAAGTGATGTTGTCCTCGGGGCTGGGACCGGAAGTGATGTGTCCTGAGTCAAGGTGGTGGCTCCTGGTGTGATTTCCTGGGAAAGGCCTGCAGGGAACTTAGAAAGAGCGTCAGTGTACCCCGCCCCCCCAGGCAGATGTATTATCAGTCATCTCTAAGCCCTTCAGCTGCCTCCTAT
>JANRMT010062791.1:246959235-246971549 GCA_026402145.1 Polypterus bichir lapradei
GTCATTATTTTCTCTTTCTGTTTTATATTCAATATATATTGGCGTGGCCGCCCCTGCAGTCCTTGCTTTTCTTTCTTCAAGTAACCGATCGCCACACAATCAGCTCTGTAATAGACATTATGCCATCTGTAAGCTTAGAGCGCCGATTCTTCAAAAAGTTTAAGGAACATTGAAATATCTTTGTAGTACATGTTTAATTATTCTATCCTTCACGACAGTCCCAGTGAAGAATATAGATTATTTAAATGAAGTTAATGTTTTATCTGTATAATTTAATAAACATATTTTGCTGCATTTCACCTTAAAAATGATATCGTCATCATATGTAAATACACGCTTTATAAAGTGGCTCAGGTTGTGCAATATTATAACTGTAGTGCAAGTTTACAGTGAGGTAATTGTACTTATAAGTACAAACAGTTCTACAAGGAGCAATGATTGAGTGCATTTATAGTTCTTGGGATGAAACTGCTTCTGAACCGCGAGGTCTGTACAGGAAAGGCTTTGAAACGTTTTGCCGTGGCTGAGGCAGCATGTGCCTGATGCTGTATACCGATAATTCTCTTTCCGATCAGCTGCTGCTGTAATTCACACTCAGATACAGTGATATAAATACTCCGAGTGGTGCAGTGAGAGTAATATTGAAAAAATTCGTACAGGCTCACCAAAATTAGACAACAGAAGATTTGAAAAATGTTGCCTGGTCTAATGAGTCTCGATTTCTGTTGCAACATTTGGAGGTAGGGTCAGAATTTGCCCTCAACAACATGAAAGCATGGATTCATCCTGCCTTGTATCAACAGTTCAGGATGGTGGTGGTAGTATAATGGTGTGGGGGATATTTTCTTGGCACACTTAGTAGTAATTGAGCATCTCTAAGGTTTACAGGTTTGCTGACTGTGTCCATCCCTTTATGACTACAGTGTATCCATCTTCTGATGGCTACTTCCAGCAGGATAATGCACCATGTCACAAAGCTCAAATCATCTCAAACTAGTTTCTTGAATAATGAATGAGTTCACTGTACTCAAATGGCCTCCACAGTTACCAGATCTCAATCCAATAGAGCACCGTTGAGATGTGGTGGAGATTCGCATCATGGATGTGCAGCGGACAAATCTGCAGCAACTCTGTGATGTTATCATGTCAATTTGGACCCAAATGCCCAAGGATTGTTTCCAGCAAAATGTTGATTCTATACCATAAATAATTATAGCAGTTCTGAAGGCGAAAGTGGGTCCAACCAGGTACTAGCAAAGTGTACCTAATAAAGTGGCCAGTGAGTGTAAATTAACCTAATATTTAGTTCATTAAAATTTATGGAAAGATTTATTTGTTTAGTAAAGTGATTAAGTTTATTAACTCCTTCAAACAGGGCTAGCATGGTGGCACATTGGTTTGCACTACTGTCTGGTGACTAGAAGAAATGTTCTAGATATTTAAGTTTTTTTTTTGAAGATATGTCACTTAGAATTACTTGTGACTCTAAACTGGAGAGTGAACATGCCCTGTGATGGTTTGGTACATCGTCCAGTCTTGGATTCTGATTTGCACCTCATGCTACCTGGACAGCAACTTAAACTGAAAAAACAATCTTTTTAAATGAGAATAGGAGGGCATGTATACAAGAAACCTGCATCCCTAAACAGTGAGATTTTCTTAAGCTTATAGTCAACTATCCATTCATTAATTAACAGGCTTAATTCAGTTTAGTGTCACAGGGACTACAGCCTCTAATTTGTGGCCACTAGGGGGCATACTAGCACCCCAAACTCCACACACAACAAGGACTTTCCCAGGTTCAACTAAATGTTAATTTCCTTGGCAAACAGCACCTTGTAATATACAAGGCAATCCTTTTCATTCCTTTGCTTTTCTTTATTTCTCCTCCTTTCTTCCCAAGTTAGTGTTGTCTAGCTCCTCTGCCAAAGAAGACTCCATGAGCCACCTGGAGGGCTCTCTTTTAACTCCAGACCCAAAAGTACTTCTGGTACTTAAGCTGCTACGTCCAGGAAGCACTTCTGGGTCAGGCAGGAACACAGCGGTTCTTGTACCATCATTATCCGAGAGCTGCACCAGGCGGCCCCCACAGAATCTGCAGGGCAGGCCCATGGTACCACAACTCCCATGCTGCCCTGCAGGTGTCCATAATGGGGTTTGCCAAAATGGATGCTGCCACCTTGTGTACAGGAATGTTTTTGCCCATAGCAGGCAGTCATCCACAAGTCCACCCTGGGTATCGCTCAGTGGCTGTAAGGATGCCAGCCCCACTGTAGCAGCTTTAATGTCCTTCCACATCCAGATCTTGGCACTGAAAGGAGATATTGTCATTTCCTCCCCGACCTTCTGTTACCAAGATTTCCTGGCCACTTTTCCTGCCATTCCCATGGGGGAAATGTGTGTTTTTCTGGACTGCTAGAAGTAGGTTGAGGTTTCTGTAAGCCATCTCTTAAGGAGGGGACTAGTTCCTTTAATTTATTTTTTGTTAATACTGTAATTTGTGTTAATTATTTGCATTATTATGTGTCTTTTATTACTTGTCTGTATAATTTAATATCTATGTGTCCACACTTCTACTATGTTCCTTGTATTTTGTGGGTAGGGCTACCTGCCTGTCTCCATTGAGGGAAATCTCTCAGTCCTCTAGATGCAGGGAAAACAAGCAGTCCCTTGTGGTGCATTGTCTGTGCTGGCCGTTGGTGAATTCTCTGTGATTTTAGCTGTGCTTTTTTGATTAAGTGAACTTGACCTCTTTTGCTCTGTTTTTGACTGTTCTCTGAATTTGTGCATTGGGACTTGTTTTCTGTTGAATTGCCTATTTTTGAAGGTAACTCCTTCTGTGGCTTTTTTATTTTTGGAGCTACTTTTGTTACATTATTATTATTAAAATAAAAGATGAAGGTTTGACAGACCCTTCCACTTGTGGGGATTTGTGCAACAGATTTTGGGACTTTGTGCTAATTAACTCCATAGTTCACGACACTGTTATCTTCACGTTGCAGGAAGGTTTTGGCCTGCTGGGCCTAAAATAAGGAACTGACTTCCAAAGTTCAACAAACTCTTGCAATTACCGCAAATCTATAAATTTCAAAAAAATGTCCTTCAAAAGAATAGAATTGTAAAACCTTTGGCGAGAAAAGATATGTTACAGGACATAATTTTTGTGAAAGACAATATATATTAAGAAAATTTCAAATAGAATAAAAAATGTAAAAAGAAGTTGCCCAAAACACAAATCCAGATTTCAAAAACCAAGAACACATGAAAAAAACTAAATAAAACAGAAAATCCAACACTCACAGATAAATGCACTCAATGGAACTCTAAAGGCTCAGCTTCAGCAGATAAAGTTGGAGAGTGGTCCTTCAATGGCGACATCAGGGTGTCCCTGCCTCCTGGGGTTCCACCTTCAAAGTACAAGAAACATAGTAGAAAAATATATTTTTATATAAAACAGAACAAGAAACAGAACTAATGGAGCATGGAATCGTAATTAATAACGATAAAAACATTAAGTATATCAAATGTAATAATAATAATTAAATAATAATTTAAATAAATGATGAGCAAAAAGATATCTGTGTCCCATGTATGCTTACATATCATAGTGTTATTATTTATTTATGGACCCATTTCACATTGCATTTAGATATTTGAATATTTATTGATTTGTTTAATTTTTTGCAGGTATCTGAAGAGACCTACTTAAAGTAGGAGTGAAGGAAGGCTGCTGTTTTAGGTGCTATGTGAAAAAATAAATTACCATTTAAAGTTTGGAAATGGATGAAAGAAAGGGGGTTAGCTTTATTTTACTACTTTTGCAGCCTACTGGATTATAATGTGCAAAGCAGTGCAAAAAGGCTTCAAGGTCAGGTCATCATACATAAGGGAGTCACAGGGAGCCTTCAAATGAATAAAGGGGTTGATCTGCTTGTGAATTCCACCTCATCCACGGGATACTTTTAGACAGCCTTTTTTCTGTGGCCAGTTTTTCAGCCTAAACGAATCATTTTGTTTCTCAATTCATTCCCTATAGAGAGTGAAATGAAATAATTTGCCAACTAAATCTTATAAAGTAGACATTGCTTGGTGGTTTGATGTATTTGGTGGTATGAATGAAAACAAAAGCTAAGCATTTCTAGTATAAGAAGCTAGTTGGAAAATCAATAGTCATGGACCTGGACCATAACAGGGAATAAGGCAATTTATACTGCTGCATTAGATGTTAAATATAATCAATTTTGTGTGAAAGCATTTTCAGGAAAATAGTGCTAGAATAAATTGTTAAAAGAAATAGGAAAACAAATGAGAAAAGACAAATTGTCTGAGTATTACAGTAGCAATCTAAATAATGATAATAATAAAAACAACTAAATGTTTTTACATTAAAATGAAACCCAGAAATTTAAATTCTATATATGGGTTATTGTTTACAATAAGAAATGACTAATTGTTTTCTTTTTGCTTTACCATACTTACGCTGTAGATATACTGTATACAGAGCATGCGACTGAAGAGATTATGGAAAGTACTGCTAAGGGGGAGTGTGTTTGTTTTTGTGTCTGTGTGTTTGAATGGACTCAAAGTTTTGACATATTTTCTACAGATTTACACAATTTGGACATCCCTGAACAAGATTTGAGCATTTTCTCACTTATAGTTGTCTACTGTATGTCTCTGTTCCAGGATTTCATATATGTACTTTCATACATGAAAAACTCAAAAAAGAATCAATCATTATGAATAAAACGGATTTCTTAGCACTATAAAATGCTAGAAGTCCATTAACATGAAACAAAATCATGCCAGAACATGTTGATCTACAAACATAAGTACATACACCATAGATATATTGTAGATATAAAAATTGTGTTGGGGTGAACATTTTGATTTCTGGTAGATTAACAGGTTTTACGCATCCCTGAATACAATGTAACAGCTTTTGGGGTGAAGTCAGTGGATGTCGATGTGTGTCAGCATGTGAGTCTGTGAACGCACCATCTCAGAATAATTCACCAAATTTCAATGAAACTTGATTAAGAAATCTGCTGTCCAGGGATACACTTCCATTCATGGTACTTGTTGCTGCCCAGCTGTTTCTTTCCTATGGCTTTCTTGAGCTACCTCATATGTAATTCCACTTGTATCACTAATTATAAGGGAAAAAAACTTTAACAAAAAAGTATGTTATTTCCTGTCACACTACCTTGCAACACGGAAGAGTGTTAACTAAAACACTCCCACAATATCCATGTCTGTCAGCATTTCTGATTGGATCTCATTCAGCCATGTTATCCTTAAAAATATGGAGTTGTTTTAGTTAGGGTGACCAGACATCCTCCAAAAGGAGGACATGTCCTCTTTTTTAACATGGTTTCCTCCGTCCTCCAGGCATTCCAAAAATTCATTAAAACGTCATCCTTTCACAGAATCATGAACAGAGTTGGCCGTTTTTGACTAATTATATATGATATATACCGAGAATGAGCAGCCTTCGGCCATTCTCCATTCATCTGCGTCACCTTGTGACATTACGTTACGTTATCACGTTATCAATAATTGTAACATCAAGTAGCGGCAAAACTGTTTTATATTCTATTTCTGCCCGACGGCGCAACGGACAGCGGTTAGCGGTTGATTGGAGTTGGAAAATATATTTGGTAATTTTTTACCTCCTTTTTGACTGTCGGTGTCATCTTTTATAGCCAAACCCATCTGGTCACCCTATTTTAGTCCCCACAGCAGCCTCAGCCAAAGAGACGGACCCCACCCAAACCAATGCTTATGGCAATACCTCTATTCCCAAAAGTGTTCTTTTCACATTTCAATTATACAGTAATCCCTCGCTATATCGCGCTTCGACTTTCACGGCTTCACTCTATCGCGGATTTTATATAAAAGCATAACTAAATATATAACACGGATTTTTCGCTGCTTCGCGGGTTCTGCGGACAATGTGTCTTTTTACTTCCTGTACATGCTTCCTCAGTTGGTTTGCCCAGTAGATTTCATACAAGGGACGCTATTGGCGGATGGCTGAGAAGCTAACCAATCAGAGCACGCAGTTAAGTTCGCCTGACTGAGAAGCTAACCAATCAGAGCACGCAGTTGAGTTCCTGCGTGCTGAATGCAGTGTTAACCAGGAAGTCTTCGCTGTGTAAAGAGTTGTGCTCTTTTGTGTTTATCTTTGTGCATAGTCAAGTCCTTCATTATGGCTCCAAAACAATCTGCTACTGCTTCAGGGGCCGTGCCCAAGCGCAAGAAGATGATGTTAATGATTGCCGAAAAGGTAAACGTTTTGGATTTGTTGAAGGCTACGATTCTTTTTATTTAAAAAGTAGGAAAGGAATATAAGATCTACGGCCGCAGTGTCCTTTTAACCAGGGTGCAAAACGAGTTGTAAGTGGATGTAATAAGGCAGTAGTCTGGATGGAATCTGCTTTAGGGATTTGGATTGAAGACTGCCAGGAGAAGAACAACGGCAGTGCTACACAATCGCCTGAAGTGGCTCCTTTACAAGGGCTGTAACGCTCTCCTTTGTTGTGCAGTTAAATTAAACTCATTGTTATCGGACAAGTCATCGTGTCATTGTTGGTGAGTAACCATAATTAATTTTCTTCTTACAGTGCTTAGTACATGTACGTACGTTTAGTGTCACTGTACACACATTTACTGTATACTATTTTTCTTGCATTGTACGTACTTATTGCTGGTGGCCTGTCTATCGTAATGGCTGTAACATATGTGATATCGGAGACACTCAATATCTTTAAAATAATATTTAGGTTTTACTGTATATAAACAGTGTGTTTATATACATAATTTCAATGAATCTTACCTAATATCTAAGAGAATACAAAGGGATTATGCTGTATAACTCTGTGGGGAATATTTATAAACAGTATGGGAGAGTTTATAAGGGCTTAAAATATATAAAAATAACCATACAAACATATGGTTTCTACTTCGCGGATTTTCACCTATCGCGGGGGGGTCTGGAACGCAACCCCCGCGATCGAGGAGGGATTACTGTATTCCCAGTTGTGGCCAATTTTTCCAAACCCTTGTTATTAATATCCTAAGCAATACCTTGCTTACCCATGCAGAGTTGATATGATTTTTCAGAACCTCCTCAAACCTTGAGGAGCAGTGGTGCAGAGCAGAACAAAGATATAAGAAAACCGGGATAGAGACTACTGGGATAGGAACAAACAGAGGTGAAGTCAGGGACATGAAATAGGGTCAGAGCATAGGTAGGGAACGAACAGATGAAAAAAGAATTCCCAAAAATCAAACACATAGTGAAAACAGAGAAAGAGGGTCCTAACGCTAAATCTTCTTGGAAGCACCTTAAGCTTCCTTTAACGTACAAAACTGGATTGAGTAAATATGTGGTTGGAATAAGGCAAAATGTCAGAAATACGAGGGAGGATTCACAGAATAGATAAACACAAATCAGAAAATGAAAGCCATGAAACAAAGTGAAGAAAGAAAGCACGATGATGATATTACAGATCATGAGTCACACTAGCAAAAGAGACTGTCACTATGAAGAATGTGGCAGAGCCCATGCAAACATACTACAAACTGGCAATCTGTTGTCATCACTGTCATAACGTTACAAATAAATAGTAATAATAACAAAAACCATGCAAAATAAGCAAACAAACATGTAAAAACTATTACACCCATGTACCTAACTGAGAGACCATCTAAAATCCATTCCTCCATATTCTGAATACTCACTTCCACAATACTCAAAAAAGTAAAAAACAGGCCTCAAAACTCCAGAGATGCCTTAAAAAAAGTCCAGAATTCGTAAACAAGCTTGCACATTTTTTTTATTATTAAAAGAGTTTATTTACAAAGAGTCATAAAATAAAATACAAAAAGTTGCCTCAAAAAAGGGGAAATTACAAATAGCAAATCTAAAGTTCAAAATTCAAAAACATACCTTAAATCATCCAAAAAAAAAAAGAAAGAGAATACAGTAATCCCCCGCTATATCGCGCTTCGACTTTCACGGCTTCACTCTATCGCGGATTTTATATGTAAGCATATCTAAAAATATAACGCGGATCTTTTGCTGCTTCATGGATTCTGCGGACAATGGGTCTTTTTACTTCCGGTACATGCTTCCTCAGTTGGTTTGCCCAGTTGACTTCATACAAGGGACACTATTGGCGGATGGCTGAGAAGCTAACCAATCAGAGCATGGAGTTAAGTTCCTGTGTGCTGACTGGCTCAGTGACGGAGCGCCGAATTCGATTCCGTGGCGTTAACCAGGAAATCTTGTCTCGCTCATTCAGCATCAACGTGTTTCGCTGTGTAAAGAGTTAACTTTTGTGCTCTTTTGAGTTCATCTTTGTGCATAGTCAAGCCCTTTGTTATGGCTCCAAAACGATCTGCTCCTGCTCCTGCTTCAGGGGCCGTGCCCAAGCACCAACGGAAGATGTTAACAATTGCCGAAAAGGTAAAAGTTTTGGATATGTTGAAGGAAGGGAAAAGCTACACCGCTGTAGGATGCCATTACGTTATCAATGAGTCCATGATTCTTTTTATTTAAAAAGGAGGAAAAGAATTTATGATCTATGGCCACAGTGTCCTTTTAACCAGGGCGCAACCCCCGCGATTGAGGAGGGATTACTGTATCAAAAACAGGTTCAGGGTGATTTAAAAAGATTCATCCAATTTCAAAATGATTTATTTCACTTGTAAATCATTACAGAACAATGTAGTAAATTGTAAATGGTTTAGGTGAGCATAAAGTATATTATGTAATTTTACAAGTGCTCAATATAACCTCCTCTAGCAATACAGACAACATCAACGCAATAGTCAAATTCATCCCATACTCGATTGAGCATATCGGGTGTCACTGTACTAACGGCCATTTCAAAGAGATTTCAGAGATCGTCCAGTGCTGTTGGGAGTGGTGGCACATAAATAGAATCCTTAATGTAGCACCACAAAACATCACACGGCGTGAGATCTGGTGATCTTGGGGGCCAGAATTGGAGTGCCAAATCGTGGCCTCCTTTAGGGCCAATCCAGCAATGGGGGAGCTCGTTGTTCAGAAATGCATAGACTGAAGGGAGCCATCTTCCAGTGACAGTCAGAAACTCTATGACCCCCCTCTTTCAATTGGTATGTGGTTGGTTCCTAGGTGCCTCATGGTTGTAAAAATATGGCATTTTGAAATCGGATTAATCTTTTTGAATCACCCTGTATTTATATTAATCCAAAAATCCAAACACAAGGGAGGATAACAAACATAGATCTTAAGCTTGGATTTAAATGCTGGGAGTGATGGAGCATTCCATGTTATCCAGAATGAATGGATGGATGGATAATGGATCACTAGTTATAATGGTTTTGATAAAAACAGCACAATTTCCAAACCATTAAAGGCTTAGTATGTCCAGTTTAAATGCAGTGATGTTTAGAAACAAGTTTTATAGTGTTTCTTGTAATATATGTCAGAATACTAATACAGGTAACTATAATGGAAGATCTTATTTTAATTCTTAGTATAATTATGTTCTTTATAGGCTATGTATTCGTTAATTTGGATTTTGCTCCATCAATCAAATTTTGATAGGTCCTATACTGGGTTTCAGGTTAGAAAATAGGACAGAAAACATGCTGTGATCACATATTTTAGGATATCTTATAGGAGCTCCTCCAAAAAGGAGACCATCTCTCTTGAAATGACCAGTTGTACCAAAAAAATCATTCATATTATTTTCAACAGTAGTGTATATATCTCATTTCTAAGTTGCCGACCAGCAGTAAAAAGAACACAGTCTGCTTCAAACTACATCCTATCTGTAATCTTACCATAATGCTAAATACAATTAAGTTCCAAAATTTACTTTTTGCTTTGATGAAGTCAGAACATGTCTTCCTCAGTATAACATATTGCTGTAAACTGGTAACTGTTAGTGCCAAAATATAGCAATTAGGTGGATGCTTTGACGTCAACCATTGAGAACAATTTGGCCTCAATGTCAGAAACATTAGATAGATAGATAGATAGATAGATAGATAGATAGATAGATAGATAGATACTTTATTAATCCCCAAGGGGAAATTCACATACTCCAGCAGCAGCATACTGATAAAAATCAATATTAAATTAAAGAGTGATAAAGATGAAGGTAAAACAGACAATAACTTTGTATAATGTTAACGTTTACCCCCCTCGGAATTGAAGAGTCGCATAGTGCGGGGGAGGAACGATCTCCTCAGTCTGTCAGTGGAGCAGGACGGTGACAGCAGTCTGTCGCTGAAGCTGCTCCTATGTCTGGAGATGATACTGTTCAGAGGATACAGTGGATTCTCCATGACTGACAGATTGATTCCTCACCAGTTTGTCCAGGTGTGAGCCGTCCCCCTTCTTTGTGCTGCCTCCCCAGCACACCACTGCATAGAAGAGGGCACTCGCCACAACCGTCTGATAGAACATCTGCAGCATCTTATTGCAGATGTTGAAGGACGCCAGCCTTCTAAGGAAGTATAGTCGGCTGTGTCCTTTCTTACACAGAGCATCAGTATTGGCAGTCCAGTCTAATTTATCATCTGGCTGCACTCCCAGGTATTTATATGTCTGCACCCTCTGCACACAGTCACCTCTGATAATCACAGGGTCCAGGAGGGGCCTGGGTCTCCTAAAATCCACCATCAGCTTCTTGGTTTTGCTGGTGTTCAGGTGTAAGTGGTTTGAGTTGCACTATTAGCTTATAGGAGACCTATTAGTCTAACTTCTACACTATTGAATCACCAGCAATGAGCAACCTCTTCTTAGGTTGTGAATTGCTGCCCTATATGCCAAGGAAATAAAGTTATGGTTGATGTGCTCCTGCTGATTGTTTTCTGTCTACTGACTATAGTCCTGAAATCAATCATAAATGTTGAAATTATCTGAACAAATCAAGTTAACCCAGATGACAATGAAGTTCAGAGCAGTATTGCAGATGTCCATGTAGTTTAGGGATGCTGGGTATTATCAATGAGTTATTGTGATTTGGTGATACTGTTCAAAGATGTTTAAGGCTTGGATTTCACTCATGACCATCTGTGCTCTAACAGTTTCTTGTTACTTTAAAGCCATCATTTTAACTTTTGTTCCCAAGTTAGGCTACTTGCTTGCTCTGTGGTGAGTTTCTATACCTAGTAGATTATTTGTGTACTTCATAAATAATAGTGATTAGCAGCTTGCTCTGTTTGTGACATGAGACGCACTTATGCCTCTCTGGATGACTACCCAGCACTTCCTCTTTTGTAAAATATTTGCGAAAGTGCTGAGTGTCCAAAGGTAGCAAAGGTGCACTCTACTTAAAATATGTCCTGATTAAACATACATTATTCTCAACTTTTAACACTTAGTATTTCATACATTCTGCTTTGAAACACTAATGTTTTGATGCATATTTGATTTGTCCTTATCAATAGGCTTTTGGTGTCTCCCCACCCTATGTGGATATCAGGTCTTCTTCTTCTTCTTCAAGATGTGATATCTTTAATCTCAGCCCCATTCAATACTCTTCTATTACCACATTGATCCGTCACAGTATGAGAACTACTGTTGAATTAAACTGACTGTTGCTGCAAATGTATACATTCTTGAGGAGGCTGAATATATAATACTCCCTGTGAGAATATTGGTAAGCAAACCATACTAAAGGAAATCTATACAGGCTTCTCTGAGAGAAAGAAATATTCTCCAGAGTGAAATCTAAGAAAGGAAAAGACTATGTCACCCTTTAAAGAATACCAAAATAAGATCTCTTAATTTGTTCCACTGGTGCATCATATTCTATAAATTTTCAATGAGCTTAATGTTTTCATATCTACGGGACATGCAAGAGGTTACCTTTACTGTAAATGCCATTTAATTAGATTATGGTTATGATTAATCCCTCTATTTTCTGCTTATTCCAGTGTGAGGTTTGCAGAGTATGACTGTCTATTCTCATGAAAAACATGACACCCTCACTCTCACTATACATTCACCAATCAGTCTAATGTGCACATCTTTGGAATGCAGAAGGATTACCCCAAGAAAAATCCACACAGACATGGTGAGAGCATGCAAAGTCCATATGGACAGGGACAGTGGCTAGAAAGAAGCATTGCCTTCTAGAGATGTGAGACAGAAGTGCTAAACACTGCACTATCATGCCACCTCATGAAATACATACTGTAATCCCAGCTTTTACCCTTAGATAGATAGATAGATAGATAGATAGATAGATAGATAGATAGATAGATAGATAGATAGATAGATAGATAGATAGATAGATAGATAGATA
>JANRMT010062791.1:246971559-246991120 GCA_026402145.1 Polypterus bichir lapradei
ATAGATAGATAGATAGATAGATAGATAGATAGATAGATAGATAGATACTTTAAATCCTCCTAATATAGTTCAAAAACATGGAGAGCCATAAAATATCCTAGCAGCATCAGGGGCAAGGATAACATCAGCTCATAGTCACTAATTAACTTAACACTGGAGTACAGAAACTAATGCAGACATAGGGAGAATGTGTACATTTCACAGAGATCATGACTAGCAAGGGGTTTATAACTGAAAACTTATATCACTATACTTCAAATTATTGGTTTCAATAAAATATCCACACATTTATTTTCCATTTTCAGAATCAGTATAAGGTATTGAGAAAACCATTCTTCCAGGAAATTAAGTGGATTGTAGGTGTCTGTGGACCTTCACATATGTCGTCCTGGAGATTATAGCCTTGTATGGTTGTGTGATGCCTTTTTGAAAAATGACACCCTGTAGATCTGCCTTAAACATAACAATGTGTGACACAGCATCTGCTCAAAATATAATCTTTGATCAGATTGTGTGTAGAAAGCAAAGACATGGTGGTCTACTGTAAGCCCCAAGGCAGAATCAGACTTACTGCTTGAAATAACCTGTTTAGTTACACTCTTATAGTAAGATGTCAATGACAGAAACTGGAATGGACACTTTACTACAGTCTTCTAAAAATTAACTTATGCATTAAAGAATTATTTGATAATATGTGGAGGGCAAATATCTCTCCTCGTGTTGGATATAATTGTTGTAAGCGCTTTGATGGATCCTCTTATGGTGTCTTTTTTCTTGGCCATCTCATCCACAGCAGCTTCATCCCAAAGTCCCATCGATATGACCAAAACAAAATTTCATATGTAAGGGTGACCTTAATTTTTTTAGCTCCAATAAAACATGCTAGGTTATTCATAGATATTAAACACATCCTAAAATAACCACGAGGAGATATTCCCTCTCTGTGTAAGCCTGGCCTTTTCAAATTAAAGGATACAGTAATAAATTATTTTCATACCTGGCCATTTTGATCTCTCACCTTAGTTTTTATCAAAATTGCACAACTGTTTCTAAATCGGAAGGGAGAGCCAGTGACCAGAGAGACTCTCCAGATAATAGGATAAGGACCATTGAATTTTGCATCGAACTTGGGTAAAAGGCAGATTAAGCTGGATATTGCACTTTGCAAACTTCACCTTCTATCCAATCCAAAACACCGGATGAACATGACACCACCAGTCTGCATTAGCTTTGCTAAAAGCATTTTCCTGAGCCAACTGTATCTTAATCACTGACTAGTTATTGTGCAGTGTGGCAAGAAAAGTGAACAAGGCAGGAAATGAAGGTGTCTCACTATATCTCAAAACAGAAATCTTAAACCTAAAATGACACTCAAAAGTAGACATTCCCAGGGAAAAATTAAACAGTGCATTATAAGAAAATGTAGCTAAAGGTAGGGCATCAAATCAGACTGGAAAGAGTTAATGGTGCACCATAAAACATTTCTCAAAATCCAGATTTATCCTTTCACATAAACCATTATACTCCAATGATAACTGTAGGTTAATTTTACATCAATCCCAACTTTTTTCCCCAAACTCCACCAAAAAGAAGAAATAAACTGAGGTCCACAATCTGAGAGAATTGACCTGTGTAAAGTATAAAGGCAAAACATTCTGTACAAAACCCACATTTAAAGCCTAGGCCATAGGTAAAGCCTTTAATTGGGTAAAATGATCAGACTTGGAAAACTGGTCCACAATAACCACAAATACAGTATGACTCCTAGATCAGTTATAAAATCAGTTGACACAACCTTTCGAAGATGGGGTGGGGCGGGGGTATGGTGTCAATGGAGTGCAACAATCTCCCACCGCACATCAGACCAAAACTTGGCATGGCAGCACATTGCACAATCCTTACCAGAGTCTGTGTCATATACTGTATGTGGGAAAGGGCATCGGCCTTAGTGTTGTGCTTACCAGGTTGGTATGTCATCACAAAAGTGAACCTGCTAAAGAACAGCAACCAGCAAGTTCAGAAAGTTGCACAGTGCCCAAAATAACAAAGAAGTGGTCAGATATCAAAGTCGAGTAGCAGCCAACCATCTGTTTATTCTGTTTCAGACACTATTACAAAAGCTGCCCCCTGTGCAGATGACATGATGGTGCTGCTGTGCTGAGTATGTCTTCAGGTGCTGGCTGCACACACACGTCTGCCTCGGAGGCCATCTGGCTGTGTGCTGACGGGTTCTGTTCTGGAGTCACAACACCTGGTGGCAACTGCTGTTTAGAAATGCTAGGTACAGCATTCAGCAGTCTGACACTAGAAAAGAAAGCAGGTCTAAATATTTTCTCCTATCTGTGCTATTCCCCTCTTGTGCCTATCTTTTGTTTAACACCTTGTCTGTAGTCTCCTCGAGATCATATTTACCTGTCTCATTTTCTATCTCATCAGACAAGCCACTACAGAAGACAATGATAAGCATGGCATTCCCCCAGCCTGAATCTGCTGCAAGAATTTTAAAAGATATAATAAATTCCCCTATAGATTTATTTCTGTCACATGATTTAAGGAGAGAGCTACGAGCATTTCGACTCAGGCAGGAATATCAAATACCCTTGCAACCGCTTTCAAACAATTTTCTAAATTAATAGTGATAAGGTGTTTGTTTGCATATGTCACAGAGACCTATTCAGGAGACTTATCAATCATAAGTGAAGGCATATAGGCGATCTTTAGCTCTTTCATCTGAGTAAGTGCAATCCCAAGCCAAACTGAGGCCCTAAACAGAATCTTCTTCCTGAGAGATATCATCGGTCACATGACACATCAATTGCGGCACATAAAAAAATAAAATTAAATAAAATGGACAAAAATAATATGAATTATAACATAACAAACACTTTTCCACAAGTAAGTGCATATTGTTATGAACACCTGAATAATTCAAGGAGGATCTGGATGAAAGAGGAATAGCCTGAGAAATGGAAGACACAAAAGAGATGGCAGAGGTGCACTCTGTTGTGAAGTCTGTCTTACAAAAAAATAAAAGCTAGGCTTCAGTTTTTAAAACTCAACCCTGTAGTCTCACACAGGCCTAAAAAACACAAAGTAGGCCTCCCCAGCATTAATAAGCTTGGCTCCCAAAACTCAAGAAGACAAAAGGAGTCAAAGCTGATAAATCACAGAAAAGGAAAGTGGAACTAAGAACGCCCCTATCTCAAACAAGAAAATAATCTTTCTTAAAATGATAATAATAATAAAGTTTATTAAAAAAAAAAAAAAATGTCAAATGCAGAACAGAAAGTGATTTCTATAAAAGGCCTAAAGGAGAACAAATTATTACCAAAGATAGGCAATATAAAAGCAAATAAAATCCAAATATGCAAAACTGGATCATAAGTATAGCAGAATGTCTAAAAACTACGAAATCAAAGCCACACACTTACAAAACCCCCAGTAGAAATCCAACATAAAGAGGAAAGCTTATACTTCAGCACTGAACTGAGATCCCTGAGGTCTTTAGAAAGGCTGAAGGAAGTCTGCTATGTCAGGGGGCACAGCCCCTTGGGCTCTATGTATGAAAACAAGTACAATAACTTCCAGAATTAAGATTAAATTCCATATGCTTAATGAAAGTACTGTACAAAACAAACAGAAAGAAAAATAAAATATATTCAATTGTTATGCCAGATAGGAAATAATTGTAGCAACCCACAAGGGCACGTAAACTATCAGGAGACAAGCATTAACAAAAATGCTAGTGGGACCCTTACCAAGAAGTGAAGCAATCTTTTATCTTAATGAAATCATAAACCAAAATCAAAGTCAAATACCAGAGCATGATTAGTTCACCAAAAAACACAAAAAAAAATTTATGACTAAAGTGTGAGTCTTTCGAAAGCCAACAGCAGTCTCGGATACCAAATGACATGAGGCTTGGGTTTTTAAAGAGTTAATCTAGTGATGTTGCCTAACTTCTGGGAACCACATCCCAACAACAGGATTTTATGTCTTAGCAGCTAGTCTTTGACTGGATATGTGAACTTGTACTGATCAAATCTTCATCCAACACCTCTGATTCTCAATTCTAGTCTTGGCACTAATTGTAGTTCTCCACTTCTTATGTTTTATTCTGAATACATGTTCTCTACTGCTTGTTAATATTATACTTTTTAATAATTGAAATTTCCTTGGATAATAATTTAATACTATCAATTAGTAAAATAAATCCATTTTCCTAATTTAAAGCCATCACCAAACTATACAAGACTGCATAATATTGATGAACAATAAAAATATCTTGCTAGAGAGAAGGATGTGCAATTACTTTGTTACCTGCAATTACTTTAATGACTTTCAGTGAACTGGACTTTCAGTCAAGCAGTCATGCAAAGCGATGGGGTTTTAATAAAATGAGAGCCTTCATCTGATTCCTAATTACCTGCTAAATTCAATAGCAATCTGCTTTTATAACAATAAAAAAGATATTAGAAATTAACTGGGTAGCAAGGACACTGTCCTCCTTTAATTCAATTCAAATGGTCTTTCTATAGTAGCAGGATAACTGGGTCCAGTCGTGTCTGTCTACTAACTGGCTTTTTCAAAAATACTAAAAACACCAAAATGCAGGATTTACTATTCTTTAATGAAGTTTTGCTGTCCCGAACACTCATGTAAGTTTAATTCTGAATCCTTTACAATCAATTTTCACACCAGAAAGCATTGCTGTTTTGAGTTAAATTATTGATTCAACTACGTACATCTTCAAGTTTCACATAGCCACTGTCACTCGTGCACACGCGGGGAACAACGGCTTAGGCGATGCTGATTTACCTCTGCTCCAGATGTTGGCGCTGTGAACTACCACCTTTTCTTTTCCTCCCTTTGCAGACTGGAAGATTGACGACTTTTAACACTACTGACATCACTTTCAGCGTCTATCCACCTGGACCTGCCTCTTCCTGCAGGAGGTGCCTAAAACTGGAAGATCTGCCAACTTAGGCAGTCGAAATTTAGACTCCTGTGTGAAAAGATGTTCTTAATGCTATTTGTTAAGGTTTGCCTTTGGGTGCTTGATCTCTTTATGTTGTTGCTGCCTTGTTTTTCACACCATATAATGCTTATACACTAGGATGGTTATGTCTCAAATATTACTGTTTACACTTTCTTTATGGCTGCTTTGAAGAACACTCTACATAAATCATTTGGAATATTGAATATTTTTTAACAGGTACCAGAAAGAATATACAGTATAAAACAAATGTAAAGAATACAAATAATAAAGTGACTGTCTCATAATTAACAACTCTTAAATAATCTTGTACCTGCCATTTTCAATATTTTAGAGTATAGAGTAAGTTTCTGCAGTACTGTCAACTACAATATGTAAAAATAGTGTTAATGTAGTTTCAGATCTTTTTTTTTACTAAAAAGTGCATCACTCTGTGAAGAGTTAATGTTACTGCATATATAATGACACTATTCTTCTTTTAAACCCTTATAATGGCTTGGAAAAAGAAAAGCATAAACCTAACCTTGTCACTGTCTCTAATTTGGATTCATCTTGTTTCAGTGAACACACTTCTAAGCTGGCAGGTGAGAAAGTAGACCTTTCAGTAAAAAAATTGTTAAAATCTATTATTATTATTTTTTATTGAGGCCACCACATTCATCAAGAAGTGTAAAACATATTTTTATCATTTTCACTGTCAATAATATTATTATAGCAAATAATATAACAATATTGAACATAGAGACACTCTCGTAGTGTCTCCTCTAAAATAAAGCTAATGAGGCCAAATAACTAGATAAAAGAACCTCATTACAGAAATATTAATTGAGAAGGTACACAGAAGAGTCAAACATATTAAAAGAGAACACAATAAAAACTTCTAGAGTCAATAGTAGTGTGCTATGCGCTTGTGATGATTCTGTTCTGGTCCAGTCTTAATATGTATGTGACAGTGCGGTTAGGCTCCATGTTCCTGTGGCCTACCAATGGCTTCCTAATTTTAAAAGGATTCTTAGTGCGTACAATAACACAGGCTAAGTCCAGGTTTTCCGACTCTGTTAGTATCTTGCCTTGGTATCGTATCAAACATTAAAGATTTCAGTTTTTTTCTACACATTAGAAAGCTTTGCAAAGCACAAAGAACCAACTTCATTTGCAAAGAACCCTTCCCTGAATAGAATGGTGCTTTCTCAACCAATGGCACTATTTGGGACGACACAACCCAGTAAAGAACCATATAGTGGCATTAAAGCACCATTTTTTAAGAGAATAGCTGTAACCTTCAAATAACTTTGCAATAATGATTAATTGTTTGTTGGGATTTAAAGAGGCTACCAGTTTCTTCCAGTACTGTCCAGCCACTGACTAGGTATTTTATACGCTTTGGTGGCTGGTGACTATAGGAAAGGCGTTACAGAGAGACACGTCTGCTTTAAATATGATTCTGCTTACGTGTTTGTCTCTTTGTCATTACTTTCTACATAAGGATTTTAGGGCCTTTATGTATGCTTGAAGTAAATGTTTACAATAACAACAGCAACACTCATTTAGATCTAATGTAGCTTAATGATTGCAATTACTTTTAATAAGTTTACATGAGGATGTACATTTTCCCTGTACTCTGTCTTTCTTAATTCATCAGGAATATGTAGTGGCACGTTGTTAATCAAGAGAGAGCAAGATGTTAATTGCCAGTGCACCACCATTAACAGGTAATCAGATGGCAAGCTGAGCAAACTGAGGAGAACTTGAGGTCAAAACAAGACTAGCTTCAGATTAGTTAAACTTGGTACTGGTCTTGTTCTGCTGTTCAGTGAGAGAGCTCTTAGACCTGAGGATCATCTCCTGTTAATATCTGTTCTTGATCCATTGCACACTTCAACTGACCCTTAGTAACAGATTCAGTTACACACATTAATTTATGACTGGCATCAAATTACAGCCTTCATTTTCATATGCATAGAAAGCTGTGGACAGTTACAGCTCAGCTCAGTACGATTTTCTCAATAGGTGGGCTCTTGTGTATACAAGACCGGGCAACCTAGTAGTGTTCAGCCAGAAGTATAGTGCACACAGTGCAGTCACAAAGAAGGAAATTGGGTGTTTCCTACCACGCCAACAAAAGAGAGACTTATCTCTTTCATGAAAAACAGGCCGAGACAGCAAAACTTGCTCTTCTACCCAAAGTCATGTAGTGTGAATAGCTTTTTAAGTTGCAGTGCCAAAACGAATACAGAACAAAACTGCATAAAAAGGCATGTGGTGACAAACACACACAAAAAAATGTATAAACATGTATGGAAGCCCTGAAAGAGAAGAATTTTTTCCATTACATGTGCAATATAAACATAATTTTAATTGTGAGATGTGATGGTTTTTGTTAATTGTGATTTTACAAGTGAAAAGATAGTAGATAAAATAATAAAATAATGAGGCAAAGAAAAACTGGTAAAACAAAAAATACAACAAAAGGAGAAACACAAATAGAGAGAAGACATAAAACAATGTAATTAAAAAGTAAACTGTACTGCATAATGTTTAGTACCATATTATGTGCAGTTTAAATAAAAAAGCTAAAACCAGCACTTGCCACGTAAGTTGGTATCAACTGTTGCAGTCAGTGATTAAGCTGGACATTTCTTGATTTGGACACCTCTAGCTCCAGAGATCTAGTGTCCACAAGACCTCCAAAAGCAGCAGGCACATCAATGCAAGGCATAAACCTTAAAGCTAATAACATTATTTTGTAAGTGACCAGTAAATTACCTTTTAGTGGTCAGCATTTGTTGAAGTCTCCCACATGTCCCCACATGTGATTTGTGAATATTTTAGAAGTCTGACAGCCAATAACACCACGATTTTGAATCATATGCTCTATGGAGTGAAGTAGAAGCAATGACTCCTTATTACACAATGGATATCCCTCGGGGACATCTATTAGACGTGAGGGAAATGCTACCCCCAGTGGTGCTTGTTCACATCTTCATTTCCTCTCTTTTCATCTGTGCACTCAGCACAGTTTTACACTAACATTAAAGAAAGCTTTTAAATAAATTACAAGTTAATTTTCTAACAGAGTTCTAAAACTGAAGAACTGGCAGATAACATTCCTAGTTACATATGAGTTAGGAAAGGGTCTGAATTAGTCACCTTGCTGTTTAGAGTTCTGTGCCCTTGTCATTACATTACATGTTAAAGACTAATTTTCAGCATATCCCTGTTCATCTTGCCATTATGAATGCATAATTTTAATATATAAACAAAAGAGTGGAGATCAGGATTTGCCGCTGCAAAGTTTGCCATGGAAGGGACTTAACTGGGAGCCTTTCAGTAAAAACATGAGTCATGAAGGACTGGCAAGATATGAACAGAAGAGAGCTGGCAGGAAGAAGGGAGCCTTGAAGATGCCAAGTTCACATGGCCAGGGCTAAGTGGTATAATTGATTTTTAGGTGACCTGACAGCATTATAGCCTAATAGCATCCAAATATTGTTCAGTAGATCCACCAATGAACCAAAAACTGAAGCCCAGGTAGGATTTAATAGATGTTCTTAGCTAGTTGTAGATTGAATCTATTTTCAGAGGTGAAAAACGAAAAGCCGTACTGTTAGTGAGAAATACAGGAAGAAATGAAGAGATTAAGAAAGAGAGAGAAGGAGGGTAGAGAAGCAAGAGTGACATTGTCTTGATCTCCAGTCTTTTGGAGTGCTTAGGGTTATTCCCCAATTTTTTTATTGTATTTTTATTAAAAAATATATTCTTTTTGTAGTGTCATACAGGTTGTTATGGATAGTAAAAATTGCCAAATCCAGCAAATGCTCTTTAATGTAGTGCTCATCCGTTTTCTTGATCTACATGATAACAAAGAAAGAGCACTAATGTTCAGATGCAAAGCTGTTCTGCACTCGCCTTCCCACAACTTCTGCTGTTTGCTAACCTGAAGAAACCCCAAGGGCTTGGTGGCTGTCAAGGAGTACGTGTTGTATTTTTCTCCAACTCTCTCACAGTACAGGTCAATGAAATGACATATAACAAAATACTATACATTCATGCTCCCCTGTTTTCTTTAAATGCACACTTGTGTATGGCATTGTAACTCAGAAAATGATATACAAAATAAAAACGATAATGATATTCCAAAAGAAAAACAATCTTTAATTTACTAAACAAATTCTGAATGAATTTCTTTTTTTAATTGCTGTAACAGTATTGACAATTTCTGAACAATTCTGATTTAATTTGTTTGTTTAATTTTGATAATCAAGTATGTTTACATGAAAAAATATATTTTTTTAATATATATATAATCAAAACATTATACAGTTGTAATTTACAATTCTAAATGTTCCTTTTAAACAAATCACTTAAATAATATTGAAAAATATATGCGTCTAGAAATATATATTTATTTATCACACCAGCACTGAAATATTGAGAGTTGTTTAAACACTTCGTTTTAATTCACAGTTAATACTCCAAAGATGTTAAGGGGTTTTACTAGAAGGAATGCTTTCCATATAACAGTTCTCTTTTTTCTTTCAATTAGAATTGTACTCAGTTCCCTTATATCCCCCGACTTCTTCGAGAAAACCACTTGATCCCCCGAAAAATTTTTCTTCAAAAAAATGTGTCTTCATTATTTCTAAATTTCATACAAAAAAATATTTTTTTTATTTTGTTTGTTAGGAAAGGTATCCTTAAAGTATTAAATTACAATACATTTTTACAATTGTATAAAACAAACAGGACCTTAATCCTTCTGCTTTTGCAAGCTGATAGTAAAGAAAGTTAGAAAGAAAACTATAACTCAAAGATAGAATAACTCAAACCGCGCACCAGATGTTTCGCCTACCTAAACTTCCTCAGTGGTGTCTTAAAACAAATAAAATGAAGGAAATAGAAGTAAAACCAAAGGAAAAATATTGTCCTGTATACACAATAAAAGTCATGTAAAAGATAATACCTGTTGAAAAATAAGGGCTGCACACAGGAGGACCTAGCAGGGATAGGTTTTTTGCAACATTTATTTATAGTGTTCGGAAAACCGACACTTTCTCACCCCCAAGGCTATTGTCTTGCTTCAGAGGTATTGGCGCTCTCCACCCTGTGTACCCTATAAGTAAACTTTATTATTACAAACAATTCGTTCTTTTATGACTTATACACACTTTTATCTTTTTCTTATATAAATAAGAACTTTTACAAACTTTCAGCTATTAACAACACCCTGTTCCACTACATATACATATACAGAAAATTATATACAGCCTGCCGTTTTGCCTGATTTGTAATTGAATTATAAATCAAAAATTAAATAAAATAAACAATCAAAACTTGAGTTTGGTTAGTCCTGAGTATGACATTACCCTTAATTGATAGGGGCTATGAGATTGGAAAATATTTGGTGGCAAACCCCAGGTGATGTATAAGTTATAATTGCTGAAAAAATGTTTATTGAATAGCAAAGTCAAGTCAAGTCAAGTTGGGGAGCATGCACTGGTACAGTGTGTTGCTGCACCCACTACACGGCAAAACAACTCAGGATCCCAGTTTGCAACCCCCCAGGCAGACACGCGGTCCAGTCCCATCCTCTGGAAATGACCCTCTATCTGCCACAGCCAGGTGATATGTGGGCGACACCTTGGCCTGGTCCAGCCACTCGGGTCCCCAACAATGAAGATCTTATGAGCCGGTTCACCCTCAGGGAAATGCGCCACATGGCTATAGTGCCGTAACTGACGCTCCCTCACAATGCAGGTAATGTGCCTCATTCAGGACTCCATGAGCAACCGCTCATTCGACACAAAGTCAAACCCACGGTACCCAAGGATTTTCCAGAGAGACACAGTACCAAAGGAGTCCAGTCTTCATCTCAGGTCACTGGATAGCGCCTCATCGTCATAATTGCATATAAAAGTGTCAATGCCTTATGGTGATATTTTAGGAAAAAAGAAAGGCAGAAGAGTGAAAAGAGATATAAAGTTTTGCAATGTCACTATGTCAACATAATTATTTTTAGGTTAGGTTGTTGGATGAGTAACCATAATCCTAAATGAGCATAGTACCAGCAGTTGGTTAATATTATCTAATATAACAGAGCCTATTACATATGATATAGCTTATATGCTGTCAGCAGGTTGCTGCAAAAAGACTAACCTATAAAGTTACTGGAATTGAGTTTTCTGTGTTGATTATGTTCACTCAGCAGAAGGAATCCGGTTTTCACTTTGATGTCTATAGACATACAACTAATTCAAGATTAGAAGTGCTTGTGTCCTTATTCATAGGAAAGTTTGGCTTCCATAATGACATATTGTAATAACCTAAATGCAGAGCTTCATTTTTCAACCTTACCCTTCTAAAATCTTCAGTAATGGTAATCAACAGGTCATCTAATGTATATCTCTCTATTATAAAAAAAAATCTTGGAAGGAGACGAGATGTGATTTTCTCGAAGAGACACTTATACGTCCCATGAGAAAGAAATTTAACTGCGCCTGGGGCCAGAAATAAAGGACAAAGAGAAAATGAAAGTTGTAAAGAATTCAAAAATGTTGGCGCGGTACACATGCAGAGCAGGTTAGAGATAATGGAATAAGAAAATTCGAGAGTCTCAAAAAAAGGATAATAAACATCGCATTATGGCAAACAAACGGAAATGATTACTTGGTGAAATAACGGAACAGCGAAAAGAGATCATATATATTGTTCGGATTTAAACTTTTAAGTCGGTGACTTGTAGATCGTCTAATTCGTGTTGCCAGTGAGAATTAAAAGATTCCAAAAATGTTGCCGCCATATGATGTCCCGTGAGACAGAGACTTTTAACATGATTTTCTTTCAAGTCACGCCCTACTTACAACTATTTTCAAACAAGACCATCTAACCTCAGTCGTGTGAATGTTTTTGTCAGACACAGTTTCTGTGCTCTCAGCTCTTATAAATTTTATCAGGACAATAATTTTATACATTCTAGATAACACGTCAACGACAAAGAAAAGAAGAAAGAGAATGGACAAACATTCAAAAAAGTTGTGTTATTTATTAGAGAGAAATAAACAATATTCACTCACAGGCAGTTATAAGTTGCGTTGTCACGATGTAAGTCCAAACACAGAATCAAAATTCAATGAGATTGTGAAGAAAAGTTAATTCCAAATATTGGTTTTACTAAAGTTTTAAAGTAAAAGTGAAAATAATGCATATAGGTGAGGGACTACCTATAATACATATGGAACATAACACAGGTAGCTTTCATACATAGAAAAAAAAAATAAAAACAGAATAATGCACATTTAACAAAAGTAAGATAAAGTATCAAGAATGAACAAAAGACATAAAACTTGAATTTGAACCCCATACAGGGAAGGAATCATAGCTAAAAGATAACTTACCAAATAGAGGACATTCCAATGGAAACTTTCATAATAGTGTGTTTTGCCATAACAACCATCTAGGAAAGTTTTGATATATCTTGAAAGAGATGGTCTAAGTGACAGACATTGTATTAGAAGGCAGCAATGGCATTCTCCCAGGAGAAATTCTATTCATCATTTGGTATTTTAATGATTTTAGTGGAAACTGCTGCCTCAGGTGCCATTCCAGATCTAGTTATTGGAATGGTTATGGCATATAGTTGAATCACTGTCATTCTCTTCAAAATATTCATTATTTATTTGTGCCCCACTGATAGTTTGTCATTACCAGGAAGCTTCCAGTAACAACAAGGAAAAAAATTGTTTAGCTCAAAATAAATTTGATCACTCAGAATGGATATGTGTTTATTGGGGGTATTCTTCCTTTGTAAATGAATCAGCAAACCTAAGCCACTCCTCATGAAAAACATTTCTTGTGTTCTTTGAAAATTAATGTATAGGTGTAATTGTTTGTTCATTTTTAACGGACTGTTCTTGATGAAAGATCTCACTCTCTACTTGTTTGGACATTTGCAGTCAAATAATCCAGATTTGCTTATCTGTTTTCATTGTTGTTGTGAGGCAATACAAGAACCACACAGTCACCTAGTCTCTGTCCCTAGCTGATGATTTTGTTCTTTCTAAATTTTGCATTACATTACCTTAGCCATTATTCTTAATCACATGCAAGTACTGAGCAGTTTTCAAAATTAACCGTCTGCCAAATGTGGCCCAGCAATTAGTCCTCTGAAAGTCCTATTTCAAGATATTATTGCAAACAAAAACAGCAACTTGGCCTGAAACATGATGGAGTGTTAATTGATTCCTTATCTCAATTAACACCCCTGTGTAGTGTCATCTGATTCCAGTTTAATATTAAATCCACATTTACCAAGGTGTTTCTATAATTTTCTCATTCACAAAATTAAAATTGTCAAGGCCCTTTGAAGGAGTCTCACCTCAGGTCACAGGATGGAGTTAGACCTGTTAGTAAACAATGCCAAATTACAGCTTCTTCCTCTTTTGCTACAAAACCCTGCAACATAATAATTATAATATGATCTACAGGAGATGATATGGCCATTCCTGTTAGAATCAGAAAGACGAAAAGTCACCCTTGTGTCAGTGTATGCTCTCACTTCTTACAAATTCAGTTAGATGAACAGCGGTTTTCTGTTTGAGCTTGCAAATGCTGTAATAAATCCTGCTAGACTGTTTTCCCATGTTTTCTTCAAAGCATTTCCCTCTTTACACACAGTACAACTAATGCCGCTCACTGACTTTAATTTAATTGATGACTGCTGTGCTAAAGGATTTTCCTTGTCCTTGCATCAGTATAGACCTCAGTTTTGCACTTACTATACTTGCATCTCTTATTCTTCCTCTCTGTTTACATATGTTTCTTACTCTAAACTGTTGACAATGCTGTGTCTGATTATAAAGGGTACTTTTTCTACATTTCTTTCACTAAATGCTTAGGAAAATAGATTCACTGCAATTTCCAACAAAAAATAAACTTACTCTCATTAATAGCAATTCAATATCCGATCCTGGTATTGTACAGGAAGCTGTCACAGGCTTAATTTAAAATTATTTCATTTCCCTTTTCAAAGCAGTCACTTTAAGATATAAAACATATTTCTCAACTTCAAGCAAAGCTTGTGTCACTGAAGCAAACGTACTTTCTTGTATAGGACTAGATGTATGGAGTCAGACTTCTAGTTTACTTTGCTGCATTTTGTTTGAACAGGAATAATTTATACTATTAGTACATCACAGCAATTATGATGAAAATGAGCCATTTAGCCCAACAAAGTGTATTGTTCCTACTAACCTAATTTCTTAGTTTTAAACATTATTTATTTTAATTTCTGTTTGTTTAAACTGAAAAAGTTGAACTCCTCCCAGAATCATCCTAATCACTCTTCTCTAGTTGTCTTTTTTGTGAGATGCACGACTCAAGATGATGCCTCACTCCTGAGTTATATAGCTTAAGTATAACCTCCTCTAACTGTCCTCTACACGTTGTGCTATAAAATCTACATACAGTAGTGAAGAATCCAGTATGACTCCCAGTTGCTTCTCCTAAGGTATACTTTCATGTTTCAAACCTCCAATTTACATTAAAATTCTTCTGCTGCAAATTTTCCCAATTCTCAGTTCTTTCCAGGTTCATCAGCAAGATAAGAATTATAGATGATCCCGCAGGGTCTGGGACCAAAATAACTCTATGGAAAACTTGAAAATCAAGATTGGTGGTGTTGTCACAGAAAATAAACTAAACTAAGAGAGATCATTTTAGAGAAAAGATATAAATAGGAGCCACACCCTTTCTGTCCCTGCTTGCCTTGACCTCAGAGATCCTGAAGAATGTGACAGTGGATATAAGAACATAAATACAGTGATTCTGACAGTATTCTTGTTGCAACACACCACTGTTTTGCATTTGAAATGTCATACTTCTGCCTTCCATGCCTTTAATTTGACAGAGTTTCAGCCCTGGACTGCATCAGAGGTAGTGTAAAGTAAGCTTTTGTAAGCTTAGCATAGATATGCCAGTAGGGTCCTACTTCAGACTGATTAAAACTAGATGGCACACTTATTATTACATTTATTTATTTATCTCTCTATGCCAACTGATCCTCGTACTCCTACAGTCTGAATCATTCACTTGTGAATAAAGTGTCCCCAGAAAAGTCAAATCAAAGATTGTTTTTGAGCTGGGAAAGCTCAGCAAGGTGAGCAACTAATATAAGTTAAATTGAACTAAATAAACAATGGAATTGTCATGAAAATAAGTTTAAGTATGCAGGATCAGTTGGCACAATGATGTCTTACACCTAACGTTTGGCAGAGATTTTTATAAACACATAGCCAAAAAATGAAAGAAACAGGAAGGTGAAAACTACCAATGGTGTTAACATATGGCAACAAATGAAATACAATAAATAGCCAGAGCGACCAAATGATAAAACAAGCAGGAGATGCTTTGGGTGTGTGCTTGCATTTTCTTTGTATTATCAGTGTTCCTCTACAAACAGATGACAAGGTGACTTTATGAAACGGGCATCAAGCAGATTTGCAGTAGGAGAACAACTGGCTTGTTCTTAACAGTAATGAATGGCATCTCATAATGGATGAGGGGATGGGCACTCCAATTTTACCCGGTTTGATGGATCAGCCTTAAATGTCTTGATCTGGAATTGGAATCCAGTGTGGTGTATTTCTTAAATTAAACAGGCCCTTGTGTTCATTTTTCACAAATACCCTGAATTCCCCTCACCAGCCAAAGACACATTATTAAGATAACTGGCATTGCAGATGGACCTCGCCTTATGTGTCTAATTGGGGATCATCACCTAATTGAGATTTTAGTGCTGCACTCAGTGCTGTCAGAAATAGTCCTGGGCGGACTCTGAGCCTCAATGCGTTTCATATTTCTTTTTTGAGTATAATTTTGTGCTCATAAATCTTGCAAACAAAGATACAGAAAGGGTCAGGTCAGAGATACAATAAAACAAAATGACTCAAGACACAAGCTAGACATTATTTCATTTTCAGGATTAGTTCTTGCAGGCTCATCATCCACAAATAAAATTAGTCCTAACACCTCTTGTATATTCTAGAATGAGCTTACTTTCTGCCAGGATGCCAATATCTATCTCATCTCAAGACTCACCAACCTCTGGGGGCAAAGAGGATCACATGAACTCTCATAAAACTGTAAGATAGAGAATGGAGCAACATAAAGTGTTGAAGACCTCTGTTATCCATCTTTAAAATTCCCTCTTTAGGGTTTGGTCTCAAGGGTGGGTTCAGTCCCCTGCAGATGCAAACTTGATAATGATTGCCAATTTAAACAGTTGGCAGGTCAGAAGAGGCAGAGCTTATAGGGGAGGACTAGAAGTGACATCAATATTCATCCCCGGGAGCTGTCTTCTAAACAGAGGATGGAAAGGAAGAAGGATTTAATAACCTCACAAACTTATGCTGTGATTCTGGAGTGCTTATCTTGCAGGAGCACTGACGACGGTCCCTAGGCACAGAACCCTAACAAAACACGAAAGGGCCATGCCCAAATGCTTTCTGTTCACTTCAGCACTCTACAGCAGGCAAAGTGAAGTAAGGGGTCACACTAAGAGTTCAGGTTATCCAGCTTCCTGATGTGCATGGGACCTAATTGAAACTCCACATTATGTCTCTGTTTAAGATAATTAGCCCCTGACAAATCAGATGTTTCGTGAAAGATTAAATCTATCTCTTTACCTGAATAATAATCAAAATAGTAATAAACCATCTCCTTGGGGGTTACTCCTTTCTGAGGCCCACAAAAAACATTAAAAATTCAAGACTAAATTACATGGCTGATTTCTCTGATTTAATGTATTTTTATGTCAAAGAAGAAATGGACATAATTATCTCTTTTCAATAAAAATATGCACCATGTAAAGGATGACTTCAGCCTTAATGGTAAAAAGTTTAATTTCAGTTAATTTAAATTTTATATTTTGCTTTTCATGCTTATTAGATATCTTTAATAATGAACATCCTCCTAAAAACCACTTCAACGTTAACAATACAATACAACTTTCAGAAATGTATTGCTTTACAATGAAAGCACAAGCAGGTTAATTGATTTTTCTTTCAGGGTCACACAATATAGGAGAGGTCGGTGAGAATCCTGAAAGTTGATTTTTTTAGTCAATAGCCAAATTGTTTTATAGAGATATTGACATGCTTGTAGAAAAATATAGAGTGAAAATGATGTCTATATAAATCAGACATATTTTCCTGCATCTCTATGACAAGATGTCTAAACTTGTGCTTTACCATATTAAAAAACAGTTGCTCACAGGATGATCATGTCAGCAGAAATGTCAACTTCTCCTAGACCACTTCTAAAATGTGTGAATAAATGAGGTAATTTCACAGCATTTGTTATTATATTTGATAACTGTACTTTCAATTAATCAATCAATTCATCATCCATGTTGCACTTTAATTTGATCAATTTACTGATCTTAAAAATTCTCATCTAAAAAACTCATCTAAAACCTTAAATTTCCACTCTCACTTAGTCTTATTCATCACACGGCCTCATGTTATTTCTTCATGCATTTCCCATTTCACTCACTCTTCTTTTAAGACTCCATGCTTTTTCTTTTTGCCATCATTTGTTAACATGTTTGTTATTGCAGATTTTTTTGGTATGCATTTGGTAAATCATTTTTTCCATATCTGTAGCTTTTCTTCTATTTTGAACGCTAATTAATAATACACCCCATAAACTACATGTGTAGGTTTTCCATGCTATGCAGCCAAACACATTGTAGATGCTGTCAGGGATTTGGAGACAAGCTGTTTTGTGATTCCCTGTTAAATTTTTTATTTTTTATAAAGAAATAAACTTTTATTCAGCTTGCCTATATCTGGCAAAAAACAGAGAGCATGCTGTTCCAGCCGGTTACGTAATGTTCCCAAAAATGAGAGCATTGAAAATCCCAGATACTTTAACACTAGAAGTGTGATGGACAATGCCAAAAGGCGTTGTGTTTTTAAATCTTTCATTGTTTCATTACAGTGCATGTCATACTCTTGTCCTTCCTTGACTTTTTCCCAAATAGTTGCCCTGTGTTGTTAAAACTCTAAAATTCTACTCAGAAAATATGATTGCTATTTTTCATTATTGTATTTTATTTTTTACATTAAAGACCTCCATTACCATCAAAAGCAATGCCATTGAATGTTGGCAACCAGATGTGAATTGTTGACTCTTTCTCTCCGCTGGCTCTCAATTGAGGTAGAGACGATATTCAGTTTACTTCCAAATCCTTTGTACTTCAGAAAGCCTCCCCTCTCACTGTTATATAATATTACTGAGCACGGCAGAACCAAATGTGAATTTCTTCCTCTTTTTTGCAGAAAAATAGAAAATAATAACCAAAAACTGTAACATTTGTAATCATGTTTTCACCACATTTTATAAAGAAAATAATAGAGAAAAAGACCGTAAAGTCACTTGAAATGGCACAATGTGTTTGCACAACTTGGAACACCAAGTACACAGCCTGCATCAATCTGATGTAGGAAAAGGATTGCACATTATGGATGCAGCAAGCCGTGAGTGAAGAGCACAGCTGCTGACAGTTGTTTTTTCTTGCATTTGTGTACATTGTTGGGTCTGCCGTGCTTTACAAAACATTGAGAATGAGGCACCTTTAAGTGCTTTGCAGAAATGTCACTAGTGACAATATTTTTACACTACTTTCTCTGGCAAACAAGCTATTTTAGACAAGCCTGCTATATACAGTAAACAGGAGTTGCCTTCCCCTGTGAAAGGAAACATAAGTGATGGGCAAGACAGTGGCAACTGCGAAAGTGCAGACACAGTCCTATGTGGAACAATGGGTGTGCAGCAAAAATATTACAAAGTGTCCCTTTCCAAGACAAATAAGCTATTTGCCAAAAAAGACAAGCCTGCTCTATAATTAACTGCAAACAAAATGAGATGGGAGTTGCCATCCCACTTTGAAAGACAACACAAGAAATGGTCAGGGAGGCACCAATTAAAGTGCAAACGCAGGGCCAGGTTGAAAGATAGACATGCAACAAAAAACATGTAACAAAATAACACAAAAGGTAATGATGTGCCACAGATTCTCACAAGCTACAAGAAGTTTGTTTGCAACTGATATGAACAGTTTAATAAGCAGTCAATAATGCCTTTCACTGCTTACATACATAATTCATAAAATACATAAGTTTGGGTGCACTTTTTATACAGTATTTAAACAGAAAAATATTAGACAGTGGGGTCTGCACATAATACAGCCAAAAGAAATCCTGCCTCCTTTGGTGCCAATGATATAAAAGCAGAGAGAGCACTGAAAGTGCTGTCATTTGTTTGGACTTGAACCTATGAGGATGGAGCTCCCATTTACTGGTTTGTTCTCAGTCAAGATTGCCTTTAAAGGTGTTAACTGGAAGCCCGAGATGACATTTTCATTTTTTGCATGCTTATGCAGTGCCATCGTGTTTATTTAAGCACACAAATGGTTGCCTTGTTGGCTTCCCATCCATTCCCTGGGAAGGTGCAATGTTACTTGAGTGATTACAGTATGTATATATATATATATATATATATATATAT
>JANRMT010062791.1:247031120-247061559 GCA_026402145.1 Polypterus bichir lapradei
AAAAAAAAAAAAAACTGCTAAAAGCCCATTATTTTAATTTAGCTTTTTCATATCTACATTTTAGTTGTACAGGTAGTTGTTGACTTATGAACACGTTTGGTTCAAAATGACCAGTTGTAAGTCGATCTGGATGTAAGATAGACTGGTGTATGTATTCAAACCTGACCGTATGTACAGTACTGTATAAGTCCCTTAACACTAGAATTACCAGAACCTACAAAAAAACTTGTAGATCCGGCCCACCTTAAATCCGTTCGCCCCTCTCCGCCAGCGTCCTTTGTCCTGTAAATGTGCCGATAAAGACAAGCAGCAAGCAGCCGGCTATTCCATCCCCCACCGACTTGGAACGTGCACGAACTTCTCCCAGCACATCCCTTGATTGATTATCTGGGAGTGAAGTGGAGTTGTAGAGTGCAAATAATAGATCGTTATTTGGAATACACACATTTCATGTGTGTTCCGTTTCTACAATAATCTGTGTAAACACATTTTTAAAACAGAAACATTTTTCATATTTTAGTAGTAAATGACAAAATGTAGAAATAAACTATATTATGCATGAAGCCTGAAGTCCAAAGATCAAATAAACACTTTCACAAAAGGTGCAAGGAAAAGACAACAGCTTACGTGGTGTAGCGGTAAGATTTGTTGACTTGTAATCAAGAGGCATCTGGTTCAATCCCAACTGACTCCTATATTTGCTGTTTTCAGTAGTGAGCTGCTCTTACTGTTAATGTTATATAGTACACACATACACTTGGTTTGCATCTGTAACAGATGGTGTACATTAATAGGACTTTTAAAATTACTGTTTTTTTTTCACTTTTATTCTCTCTAAATCACGATCACGATACATACTACTGCCCCCCCACCCAGGGATCTGTCGCTGTTAGTTTTTATTTGAAACTGGGAATAACTGGAGATGTGAGTGGTGTTTTGAGGCAATGGAACTGGACATTCTCTCATCTGGAGGGATAAAAGCTGACACACAAACACTGGTGAATCTGCTTTCTTCGTATCTCACTGTCACTTGATTTTTTTTTATTAAGTTTTATTGAGTGTTCCTGCTCACGCTGAATTAGTATGCACCTTATGGTCTATGATGTCAAAAAAAACCAGAGACATAGGTACAGTATATATGATATTTGGAATTATTCATTTTATGACCTGTATAGTACATTTCGGAAAACTTTTTGGCACGGATGCAACATTATTCATATTATTCATATTCATTCGCATAACATCTTGCAGTTTGTAATCAGTGACGCATGTTTTTTTTTTCCCCGATCGTGCCAGTCCCCACATATTGCTGTATGCTGTTTCTTTTGTACTCCAGGACATGCAGAGGACAGAATTGTACAGAGCAGTAAATTCAGCACTACATGCAATCATCAGATTGAAATGTTAACAGTTCACACACACAAGGATCGTCCTTCCTACATTTACGACCTGTGTACCTGCTGCAATGTGCACACTTCCCTCTATGCTGTGGTTTCTATTACACACCTGAAAGAAAGAGACAATATATGTGAAAACATTATCGCACTAATGTAATATTATTTGAAAATAAACAGCGTCAGATCGGGTGTGAATTTATGCTGGCGCTGTTACTTAGAGTAAAATGATGGACTGATACTGGGTGCTGTCCACAAAACCCATTTCATCGAATCCTCTCAAATGAAGCCTGGAAACAAAGTGGACCAATTTAAGAATGTTTATGTTGGGTAGAATGCCCAGTGGGAGCCCCTTGCAGATTTTGTTTTTTTCGTGAGCTTAACTGGAGTTTTTTTTTTGTTTTTTTTCTGTCCTTCCAGATATCTGAGCTCCATTGTTTGTATGAAAATGTGCTGTATAAATAAATGGTGTTGTTGTTGTTTCTCATGCAAATGTTTTTAAGCAATTTTTACTATTTGCTTGTGTGTGTTTTATTTTTATTTTTGGATATCAGAATAAAATTTTGAATTTATTGGTGGAGAGTTAGTCAATAGATATTACAAACCTGAGTTTTTGCAGAGTTCCATTGTAAGACAGTCTTGACAAGATAACATATTGCATGAGGTAAGTAATACAAAAATGGATTTTTAAGAATTTGAAATTAAAGCTTCATGAGCAGTCAGGAAGATGATTCAAAAATGGTCTTTAATCCAATATAGTCAGCTGAGAGCAGAAGCAGCATTTAGAAAATGCTGTTACATAATAAAATCAAGTGCAAAAATTACTTTAAAAAGCAGTTGCAGAAACTCAAACAAAAGGTAAATAAAGCAGGACAATGTTTTAATTATACTACTGTAGAATATGTAACACAGGCTTTGTTTGACCTTTGATTTCTTGTCAAAAAACCTGGTTCTGCATTTAATGTACGAATCACATTATTGCAGAGCAGCTTGGATGTCTTGAGCTTTCGACACAGAGTAAAGTGCCTCAATTGTACAGTATGTCCCTCTGGAATATTAATAAATGTAAAAAAAAAAAAAAAAAAGAATCACTTAGTGGTAATGTTTCTCACTGAGACACCTGTCAAAGTGAGTGCCATTGGAAAATGTGTGGTGTCGAACAATGTTAGAAGGACAGATTTATGCCGCCTCTGGACAGACTTTTTGAGTCATCCAACTATTTTGTCCTCCTCCTTTCAGAGCCTGATTGATTACTTAAAAGGACAGTAGTGCTTAACAGTAATGTTCTGAATGCATGATTTTTTTATGAGTAGGCTCATTGACATTCTGGACAGAAGCTGAAGAAGAACAATATAAGACGTACAGAAGGCCTGCAATAAAACTGTCAGAAGCACAAGGGCATTTTTTAGCATGCAACATGCAAGCTAGTTCTGCCTTTTGACTTTGGTATATTCACTTGTTTTATAGTTAAGTTTATGAAGTAGTTTATTAAGAAGGTATTAAAAAAAGTAGGTGGCATTGCTGGCATGACTGTTACTGCTATTAACTCACAGCTGCAGGAATTTGAGTTTAAATTTAGCCAATTTCTCTATGGAGTCTGCACATTATTTCTCATATCTGTGTTGGTCTAATCAAAGTCTTCTAGTTTCCACCCAAATATATGCAGGGTAGTCTTATTTGGACAATGATATCCATTCAATTTATTGCTATTAAGCAAAAGACAGTCATGTACTATAAGCCAAAAACAAAATGCTGAAAAAACTGGTCCTTAAAATTGAATGTTTGTGGCCTGTGATAGACTGGCATCTTTTCCAGGGCAAGTTCCTGCCTTATACCTGCCGTTGCTGCAGTCCTTTAATGAAAACAGCTTCAGTCACACAAAGCATATTTACATGACTTTAATAAATGTAGCACTGTGCTTCATTGTGCTTATGCATTACAAGTGTGCTAATCCTCAACCGAATAGAGGAAATTGGGGAAAAAACTATGGAGAAGACCACAGACCAAGTTAACTATAAGCTGAAATTGCACAACACAGTCACAACTTTGTTTTTTTATACTTCACAGATGCTTGACTATGGCATACTGGCTCAAGCAGATTTACAACATATGGTTATGCTCTCCCAGTCTATAGTGGGTGACACAATTTATGGAACCAAACAATACAGTGAGATATAAAAATATATGGACCTATTGGATAAAGGCATACAAAAAGTTAGAGTGGTGTACCTTCCAGTTATGTCATACTTAACATTTGCTTCTTTAACTGGTACTGGCGTCAGTGATGTGCCTGCTGTATGATGGAACACTTCCTTAGTAAATAAACACTTTCATTACACAAAATGAATTACTCTTTATTACAGGATTTGACATCCAAGAGTTCCCTGAAACCAGCTCAGGTGGATAAAATGTACAGTATGTGTGTATGGAGTGACTCCTATTGGATATGACCTACTCATTGTGATTGCTGGGGCAGGTAGGCAAAAGACTTCCATCTCACTTTTAATGACTAGGGTGTTGTACCATGTTAGCCATTATGAATGTAGAGAAGAGCCAAGCAAAATGACACCTTTTATTGGCTAACTAAAAAGATTACAATATGCAAGCTTTCGAGGCAACTCAGGCCCCTTCTTCATTACATCTTCTTCTTGATTACATCTTGCCTGAAGAAGGGGCCTGAGTTGCCTCGAAAGCTTGCATATTGTAATCTTTTTAGTTAGCCAATAAAAGGTGTCATTTTGCTTGGCTCTTCTCTACATCTCACTTTTGAGAATATAGCAAAGATAATTTCAAGAATAACCAATTTATCAGAACATTCCCTGCCATTCCATTCTCTTAATGTTTTTCAAAATATAAAGTCAACATTTTTTACTGTCTTTCTTTTGTGCTTTCTACTTCTTTATTTACGTTCAATTCTATGCTTTTCTTCAAGTGGGAATAATTACGTCCAATTCTTCAAGTGGGAAGACAGGGGAGGTGTGGATTTTAATGGTCATGTGTACCTGTTATTGTGAGTGCCAGTTTAATTCCTGTTTTCAACTCATTGTTTAAACCTGTGCAAATGACTACATGCCTGTGTGGCAGCTGTAAAACAATACTGTCAAGGACTTTCACAAAAGTCCAAAACAACTAAACACACTGACTCACAAGAATGGTTTGTAAGAGAAACCAGAGAACTAACTTTTCTGCTTACTACCTCAGAAGATTTGGGATTGTCAACCAGGAATAAAATCTCTGTTTATCAGTTGTCCTTGACTACATGCCAAACAAGATTACCTCAGTTATCTTTAAAGTGGGCTATACAATAAAAAGGTACTGAGCTGTTATTTATCAAGATCTTTGCAGATGTTTTTTACCCATCATTGTTAAACAAGGCTTTTCACCTGGAACCAAAACCACTGTTTTCCTGTTTATATATATGTACAGTATATATATATATATATTATATATATATATATATATATATATGTAACTGCGCACTGCACGATAATGTGCAGTGAATACACTTGAGCACTTCTAGTTTTCATATTCTTTCTCTGTACATTCAGCATTCATTTGCTCAGAGGTTGATGCGCTTGGTGTTTCCTGAGCAGCTCTTCTTTTCTCCACCCTAGCGGCCCACTTCTTCTCTTCTTTCGTCGGCATCTTTTCGCGTTAAAACTGATTAAGTCAGTGTTTGTGTTGCAATTACTTAGTACGTTTTCTTTCATTTTTCACTTAAGCTGTTACTTAAGTCTCCAATCTGCCTCAAGAATGATGTAAGAGAAGAAGAGGTAGGGGAAGTGACGGCGAAGGTGGTAGGGAACGGGAACGGCGCCCGTACACATGCTCTGCACGGCCGCCCTGCTGGCCACTGCCAAGAGTTGATTCAACAATAAAATATAAAGAGGAATAACCTTGGAGGTCAATCATCACCCTGAAAGCGGATAGTAGATGTCACGTAGTATATGTATACCAAATTTCAGATCAATTGGTTAAACAGTTTGCGAGCTACAGGTGATTTAAAATTCTGGACAGACAAACGGACAGCCAGGGCAGCATATTATATAGGGTGGTCCAGATCTAATTATGCAATTTTCATTACACCATAACTTATTAAGTTTATTACATAGAAAATCACCCGAAAAATCCAGGACCATCGAGAAGTGTGCGAACTGACGACATGAAGAATCGTCTTCGCGCCGAACTGGAATCGTCCCTGCATAAATCAAAGTCATCCAGACGATCTGGATCGGCATAATTAGATCTGGACTACCCTATGTAAGAAGAAAGATACTATCACACATGTGCACTTAGAAGATAACTTCAGGGCTCATCAAATGATAATCCCACTCAGTAGTTTTCTTAACCTATGGGTCTTGACCCATTTTGGGGTGACAGCCAACTGTAATTGGGTTGCACTCAGTCTTGAATTACAAATGATTTGAATGAGAAAGGGTCGCTGCCTGCACGGTTGTAACAAAGCCCCCCAGACTTCGGCCAGTCACGATTCTGCAAGTGGAAAACACCACTCCCTGTATGATGGTCGGTGGCAATTCTTAAAGGGGCACTACCTCCCCTGGCTCAACAGTTGTCTGGGATTCTACAAGGATAGTGGAAGATGTTTATGGGAGCTACGTGATGGCTGCAAAGACACACAACAGGCAAAATTGGGTTTGCGACAAAAAAAAGTTTAAAGACCACTGCCACCCAGATTCAAGTTTGGTGCTGTCACCTAATTTTTTTCCACTTCTTGCATCTGCAGATCTAAAGATTGATGGCGTGTTGAGGTCTGACATCACTTCTGGTTTCTGGGCACCTGAACCCATCCCTTCCTCTTCTTATGCGTTATTACCAGCTCCACCTCCATCTTTAGTCAGTCTTTTATTGGAATTTCTGTCAAACCCTTTTTGTTATTTTTTTCATCAATTATACGAGAATCATCATCTGATGCCCCAACCCTTTATGCTCTTTTGTGTGCTTTATTCACAGTATGTAAACAATTCTAAAATATTATGATCTTATAATTGCTATTGGCTTTTGTCTATAATAGTAGTATTATTATCAATGGTAGTAACTATATCTTCATGTTCAGCATATTTTGAAGTGGTATGGAGATGATGTAGGTTAGAGAAAGAAAAGACTAAGTTTTTTTTTTTAACCAAATAAATGTGAAGTATCAAATGCTTACTTTTAAAATGAACAAAAAATAACAAATGAAGAGGCTAACGCAGTCCCAAGAGGTACAGGAGGGATTACATGTCTCCTCCATTTTCAACAGGCCGTAGCTCAACAATACTGTTAATTGACAGATATTGTCAGGTTCAATTTATGTTCCAGTTTGAAAATGGTTTGTCTTCCTGTGTGTGTAAACAAATCTCTGCCTTTATGTGCATGCATTATATAATTAGTAATTTAGTGTATAATGTTTGCAATTTCATTTTACTACTGATCTGAATTGAATTAAATATCTAGGGTACATCCACAGGTCCCCTAGGAAGAGTGGGACTTGTTGCAAGAGAAAAAAGAAGGAGGCATGTGGAAAAAAGATAAAATGTGCAAACTTGGCAGAGCCAGGATTTGAATCGATGACTCAGGAGCTAAGAGGTAGAAGTGTCATAGTGGCATGTATTTAATAGATTATGATATGGATGTTTTGTTCAGACTAAAAAAGAATTCAATCATTTTCTCCTCAGCTGTATATTTTAACACATTAAACCATTATTCTTACTAATCCTTCATCAGCTTTGTGTATAGTTGATGAAAAGAAGCCATTATGCTTCATGAATTTATCCATACTTATATATATACAGTATTATGCAATTTTGCAATAAGACTTGTTTTGAATTATTATAAAAATGGAAAAGATAAAAGGGGTTTGAGCATAAAAGCTCAATCTTTTGGAACAACTTCAAAAGCATTGCTACTGAGAAGAGAGAGAATGTGTCTCTGCATGAATGATCCCTTTGGTTTGTGAAAAATGACAAGAGGATAGTGAAGAGGACATTGTAAATGTGTTGCTGCGTAACTAAAATTTATATGTAATTGCAATGGAGGACAAAAAAAGACCACTTGTAACACAACAAAGCTCTGGATAATTTTGAATTATGCATCTGGTGCTTATGAGAAACTTAGCAATCTTTTTATGCAGCCTAAGGTGCAAATATGTTCTAACAAATTCATTAGTTTAGATTTGTTTTTTAAGTTAAAAATAAAGAACATTCAGTCAATATCTCATTTAATACATTAAATACAAAATTTTCAGGTTATTTTCAAATTTGTTTATGGCTTTGCTGCAGTGGGCTGGCGCCCTGTCCGGGATTTGTTTCCTGCCTTGCGCCCTGTGTTGGCTGGGATTGGCTCCAGCAGACCCCCGTGACCCTGTATGTGGGATATAGCAGGTTGGATAATGGATGGATGGATTTATGGCTTTGATTGTTTACTTTCAGTACATTTTAAGCAATCATACTACATATGTCATATGGAAGTGACTTATTAAAAAACTATATAAATTTTACTGATCTTTCTTACTGTTATTTACAAAAAGTCAAATGAAGAAGCTTTGCAATATATATACTTGCCCATCTTGGATTTAAGGCTTGATATTATTACCATCTAATTATAAAGGTGTAGTTACAGTAATCATTTCCCTTAATTACTAATGATTGAATGCTAAGACATCTTTAGTATGGTGCTAAAAAAAGATAATCAAAAGTAGCTCAACAGCAAGTGACATATGAAGAAGTGATGAAAAGAATGTGTGTAGGAAAGAGGGTGGTGGAGAAGATGATGGGGAAAATGGTGCAACTGGAAGCAAGAACAGATAGAATCAGAGACAAAAGAAGTCAAATACGAATGTGGAGCGATGATATAAAAATGGTCAGCCCTGAAAGAAGTGGGGGTTATAAAAAGAAAAGCAGAAGATAAGGTGAAATGGAAAGCTGTGGCTGCCAACCTTCAGATTGAAGAAGGCACATAAGAAGAACAAGAAGAAATAGCTATTTATTAAATTTGCAGCATGTAATATTTTAATTAATTTAATTGTTCCTTTACCTTTTCTAATACAACACTTCTTTCTTGACTATTCTACTACTACTAAAATATTGAAATAACCTTTTTGGATCAATTATTTCATTTTCTTGGAGTATTACTCTCTAAGCGCCTTTTATTCCTCCTATTGTCCCTTTTTAACTTTTGTCCTCATGTGCTTAGAAGATTTATGGTTAATCCTGGCATTAACAATCTTATACATGTTAAATTTAACTGTTTTAGTTTTAATAAATACATTACTGCAAACACAGTGAAACTTTTGTATTAAGATCATTTCTATCTACTCCCTTCAATCTATCCTGGGTTTTAAAGAATAACAAGTTGAGGAGGGTTTATCTTTTAATATACAGAGTTGAAGAAAAACCAAAAAAAGATAAAAAATCAAATGAGTCACCGATTGAATCTGTCAAAGCCTCTTCCTCTGCTCTTTAACTGTATGTATTTTCCCATTTAATAGATGAAATCCTCCAGTACTACAGCATTCCCTGTAAATTTTCTTTTTGATATTTTCAAATAGTTGCATACTAACATTGTTACTTGTACAGGGGTTCTCTAACACATTCTCAATATAGGCGGAGTAGTGCCTCTGAGGCTAAGGATCTACGCTGGTATCCCGAAGGATGCGGGTTTGAATCCCCATCACTGCCAAAAGAGATCCTACTCTGCTGGGCCCTTGAGCAAGGCCCTCAACCTGCAATTACTCCAGGGGCGCTGTACAATGGCTGACCCTGCGCTCTGACCCCAAGAGGTATGTGAAAACTAACAAATTCCTAATACAAGAAATTGTATAAGGCGAAATAAAGAACAAAAAAAATATCAGGCTTCTGTCCTTGCTGCTTATAATCAGATCTCCATATCCTCACAAACCTGTGGCTTATTTCCTATTTGAAACAGACTCATATTTAAATCCGCCTAATAAAAATGTCCCCCACCTTTTTGGATTTTGTCTGCCTATCCTAAATATTTTATTTTTTTATTTATGTTTAATACTTTTAGAATTAGAATTAAAGTCGTTTTTAGTGTATTGGTAATTTTTTAGAACAATAATGTATTTTGAAGGCATATGCATACGGAAATATGTAACCATTCTTGACAATGTGCTATACCTTTGCCACAATATCCTACATCACAATTTCAAGCACACATTAAAACTAATCTTGCCAGTCTTGCCCAGGATTTGCACATTGCAAAAGCAGAACTTCATAGACTACCACCTTGTCAGTTGTGTTCCGCAGCTTTGCATCTAAAGCTTTAAATTTGTATTGGCGTCTCATCTATTCGCCAGGAAGACAATATATTTTAAGAAACTCCCTGTCATTGAAGCTAAGCTTTGTGGCAGTCCCTCTAATAACAGAGTCCTGTACTATCAATATTTCGCCATTCTTGGCTAGAAGTGACCTCCTGGGGTTCCTCATTCTTGCCTGCCACCTCAAAATTATCAGAGTCATTGCATAGCTCTTCAAGATCCAAAAAATGGTAAGACATATTTAGCTCTGGGGTGAGGCCCCTGAACAGCAAGTTTTATCTTACTCTTGCATCCAACTATGACTCACCTACAGTATCTCTACCTCTCTGCCATGCCACTTCAGGGGTGAACATCACCTCTATAAAGGACTCTTGGGAAAATTCTAAAATTCTCCACTGCAATGCAGGCTATCTGCAGTGATGAAATTTTCAATTACTTCTAGGCATTCACCTGCTCCTCTAACTTTTTTGTGCCTCCTCCTATTTGCTCCTGTACGTGAGTGAGTGCCACTTTTCACTCTTTTCCAGTCTAGCTCAAACATCTCCACCTGCACTGTATCTTAAATCACCCCATTCTCCATCATGCAGAGTGTTCTGCAATGCAATAAAATATTATAAATTAGCATTTATGGCAATTATATAATGGCTGTTTGGGGAGGCCACCAATGTATTATCCCTGGCTCCAATAGGTTTTGAAAATCAGACTAAAGTGTCTTCAATGGAGTCCAAATGCGAACTGAATACAGGTTGTAAAAATGGCGGCTTTAAATGCCAAGACCAGAAGTGACCTTCTTCTGACATCATAACCGGAAGTGGCATCACCCTAGGTGCCAGAGCCGGAAGTAACGTTCTTTCAGGCGCCAGAATCGGAAGCAACGTTCTCCTAGGTGCCGGAACCAGAGGTGACGTCTTCAGGGATGACTCAGACAGGTTGTCAGACTGGTCTGTAGAGACAACAGAAGAAGGTTTAGTGCACCCTGCTACCCCCTGTGGTGGGCTATTACTGAATAACTACACTTTTTATGTATTTTTAAACTAATTCATACCACAGGTGATTGTGTATATGAATTCTATAAATTCTTTTTGAATGCACCATCACCATCTATTTACTCAGAATGTATGACATTAAGAAAGTCATTTATTCATCGTCCTTATTAAACCTCACCTAATAAGGAGCATTGCAAAATTTACATTTTTCTTTTATATCCCAAAAACTAGAAACATTTTAAAAGTATTTATAAGTACCCTTTTTAAAATTCCATTTAAAATATGAAATTACACAATTCAGTTTCACAAATAGATAGATAGATAGATAGATAGATAGATAGATAGATAGATAGATAGATAGATAGATAGATAGATAGATACTTTATTTATCCCAAGGGGAAATTCACAAAATATTCAAAAAAAATTCACAAATATGCATTTCTCATTAAAGAATTTCCTCCAGGTGCTCCGGTTTCCACCCAATAGTCCAAAAACATCTACGTTAAGTGGATTGAGGATGCTAAATTGGCTCCTGGTATTTATGTGTTTCATGGACTGGTGCCCTGGATAAGTGGTTTAGAAGATGGATGGATGGATTATCTGTAAAATTAAATTCATTTAATCAAGGTGGTTGAGAGCTGGAGTTTGCATCAGAAGCAAATGGTGTACAAACCAGCCAATGCAGGCCTGACTCAGGCACACAATCACACTCATACAGGATCAGTTTCTTAAACACATATTTTTGGCAAAGTGAGAGAAATGTCAGAGTACCAACACTAAAGAAGTGACAGAAGCGTAACTAGACTCAGGACTGCATTGTGGGGGCTATCAGTAAAGATTAAAATACCCTCATCTTTTCAGTTTAAGCAATCTGAGGTTAGTGGTGAAATAAGTTTGAATACAGAATACAAAACTCTTTGTACATTGCTACAGCAATTGCAGTTTTTTTAAACGATATGTTCTGTGTGACTGTTAAACTCTGATAGTCCAAAAAACATAATCTATTTAAAAATAAGCATCTTAGGAAGAAAATACATTTCTCTTAATAAACCTTTTTTCAAAATAGAAACAACTGATTCAGCCTTTTGCTGTATAGCCCATTGCCCGGAAGCAATGAGGGCCTTCAAGCATTCATTTTAATGCAGTACATCTCTCCTAAATTAGTTATTTAAAATATGACTGAAATTAAAGTGAATCATAATAAATGGCATTTAAATTTTTAATTACTTTATATGTACTAAATGTTTTCATTTCATTATTCTATTTTTTTATTACGTTTATACACATATGGGCTGTGTAAAGGTCCAGCCATCCATCCATTATCCAACCCAGCTATATCCTACCTACAGGATCACAGGGGTCTGCCAGAGCCAATCCCAGCCAACACAGAGCACAAGGCAGGAAACTAATCCCGGGCAGGGGGCCAGCTCACCACAGGGCGCGCACACACACACCCACACACCAAGTACACAATAGGGACAATTTAGAATTGCCAATGCACCTAACCGGCATGTCTTTGGACTGTGGGAGAAAACCGGAGTACCCGGAGGAAACCCACGCAGACATGGGGAGAACATGCAAACTCTACGCAGGGAGAACCTGGGAAGTGAACCCGGTCTCCTAACTTTAAGGCAGCAGCGCTTGTGTAAAGGCCACCTGCATTAAATTACTTTCCAATACTTCTGCCAGCAAACTGATTGAGCTATGCTGAATCCAATGTGTGCACCAGCCTGCCATCTGAACTGTACTGAATCTAGTCAGCGAGTAATCCAATGTGTGTGCAAGCTAACTGATCGAGATTTACTGAATCAAACATATGCGCCAGCAAACCAATACGTGCTCGCTAAATCTAATAGAGCTGTACTGAATCCAATGTGTGTGCCAGCTGAATGTAATATGTGCACCAGTAATCCTATTAATTTGTACCAAACCAATATCTGCATCATAAATCTAATGGGGGTGTCCTGAATGTAATGCATGTGCCTGCTGAATATAAAGTGTGTGACAGCAAACTATTATGTGCGTTGGCAAACCAACATAGTTCTTCTGAAGTTAAACCAATATATGTACCATCAATCTAAAGTGTGTGTGAGTAAAACCTAAATATGTGCTTGCAAACCCATAGAGTTATGCTGAAACTGATACCTTTGCCAGCATTTTAATATAGCCACACTAAAAACATACGGCTTTTTTCCTAAACGGCTCCCCGTACTTTAGGGTGTCACTAAACAATTTTATGTTTACCATGAAAAATATGTACTTTGACAGTGGTATCTGTTTACTGTATGTGCTGCTTGAACAACTATAACATAAATGATATGGTTAAAACTTAAGATGGTTGATCTTCTTCCTCTTCATCTTTTTCCATTTCTATGGGGGGGTCGATGTGCTTGATCAACATTCTCTAAACAGTTTGGCACTGCACCTCCTCACCAGTCAAGCCCTTTCAATTCAGATTTTATTTTACTTTATCTATGCACCTCCGCTTTGTCCTCTTTCACTTTCTTTTCCCCTGTGCTTCCATTCCCATCACTCTTTTGTCCAAGTATTCATTGTCTTCACTCATCTCATGTCCAAGCCACTTCAGCCTACTTTCCTGTACTTTCATAGATATCTCTCCCACTTTTGTTGCATCTCTGATTGTCTCATTTCCTATTCTGTCATTTTTTTCCACACATCCATCTCAAAATTCTCATTTCTGGCACATCTAACGTCTTCTCTTGCACTCCCTTTACTGCCCAGGTCTCAGCTCCATACATCATTGCTGGTCTTACCACTGTCTTAAAAAACTTACCTTTAACATTTTCCTTAATTCCTCAATCACACAATACTCCTGATATCTCCTTCCAATTGTTCCATCCACACTACAGTCTATGGGTTATCTTTGCATTTAATTTTCCATCTCAGGCGATCACTGATCCTAGATATTTAAATTTATCCACTCTTTTCAATATCTCTCTCTGCAGGCCAACTTCTGAATCCTGATCATCATTTAACCTTGTATATTCTGTCTTCTTCCTATTGATCTTCAACTCTGTATCTTCCAAATCCCTTAAGCCCTTAAGACAATCAACCTCTTTGGTTAAAATCTGGTCAAAAATGTTGCAATGAATGCTGATTCACAGGGTGACCAGATGGGGCATTGACTAGCTCTGCTGCATCTTTTTGGAATAGACATGCGGTTCTCCTTTTGCAAACCAGTTACTGCCTTTATGAAGTTTTCATTTTCTCTCTGTTTTGCTTTGTGTTTTCTATGGGTTCTCTGGTTTGAAAAAATAAATCTATTCAGGAAGCAAAAAATTTTGCATAATTCCCTAAATTATAGCAGTGACAAAGATAATGAATAAAACTAAATAGTACACTGTGTTAAAACTGTTTAACAGACCATAAAATGAGTCTATGACATTTAAACTGATAAATAACTTAAAAACGAGTCTGAAGGGTTTCTGGGCAGTCAAAGCATTTTTAAACTAAATTGCTAATGCAAAACCACCTCAGTGTCTTAGCAGAAGAAAACAAAGCTTATAATAAAAATAACTAAAAGCACAAAAAAAATAAGCAAAATGGAACAAAGTACAACACCTCTGAGAGAACACGATGTATTCTTTTTTTCTGAGAATCAATCTGGATACTATTGAATGTGCACCAAGTGTTGTCTTCTGCCCAGTAGATTCTATCAGGTTTGCACTAGATACCATGTTGTGAGTCCCAGAAGCTATCATGACCAGATATTTTCAGATGTGCATGTGTGCTCATGCACCACTTCCTGTTTACAGAACATACTGTCTTATACTTCGATGTTACTTGCCTGATTACACTCTTATCAAAATGTTTAACAGAAGTATACTTTCAGCAGAGCCTCGAACACAAAGACATGATGTTTGTTCTTGCTAGTTGTCATGGAAACATTATCATTGAATGGCATTTAAAACCTATTTTGAAGAGTATATTTCATTATAATACATATAGAAACATCATTAGACAAAATTATTATGTTTAGTCAGCACCAATTGGGATATTCAGTTCAGCTTCTTTGCTACAGATAAATGCATACCAGATCTCAAGAAAATGGTTTGTATGTGAAAAATGAAGATGCTCATTTAGTTTTGAAGATCCTGGATCCAATAGGATTTCATGTTATGAAAACCAGGGGGACTCTATCATTTCAACTGCTTTGCAAGAGGACCAAACTACTTTTCAGTTTGGTTCTTATGACAAACTGAAGCCATTTAGAATTTATATCAATACGTTTTTCAGAAATGTTATTTGGTTTAATGCTTTGAATACATGTGGTGATACAAACATTGTAGGATATTATTATGTTAAAGCTGTAAAAAGACTTGGAGGTTTTCTTAAAATGGTTAGAGGGTACTGAAAATGTATACATTATGGATTATCAAATGTCTATGTGAATCAAGAAATTGAAAGTTGGTGGGTTCTCCCAAGGAAGGAGTCAATAGAATATCTTCATTTATATGTTCACTAATCTGATGGACAGCACTTTGTTTAAAAGGATATTTCCTGGATAAGAGCATTCTTCAGTTTTGTTTAATATGAATTACACAGATAGGATGCTTGAGGTGATACACTTTTTCAGCTTTTAGTTTAGCACCCATCTCCACTTTCTTATTGTTTTAAAAATGTTAGTGTGCACTGAAAATCATACTCGGTCACTATTGTAGGCAGTTGGGTATGGCACTTGGTCATGGATATATATGTATATAACATAGCTCACAGTAGTGTTCTCATATTTATAATATGAAAGAACAATATGACTGGTGTGGTCCGCCCAGGAGGACCGGAGGAGGGCTTGTGCCTCCTCCAGACCGTGAGGGGGCGTCCGTCCTGGTTATGTTGGGGGCCTCGGGTAAAGGGCTTGGAAGCCCAGCCCTGTAGGGACCCGTGGCCACCGCCAGGCGGCGCCCCAGTGCCTGTAGAAGTCTGGAGCCCAGCACTTCTGACACACCAGGAAGTGCTGGGGGGAAGAAGACAGGGGACACCAGAAGGGCTTCCGAGTGCGCAGCTGGCACTTCCGCCACACGGGGGTGTGGCTAGGACTGATTGCCGGGAAGCAGCTGGAGCCCATCCGGGTTCCCATATAAGGGGCCGCCTCCCTCCAGTCATGAGCGGAAGTCGGGTGGAAGAGGACGGAGCTGGAGAGAGGACTGGAGGCGGCCAGGAAGGCAGTGGAACTGTGAGGCCTGGACATTGGGGGAATCAGTGCAAGAGGCACTGGGGGGTGCACGTGAGCACAGTTTGTAAATAGTTTGTAAATAAACAAGTGTGTGGTGGAACCAACGATGTCTGTCTGCCTGTGTCCGGGTTCAAGTTCACACTGGGATATACTGTACGGTGAAGTTAATGCCTTTTACCTTCTGCCATATGGAGATAAACTGTTGCACAAGAACTGTCCCTCATCTTCCTTTTTTATATCTTGATCTCACCCTTGGTGTAGTAAATTGCATAACATAAATGCAGAACATAACATAAAAGCATGGCATTCCCAAACCTGTCATAAAGTCTAATTCATATTTTCACAAGATGGGTGGTAGAGCCTATCCTGACAGCACTGGATGCTAAGGCCAGTAAACAAAGCTTGACAGGGTGTCTATCGATTGCAGAGGCCACTCGTACACACGCACGTGCACAGAGGGCCAATAGGAAAGTCACCAAGCATCATTACCTGCACATTGTTGGAGATGTGAAAGGAAAATAGAATATTGGAGAAAAATCCAGGTGGACACGCTCCGAATGTGAACACTCCACTCAGATTATGACCGGCCATAGGGTTCAGACTCAGGATACTGTTTTTACAGCAAGCAGCAAGGCCATGCAAAAATAAAAGCAACTTAACAAATGAATCTCTCTTGCTATAAAACTGAAAATTATAGGAGACAAACAAAATGTAACTCTTTAGAGTGTATGTTTAATACGAGAGTCCACTAGTCTAGATAAGGGAGAGTGCCAGCTTTGCTAGAAAATGTGATTAGTGCACCCAAATTGGACCTGGAATAATTCACATGCAATCAAAATGTGGAAGATTAATGGCTCACATAAGTTGTACAAATAAATAGATAACTTTGAATGAACTAGTAACTGAGAATACTGAAAGTAACCACTAGCAAATAAATAGTTAGAAGGAATAGGCAGCTAAAGGGAAACTTAAATTTCATAGGTAATTACAACATTACAGTTAAAATGTGGAAAATACACCCATATCCCTCATTTATTTACAAAATAAACTTCCAGTAGTGACTTTTTAAAATATGGCCAAATATTCTTCATCAAGACAATGTGATGTACAACCATTTTTGATTAAGAAAAATGTGATTAAATGTATACTAGTAAATAATGAACAAATTCTTAGTTCTTCTGACAAATCCAGAAGGTGTTGCCTTTTTAGCTACATGTAATTTGTTCATTTTTTAAAAAATTTCCAGTATACGTTTAATAAGACTGTGCAAGTAAGGAACTCACATTCATCCATCCAAAAATGACTCAATAATGTACTTGTTGCTGAAGCTATATGGGAATGATGCCTTTACAGTAATCTCTCATTGCCAAAGCTGATCCCCAGCAGTGTAAGAGCAGGTATATATTTCAATCAATGGTGCCATTTGACCCTGATGTTTATGAGCTCTGTAACATTACTATGGTGGAATCGCAGTTGTTTTTCCTGCAAGATGCATACCAAGCATTAGATTTGCATATACAATTAAGAAACACGATGAAAGCTCACCTATGACTTTGTATTTGGATGCAACACAATTTAAGACATATAAATGTTATATTGATATACAGAATGAATTCAATCTGCATTATAAAGTTTTTGCATTAATTGAAATGAATAACACCTGTAACAGAAAGCCTTAGAAAAAGACAGTGGCCATTCAAAACTAATATACAGTATTCTTAAAGTATATGAAAAAGCATTAAACATAAAAAAGTACCAGAGAAAAATCCAGGTGAATGGTTTGAGAATGTGCACACTCCACTCAGATTATGACCGGCCACAGGTTTCAGACTCAGGATACTGTTTTTACAGCAAGCAGCAAGGCCATGCAAAAATCAACGCAACATAACAAATGAATCTCTCTTGCTATAAAGCTGAAAATTATAGGAGTCATGGTTGCTTGGTTGTCTGAATTAACATTTTAAGAAACATATTAATTTTTAGCTGAAGATAACTGGTTAATTTCTTCCAAGAAAAACTGAAATACTGTTGCGATCGTCCAATGTTAGGGCGCCAACCTGGTCATCCCTGTTTTCTTCTAGTGTCCAACAAAGCATTGCACGATGGTGCAATAACAAACAAAAGATTCACTCAATGGCATTATTAACAACAGAAACAATGCCTCTCAAGGACTTCTTTAGGTCAAATGAGATCGAAGTATGAGGGGGTTCCGTCTCCGCACTCTCCCAGGCAGTGAGTGACACCTCCTTCTGGTTGGCTGCAATTTTATTTTTCGAGAACAGGATGGGGTGGAGTCAAATGCCCTCACAAGGCAGGCAAACAAAGACAACACAGATAGCAGCAGTGCTCCCTCTCAGTCTGCGGTGGAATTACATACCTATTAGGAACCTGGAGGGTGACCTTCTGATGCATATGTCTAATTAAAGTAGGAATTTAGTGGGAAATTCAGTCAAAGAAATGTTTTGTCATGCTAGGCTGCTCACTTATAAACTCATGCACTGTCCCATATTATATGATGTCCCATAATACCTGAATTCATTCCACTGAACTTTGCAGCAATGAAATGAAAGAATAAACTGAGAAACTCTCACTATTTGTGCAGTGTGTATATCTATAATATGACGCAGAAAACAACTACCAGACAGAATATTGTCAAGTTCTAAATTCTTATACTCCTCTCAGCTGTATAAATGAGGAACTATCAGATTCATGATCTTAATATATGTTTCAATGTCTACTGCCATCATCATAGTTTTCATGTCCTTGATTATCTGTCCCCATTTCCTTTCATCCTGATTTTCTTTGTACTGTAAAGGAAATGAACAACCCTCTAAATTAAAATCTACTTCTATTGCTTAAAGCTTCAAAAGCAGAGCATCTTGCAAAGCACGTTGCTATGAGATCATATTATATACTAATTCAATCGTAAAGATATATTAATCTAAATAAATGTCACTGAAAAACATATAAATCATATATCACTCTGTTCCTTGTCTAGTTGCTCATCATTTTAAGATACATTTACATGACTATGACCTTTAACATTTTCATTAAATTGAACGCAGCTCTCCTTTTCTGATTTTGATTGCACTACACCTTTAGAAATACATACTATTAAAGTAGTTCCTTTATTTACTCCAAAAACTTGTAAGATAATGTGTTCAAAATCTTGTAAGAATGGTAAAAAGGGTCTGCTGCCCACCTTTCACAGATTCATCTGGGTAGACCCATCAGTCAGAATCTGTATGTGAAGAAATGACAACAGACGGACCCTCGGCAACATCTGCTTGCTTTGAACAAAGATACAGGCACAGAATTCACAGTGTACTTTCTTCATAAAGCAGTACAAGACTTTGACTAAAATCACAAATCTCAAAGACAAATGTGTCTGCAGACCCCTTTGTGGAAGAACAACTTTTTCCCAACACCAAGTAGTTTCTCAACTGTGTTGTTACTTGTGGACACTTTTCATCCTTGAAATGCAACCATCTTGCTTCCAGATGGCTGTTATCGTTAGATGCATTCTTATTTTCAAATGCGGATGATCTTTTGGATATATACTTGTTATCTTACTCCTTTTTAAGCTTCACTTTTCATTTTTGCTGTATTAATGGCTTTGCACTCTAATTTGTAGATTTTAATGTTGAGATAATTGTATTCAACTTTACTTTAAATAACTAAATAAAAATAATAAAAAATACATCCCATATAAATTTAAAAGAGAAAACAATATTGTTCTCCTCATAACAGAACAATTTTGTATTATAAGGAACAGATGGCAAACCTGTCTGTGGTCAAACACTGACCATCAATGGCTAATGTAAAGAAAGTCTGGCAAAAGACGTGTACGTCTGCACAGTATAGCTAAAATACTCGGACTGTAATGCACCAGTTAGACATAACTTCGTTTATAACCACACAACCAAATAATTTTTTGACCAGTTTACTAGGATAAATCATTAAATAGTCCCTCAGTAATTTTCAAAGTGTTTTGAAACAAGGATCAGTTTGCCAAAGTCAAAGTTATGGTGGACCACCTATTGTTAACAGCCACTTAACTAGTGTAAATTTCACATTACAGTTACTACACTAGATAATTATGTGTAAAATACTAAGATTTAAATCCAACAGTGCTGGATGTGAGATTCAAATGTCAGGTTTTCAGTCAATCATTACCTCTATACTTTGAACAAAATGCAGTGGCGGGCAAAATGATAGTACTGATACATCGGAAAGTCCCATGAAGAAACAGATTGCCTTTGCCAGGGATGAGGTCTGCATGATGGTGTCAAAGTGGATTTAAAATCGAGCCCTATGAAGTGGGACCTATTTTTACCTGCTATTAACATGCATTTTGTATCTGGGTTGCATTCAGATATAATTTCACAGAGTTACATTTATACATGTTTCTCCGGTGCAGTGATACATATCAGATAAATAGCACTCTTGCTGTGTTCAATTTTAAGGAGTTATGGTTGATCAAAGTTACAAATGTGTACTAGACTGGAAACTGGCTGCTCATAATGACCCAACACAAAAAAGAGAAAAGAAGTCACAATACAACAGAGAGCATTTAATACTGGCATTAAAAATACCACAGAGTCATGAAGGAGAATGGCAGCTCCTCTTCATAGCTGTCAGTGTGGCTTGATCTCTTGTGGATTACCTATTGACCATCACCACTACACGACTCCTTTGTCTTTTCTCTTATGTGGCTGGTTTATACAGATAGAGAATGCATTTCAGTTTAAACTTGTGGTCATGTGATCGGTATTAATTTTTGATCATCTCAAAATTTGGTCTGAATGATCACAAAATCATGTACAGTTAATTATTTATTTTGGTCAGGTTAATTTTCTGTTGTGACCCAATCACCAAAAACGTAATGTTAAAACCAGGTGTAAATGGGGCCAGCTTGACTGGAGTGAGACTGCTAGTTTCTAGAAATGTTGAGAGAGAGAAAGAGGAAGAGAAAGAAAAGGACTGGAGCAGGAAGGAATGAAATTAAACTAATACTTACTATTGTCCACAGTACAGTCAGATGAGCACTTCACAGTCCCTAACAGGTTATTTAGAAGGGCAATGGCTAGATAGCATTAAAAGTATTATAAATTAATAAATACAGTTGCAAATATGTCTGCACTTTTCTAAGTGATCATTTCAATAAATTACTCAAATTACACTTTGAAAACCATGGCCTTATATGTGTATATACAGTATATATAGAGAAAGAGAGAGAGAGACTGAGGGAGAGCAAAACTTCTATCATGCTGTAAACATAGCTGACAGTCAGCTAACTCATAGCGGTGGTCCCATTTAGCAGCAAAGCTGACTGAACAGCAGTATGAGTGGATGTAAATGGCAGTTCATTCACAAAAATCCACAGCTTCTGAATGCCCTCATAAAGAAGACTCTTCTCATTGCCAGCAGCTACAGCAGATTGTAGTCCATGTTATTAAAGAGATCCATAATACTTCAGTTTGTTTTATTGCTAGAAGACAAGACATTTAAATGTTCAAGATCTTCAACACAATTATTATCATCTCATCTGTTCTTTCTATTAGCGTTAGACCTCCTGGACGTAATTATGTGGGCAGGGTGAGGTGACCAATGCACAACTCAGGAAACTGTAAACATACTGTGCTTTTATGAACTATGCCACTAGGTAACTAGTTTCCCAATGTCTTATTCTTACCATAAGAATAATTTGGAGGGAACTTATGACAACAGAAGATGAATGAGTCCTTGTCTCTGACTTCCTGGTCCTGGTTAATGTCAGCAGCTAGATGTGGAGCAGGATGAGCTCAGTGATGAACAAATGCAACATTCAATTGTGCATTATGGGAGGGGAACACCAACAAGTAAATATAGGGAATAAAATTATTGTCATTATTAATATAAACTATAATATGAATTTAACTTACATATAATGTGAGAACTTAGGTGTTTCACACAATAACCATACATTGGTTCTCCTTACACAAAGTGATCTTTTCACACTGTGTAGCTTTATTGCATGGACTGTAACAGCAACATTTTTGTGAAGTTACATTTGTTTCAGTTAAGCTTGAAGGGATGCTTGCTGACATGTACTGTACATCTGACGGTATTGATTGATTGGTGAGATTCGAGAATTTATTCATCACACATACTGTCATACAGGTACAACGTGCAGTAAAAAGAAAAGCTGGTCTACTCCAAGATTGTGCAAACAAAAACAAATACACAACGTAATGAATAATAAAATTAAGAAAAAGATAGCAAAAATTAGCTAATTTAAAAACAATTAACTAAATTAAATAGAATTAAGTTAAACTACATTAAAATTAAGTTAAAATATGAAACCTGAAACAGTAAAAAGTATAAAGCGACTATACAGTAAGTTACAGTGAGTGTACCATGAGTTTTAGGTTCGAATGTTTTTGGCATGTCAGAGTTCAGGATCCTGATGGCCGGAGGATAAAAGCTCTGCTTGAGTCTTTCAGTTTTTGCCATTTGGCTGCACAGCCGCTTGCCTGAGTTGAGCATGCTGAACAGTCTGTTGCTGGGTTGGGTGCAGTGTAGTTATTTTAAATGCCCTTGTCCTGAAGAGCTTGAAGAAGATGTCCTGAAGAGAGGGCAGTGCTGACCTTAAGATGTGCTCTGCTGAACGCATCACTCTCTGCAGAGCCCAGGAAAAGAGTTACAGACTAATGTGGCAGTGTGATTTTTCTGTTAGTTTCCTCCACTGTCAAGGAGCCACCCATATCGAAGAAGACCTATAATACCAACCTGACTGTCACCTGAAAAAAAGGTACCCATGTCACCTGCTCAGGCACCTAACTTATATGACCTGAGGCATGACCATTCCTTTCATCCCACACCCAGAGTATCTAAGCTGGTTTTATGCCTGTATACATTCATGTATAATTGCACAGCAATATACAAGGAAATACTTCACCTGCAAGAAATCCTACACTTTTATTCTATTATATATATATATATATATACAGTACAGGCCAAAAGTTTGGACAAACCTCATCATTCAATGTGTTTTCTTTATTTTCATGACTGAAGGCATCAAAACTATGAATGAACACATGTGGAGTTATGTACTTAACAAAAAAAGGTGAAATAACTGAAAACATGTTTTATAATCTAGTTTCTTCAAAATAGCCACCCTTTGCTCTGATTACTGCTTTGCACACTCTTGGCATTCTCTCGATGAGCTTCAACAGGTAGTCACCTGAAATGGTTTTCACTTCACAGGTGTGCCTTATCAGGATTATTTAGTGGAATTTCTTGCTTTATCAATGGGGTTGGGACCAGCAGTTGTGTTGTGCAGAAGTCAGGTTAGTTGGACGATCATTTATTTTTCAACAGGACAATGACCCCAAACACACCTCCAGGCTGTGTAAGGGCTATTTGACCAAGAAGGAGAGTGATGGAGTGCTGTAAATGGTCATGAAAATAAAGAAAACACATTGAATGAGGAGGTGTGTCCAAACTTTTGGCCTGTACTGTATATATATATATATAGAAGATATAAGATGGAAGGACCAGGAGAGAGGCAATACCTCTCCCGGGACATGAGAGGGCAGCCCCCTGGTTTGCATCTGTGCCAGCTCAACACTGTTGGGGACTGTGGTCACCAACGGGGGCACCTGGACGATCTCAGAGCCCTGGACTGCAGCACTTCCACCTGAAAGGAGGAAGTTCTGCAGGAAGATCATCAGGGAGTACTTGGAGCACATCTGGGTGAACCATAAAAGGGGCCGCCTCACTCCATTCTGGGAGCTGGAGTCAAGAGGTGGAGGACAGAGCTTGTGAAGGGAGGAGTATAGGCAGCAGAAGAAGAGAAAAAGAAAAAGCATTGAGTCGAAGAAAAGGACTGAGCCTATTGTTGGTGATTTGAGCACTGTGTAAGGTGCTGTGTGTTGAACTGAAGGAAAATAAAAGGGTGAGCTTTTGTAAGTGTGCCTCTTGTGTCTGTCTGTGTGTCAGGTTGGGTGGCTGTCATGCGCCTACAGGTGTCACAATATATACACACACACCGGCCACTTTAGCAGATTCACATGTTCAACTGCTTGTTATTTCAAATATCTAATCAGTTAATCACATGGCATGTGGACATTGTCTAGGCAACCTGTTGATGTTCAAACCGAGTATCAGAATGGGGAAGAAAGGTGATTTAAGTGACTTTGAATGTGGCATGGTGGTTGCTGCCAGACGTACTGGTCAGAGTGTTTCTGAAACTGCTGATCTACTGGGATTTTTTTACACACAATCATTTCTAGGGTTTATAGAAAATGGTCCGAAAAAGAGGAAAATATCCAGTGAGTATCAGGTCTCTGGGCAAAAACGACTTGGTGATGCCAGAGATCAGAAGAGAATGGCCAGACTGGATCGAGCTGACAGAAAGAAAACAGTAACTCAAATAATCACTTGTTACAGCTGACATATGCAGAAAAGCATCTCTAAAAACACAATGACGAACCTTGAAGCAGATGGGCTACAAAAGCAGAAAGACACACCGTTGCCACTGCTGTCAGCCAAGAATAGGCAACTGAGGCTACAATTTGCATGAGCTCACATGCAATTCTACCAAATTGGACAATTAATGATTGGAGAAATGTTGCCTGGTCTGATGAGTCTTGATTTCTGCTGCGACATTCAGATGGTAGGGTCAGAATTTGGCATCAACAACATGAAAGCGTGGATCCATCCTGCCTTGTCTCAATGGCTTAGGCAGGTGCTGGTGATGTAATGGTGTGGGGGGATATTTTTTTGGCACACCTTGGCCCGTCTTAGTATCTTTTAAGTGCCACAGCCCACCTGAGTATTGTTGCTGACCATGTCCATCCCTTTATGACTGCAGTCTATCCATATTCAGAAGGCTATTTCCAGCAGGATAACGTGCCATGTCACAAAGCTCAAATCATCTCAAACTGGTTTCTCGAACATGACAATGAGTTCACTGTACTCCAATGGCCTCCACATTCACCAGGCTCAATCCAAAAAAAACACCTTTGCCATGTGGTGGAACGGGAGATTCACATCATGGATGCACAGCCGACAATCTGAGGCAACTGCGTGATGATATCATGTCAATATGGTTCAAAATTCCTGAGGAAAGTTTCCAGCACCTTGTTGAATCTATGCTATAAAGAATTACAGTAGTTCTGAAGGCAAAAGGGGTCCAGACTGGTACTAGCAAAGTGTACCTAATAAAGTTTCCAGTGAGTGTAACTATTCTGCAATGAACTGGATGTCTGTCCAGGCATTGACCCTGCTTTTTGGCATATGCTTTCTGGGATAGCCTCTAGCACTCAATGACCCTGCTCAGGATTGTAAAGGCTTACTAAACGGTGTGTTTGCAGTACGTAAATGGAAGCTGCACTGTCTTGGAGGAATCCAGCATTAACGTTTTAGACTTGCAATTTATTGGTATTTATTTTGTAATGTACGTAGTAATATCATGAAATTGCATTCTTCATTGCATTACAAATGTTAGCATTACGATTTAGAACCCTATACCAAATGGCGTATAAATGAGGCAAAAGACACACTGACATTGTAGCTTAATAGAGGAAAATTTAAACTAAAAAAACACAGGAATTAAAAAAGAATTAAAGAGGGAGTACCAATTTCATTTGAGTCCATTAAACATTTTGGTGATCTGTTCTCATTAGCAAAATGACAGCAAGACTACACTGTGCAAATAAATAACAAATTCCATTAACTAATATAAGGACATCATGCTGCCCCCCTGAACCAAACACATAGAATCTGAGTTTTAGACCCCTGCAGTCAGACCATTAGCTACTTCCCTCACTGTGACTGTCATGTTCTCTAATGGGATTAGTACTTCCTCTATTAGCCCTGTTTTATTTCCTATCCTTTTTCCACGTAAATTTTTCTTTGTATGTTATACTGTTAGTTTTATATGCCATCAGTTGGAATGAAAAATGCGTTGTATTGTATTAGCACACATGGCAAACAACTTGGAAAGTCTGTGTTGAGAATGACGTCCTTGAGTGAGTGTGTTAATCATGACATTGTTGGTATCGTGGACTGCAGTTTTGAATGCATTTATCTAGATGACACTTTTGCCACTAGGTTGAAGCACCAGACCCATAGTCCATGATTTACGTGGCCTGGTTCTGGCCTGGAGACTTGTGATCTAACTCTCTATGACCAAGAAACAGATAAATCAGGTGAGAGAAGTGCGAACTAAAATCCTGGTAATGATGGGTTGTTTACTTTCATTAAAATAAGTACAGTACCAGATATTGCACATATACGCAATGAATATCTGCCAGGAGTTAATGTGAAAACCATTTAAATTTTTTAGAAATGCTTGAAGCATTACTTAGCTATTCATTTGTCGGGGCTGGCACAGTAAAAAGGAAAACTAAGTTCACTGGTTCATGCTGATCCATAATAAAACCATAGGCGCATTTATCTATATGACATCCTTTAGCCTTATAGTAAATGATCTAGAAAACAGAAAGAAAAAATTGACATTTGTTTATGGTAAGTGCTCATCTAGAAAGTGAGGCCACATATGCAAATTAAGAATGAAATGAGGCATATTCACAAATGGAGTGGAAATGATTTTTCTCTTTACACAGGCTTATGCCATAAGGTAATGATGTCTCTCAAGTGATGCCTTTAAAGAATAATATGGCAGACTGAATAACAGTGCAGTGACCTGATTTCTAAAGCACAGTTTAAAAAGTAAAATCAATGATAAGACTAAAATCATGCAGAAAATGTCCAACTGGAGATATGCTTTCACTTTTTGAATTTTAAACCAACTTAAAAGTTTACAGATTTCAGTTTGTTTTGGTTACTGCTGTTACTGTGAATTTCTGAAGTCGTGTAAGAAGCTTATCAGATATTTAATTGCAAATCCGCTAATACTGCCTTATGCTTACTATTGGAATCCCTTCTTGAGCTTTTACATCAAACTGATAGAAGTAGGTCAGGCCTGGTTGTGCTAAACAAAGCTTGGAGAAAGACTGCAAACATCACTTATGCTATTTTCTCTTTTCTTTGTGTACAAAGTCACACTCAGCTGTATGAAATGCTTTTAATGCCAAAGGTACACTATCTGTTGTATAGCAGTCTTTTAATGATGGTGTCAGTTTCTTTACCTGTGTGAATATTAAAGTCACCTAATAATATTACTTTGTCATAATCGATAGATATATCAGGATAAAAGGTTGTTGAACACAATTAAAAATGTGGAGTAAGGACCAGGAGGTCTGTCATGTACTAAAAACCTATGTCTAATTCCATTGAAATGTCCACAATTAGGACTGAGATGAATGTGGCATCTGTTTTTTGGGTAATAACCATCATTAAAAATCATTCTATCCAAATCATAAATAAACCCATCAGGAGAAAGTTTAACTAGAGAAGCTGTGTCATCTTTTTTTTTTTATTTCCCATATCGCAAATTTTTGACACTAAATATTTTCAGGTATTCAACCAAATTAGACAGTAGACATTTAAAGAAAGAACAAAACTTTTCCAACACCAGCTAGTTCTGTGTGAAAAATGAATTGACCCCTAACTAAATCAACTCAAACAAACAGATAAAGTCAAATGATTGAACTAATAGACTCTAATGGCAGACCTCCAGATCTCCACTTCATTGAGAAGGTTTTCCCCTCATATGACACATCAGGGATAAACACATGATTACTCTATGGTTAGGGTTGGGATTAAATTAGGGGAAAATACCACCTTGTGGCATGCTCTGGCACACTGACCCCCTTATAAACACCTAAATTTAAGTTTTTCCTTTTTATTACACCCCAAAAAAACCTCAAAAAAGCCTTAAAAATACTAATTTTCATTTAACCAATCTGGATACAAAGTTCCTAATGCGTCTATCCAATGTCTTTCTTTCTTAAGATGGACCATTTTATTCCAGGTCCTGTCATGTTCTATCCTGAATATAACAGGCCAATGATTTTCCAAAATAAAGTGCTTATATAAGATCGTCTGCTTTTCCTGACTCTCCATTAATCTCACATGTTGGACAAACCTGGATCACAAAGCATTTTTGGTCTCCCCGATGTAAATAAGTCCACAATTGACAAAAACCTGCAATCCAATTGGCTGTCCAGCAGAGCTACTTAATCACAGAGCTGCGGAGGTCTGCAGCTGAACCCATCTCGATTCAACACAGCCAGGTTTGACCAGAGCTTGTCATGTTCATTAATAAAGGACAGAGAGCACGGCAGATTGGGATTGTTTTTAGCTCTGGAGTGACATGATACTCAACAGCCCAACCCTACTCCCTGGTGGGGGAGGCAGTAGGGGGGCACTATTATTAGTAACTGCCAACAAAAGAGAAGAAACATACAACTCCTAATTTGTCTCTCTCTTTCTCTTTTCAATGAACTCATAAGAACATAAGAATTTTTACAAACAAGAGAAGACCATTCCATTCATCAAGCCTGTTTGTTTAGCTAATAGCTAAACTGTCCCAATATCTCAAACAGATTATTCTTAAAGGTTGTCAAGGTTTCTGCTTCAGCTATGTCTTGGTAGTTTGTTCCAGAATCCCACAACTCTTTGCATAAAGTGCTCCCTGATTTCATTTTTAAATGCATTTCCCCTTAGTTTCTACTGTGATTCACCCTTAAAATGAAAGAATGTTGCTGGATCTACTTTATCAATGCCTTTGAGGATTTTTAACACCTGGATTAGGTCCCCACACAGCCTCCTCTACTCGACACTGAACAGATTTAATTCTTTGAGTCAGAGTAGGACATGTTTTTCAGTCCTGGGATGCACTGGTTGCTCTCCTCTGTGCAGCTTCAAGTGCTGCTATGTCTTTCTTGTACTGTGGTGACCAGAACTGCACTCAATACTCCAGATGTACTAGCGCATTATATAGTTTGAGAATAACATCCCTTGACTTAAATTCAACAGTTTGTATGACATAACCCAGCGTTTCTCAGCCTTTAAGTATTTGTGACCCGAGTTTTCATAACAGTTTTAATCGCGCCCCCCCCCAACATTTTTTTGAAATATAGATGCATATTTTATTATACCTACTTAACTTTTATCGACATTTATCTAACTCTATATTTATTGTTCTAGTATCAGAATGTAGTTTAAGTTCATTTGTTTTGGTTTCAACAGATTTTTTTTTCATATTTTTGATTCTTGTTTTCTTTTTTCACATCTTCGCGCCCCCCTTTTTGTTACTTCGCACCCCCCCTAGGGGGGCCTGCCCCACAGGTTGAGAACCACTGACATAACCTAACATTTTATTTGACTTTTTAATTGCTTCTGCACATTGCTTAGTAGATGAAAATGTTGTGTCAGCATCATGTAGATGCTGGAATAACAAGTTGTCATGGTCAAAAGTACAGTCTTGTAGAGTATAGGTAGCTTCAGCTTTGTACCCTTGCTAGCTAAGGCCATACGTTCAATCACTTTTACCACCTCCACAACATGCTTGTTCTTGGGGATTATTGGAGGAGACAGCAGAAAAAATTTGGACTGGGGATGTGCAAAGTAATCAAAGCTTGTTGAAGTCTTCTTTATATTCCTTTCATCTGCTTGAGTTTCTCATTCGTTATCCTCCTCAGCTGTTGTTGCCTGTGTCATGTACCCAGAAGTACAAACCTCTCTTGTCTCTGGTATGGATTCTAACTTCCTCTCTTCTCATCAATAACATTGCTTCAAGAGAGACCAACTGAATCAATATGGTAATTTAAAGGACATTTTCAGTTATGGCACACATACTGGACCCTCGGAGGTAGTAGAGAAGGAGAGAATGAAAACAAAACTGAGTGCCATTATGAACAAAACTGCACATCCTCTCTCTGACACACTAACACTTAGTACTTTTAGTGAAAGAATTATTCAGCAGAAATGTGTCAAGAAGAACTACTGGGATTCCTTTATTCCACCAATAATACGTCTGCTTAATGCCTCATGATGATGATGACTGAACAAGCAGAAGTTATTTTGGTGGGTGTTTAGACCATAATGTCTATCTATCTATCTATCTATCTATCTATCTATCTATCTATCTATCTATCTATTGTGACGGATGGCCAGGGCCTATGTCTGGCCGGGACGCCCCTGCACCATATATACCAGGGAGACAAGGGTGGGAAACCCAGTATCTACCCCTGGACACTAGATGGCAGTCTCCCTGGGTTGCAGCAGTACCTCAGTCTCCCCCAGGGCTTCATGGGGGTTGGAGTCCGGTGCAGCCCTGTTGGGTTCTGCAGGTGCCACCAGGAGGTGCTGCAGCAGGAGCTGCTGGCCCCTTTTGGGCATTGGTCTCACCACACCCGGAAGTGCAGCCAGATGTCAGCAATCAAGCACTTGGAGCACTTCCGGGTACCCAATAAAGGGAGCCTGCAACCACCACTCAGAGGCCAGAGTCGGGAGGAGGAGGAGGACAAAGCTTATTACACGGAAGACGTACCCTCCAGCTGAAGAAAAATAAATAGTTTATTGGTTTTACCCGTGCTTCCTGTGTGAATCTGTGTCAGGTTGGGCACAATATAGTGCCTTTTCTTACGCTATCTATCTATCTATCTATCTATCTATCTATCTATCTATCTATCTA
>JANRMT010062791.1:247061569-247073060 GCA_026402145.1 Polypterus bichir lapradei
CTATCTATCTATCTATCTATCTATCTATCTATCTATCTATCTATCTATCTATCTATCTATCTATCTATCTATCTATCTACACATTAACCCACCCTCAGTAGCTCATTTAGAATCAACTGCCACCTTGGACCACAGTAACCAGTGCAGAAGGTACCGTCTACACAGTGCTAACCATGGCATATAGTTCTCCCATACTATCTGCAAGAGACATCACAAACTGATTGTATTCAAGTTTCCAGAGGAAAGGAAGTGATTTTTAAAATATTCTAAAATAACAACCATATCAAGTAATTTTCCCTTGGACATGTAGATCACAATCAAAAAAGGTCACAAAAGGATCACACGTGGATGACATTTTAAACTATTAGGTTAATACATAATCATTTCCAGGAAAATATTGTATTATATTAAAAAAAAAACACCAGTATTGCAGGAATGCCAAGAAGTTTCATTGACTAAAACAGCAAAACATTAAAGCAATAGTGCATCAGCATATATGTTTCCTGGCAACCTAAAGAACTAAATTTTAAATAATTAACAAAAGCAATACGTCAGTAGCATGTGCCATGCTTTGCAAACATAAAATTATAATGGGTGCCAGATGTATCACTTAACTGTGGCATGGGTACTCCAACATGTATCCATATGTTTCCAGGCACACTCCTGAACTATTGTAGCAGACATTCATTTATGTATCACAGTCTTGACTGAGATAAATGGAATACAGATAATCAATGAACTGACATCACAATTTTAAATAACAACTAGGATATGGTTTAATCAAATTGTGGCTGCAAAAATGTACTTTAAGTAATTTAAAGAACTGGGTATTTACTCTTCATATTCTGCATGACCTGAAATTGCATAATTACTTCATAGAGTTTCTCAATTTTGGCACCGGCTGCAGTAAATAGCTTCTAGTATGACATTATTTTTCCAAAATTAAATCCAATTTTTAGATGATCGCTTAAAGCTAGGCACACACCTGTCATGCAAATGCTTTTGCTTTTTTCAGAAGCACCATTTCACTAATAATACATGATCTTTGACCTTTGGGTGAATGAAGTATACTATGAAAAGATTTGTGTTGTTTCCTGTTGATTTTTACAAAGCAATTTGAATCAGCCAAAACTAAAATACCCCTGCAGACATTCACAGGCAGACATAAAGTTGATTTAACATTCTCTGAGGAGTTTACATGCTGGCTTCCAAACAATTAGTGGTCTAGCTAGAGAGATTCTCCTGTGCTGAAGCAGTAAATCTGATACAATGGAAAAGGTAGGAAATGAAACCCTCTCATCTTGGATTCAAATGATAATGAAAAATACTTCAAGTAAGTATAGATTTTCAACAGCAGCTTTCCAGCAGGATTCTCCAGGGAAATTATTGATGGATTTGTATCATGTAACAGTGTACTGTACAATGAGGTCATTGGGTTGGATGGGTATCCTTTTTATATAAGCTGTTATTACATTTTGCAATATACTGCCAAGATAATTTTCATCTTTCCATAACCCTGTGGATGGATGGATGGATGGATTTGCAAAGCACATTGTTCTTAATGACATAGTGCTTCCTATATCATTTCCATTTTATATTGCTGCCCCTCTTTGAGAAATGCCACTTACTACACAAGAGATAGAAATAAAGTTTAAACCAGCAATTCCTTTCATATAACATAGTTTTTTTTTTGGTTATTTATTTTTTTCTTATTACGATTGTCCCTGGACTCTAAATACAGCACAACATAACATTCCCAAATCCACATAATTAATTCCTGAGCTGCAGAGGGCCAGTGCCAGTCCCAACCACAGTAGGTATAAGACAGACACCTATCTTGGACAGGGTGCCAATCCATGACAGGGCTCACTCACACACACACACACACCAACATTTACATTGGGTCGGTAGACCTGAGCTGCATGTCTTTAGAGATGTGGAAGGCAAACCAGAGTACCTGGAGAACAACCTGTGCAAACATGGCATGAACAAATATGCTCTACACAATCAAGAACCAGACGTGGAATTTAAATTCAGTACTAGACAGACAGCAGAGCCAATCAATGTGGTAATTTAATAAAACAAATAAAAACGGTTCCAGGACAGCGGTTAACAGAATTGTCTTACTAACCTAGTAGACTGGGTGTGTGTTTAACCAGAAGCTCCAGGTTTCTGCCAAAGTCTCAAAGATGTGAAAACTGGAGTCTAAGTAAACCCAATGTGAATAAGTGAGTGTGAATGTGGGTGAATGAGTGTCCTCTCAAACAGACTGGCACCGCATCCTGCCTTATATCTAAAAATACATTGGGAATTGGACATTCTATAATCAGACAAGCAAGTTTAGTAGACAAATGATAAAAGTCAGACTGCATGCCATACAAGGTGGAAATCATTTAGAAATAACAAGCATTTATCAAATTTTTATGCATAACTTAATTTCATTGGTGTCCCACACCTGCTAACAGTGTGTCGGTCATTACGAAATTCTACATTTTTCCATTTGCTGTCAAGATACACCACTATATGTTTTAATATCACACTACACAGAGGCAACAAATGAATGCACAGGAGAAAAAGGTTGGGGAAGTGGTACATATTCATTTTCCACCCACGTTAATTGCTTAAAAGGGGATACGGGTTGAGTCTGCCTGTCTCGGAAATTCACTGCTAAATTTAAAGGATTTAAATTACATTTGTTATCTTGTCATTTTGCCTGACAGACAATTCACAAAGCCTCTGCCTAATAACGCTGAAGTCGATTAATGGTCATCTTTGGTCAGCCGCCAGTTTTCAATGGTAGATTCAATACTAAAGCTAAACCAAATTAGTCTGCAACGCTTATTTATTGATCCATTTTACTTGCTGCAGGTGAGGTGTAGTGTTTTATACATGAAAAGACATACTGAGCTCTCTGCTAAATCAGCATGCTAATGGAGGTGCTTACTGGTAAACATCACAGCGCACACTGACAGTGAGTGTTCATTTCGTATCTAAATAGGACTATGCAGGTGAACTTAGTAAAAGCAATAAGAAAAAAATCACTTTACCTTAATATTACAATACACTGTAAAAAGTGTGTAGTCTCATGGGTAGCATAGTCTTCATACAAAACTATTTATACAACTTTTTATATTAAGAGCTCTTTTGGCAGTCTCAGCAGTGGAATAACAACAACACAACAACAACATTTATTTATATAGCACATATTCATACAAACAGTAGCTCAAAGTGCTTTACATAATAAAGAATAGAAAAATAAAAAACACAATATGAAAACAAAATAAATCAGCATTAATTAACATCGAATAAGAGTAAGGTCCAATGGCCAGGGGGGACAGAAAAAACAAAATAAAAACTCCAGACGGCTGGAGAAAAAAAAATAAAATCTGTAGGGATTCCAGACCATGAGACCGCCCAGTCCCCTCTGGCCAAATGGCCAAATGGGGGAGGCAACTTGATGGCTGTGGTCTCCAGGACTCTAAATAAATCCAAATCATATTTTGTGATATCATCTACTGTTAAATTCTGCTCTATACTTGTAATATTTTTATTTTTATACTGTACTGAGGATTACTTGTGTTCTGTGCATTGTATCGTATTGACTCCCTTCTTTTTGACACCCACTGCATGCACAACCTACCTGGAAAGGGGTCTCTCTTTGAACTGCCTTTCCTAAGGTTTCTTCCATTTTTTTACCTACAAGGGTTTTTTTGGGCTTTTTTTCCTTGTCTTAGAGAGTCAAGGCTGGGGTGGTTGTCAAGAGGCAGGGCCTGTTAAAGCCCATTGCAACACATCTTGTGTGATTTTGGGCTATACAAAAATAAATTGTATTGTATTGTATTGTATGGACGATCATTACTTTGATCAAGAAATACAATGCCTTACAAAAGAAGTCAATCACTTAACCAATTTCCCCAAGTTCTGAATTACAGGTTCTGTACTGAAATGTAGTACTTTGTAATATTTTTATTTGGAAGTACGGAAAATCATATTTATCACTATTATTATTAGACTTTTTTTAGTATAGTTTTGTTAAATTATTAAGAAGACAAAAATGGAAATATTCAGTATTGTTTTATGTTTACACAGGTTGAATTGCTAAACAGGGACACAATTGCTGCCCAGTTGGCTTCTGTCATTGAAAATAACTGAAACATTTTCTGGTTAAAAACCTCACAGTCAAAGAATCATAATTCAGGATGAATCTGATCTGAAGAACACCCATGAAAATTAACAGTAAGGACAGTTCCAAAGAAGTTAATGCATAAATTAGAAAAATTGCAAAACAGATTGGATTTTCCAATGGGCACTGCTGGCACAATAACCAGGAAGGAAAAGCGACATTAAACTATAAAATGCATCCTAGAAAAGGTTGTTCCTGAAAACTGTCTGTAAAAACAAGAAGACTAACGAGAAAGCTACTGAGAAGAAACAGCAGTAGACTGGAGAAAAGGCACACTGTTCAACCAACCTGCATAGGAGGGTGCCACAAACAAAGCCATTATTCAAAAAGAACCAAACGAGAACACAACTGGAGATTGTCAAAAAGCATGAAGAGTGGCTGAGTTGTGATGTGGGTGATGGTTTTACAGTCAAATGAAGCTAATATTGAACTTCTTGGTCAAATTTTCCACACCCTAAAAAACACCCTGCATACATTGAATTAGGTATCATCACCCTATATGCATGCTTTTTACAAGAGGTGACTGGGCATCTATTTAAAATAGAAGAACAAATGAATGGTGGAACATAACAACATAACAAATGCAAGAGAATCTGTTTCACTTTGGTAACAAAATAAAGCTTGGGCCAAGATTAATCCTTTTTTAGAAAGAGAATGATCCCAAACACAAAACTAAAGTTACCTTGATGGGTTGTCTTAGGATGACTCAGTTAAAGTCCTGATCTCAGTGTGATTGACATTATGTGGCACTATTTTGAAATTGCGGGACATAAGTGTAATCTAACGAACCTGAAAAACCCAAAACAAATCTATCTGCAAAAATGGGCCAAAATCCCTACCAAACTATGAGTGAAGCTGTGATATTCTTAATATTAGCTGGGTAAAGGCTCTAGAATATATTAAAGTGTATGGATTGAATACTTTTCCAAAGAGCTGATTAATTTCTTTCTTAATATTGATTCCTAACATAAAAATTGTAGTTTAAAAGCAATCACTTTATGATGGTATCACTATTGCTGCCATATTGTTTATTTGTTTTACATGGATTACCACCACTTTGGAATGTTTTGGTCGATGTGATGCTGTGTGTCACTTAACATGTGGTGCACAAGTTGCATCATGAGTGACGTTGTGGTAAATTTGTTATTTAAGATCTCGTCATGATCCTGAGGGCATCCAAACTTTGTGAAAGTAAACTTCCAACAGGTAAGAGCTGTTGTTAGTGAATTAACATATGAGTGTTTGTTTAGAATAATAATGGCTTTGCTGTTATTACACACAGAATACATAAACAGTTAATAGAAGGTTCTGCTTTATTCCCTATAAGCTAACATGTATAGGTAAAGTCCCTGCTGCCTTGCTATAATTCTGATTTAACAGTAAAACAATGTGTTTTGACTAGCCAGGTATAGTCTTGTTGGGGGGTTACAGTTTCCTGACACTACTTAGCAACATTATTTGTAACGTACAGGATATATTTATTTGTATTGTATCATATAAAGAAACATATTAAAGATATAGACCAAAACCTCTATTGGAGAAGTCTAGTCAAAAACAATAGTGACCCCATATAAAAATGGGAATAGCTATGGCAGAAGAAGAAGAAACAGAATTAAAGATATAGAAACCTGAAACCAAATTGACATAGATAAGGAATCATTTTGCCTTTTTTATGTGTAGTATAGATTTTTTTCTTCATTTGTGTGAACTGTTTTCACTTTGAACTAAAAGTTCAAAAAGGAAGATACTTGGTATTTTTGTCTACAGTATGCGCCATCGTTAGTGCTTGAACCTGGCTGTCTCAGTTTTGGTAGAACTTTAGAAACCTCAAAAATAAGCAGCCAGATTTTATTAGTGTTTGAGCAAATTGCTGATTGTGACATCAAGTTTAAGGTTGACCTATGAATTTTGTTGACTGATATCTGCTCTTAGTGTACCAATTAATGCTTTGTCTAACAGTCCTGCCGACACAACCTTAACAAAACTAATAAATAAATGCAATCTCGGACCCCTCAATAAAATTTGTATAAGATGACTAGTACAGAAATTGCCTTACCGTCATATCATTGAGACTGTCACTTTATCTTTGTCGGTCTGCTTACATTACTGCGCAGGTCAAGGCCTGGTTCTTCCAGATAACAAATAGAGAACACTTAATGTGTTTTCTTACCATTTTGGATACAGGGGAAATTAAATCACATATTTACAGTATTTCAAACAGAACTAATGGTTGCAAAGCTTCATTCAACACCTATTCAAATCATTACATTTTTGTCTTTATTTAATTCAAAATACTGACATGAATGATTGTTAGAATCATGAACTATAGCCATACACAGTAATTTAAGAACGTCTGGACAACTCTGGCTAGAGAGGCCATTCAGCCAGCAAAGGTCGCCAAACCTATTCCCCTAGATTCTCCAAAATAACATAAAGTCAGATTTTGAAGGTCCTTAAAGGCCTACCCTACCCTGCCGTTCTTTCTTAAACTCTGTGAAGTGCCTTGAGCATGGGAAAGGCGCTATATAAATAAAATGTATTATTATTATTATTTTTATTATTACTCTCTACCACACTACTTGGAAATTTATTCCATTTGTATGTGGTTCTCTAAGTGAAGAAAAACTTCCTAACGTTTGTGCAAAACTTACCCTTAACATGCTTATAACCATTTCCTTATGTCATTGTTGAAGAATTACTTTTAAACTGATAAATGTGACTCACTCAGCTAACTCTCTCCATAATTTTAAACTCTTTAGTCATGTAACCTCTTAATCTTTGCTTGATTAAGCTAAAAAGGTTCTTTGCTTGATTAAGCTAAAAAGGTTCAACCTCCTTCAGTCTCTCCTCATAGCTCATACCGCTTAGTCCCAGAATCACCCTAGTCATGCTTCTCTGCAGTTTTGCTAGCTCTGCTATGTCTTTTTTGTAATATGAAGATCAAAGCTATATACAAGTTATGTCTGACTAGTTAGTTAAATATATAGCTTAAGTATTAGAACATTAGAAAACTCTTAGAAGAAGGTCTATTCAGCCCAGCAAAGCTCGCCAGTCCTATCCACTTAATTTCTCGAAAATAACATCAAGCTGAGTTTTGAGGGTCCCTAAAGTTCTACTGTCACACTTCTTGGTAGCTTATTCCATGTGTTTATGGTTCTTTGTGTGAAGAATAACTCCTAACATTTGTGCAAAGTTTACCCTTGACGAGTTTCCAACTGTTTCTCTGTGTTCTTGATGAAGTCATTTTAATCCAATGTACTAATTCCTTTCATATTTTTAAACATTTTAGTCATGCTACCTCTTAAACTTCATTTGCTTAAACTGAAAATGTTGAACTAATTTCCTCTTTCCTCATACCCCACACTCTCAGAATTAGCCTAATCACTCTTCTCTGGACTTTGGACTTTTTCTAGAGCTGTCTTTTTGTAGCCCTGAGACCAAAACTGTACACAGTACAGCAGACGAAACCTTACCAGTGCGTTATAAAGCTTAAGCATAACCTCTTTGGTGCTAAATAACCTAACATTCTGTTTGCCTTCTTAATGGTTTCTGAAAACTGTCTGGAGGTTGAAAATGTCACTATATATACAGTATATACACACACATACTAGGGCTTGAGCACCAGAGTGACTAACATGGAAGAAAATAAAAAGAAGATGTATTGTTATTGGTATAAAGAAGCCCCGTAGCATTTCTTAACACACTTCTGTTGAACGATTTGCTTGTTGAAAGTCCTCAGAGATGATACGCACCATTGCTCATAATGGCACTCAATTTTGTTTCAATTTTCTTTTTCACTGGTACATCCAGGGTGTCCACAGTGTGTTCCAAAACTGAGACTGCCCTTTTAATTTAAAGTTTAACCAGTACAACCTGCTATTGATGAAGACTCCCAAGTACTTATAGAAGTGGACCACCTCAACGCCCAATTCTTGAACAGTGAGCAGACACAGAGTCTCTTTGGTGAGGCGAAAGTCAATAACCAGTTCCTTTGCTTTGCTGATGTTAAGTTGCAGACAATACTTTCTGCACCAAGAAATAACATTCTTCACCTGACTTCTATACACTATCCCATGCCCCTTATCGATACACCAGATAAGTGCAGAATCATCTGAGAATTTCTGTAAGTGACATGACCTGGTGTTATATTTATAGTTAGAGGTATACAGAGTAAAGAGAAAAGGAAACAAGACTGTTCCTTGTGATGCTCCAGTGTTGTTCACAACAGAGACACAGAAACACAGTCCTTGAGTCTCACAAACTGTGGTCTGTCTGACAGATTGTCAATTATCCAGGACACCATAGACTCATCCACCTGCATGGTATTGAAAGCATTGGATAAATTAATAATTTATAATCCTCACAGTGCTGCCAGCTTTATCCAGGTGAAAATAAATATTGTGGTGCAGATAGATAGATCCCAATCTTGGTCAAACAGGCAAACTGCAGTGGGTCCAGGTAGTCCACCACAAGAGGAATCATATATTCCAGGACCAGGCTCTCAAAGATCTTCATGATATGAAGCACAAGTGCCACTGGTCTGTAGTCATTAGGTGAATCTGAATTATGAATCTGATTTGGGACAATTCTTATAAATGGTTTCTAACAATCAAAATATACACAAATAAAAATCACAGCAGATCCACTTTTATACAAAGTGACCTCTGTAACAAAACTACACATTGTAAATAAAATAGAAATTACCTTGTCTGGAACATCTACAATGGTTACACAATGCAGTTCACACATTTTAGCTAACCACATCAGTCTAACTAATATAGCTTCATCTAATGCAGCTTCATAGACAGAAGCTGCTAGAAAACAAGCTAAATATGACAAGTTGAAGAAGACATTTCCAGTACTGAATTACTGCCACATTTGAGGTTGCAGAGTAGAAAATGGTAGATGTCAAAGGGTTTTATGATAGAGCTGATTTCATGTATTTTAACTGCAGTTTACATTTCATTATAGCCTCACCTCTTTTATACCTCACTGAAAAATAGTTTTCATCCTTAATTATAAACATTTCTGGTGATTCAAATGATTTTTTTTTTGTTTTAATTCAAATTACTCAATACATTGGCTTATTATTTTAAGTGATTCTTGATATTATCCATTTTCCTCTAAATATTTCGGGATATTGCCCAGAATCCAGAGGTACTGTAGAGCCTTTTAGGGAAAGTAGGTATTTAAGATTAAAAACAGTTTATAACATCCATCTTCTGCCCAATACCCATATAATTTAAAAGTTTTTGATCCTCCCATGCACTTCGTTCTGATTAATCTGCTAATGTGATGCTGGTCCGGGCTGTTGGAGCCATCTGTTTTCAGGTTCTGGGCATGGAGACCACATCCATTTTGAAATTTATGATGAAACTCATCTTGTAGTATAGTTTACTCCCAATAAGTGTTTAAATGTGATTGTTTATAATGTGTTTATTTTTTATTTCACCATATGTTTCACATTTTATTACATTTTTTAATTGGCGCAGGAGAGGTTTATGTAATTGATGCAAAGTTCCAGAAACCTACTGTAAGTGGGATTCCTGACCTGGTAACTCAATTTGTGGAGTTTGCAGGGTCTGCTCTGTAAAGTTTTCAGGTTATCAAGATTTTTTTCTTTTATCCTAATGTTGTTCAGATTTGGATATTTGGCAACTCACAATTGGTTTCTGTGTTACTTTGTGCCTTTTATTCTATGCTGCTTGTACAAGCCCCCTAGCACTAAGTGCAAAGTAGGAACCAAACCTGGACACTGCAACATTTCATTGCAGGGCAGTAAGACTCACACCCACATTTACTAATACAGTGCCAAAGCACATTTATCAGTTAACACAGACACACAAATCTTTGGGATATGGGAGGACAACCAAATTAGACAGCAAAAAATGAACTCAGACACAGGGAGGAGGTGTCATCTTGATACAATATCCTCACAAGGATTCAATGCAATTCAATCTGAAGCTATGAAACAGCAGTGCTAACAACTCCACAAATGTACAGCCAGGAATATTTCAGAATTTCCCTTCACAAATTCATCAGGTCACATGGAGACCATGAAATCTATAGGCTGAAGCTAAGGACAGTATTTGGTCCTTTGTATGGTGTGTTTCTTCTGTTGCTTCTATTTACATGCTGAAAATTTCAAGCATGTAATAATCAGAAATTAATCAACTGTTACTAACTGCTCCATCTTATTCCTAACGATTCACCGATGCTTCCCTGAAGGTTTTTTCTTTAATAGTTAAGCATTATGAGAGAGAATTATTTTTTCATATATGCCCAAAATTGAATGAAGATTATTAAAAAAAAACAAGTATTATACACAGTACGACAATAAAACCGTGCTCTAGTTTTCATATTAACCTATAATACTTTATTAGAATGCATAATGAGCTTAGCTTTGGGTGTACATTATGTTTGTATATTCAAGATAGAACTACATAGCAACATTTAACTCCTTTTAGACACTGGCTTACATAATCAAAACAAGATATAGTGCTTATAAAAAGTATTCTCCCCTTCAAAGCTTTCTCATTTTATTTTTGTACAACACTAAATCACAACGGAATTCATTTAGCTTCTTTGACAGTTATCAAATATCAAAGTGCAAAAAGATCTCTGCAAATAATCTAAGACAATTACAAATATAAAACAAAGCATAATAGATGGCATAATTATTCACTCCCTTTAATACGACGCTCCTAATCATCTCTGGTGCAGCCAATTGGTTTTAGAAGTCACACAATTAGTTAATGGAGATCACCTTTCTGGGGTTTCAGTGGATTGTACTATAAGTGAACTTGCATCTGGATGGTCCAACTTGTGGTGAGTCAATTTCATGGTCTAATCTACACAATAAAGACAAAGCAACACTCCAAGCAACTCCTTGAAAAGTTGTTGCAAAGGTCAAGTCAGGATGGGGGGAGACAAGAAAATATCCATTGGAGTCCAGTTAAATCAACAATGAACAAATGGAAGCATTACGGCACAGCTGTAAATCCGCCTGGAGCTGACCGTCCACAAAAATTGAGTGATTCTGAAAGAAGAAGACTCGTGAGGGAGGCCACCAAGAGACCTATGAGAGCTTTAATGGAATTACAAATAACAGTGGATAAGATTTGAGAAACTGTGCTAACAACAGATAAGTAGTAACTTTCTCAAACTACAGAAGAAAAAAACAAAAATCATAGTAATCGGCAACATGGGAATAACGAAGGTATCCTCTTTAATAAAACCCCTGTGTGCGTCCAGGTGTCCGTGTGTGTGTCTTCTGGTTAAGTGCGCATGCAGAGAGAGAGAGAGAGA
>JANRMT010062791.1:247087316-247107548 GCA_026402145.1 Polypterus bichir lapradei
CTATCTATCTATCTATCTATCTATCTATCTATCTATCTATCTATCTACAGTATAAGTTACTTTCTTTAAAAAGTTGGCAGGTGTAACATAATGTCACACAAATTAAGTTGTGGTTCTAGGTGGGGATTTTAATTGCATGCTTGCTTCTCAAAAGGATAGAAATAACAGGCTGTATCCACACACACACTCAGCACAGGATTTGGAGAAAGCAGCATGGAGAAATGGCATGGCTCATTTGCTTTTACTGTTTGGAGCACCATACAGGTTTATTTAAGGCATGTCACTTTGCACCTGCAGGGTTGTCAGATCACAGTCTAATGTGTTATACTGTGATCTTAAATGATTATAAGCCTCGTAGTGCCTGATGACATTTTACTACCCCTCTCCTTCAAGGCCAAGACTTCTTTATTTATTTTTAGGAAGGGTGGAGGCACATGAAGAAGGAGGTCACTAGTTTGCAACAGTACTGTGAGGTTTGGAAGACCAACACACATTTATTATATCAAGAGTACACCAGATGTGTCTCTAAGTCACTACAAACTGAACTAACAATGTTAGTTCAGATTCAGCAGCTTTAAGAGCAGGGTCTAGATCAACAACTATTAGGGATTGATGGGGATAAAAAGATGGGGTTTGTCTACTTACTGGGAACAAGGGTTCATGGGGCTCTAGTGAGAGCTCTGTTCCAACAGACACCTGATATTGGTGCATCAACCAAACACTTTTTTTGGACTTAAGAAAAAGAACTCTCAGTGTAAAAAAATTTACATTGTAAAATTTACAATTTACATAATAAAGGAAAATGATCAGGAGAACCAGGACCCTGGTGAGATAAGACAGGTGGTCCAGGGATTCTATGAAACTTTGGATGGTGATGATGAAAAACGGAAGTCCTTTTTGAAGGATGTTTCGCACTTTTGTAATGCAGACTCCAAAGAGCTGGATAAGGAGTTGTGCTTAGGATTACTCACTGCTGAACTGAAAGAGCTTAACAATAGAAAAGTCCCAGGCACTGATGGCATTCCAGTAGAATATTATAAAGAATTCTGGGATGTCATTGGTCTAGATGTATTAGACATCTTTATTCACAGTATTAAAATGGACATGTTTCCCCAGAGTTGCCCCAGAGTAGTCATAATATTAGTACCAAAAAATCAATCAACCAATGAGCTATAGACTCTTCAGTACGCGAGCGACTCTCCACGCTAGTGTTTAGATCTTGACTGTGTATGTGGGCAAAAAAGAAGTCTGACTGCATTCTCGTACCATTGCTCACATACTGAAGTGTCAGCAGGCATTTTTTGTGGCGTTACACGTGTACTTTGTGAGCATGCCCTTGTCGATCAAACAGAGGAAGCTCTGTAGTCTACTTGTGACTTTACGCTGTAGGAAGATAAGTAAATAAATCAAGGTAAATAAATGTCTTATGTAAAGACCATCACAAAACATAATCACAAACAGGACTTTGCACAATACATTGGCAAGCTCTGTAAGCCGTACTGTTTCGTTGAAGGACAGGTGTGGGGCAGACTGACTAGCAGGATGACGGTGGACCTCGTCCTGTATCCAAACAGTGCCATCTTTCACCTTTATGCCTGGTGCAGCTGCATTGTTCTTATATGTGAGTGGACGTTTCTTGCAGGGAAGGTTTCTGTTCTCTTTCTCCGATGTAGAACCCTCGTCCACATCTGAGTTCACCTCTGCTATAGCACATCTTTATTTTCAAACAGCATTGTCAGATCAGGGCGAGCATGAATGCGACTGGAGAATAAAACTAAATAAAAAAAACGCTAATCTTCACAAGTACCATACATTTACACCGGCTGTTACAGACTCAAATCAAATGTATGTTTTTATTGTATAGAATTAACAATAAGAGCAGCTCATTACTCAAAACCTTTATTTTGGGACACAGGAAGGCTTGAACCCACAACCTCCTGATTATGAGTCAGCAGATCTTACCGTTGTACTACCAAAGCAGTCGCTACATCATGCATTTGCTCTGTTATATTTGTACCTTTTGTGAAAGTGCTTATTTGATATTTGGACTTTAGTCTTCACACATTATACACTTCATGTCTAAATTCTGTCGTTAGTACTAAAACAGGAAAAAAAATTTGTCTTTTAGGTATGTGTTCAACATTTCTTGCATTTCCTGTCATCCTACACTTACATAAATCTTTGTAGATACGGAAACACACATGAAATGCATGTGTTCCAAATAATGATATATTTTTTTAGCCTATACAGCTCTAGGTACTACCTTACTCCCTGATAAACAAGGCTTGAGCTGGGAGATTTTTGCCGTTTCTGTGGTGGTGGGAGGAAGGGATAGCAGGCTGCTTTTGCTTATCGACACATTTACAAGACAAAAGATGCTGACGGAGAGGTGCGAGTGGATTTAAGGTGGGCCAGATTTACAAGTTTTTTCTTAGGCTTTGGTAATTCTAGTGTTAAGTCAGATATATTTCTCTTGATATTACTTGTTTCAGTGTAAGACCTGTGAATCCACCATGTTCATAAGTTTACCAGTGTGTCAAAGGATCTTAATATGCCACAGTGTACATACATGAAAAAACTATTTATTTACAGTATGCTTTATAAGTGGTTATAAGACCAAACAAAGCCTTTTTAAGTGCTTGTTACATGAGAGTAAATAAGTAATAGATTCATCTTTGCAGTACGAAAAATAAAGTGTTAAAGAGACACCACACATAATGAGTTAATCAGTCTTTAATGAAATTGGTGTATTTATTATTTTACTAAACACTTTCAAATGCTTAATCCTAGTATTAAATTCACTTAAGCAAATTCAGGGGCATTGAGAATGCTTCCAAAATAATAAGTATGCACCTAGACACAGGAACAAATCATCGCAGTCCTTATCATGTCCTCCTCACACCTTCTTGTGATGATTGTGCTCACACCACAGACACTCATATCCTCTCCTCCAGCGTGCAGTTTTTTTATTTTTTGCTCTTACCTCTTGATTCTCTCCTTCTCTTTGACTATTCCTGACTTTAGAAACCTCCAGCACATAGATTCTCCTCCAACCTCCAATATTCAAGCCCATTTTCAAATTGGCAGTTATCATTCTCTCCTATCACTGGACTGCTAGACCATTTTTTTTTATTCAAAGCACTCCAGTTTAAATCAAACGTGCAGCAGGATGGCTGAACTCTGGAAACAGTCAGTCAGTCTGTCATCATCCAACCCTCTATATCCTAACACAGGGTCACGGGGATCTGCAGGAAACAAACCCCAGGCAGGGCACACACACCCACACACCAAACACACATTAAGGACAATTTAGGATCACCAATGCACCTAACTGCATGTCTTTGGACTGTGGGAGGAAACTGGAGCACCCAGAGAAAACCCATGCAAACACGGGGAGAACATGCAAATTCCACGAAGGGAGGACCCAGGAAGCGAACCCAGGTCTCCTAACTGCACCACTGCTGCTACCCACTGCACCAACATGCTGCCCTACTCTGGAAACAACCTCCCAGAAAGATAAAAGAAAGATGAGATCCTTCTGTAGAGTTCAGGGACCCTGCACCATTTGTAAATGCTTAGTCTGCCAGCCACTTACACTGAACACTTAAGGGAGATGGCCCTGCCTGAACTATAAGTGATAAATTAAAACTTCCAGGAGACTACATTTTATATAATAAAGTACAAAACATTTTTAAACCCTTTGCGCAGAAAGGTCTGCACAGAGCCTTGTCTAACTATAAATGTTACTGTAGTTAGCACTGAGATGTTAGAAAACATAAACCTCCATTGGACTTCTGGCCCAATCACCTACTGTAAGGATCATATGCATTGACACATTGTCACAGTGTCATTTAATAATAATAATAATAATAATAATAATACATCTTTTTTATATAGTGCCTTTTTCATTCAAATTTTATAATATTGAAATATTCATTTGTAGGGCTGTCAAATTAGATTAAAATTAGAGTTCAAATATTCATATTTAAAATAAGTTAAAAGTTCTGTACATTTGTACAAAAGGGCACAAGAGGACTAGAAGCACAGAAAAGCTTTAATAAACAATATTGGTTAGAAATTTGTATCAAAGTATTAAACATCAAATAAAAGTAATTGCATGAAACTGTGATATATGGCCAGCCGTTCATCCTGGCCAATACCCTCACACTGCCAGGTGGAGCCCTCCCTGCAGCATGGAGGTGCCCCGAAGGCCAGCAGGGCATCATGGACATTGGAGTCATTATTCACGGCCCTGCTGGATACCATGGGGGCCGCTAGGAGACACTGCAGGGAGGAACGAAGGATATTTTCCTTATGCTCCGGAAGTACGTCCGAGTCATATGGACAAGGGGAATGACATGCTTCCGGGGTGAAGAAAAGGACTTTTTATCTGACCCAGAAGTGATAAGGAATTATGGACTGGGGATTGGAAACACTTCTGGGTCAGGGAATATAAAAGGACTCTGGGAACTCCCAGACGACGAGCTGAGCTGGGTGGAAGGGTGTTAACGCGTCTGAGAGTGGAGGTTTGTTTATTAGTGATTATTGGTTATTGGTTTATGAGTATTGTGGAGAGGAGGGTGCTTTGTGCACTGTGCAATATTAATAAAGTCAATATTTGGACTTTTACCTCATGTCTGGAGTCAAGTCAGAGGGTTCAAGGAAGCAATAGCGCTCCCTATCTGTCACAAAACACATGTACTGTATAGGTTACCATAAGAAAATAGTAAATCGGAAAACATACAAAGAAAAAGACAATAAACAAATAACATATTAGCAATGAGGACCATCTAAAGATACCGGACAGATAGCATGAACCGAGAGAATGCGTAACACTGTCTGCGTAAGCTAAACGCCTTCCTGAACAGAGTGATGCGCTCTCAGTTGTTTTTTAAAATGTAATTCAACTCAATTTATTTTTGTATAACACTCTTCAGAGCACTGTGGCATGTTCTCAGGTAAATTAATCTACTCTATACATATGGTGGCACAGTGGGCAGCGCTGCTGCCTCGCAGTAAGGAGACCCGGATTCACTTCCCGGGTCCTCCCTGCAAGGAGTTTGCATGTTCTCCCCGTGTCTGCGTAGGTTCGCTCTGATTTCCTCCCACAGTCCAAAGACATGCAGGTTAGGTGAATTGGCGACTCTAAATTGTCCGCGATGTGAGTGCACCCTGTGGTGGGCTGGCTTCCTGCCTGGGATTTGTTTCCGGTGTTGGCTGAAACTGGCTCCTGTGACCCTGTAGTTAGGATATAACGGGTTTGATGATGGATATATATATGTATATATATATGTTTGGTATCATTCTTCTCAGAATTTATCAAACTTTAATGTGATGTTAGATTTTAAGATTCTTATTCCATTTTTAAATTATAAACTGAAATATCAAGAACTCACATCCCGTGAGACGAGATTTTGTGTCAACAGATTTAACCATGCCCGGGGCTGGAAATAAAAGACAAAGAGTAGATGACAAAGACAGCTGCTGTACGGGCTTTTAAATGTTTGAAGCGTCAAGCAAGATGTACATCAAGTAGCAACAGCGGCAGTGGCAGCTGATCGAGCAAAGAGGTTTCTCATTGTGTCACTGTTTAAGAGGGGGTTTCGGAGGACTGTATCTCCTTGGGGTGTATTCAGCCCCATCTTCACAACATGAGCGGCAGAGACATGAAGTGGCTGGCGCGTAGCGCAGGTAAGGGGGGTTGGTGAGCGAAGCGAGCAGGGGGTAAGCCCCCTAGTAGTACACATAAAGACACAGATTTGGTCAAACAGACAGGAAAACAAAGGAGTTTGAAACCTGTTAATATAAATGGAACACAATAATATCTGTCCATTAATTGCTGAGCTATGGTTTACAACAGAGGAGAGAAAAATATAAACTCCAGTAAGCATTGTCCCCATTGAAAATAAACTTCTGGGGGTTCCACAGTCAGTTATAACAGGGAAAGTCTGACACAGTTACAGTCCTCGGAACCTCAGCCAAACCACTTGCCCAACCCCTCCCGGGCATTTTACAATAGAGTCTGTGCTGGGCTGTCTAACATGAAAACAGAAACTCCCCATCCTTTGATTGTAAGGCTCCCAGTGTCACAGATGTCTTTCCACGTGCAGGAAGTAGAGCAATGGTACCAACTGTCATAGCAGGCCACTGAGAAGAGAAACAAAACAGAATCAATCCAGTGCGAAGATTTAATGAATTTACAGATGGCATTCCATATTCTGTGTGCAATAAAGCTGAAGGGTCTGTCAGATGTATTATGTACTGTTGAGTTTGGAGTACAAAAAGAGTGCCAACATCAGTGGACCAGAGTCGGTCGACTGGACTGTAGTGATGAAAGAGGTTACTAATTTAGTCTGGTGCAAGGACACTTAATAGTTTATAGGTTATCAACAGGATTTTGAGTTCAGTCTTTGAAGACACAGGGAACCTATGAAAACTGAACAGAGCAAATGTTATATTCATTGTTGAGAATCAGAGTTAGGACTCTGGTGGTAGAGTTTTTTCATCAGCTCTAGCAGATATAATAAAGGGACACCTGCTAACGGAGAGTCGTAAAATACAAAGCACAGTGTCATAAAAGCACAAACAAGCCTCTCAGAATCAGAGCAGGATAGGGATGAGTTGAGATAAGATATATTTACAGAGGTATAAGGGAGAAACTTTCTTAATTGTTTTATGTGAGTGGAATGAGAAAAGAGGCATAAAATATAACCCCAAATAGTATCACCTATACTGAATGAAAAGACTGGGCTTTAGCCCCAATTGCCACAAATAATGTTTTTTGGAAATATAATTTTTATTTCTTCAAGGCAAGTCTCTAGCCAGAAGATCTCTGATGAACATCCATATTTGAAAACTGAATTGTATCATTCACAAAAATGGTAATTCTGTCCAAAAGGGCAAATAGTATGCCCGAGAAGAAACATTTAGGAGCAGAAAAGCAGAGAGCCGAAAGTAGAGCTTTGTCTAACTGGTATGAATCTGGACATGTTGTTCTCAAGACTGACAAACTCTTCCCTGTCAGATAGGTGGGACAAAAACAAATGGAGAGCAGTGTCAGATGTACCAGGAAAGCTTTACCTTCTGGACAGTAGAAAATTTTCTTTGACCGTAACAAATGCTGCACTAAGATATGCTAGGATTAATATGCTGATTTGAACAGAGGAGTCAGAGTAGAGTAGTTACTGTACACAGTTTTGCTGCACCCTGAAGCTGGTTAGAAATACTTTCATCAGATAATTGTGTAATTGGTGAGCTGGGATGCCACATCACACTCAAGAACTTTAAGTAAGTGAGGCAGAAAGTGAAAACTGGTGAGGCTGTCAATGTAAAGACCTGACTTTTTTATCAATGGGGTTCAGAATCAATTTTTCAAACAGTTGGCACAGAGACAACACCTAGGGATGTACTATAATTTGTTATTGTCATGACTATTACAGTCTAGGACTATAAGATGAAGGCATAATTTGACAAATGTGGTCAGGATGGGATCCAAGATGCAAGAGAGAGGCCTCATTTTACAGAAGATGGTCACTGATGGATGAAGAGAAAATTACTGAATATTTCTTTAAAAAGCTCAGCTGAAAGGGAAAACAAGAGCGTATATAAGGATGATGAAGTGGTATTAGTGAAATTATTTTGGTTTTTAATTTTATCACCGAAAAGGTAAAGGAATGTTTTAAATTCTGCAGTGGAAATATCTGTAATAAAATAAAATGCAGGCTGAAGAGGCTTATGAACTGCATAGCAAAACATTCCTTAGATTATCTTGACCACTGTGCATCTCTTTGCACCATTATGACTTCTTGGCTGTGAACAGTACATTTGTATATGCCTCTGATGTTCAAAGAACACCTGGATATACACAGCGAGGCCAGTTTTTGTTACAGTTTCTTAATGCATCAGGCAACTAATTTCATTGATAACAGCACAGAATTAACCTCATAGCCAAACAGTTAAATGACACTTCTCCATGTTTTAAAGGAGTGGTTTAACCTAAAGCTAAGCAGAGGACTGAGCTACAGTGGTCAATAGAGATAAACAAGCCCTACTGAATTCGCTTCACCTTGAGTTCTGCAAAAACTCAACAAAATGCATAGATGTCGATGGGGAAGGAGAAACTGAACGTGTTTTGAGTGGATTATAAAGGTGCAATGGTCTTTTAAGTGTCCCTGAGAGCTAGGGGAGGGTCTGCTAACTATTGTGGCCAAACATGTGACTAAGGTTGTGAGGCAGCAGTGCTAACCACTGCATCATCATGCCTCCCTAAGATTAAATTATACTCCGAGCCCACAACATTCCACATCCTTTATCTCTCTCTGCCAGTCCTGAGATCCTATCAGTACAACTAACTAACATCCACAGATGCAAGAGGATGAGTGTTACTGTATATACTTTTGGGGTAAGCAAGAAGCTTACTATGCTTGATCCAGCAAAGAAGACGCAAAATAAACTGAATCTGTGCAAAACAACAAAGTATTATCACAATATTCTCTTTATGGTGAGCTAATGTTCCTCACACATGAAAATACTGCAAGTTTGTTCTTTTTTTAAACATGTGTAAATCCAACTGGAACATATACTGTATGCATTGGTGGAGCAGATCAGCAGCACCGTGTATTGTGACGTGGAGTACGCTTACAGTATGTATCTACAAAGCAAATTGGAGAGGAAGTGCAGATCAGGTAATAACATTCCCATTCAACATGGCCGGTACAGCTCTGCGATGTTAAGCTGGGCTTGCAAAGCATCATGGGACGCTGGGAAAAAAGGTGATCTAAACCAGCAGTACGGCAAATTTGCAAGGAAAATTTTGGCAAACAAGGTCACCTGTGAAAGTCGCAAATTTTATACAAAAAACGGTGATTGACACTAGTAGTCAACAAGAAGTCGTTGACAAGGGGATACAAAAAATAGAGAAAGTCTAATACAGAGTTAAAAACAACAAAACAATATAAAAAAAGGACAGCTTTATGGTCTGAGCGGCCCAAATCAGTGCTGAGGGTGTTGTCAATAGATATCCCGGATGTGAGACTAATATGACTTACAGAGTGGGTGGCATTTTATCTGGATTTACTGTGGAATGCTTGTTATGTTTTGTACATGTGAGCATTATGCTTACTTTTATTACTACATTCAAAACACCATTTTGGTTTTGTACAGGAACCAACATTTTATGTTGTTATATTCTGTGGGCAGTGCTATATTGTTTACGGTCACTATGCTTGGTTCCTAAACCATGTGGCTCATGTCAACACAAAGGCAAAATAAACATAAAACTGAATCAACAATGTTGAAATTACTGTGTTAAATGTTAAAAACCTGCAGGGACCCCACCCCTCTAGTGTTTTAGGGAAACAATTTGTATTTCTTCCTAATATGTAATTTAACTTTTTTGGGTGGCTGTCCCTATTTTTGCCATTTTAGGACAACCCAGTACATTTACAGGACTTCTTGGCCCTGGCTACATCCTCCTTCTCATAGTGGTTTTGCAAATTGACTGCCATTGCAGTTTTTTTTCTTCATTGGGCCTCATTAAGGCCTGTCCATGTATCTTGTGCTACTACTTTCTCAAGTTAACCTTGTAGAAGGAGTACAATAATGGTTATTTATTAAATTAAAGCCAAAAAAGGAGGGGACATTTTGGGGAAAAGACAAAACAGTAAAATAAACAGAAGGGAAAAACAGAATGCATTGGGTTACAGGTAAGATTTAGGGTGTGTTTTTAATTGGATAGTGAGAAAAGTGCAAGAAGAAATCATTGCCTTATAAAGGTATCACATGGAAAAGCAAGGAACCATAAAAGATAAAGAGATGTATTTTCCTGAAGGTTATCATGACAGGTAGTAATATAAATGCTTGCAAGATGCCATGTTCAATTTAAGCCCACATTTCCTTTTGCCGTTGCAAAAACCTGGTCTAAGCCTATCTCTTATGCGCAAAGAATTTACTGTTTTTCATTTGTGTTTATTCCCAATGAGCTCTAAAAAATGTCTATCGTTTTAAATTGTAAAAGCAGTTTGTAGTGTAAAATCAAATGCAAATCTGTCAGATACACCATATTTTTTCCAGCCCACTTAGTGATATTGATAAGACTGCTGTTGATATATCCCTCTGTTTAAACGTCCATTTGTAAATTTCTCACTTATCTGCAACAGTATTTCACTTGACTGAAGTTAATGTCTTTTTATTATAATCCTGTCTTCAAGAAACACAATTTGAGTAAAAGACATTACACCCAAGGAATCTTTGACTGCCTTTTAAAAAGACAGGCTTGACAGTTCTGTTTGCAGAGTTTCAGTGCTGCAAGTAAACAAATGCATTCATATGCCTACATTTAGAGCTGTTTAGAAATAAATGTAAGCTGTTTCCCGTATTTACACACTGCAGTGTTTTGTCTGACCTGTTGTAACATGGGTTGATGTGCTTTAAAACTGACTGCTTTTCCTACATCTCTTCAGAAGAAAGAAGTAAAAATAACCCTTGTCTGTAGTGGTAAGCAAATCTTTTAGATTTTCACACAAAAACTGCAGAGAGGGTTGTAATAGAAGACTGAAGACATAGTTGAACAGGTATAGGTTGGCAATAGTCTGGGTCAAATACAAAATTGAAGTTAGAAAAAAAACCAAAAGTTCAGAAAAACTGAAACTACATAACAAGAGTAAAAAAAAAACAAGAGTAAAAAAGTGGTGACTCCAAAGAGCAGAGCTTTGGCTATCATCTTCTACATAATGACATGCAAGGGGTCAGAAAAGCGGACCATATTTAAAAATGGAAAGAAGAAAATCACCACAATGTGACATGGTTTCAATTTACAATCCGGCATGATGAATTCAAAGCAAGTCTAAACAAAAATAAACCCATATGGAGGGGTAAATAACCCAGGGAAGAGAAAGAGACGGAGAGAGAGAGAAAACACACACTGGCAGCAGGAAAGTTTCTACATATGACAATGTGGGAATACAGTGACACATCAGGGGAAGTATGCCACATATGTGTGCCGTGTTTTCTGAAAAGGCACTAGATAGGGGCACCAGCTAGGGACACAGAAACAGGGAGAGTGAGAGAGTTACACCGGCCTGCTGTCCAAACCAAATTTTAAATCAGGCCTTTGCATTTCTGTTTTCGGGCGCTAGTCAATATGAATTGGCAATTTTTTTTTTAAATGACTATTTTACTAAAGCATTGATGTCATAGCTTAAATTAATTGAAAAGCAGAGATGCTGACATGCTAATAAATCAAGCACTAGTTTGAAGAGGTAATCTGTAATAATAGGTCAGTGCCACTATGAGTAACAGATGAGCTGTTGGGAACTTAAAGTAAAGAAAACATTAAAGTTTATAATAGCTGACAGAGCAGAAAATGTTCAAATGAGAGGTGAGATTACCGTGTGCATGGCTGAAAACGACTGAGAGGAAGGTGTGACTTGAAAAAATCTCATGGCCAAGGTTTCAACTCGTGGGACTTGAAACAATCTTCCAAAAGGTCTTGTCTCATCACAGGATTATTTTATTATAATAGAGAGATATAAATGCATAATATAATGTATACATGCTAATTATTGAGCATAGATGATTGATGATGACCTAGTATTATAACCAGTGAAAGCTAACTCCAACCCAGGTCACCTTATGACCCAACTTCTGTCAGTACTGCACATAATTGCTCTTCACTCTCCAATTAAGACTTTCTGAACATTTTAAAATTTAGGACAATACATTTAGTCAGACCTTCATCTGAGTGCAGATTATATATAAAAGAGAGGATAAGTGAAGAAAGACAAATATGTTCAATGTTTTGTATATTTGGCATGATCCCGTATGAACTGTCCCTTGAAAAAATTAGTGAGTGCCCATTCCATTAGTTCAATTAAGTGAACATCTAAGCTAACTTGTATAAAAGTTTTACAATAAATCATTAGCAGTAATAACCTCTGTATCTTACGAAGGTTGTCTTCTTTAAAACTTGTATTTTCATTAATGTAACCTGGTATATATATATATATATATATATATATATATATATATATATATATATTAAGTCATAGATTACTATTCTTCAATAATTTAAAGTAAAACATATTTGGAAATATTGTGCTTTAGTTCTAGTGCATGTGTGTGTGTGTTTTCACCCTGTGATGAACTGGAAACCTGTCCAATATAAGCATTTTAAGAAAATGGATGGATGGATGATTTGCACATCTGGAACTTACATACAATATTATGATATTTGACAATTCACTCATACTGATTCTTTTATTCATCTTCTAACTTGCTTATCCAGATCAGGTATGCCTATTTTGGCAGTATTGGGAAACCAACTCAGGACGAGTGGCCAGTTCATCTTAGGGCACACTCAAACATATGCTCACACGGACTAGACATAACATACATCTTTTTGAACTGTGAGGAAAAAACAACCAGACATTGGAAGAATGTGCAAACTCCACACTGAGACATGGTATAACTAATTTTTGATTACATTAGAATGAACCCCATACTATATATTTTCTGTTTAGGCACCTTGGTAATAATAAATATATGCAGCTCATGACTCAAATAGTGCTTCTGAAGTGCATTACATAAGAATTCTCTTTGAAACTTTACTTTTGAAATCAATATATCCTGTCATAGTCAAAACACTGTGATGCATATGCATTTTGTGTATTGTTTATTAGGTGTTCAATATATGCTAAAAAAAAGCATATGAAGATAATGATTTTTTCACCGAGGAATAAGCAGTAACTATCTTTTCAATAATAAAACACTCAGTTGAATTCATGTTCAATCATAGATTACCTCTTTTTTTGCCTTTCTAATGCACACAGCTCCAGGGAAGCAGTCCTACTCAGTCCACATGAATTACTATATCTGACAAGAATGTAACGTTTTACAAAGAAGACCTATATAAAATGATCTAATTCTATTTTCCATCTGGTGAGAGCTGTGAATTGAATAAAGTGAGAATGACCAGGGAAGTCTTCCTTTTCTCCAGTAACACTCTCCAGTTTCCCACATGGAATTCCCAGGTCTTCTAGGGCTAGATGATAGATACATTCCCTCCAATGTGTCCTTGTTTTGTTCTGCTGTAATCTGCAGAAAATACACCATTCTTTCCATGTGTGCAGCAGACAGCCCCAGTGTGTACTCAAGGTCACATTCAGAGGAGATCAAATACAGTACATTATGTTAACCACAAAAAACGGAAATGCTATCCCTAGCTCCCCACACTGGATACTCTGTAAGATGAGGTGTCATCTTGACATTCTTTCTGTGAAAATAACAAATAGGATGGCAATTCAGGCAAATTCATGGATGTGAACATATCTTTCAAATAAATATAAAAAGGCTGAATATCACAGGAGAAGGACATCATGCAGTCTCAGAACATATTGTGATGGGCCATTTAAAGGTCCACAAAACAAATTATTGACATTTCCTCAAATATCCAATCAAGACCTAAAAGCTGGTCCTCTGTTCCTTTTCAGGCATGCAGTCTTCAAGAGGTGGAAGAATGTGTTATTTTAATAATAGGGAAACATTTTTTTACAATCTTTTAAAAACATAAAGGCCATTTAAATATTAAATGCCACCCAGTAAGCAACACAGTCCAGACACATCAATACATCATTACAGTGCAAATTTGTAGCTAATGCAAAGTACATCCGTTTACAGCTGCATTAACATACAGCACAACATGGTGGCACTTCAAAACATTACATTTGATTTCTTGCCTTTAAAATAGTCTCCATCTAAAGCATCCCACATACCCTTAAGAGTTTTTTTGACTTTTTATTTGGATTATGAATCTTTTCCAGTAATTTTGTATTTACAGTTCCAGAGGAAAACATTGGCCATGCGCAGCACAGGTTTAATTTTGTTTCCCAAAAACTGTTTATTTGAATAGTTTCCAACTTCAGTAGAGTGGCAGTTCATAATTGTATGAGTGTTTATGTTAGAAATAGATGCAAATACATTTTGGATGAAATCTCTGTCATCAACATTAGGTGCACAAATATATATCAAAATTACATTAGTTTGAAATAAATTACCCATCACCATGACAAATCGCCCTTCAGGATCAGATACTATAAATGAGATTGTTTTGTGTATTAAGTTTCCCACCCCTCTAGTTTTCTTTGTGTAGCTGGAGTTAAAGATCTGGCCAATCAAATCTTTTTTTGCAACCAAAAATGGTCCTTACTTATTAAGTGAGACTCCTGTAAAAATACTATCTTGGTATTTAGACCTGTTAGGTGAGAAAATACTTTTTTCCACTTTAGATCATGATTGAGACCTTTGGCATTCCAGCTCACAAAGTTCATTTTGGTCAGAGAGACACTGCTTCTGAACCTTTAAGGACATTTTGTAAACATAAATAAAAGTAGTACATTGTTTCATACAATATTTTTATCCTTCATTTTACATTGTTGCTGAGTACAGAGCCTATTATAATGTTGGCAATTATATTTGATGGGGTAAAAAGGATAAATAAGAAGTAACTTGCACAACCCCCAGCCCTTCCCAGTTTTGCTTCCCTAAGTAAAATGTAAACTAAATCCACATTCCAACACTACTACACAAGGGGGGTATTTTTCGTACGTTGATTACTCATTTAGCCGGATGAAATTGTTGACGATTTGGCATGATCCTGGATCTGTCGGTTTTTCAAAACTCTTGCTGGATGTGTTGTCATAGCAGCACATCCAAATCCTCAAACCTGCTCGGAGCAGGTTTGTTCTATGTAAACAAGGAGTAGCTCACACATATAATCAGTTTCCGTGCATGGAATTCATTCAATCATGGCTTCACCATTCATGAATGAGCGAACAATTGATATCGGTGCGCAAATTATAAGAAGAGAATTTCATATAGAGAGGGTTTTGCACGATTTGCAAGATCCTTTATTGCTCCCAGAGGAAATTCTTTTCGAAGATACCGCTTTAGCCGAGGGGGAATATCGTACCTCAAACATTTATTAGCACCTTATATTCGAAGTCAAACTAGGTGAAGTCGGGCTCTCACAACAATACAGACAGTATGCATTGCTTTGAGTTTTTTTGTAAGCGGCACTTTTTTTATATACTGTAGGCGATGCGGAAAATCTATCTAAAAGTGCAGTTTGCCAGGCAATTCGTAAATTCTGTTTGGCTCTGAAATTTTTCCTTTGGGTTTTCATAGTGTTTCCTGGACACCTGCGTGTGCAGACAATAAAAGAGGTGTTTCATGCCATTGTAGGTACACAGGCAAAAACACCCACAGTTCAATAAAGATTCTCACAATCAGCCTAACATTCTCATTACCGAGGATTTCCAAATGTGATTGGGGCACATGTGACTGATCAGAGTGGAGTTTGATCAAACATTATTTGGAAAATGTACCTCTCCTCCTGATGAATAATCAGACACAGTGTCTTCATCAAATATTTGACCTTCGTCAATATCTCGTTGGTCAGACACAAGTTCTAGGGATATGACATTCCCTGCAACTGACCCAACAAAAAAAAATGCCCTCAGAAACTGGGCAATGGGCATTTTGCTGGAAAGCCAACTCTTCTGCAGGGGTTAGGTCTGGACCGTGTGGACCTCCACCTGTTTTTTGCTTGTCTGCCTTCTTATTAGCTTTATAATTAATATTTTTTTTATATTATATATGATTCTTTATGTCAACAATTCTTTAAATAGTTATATACCAATATTTACCAGTTTGAAGTATATTCTTGTACTTCACTTAAACCTGTTCCCATGTTCGCCTTGTGCTCACGTTTGATCTGGAATTATGACATATTAAATAATAATTAATCTGACACATAGGAAATGAAACGCTGCATTCAGTAAGTTCAATACACACTACTTAGAGTTGAATTTGTCGGCCACTTTTTGCCAGCCATCTTTTCTGGTTTGGACTGCTTTTGCAGTTTTACCCCTTGTGCATATTAAATCTTGAAATTCTTTATATCCTTTGAATAAAAGGTCATGCTCCGCTTGTGTGAAGAAGAAGAAAACAAAATGCGCCCATTCTTTCATCATTTTGTTACAGCCTATCAAAGACTTGCTGATAATGTTTTCTAGACTCAATATATATGGGCTTTTCAATCAGCGCGGACGCACGCATTCATCTCGCATGATTAGATCCAGTTAGACTAATCTACTACATGGCTGCGTTTCAAAAACTGACTTATCCCGGATGAGCTTCACCGGCATTAACTCATCCAAGATGAGGCATCTGATCTCGGATGATTTAAGCAACGTACGGAAAATACCCCCCGATAAAACAAAATCAAAAATACAAACAGTAAATCCTCAAGGTAGAATGACATCAGCAGGAAAGTGAGGCAGGGGTTCTTTTTATTTGCTTACAGGAGATTTTGCTAATTTGTCAGAATTAGATGTTCTGTCTCATTAGTTGCTAATATTAATAGGAAAGAAATAACAACTAAAAGTGTCATAATCATAAAATTAAGAAGGTAAAACAAATAAGGAAGAAAAGATGGTGCCAGGGCAGAGCCTGAGCAAACCAGGACCTGAAATGTATGGTCAATGGTAGTCTGCATGGAACTGAAATGACTGTTTTAAAAGCTTATAATATTTACATGTATTGGTTATTTAAATTTGTTTTTTTATTGTAAAAGTTTTGCAAGTATTCATGAAAACATATGCTGAATCAATTACATATTTCAATAAAGATTGGGGCATATTGCTGTACTGATGGCAGTAATACTTCAGTAAACACATCCAATGTTTCTTTTTGTTGTATTTGGCCCAGTAACACCTGCAGTAAAATTCCAGTAGAGACTACCCTAGCTGTCTTTATTCATATAGCACCTTTGTACTATATACATTAAGAAAGAGAAATTCACTATGCAGTATACTACAAATATATGGTCAGGGAAAATATTCTATAAATAAAAAATAGTCTTAAATCATTGTTAAAATGTATCCAAAAATGGAGAACCTTTATTTATATCAATTTGGTGGAGCCACCATGTACTCTTATTCAGTACAACATGGCAGACAGACTAAAAAAGACAAAACAAGGATCTAAAGTACAGCAGATTCATGTACATATCATATTCAGATCATTTCAGTTTACCCCAATCATCACACAGGTAAATTGTATAGTCTAGTAACATCCCTAGAATTAGTAAAACATGTTAACATTTATTTTTAAAGTGGAGCTTTGTTGTGGTGTGAAATTTTAAATATATGTTGATAAATATTTTGTATGTCTTTATTTGTAACTTAGACAAAGCAATGTAATATTAGTGTTACATTATTGATAATAACAACAATGGTTTGATGGTTTAAGAACCCCTTCCCACCTTTTAGAACTGAGTCTTTGTAATTTTGTGACAGGGTTGGGGGAAGTGCCTAAAACAAGTTTGGCAAGTGTTTCTCTGCAGGACTCTCTCAATCAATCCCCACAGGAAAACCAGACTGCCTAGCTGGCAAACGTCAGCTCAACACATGGTTTTGGAGGCAAGTGTGAAAGTATTTTGCTCCCCATTGGTCTGAAGTATGGCTGTTTGGATTTGGCTTGAATCAGAAGCCATGACCCCCTACTGGCTGTAGGGTGTGGACAGAGAATCTATAAATTTGCTTGCTTTACCCCTCTCTAGCTCTCTCTCTTTCTCTCTTACCAACTGTTAAAGGAGAATCTCACACTATGAAATGAAAAGGACAGCTCGGCAGCCATATTGAGACAGGCATGCGGCCTGTTCTGGAGAAAGCTGACCACAAATGAACTAGAGACATTTTTAAGTAACTAACAAGTCTGTGTGCTGCCTGAAACTACACATCCGCATTTATCAGGTTGTATGGTCGCCAATATTCAAATGTAGTTTGCATGTTGTTATTATTTATGAATATTATCAATAATACATAACTCCTGCTTGTCTTTTACTACACCGAATTGCCTGAGGTTATAAATGTAGAAGGGAAGGTGGGAAGAGGTTATATTGTACAATACCTTATAAACAGTGGTAAGTCTGTGATTTTTGAGGCATTCTGACAAATGCTACATATTAATAATACAAAAGGGGAAAGTAGAGTAATATATTACTCCGCCGAGACAAAACAGAGCCTCTTATTTATAAATTCTTAAATAATAAAATATGTTTAATTGTAATTGTCTCATTATTTCCTTAGTTACTGTTTAGAGTACAATTGGTACAGAACATTTTAGTTAAACAGGAAAGGAACACTCATATCACTTACTGTATAAATTCACTTAGAAATAATGAAATACTTGCAGGAATATACTGCAATACATTCAGCCAGCAAGGTTATACTGTAGGCAGACTTAGTGACCTGCTCTGTGTCACAGTATGGGCTATTAGTAGGCATTCAGTCTTGTCATTCCCCATTCAACCCTTGTAAGAAATAGGCTGCAGGGATACGGTATATAGACTGGCACAAAGTTCCTAAATAATTCTTTACAGGCTTAAAAATTGCGTACTTAGTAAATCAAATAAGCTCTAATTTTACTGAATACATTTAATTTCTGTAAAAAGTGGTGCACTATTAGGAAGAAACCGATTGGGACTATTTAAACAGAATGTCCCCAAGGGAGCTGCATACAGGGATGGGGAAAATGCTGAACAAGCTGACAGACTTTGTTCAGAAGTATCAATTTATACGTAAAGGCTGATACTACATATTATAACTAAAAAGCCTTACGCATTGTAATTACCTGTGAATAATGTTCACAAGAGTCGGTTACACTGATGATATAAAAAGGCATAATCAAGGCTGCCTCCAGGTAGCCGGAGGCAGATACATGGCAACTGCATTCCTCCACAGATGTATCCTGTGGTAACCAGAATTTATTAATCCAGCATTCAACAGCTGTTGAAAAATATGTTCAGGTGTTGATGTTTCTATTAAAAAATACTAAGCACTAAGATTTATACTTGAAATGTTTAATTGGAGTAAAGCTTTCACCTTTGCTCAAGCAAAATGACTCCTTTTATTGGCTAACTAAAAAGATTACGATATGCAAGCTTTCGAGACAACTCAGGCCCCTTCTTCAAGCAAGATCCCTCTTTTTAGTTAGCCAATAAAAGGTGTCATTTTGCTTGACTTTTCACTACATTCATAATGGCTAACACGGTACAACACCCTAGTAACTTTGCTCAAAAAAGCTTCAATTTTATCTAATAAAAACGAAACACTGAACAGCCTCAATATTGACTTAGAAGTTCTGACTGCAATAAACTGTTATTGTGCTGATAAATAATGTACTTTATCACATCTCTTTCCCCAGGCAATATAGTCTGTCCCTGATCCTCAGTTATGAAAGGCAAGTGGCAAATTTTAAGGAGCTTGTGAGCAGAAGATTGAAGATTTTAATTGAGTCTTAGCACTCAGTGTGACCCTGAGCATGTCACTGAAATCAACAAATCTTTTCAAAGTAGAAGTTGTGTACTTTAAAGAACATATTGAATAAACACTAGTACACTGTAAGCAATGGCCAAGCATTTCTAAATGAGGTTAAACCTAAAAAACAGGTTTAACACATTGCTCTACAAATCAAGCTTGTGAGAGCGTATGTCAAGAATGCTGGAGCTGCCTGACTGACATAGAACAGCTGTAAACACCACACAAAACCTCACACACAAGTAGGGGCAAAGGAGCATCTACAAAATCAAAACTACAATTCATCGAACTCGTAGGGTGTGCAGATTTATTAAAGGGAGCCTTCTGGGAGCTCCCTAATATTGTCTGATTGCAACACTTCAACACAAATATTTAAATATACAAGTCATATTCTTGCTGTGAGGCTTTTTTGCTGTGTATAGCATATCCCCACTGCAATTTTCATTTATATAAATCATTTAATTATCAGTCTGTGCAAGGATATCAAGAAACTTCTTTAACATAAAACATGTTATGTGTTGATCTTCTTATTACCATTACTAACACGTTTCACGAATGCAGTGATGTCTCCTCTTTTCAGTAAAGCATTTTTATTACTGTACAGGTTGACTGCATTTTCATGTCACTGTTGCCTCTTATCAAAAGCTTTGTGTTTAAGTTGTGTGTCCCTGTAGAATTGCAAATATCTGAAATGTGTTGATGATATTTGATTTGTCTTGCCTATCTTCTTGTTTCAGATTTTGTCTTTAGGATAAGGGTAAGGGTAAATACAGGGTTTTCTGTGCAACACAACTGCATATGCATTAGAAAGATAGATAGATAGATAGATAGATAGATAGATAGATAGATAGATAGA
>JANRMT010062791.1:247116490-247126653 GCA_026402145.1 Polypterus bichir lapradei
CTATCTATCTATCTATCTATCTATCTATCTATCTATCTATCTATCTATCTACTTCCTAACTGACGTAATTAACACTCTTTTCTTCAGATATAACTAAGATAGTTCTATCTCATGGTAACTTACGGAGGGGTAACTTACAAGACTATACCATATTCTAGTAACTATGAGAATCTGACATTCTATAGAAAGCAAGCAAACACTATATGCATTTAACATTAAACATTAGCTTTCTAAGATTGGCTCTTACAATGCTCTTTATTAAAAAAATAACAGCAACATATAAACCCAAGAAATTTTGCTGACGGCAAATCACCATGGGCATCTTTCTTTGTGCTGAAGCAAACAAGACTTCAAAAAAGAGATCAAACAGCCTATAAAATATTTGGAAATTACCAATCACTGATGGATAAAATATCCCCGTTGGGTGTACCTAGTAAAGTGATAAACTGAAGTGGAAATTGCTTATTATTTTTTGCCTGTAAGTGTCCGCGTGGTACAGCTGAAATCCATGCATAGCTTACATATGCAATTACCTCTTCTATCTCCAGATGTGCTGAAACTGAAAAGTGCTTCTTAGCTTTTGATGAAAACCTATGGGATGAGTTTCCTCTGTCTGATCAGCTCCCAATGTACTGTTTTAAGGGCAACACTCTCTTTATAATGCATTTTGGGACTGCTTAAACTTTCTTCTTCTCTGCTTCCCTGGACATCTGCTATTGTCCTGATTTAATTAAAGTCATGCAGCACTGGAACTTATTGAAATATTATTTCTCATTTAGCTTAAGATGTAACTGTGATGCTATAGGGTGCTTACATTTGCATTTTGGCTTTATTTCTTGTAAGTATTGTACAATTGTAATTATTTAAATTATATGTATAATAGCTTGCATTTGTAAGTTTGATGGTATGACATATTTTATTGCCTCCTAAGGATACAGTAAATCCAGCTGTAATCCTTTCCATCCATCATGGATATACAGATCCAGTATTACTGAAATCTGAATGGACCCTCCATGAAAACTCCCTAGAAGTTACAGTGAACATGTTAAATTTTGTATTTTAGAAAATTCAATAGACGACACAACACTTTTTCTACCACTTTTTCTGGCAGTGAATGTTGCCTCCATGTATACACTCACTGAGAAAGTAATTAGGAACAGCTGTACACCTGCTTATGCATGCAATCATCTAAGCAGCCAATCATGTGCTAGCAGCACCGTGCATAAAATCATAAAGATGCAAGTCAGGGTCTTGATTTCATGTTCACATCACACACCAGAAGGTGATTTTGACCGGACCAAGTCATGCAGATTGATGGTTTGAGTATTTCTGTAACCGTTGATCTCCTGGGATTTTCACACATGACAGTTTACCCAGAATGGTGAAAAAAAAATCCAGTGAGTGTCAGTTCTGCTGACAGAAATACATTGTTGATGAAAGAGGTCAGAGAAGAATGGACAGATTGGTTCGAGCAGATAGAAAGGGTATGGTAACTCAGATAACTGCTCTGTACAACCACGTTGAGAAGAAAATCATTACAGAATGCACTGCATGTCAAACCTTTTTGGTGGCTGATCTACAACAGCAAACTACCACTTTTTGGTTCTGCAGTGAGCAGAGACACACCAAAACTGGACAGTTGAACACTGAAAAAATGTAGCCTGGTCTGATAAGTCTCAATTTCTGCTGAGGCACACAGAAGGTAGGGTCAGAATGTGACGTCAACAGCAAGAATCCATGCACTCAGCCAGCCTTTTGTCAACAGTCCAGGCTGGTGTAATGGTGTGGGTAATATTTTCTTGGCACACTTTGAGTCCAGTGATAACAATTATCATTTGAACGCATTGTTGCTGACCTTATATTTCCCTTCATGACCACAATTTCACTAACTTACCATGTGATAATAATAATTCTTTGCAATTATAAAGCTCTTTTCTCACTACTCAAAGTGCTCAGCAATTGCAGGTTAAGGGGCTTGCTCAAGGGCCCAACAGAGTAGAGTCCCTTTTTGGCATTTATAGGATTCAAACCAGCAACCTTGTGATTGCCAGCACAGATCCCAAGCCTTAGAGCCACCACTCCGCCCTAATAATGCACCATGTCACAAAGCTAAAGTCATTTCTAAATGTTTTATGAACGTGACAATGAGTTCAGCGTTCTTCAGTGGTCTTCCCAATCTCTGGAACTGAATCCAGTGGAGCACCTCTGAAATGTGGTAGTATCAGAGACTGATGATATGAATGTGCAATTGACAATTCTGCAAAAATCATTTAATGTCCTTTTGGCCATCGGACCATACTTTATTCTTTGTTACTTAGTATTGCCTAATCTTATTTTTATATTTTTTTGCTTTTCCTTCTTCATCTTGTAAAGCACTTTGAGATAATAATTTTTATGAAAATGTGCTATATAAATAAATGTTTTTTTTGATGCAGTCATGTCAACATGGACCAATTGGAATGTTTTCCACATCTTGTGGAATTCATGCCACAATGAATTGAGACTGTTTTGAGGGGCAAAGGAGGTTCTACCCTTTATTAACATAGTGTCCCTAATAATTTGCTAAGTGAGTGAGTGTTACACATCTCTTTCCACACTGACAAGGTGGGCTCACTGTACAGAAGTCCTCAATTTCAAATCCCATCACAGTATTATTAATCATTAGCAAACAAAGTATAAACTTGTCGACCTGGTGTATATATTGTGATGGATGGCCCTCACACCCAGGCCGCCAGGAGGAGCTCTCCCGAGAGCATGGACGGGTCCCGAATTCCAGCAGGGCCTCATGGACTATGTAGTTTTTATGTGCAGCCCTGCTGGATACCATGGAGACTACTGGGAGTCGCTGTCGGGAGGCCAGTAGACTCATTTGTGCACTATGACCCAGAAGTTCGTCAAATGAATAGTGACGGGCCTTCGGGGTGAAGAAAAAGTACTATTTACCCTGACCCGGAAGGAATAAGGACTTGTGGACTGTTGGCTAGGAACACTTCCGGGTCAGGGAGTATAAAAGGACTGTGGGAGCTCCCAGACAGCGAGCTGAGCTGGGTGGTAGGTGGGCAACGCGTCTGGGAGTGGAGGATTGGTTTATTTAGTATTGTATTTGGTTAATGAATAGTGTGGAGTGGAGGGTGCTTGGTGCACATAATTATTATAATAAAACAAAGAATTATTGCACTTTTACCTGGTGTCTGGCGTGGTACCTGAGGGTTCAAGGGAGCGATACTGCCCCCTACTGTCACAATATTCTGATTTATTCTTCTAAAATCTTTGAAATTTGACCTGAGAAAAAGACTATAACTATTCACCCTCAGGACCATTATTTATTTAATATGTTTAAATTTATACTTTAAGTATATAAAATATGTGTTGGACTGGCATAACAACCATGGTTGGTCCATTCATTTGGATCTGTGCTTGATTCCTGCAGCCCTAAGACTGGGTTCTGCCATTCAGTGAGTAGGGGGATAAAAATATAAAACCAAACCCTCCTGGAAAATGAAGTACCTCTAGAACAAGGGTTCACAAACTGAATTCTGGAGGGCAGCAGGTGGCCAATTGTTTAGCTAGAAATCAACCCCTGCTGATAATGGAATGGCTTATCAGTGTCTTCACATTGCCATATCTGGACATTATTATACTGCAGATTTTTCCTTTCTGTAAATATCAATCAATGTGGCCAGGAGCCAATTTGTAATTCCCCGTTCTTTACTCTTTCTCTTTCATTTCTTTTCAGATGTTTTATTAAAACATACAATATCTCATGGTGGACACACAGTTATAAATAGGACCAAGTTATATTGTTCCTTTGTTATTTGCATGTTAATATTAATTGCAGCTGGTTAAAAAACAGGAAGAAATTAAAAGAGTGAAGCTAGCTGTTTAAGACTAAAAGAAGCAATTTATTAGTTCAGAATCTTAACAAGCGAGTTAACTAAAATGAAGCACAAAACTGTTGCTTGAGCCATAACAGACTCTAATAAGCAAACCTCGGCCGGAATAAAACATTCAGCTACTGTAGCCCTCCAAGTCAGAAATTGGGAACCCCTGCTCTATATAGTACCAGCCTAACAGATTGACCCATACTAAAACACAATTTAAGATGGAAAAGATTAGTGGCAGAGATTTTTTTAGGTCATTAGTCTGGACAAATTTGAGTTTTCTAGTATACTCATAATACTAAATGGGAAAGCAAACTTTAAATCCTTAGGAATTCTGCAATCAAAATAAAATATTTATTTGGCTTACTCTTCTGAACACCAAACAAATTAGTCGCATTCCTGCAAGGTTCAAAGCATATTTCAAATCAATGTGCAAACTACTTACAAAGAAGTCTTAGTTTTAAACAGTGATCTGGAGTAGTGAGCTGGAGGTGACACATGTTATGCCACCAAACCTGAACAATGACTTTGGGGATAAACATTTTCACACCCACTTAATGCAGTTTAAAGCTGGTGGCCTGAGTCCTCAACTGTCATTTAGTCTATCACAAGAACCAATTTTGCACACACACACACACACACACACACACACAAACCTACACTCACACAGTGCCAGAATTGTCACATAATCTGATGTGCACGTCTTTGGAGATGTACAATAGGAGGAAATCCTCTTAAATATCAGCTTAATCAAAAAATAAAAATGAAAATAGACACAAAACTTCTGTAATTTTCTTCACTGATTATCTCACATTTTAAAGCCCTTTGCCATCAACAGATCGACAAAATTGTTTTTTATCCCTTCAGCTCTACATTAGTAAGCACACTTGACATACCTCTGACTTTACAATATTTCCTCATTGGAACTCTAATTTGAATACTTGTCATAAAATAAGATGGGAAATGTGGGAAAAAAAAGTTTAATGCAGCTTCTGCTCTGAGCTGATAGAGACATCCTGAATAAGTGACCACAAGCATCATCTGCAGAGCATCATTTCTCTAATCATGTCAACACATTTTTAGCAGTGACCGAGTGTTCTTCACAACCCTGCCTCCCCAAATGCTTGCACACAACGCCTGTGGGTGCTAATCTTTCATATTTTTTCTTTTTCTTTTTAGTTCATTTCAGATCAGCTCATTTCTTTGTTATTTCTGAAGGTACTTTCCAGTTGTTGCAATGTTGTTGATTGCAGCAGCAATCTGATGCCACTTTGCTCCATTGTTTTTAGCTGACATAGCACTCGCAACTCTAACAAGCAAAAAACACTTTCTGATTTGTACCTTTTGATTAATGTCTCTATGTTTTCCTTTTTTTCATTTTGGTGGCTTAATGATGTGGTGGTTTTACTATTTTTTAATGGTTCCCTTTTCATATATGGGAATGTTGTGTACAGAGCATGTTTTGAACTTAACTACAAATTGCCTATGATGTGTTGTGATTTATTACACCAACAGAGAAAGCATGATTAAATTCAATGGTGCCCAATCATTTCAGGAGGGCGACTTTGAAATTGCATTATGTCTTTGCTTCCCCTCAGATTTACACTCACACTCGTCAACATTTCAAAAATGAAATAACTTACTGACATTCAATTGGCATCTTCAAGCAGGCTGCTATAAATTTTGAAACAATGCTGTTTTATTTCTTATAGCCCAATTCACTTTTAAAAATGAAAGGGGGAGGCTCATAACATAATTAGTGTATTTATTGTGCCAAATTTTTTCAACAGCTTTTAAGAACAATAAATAACTGAACATTTCACCCTCTTTCTTCAACCCTTTGATATTTCATAACATGCAAATAGTTGAAAAAACAAAGATCCATTTTTCATATTGAGACAACTCACACCTTTATGATTTTAGGTACCGTATATACTCGAGTATAAGCCGACCCGAATATAAGCCAAGGTACCTAATTTTACCTACAAAAACTGGAAAAACTTATTGACTCGAATATAAGCCTAGGGTGGGAAGCCAGCAGCTACTGGTAAGTTTCAATAATCAAAATAAATACCAATAAGATTAACGTACATTAATTGAGGCATCAGCTCATTAATTGAGCACACAGCCCAGAATGAGTCTCACAGAGGCTGCACAGCACCACACAGAGCCCGCAGCAGTTCTTCTACCACCCGCAGACCAAACTAGAAGTAATTACCCCCATAGGATTGTATGTAAATACAATTAATCCAGACTGTACGGACTGTATGTAAATATATTTTTTTAAAGATTTTTAAGCACAAATATAGTTAATTATACCATAGAATACACAGCGTAATAGTAAACTAAATGTAAAAACATTGAATAACACTGAAAAAACCTTGAACAACAGAGAAAACTAACACTGCAAGAGTTTGCGCTATAGCGCTAGGAACCGCTCACTAAAAACACTTTTTTTAATGAGTTTTAAGCACAGGGAAAAAAAATGAACATTTGAAAAATCCGTAATTTAATAAACCACCAAGAAAAGTAACATTGCAACAATGCACGTTACGAACTGATCACTGTAAACAGAAGTAAAGTGGAGGTTAAAATCCAATAGAAAAAAGTCTTCATTAAATACAACGAGGTTAAAACAATGCTTGAATCTGTCTCTTTAAAAACAAGCCCGGTGCATCATTTAACTGCCTTCTTGGCCTTATGCGGCAAGCCCTCTCTCTCGCGTGTGTCTGTGTGTGTTGCTCTCTTGCTCTCTCTTGCTGCACAGGGAGAGAGTGAACACATGCGGAAATCATCGCGCGCACAAACCAAAATGGAAACTGGCTTGTTTGTATACCGAGTATGTGGTCATGAACAGATGCAAAAGTTTGTTGAACTTTTTGGTCATAAACTGATTTGTACGTGTTCAGAGACGTTCGTGAGCTGAGGCTCCACTGTACTGTACACTCCAGCTTTCTGTCGAGTTGGCGGGGGCAGTGGGACCTGACTCAAATATAAGCCGAGGGTGACGTTTTTCAGCACATTTTGGGTGCTGAAAAACTCGGCTTATATTCGAGTATATACGGTAATAGGAATTTTTTAAAATATCTGATCCTTTGTTACCCCAAAATTAAATTAACCTGCACTGCAAAAAATGAACACATCAATAAAATAAAAAATATGGCATCACGTCTGAGTCCTGGGTCAGCTCTTTTTTCATACTTACTGTATATTTACTGTATTCTATAGGGGATCAGGAAGAGACAGATTTTTTTTCATTTGCCCACATGCAGGTAGTCTCTGAAACAGTTATTATCAGCTTTACAGAGGTGGTGTCAAAATGTACTGAATTGCTATTCTATTCTCATTCAATAGAATTTATAATCAAACTTAGATGTAAAGCTCTGTATTTTAAAGAAGTCAATGACTACCTTGCCACTAGTTTCCACTTTTACTTTTTAAAATGTTTTTATTCAGACAATCTTTTTTATGTTTTGAAAGGTTAATAATTTAAAGTCAAGGGGCATCATATGTAACGCTTCACATAGAATTCACACTAAAAAATGGCGTATGGACAAACTAGACATTTGTAAGTGCACACAAAAAAATTCAGATGCATAAAACTGTGCGTAAGCAAATTCTACACACTTTATAAATCCCAATTAATGTGAATTTTAATGCATGTGCGTGCATCTACAGCTCCACCCTGATACCTCCCCGAATTATGGATATTTGAATATGCCAATCAATATAAATAGCCCCTTCCATTCACTGTTTTCTTAAAAGGCAATTGCAACAGAGCATGTAGAAAAGAAGAATTTCAGCGAATGTGAAATGGAGGTCCTGCTCAGTGAAGTGGTGGGAAATATAAACTTAATATTTGGTGGCTTAAGCAGTGGCATAAGCAACAAATGAAAACTGATGGAGTGGTACAGTGTGGTGAAGGTACTCAAAAATTCAAGTTCAGAAAGTTGCATAGTAAGAAGTTGTCACATATCAAAGTTGACATGAAAAGGTGAGTGGCAGCCCACCGTCTGAATATCATATAGAACCATATTACAGCCATAAAGAAGAAGAAAAAAAATTAGGATACAGTGGAAAAAAAAGGTCTGTGTCAAGATTAAACTAAAAATATTGACTTTAATCTCAAAATGTCCACTTTAATCTTGCAGTTCACTAAAGTAGAACATTGTAAACGTCATCTTAAAATTGATGTTTAATTTACTAGAGTTTCTCAAACTCCATTGTAACTAAAGTAGTACGTTAAATGCTTCATTTTCTATTTGTTCCCCGACCCAGTCGTTAATTACTATGTGCTTCTTAAATGGGCTTTCAATTACACCAACAGGAGTGTGCAGGCAGTGATTGTCACACAGAATACATTACATTCATGATATTTACTTGATGTTTACTTAATATCATTTTCATGATGAATTGCATTAAAACATCTGCTAAACGTGGATGCATGGTGGTGCAGCAGTAGCTGTGCTGCCTCGCAGTAAGAGGAGTCATGTCTCTGAGTGTTCCCTGCCTGGAGTCTATATGTTTTGTTGGTGGGTTTCCTTGGCATGCTTCTGTTTCCTTACAAAGGCATGAAGGTTAGGGGAACATTGAAAAATCTTCGTTATACATGTTTAATTATTCCATCCATCCATCCATCCAGGGTTGCACCAGTCCCAGCAAAAATTGAGCGTAAGGCAGAAACAATCCCTGGACGGGGCGCCAGCTCATTGTAAGGTGAAAACGAGCACACACATGCACTAATAACCCTCCACCCATCCTTCTGCTGATACCAGCATAGGAGAGACATCCCCACCCACAATTACAGCAGAGAGCTCAGGAGACTTCGTGCCAGCAAAGCAGTGGGTCAGGATGGAGTATCGCCACGACTGCTGAAGGCCTGTGCACTGGAGCTGGGGAGTCTTCTACAGCGCATCTTCAACCTGAGCCTGGAACAGGAGAGAGTCCCGAGGCTTTGGAAAACATCTTGCATCACCCCAGTCCCAAAGGTATGAGGTCCTAGTGAGCTGAATGACTTCCGGCCTGTCGCTCTGACGTCACATGTGATGAAGACCATGGAGCGGCTGCTGCTTCACCACCTAAGGTCACAGGCCCGCCACGCCCTCGACCCTCTGCAGTTCGCATATCAGGAGAAGGTGGGAGCAGAGGATGCCATCATCTATATGCTACACCGATCCCTCTCCCACTTGGACAGAGGTAGTGGTGCTGTAAGAATTATGTTTCTGGACTTCTCTAACGCCTTCAACACCATCCAACCTCTGCTGCATACCTGGTGGCATGGATCGTGGACTATCTTACATTCAGACCTCAGTATGTGTGTCTCGGGAACTGCAGGTCTCACATTGTGGTCAGCAGCACAGGAGCGCCACAGTGGACTGTGCTTTCTCCTGTCCTGTTCAGCCTATATACATCGGACTTCAAATACAACTCGGAGTCCTGCCACGTGCAAAAGTTTGCTGATGACACTGCTATCGTGGGCTGCATCAGGAGTGGGCAGGAGGAGGAGTATAGGAACCTAATCAAGGACTTTGTTAAATGGTGCGACTTAAACCACTTAAACCTGAACATCAGCAAAACCAAGGAGCTGGTGATGGATTTTAGGAGACCCAGGCCCCTCATGGACCCCGTGATCATCAGAGGTGACTGTGTGCAGAGTGTGCAGACATATAAATACCTGGGAGTGCAGCTGGATGATAAATTGGACTGGACTGCCAATACTGATGCTCTGTGCAAGAGAGGACAGAGCCAACTATACTTCCTTAGAAGACTGGCATCTTTCAACATCTGCAATAAGATGCTCCAGATGTTTTATCAGACGGTTGTGGCGAGTGCCCTCTTCTACGCGGTGGTGTGCTGGGGAGGCAGCATAAAGAAGAGGGACGCCTCACGCCTGGACAAACTAGTGAGGAAGGCAGGCTCTATTGTAGGCATGGAGCTGGACAATCTGACATCCATGGCAGAGCGACGGGCGCTAAGCAGGCTCCTGTCAATCATGGAGAATCCACTGCATCCACTGAACAGTATCATCTCCAAACAGAGGAGCAGCTTCAGGGACAGACTGTGACAGTTGTCCTGCTCCCACACTATGCGACTCTTCAATTCCACCCGGGGGGTAAACGTTAACATTATACAAAGTTATTGTCTGTTATACCTGCATTTTTATCACTCTTTAATATTGTTTATTTTCAGAATGCTGCTGCTGGAGTATGTGAATTTCCCCTTGGGATTAATAAAGTATCTATCTATCTATCTATCTATCTATCTATCTATCTATCTATCTAT
>JANRMT010062791.1:247138640-247176151 GCA_026402145.1 Polypterus bichir lapradei
AGTGAGTGAGTGAGTGAGGGCTTTGCCGTTTATTAGTATAGATTATCTGTGTCTGTGTGCCATGTGTTTTGTGGGTGGTTCCCCAAGAGGTGGGGCCAACTGCTCTTCACCATTGAGGGACTGACGTCAGCCCTTTAAGGGCTGAGGAAAGCACACAGTCCCATGTGGTTCCATAAACTTGCTAGGTGGCTGGTGAGTTCTCCTTGGTTTTATTCTGTGTTTTTTATTAATTTTCTGGATTTTCACATCTATGCTCAGTTCTTTTGACCATTCTTGAGATTTTTGTAATGGGAATTGTTTATCTTAGATTGCCTTGCTGTTTCTGACAAATCCTTTAGCCTTTGTGTTCCTCGAGGGATGCCACTAAGGATTTTTGTGATAATGAATCTTTTATTTGTAAAGATTCTACAGTATGTTTGTCTTTTTTGTAATTAGCCAGGGTTTGATTGTTTCCCACCATGGTGGGCATTTTTGAGATATGTTGGGAGTTCCTGTGCTCAGGAACCCCATGTTTGTGACAACCTAGGGATGTTCTGTGATTTGTGGGATAAAAAGGACCAAAAAAATGTCTCTCCTTTTTTATCAAAAGCACCGATAATATTTAGCTCCATTATTTGCTTTTGTTAACTGTTTTAGTGAAGCTTGATGTCATCTTAGTGATGTTTCACGTTCACATTTTGAACATATTTTTGCCCCTTATTGTGTGCATTTTTGATTGGTGTTTGTCCTGTCTTAGTTGCTGGTGGTGTATTTTTTGCATTCTTTGTTTGTTGCATTTAGGAGTTGATTTTTAATAGGTTACCTTTTCAGATACCTGCTTTGGTAAGCATAGGTCTGGACAGGTTCAACAAAAAGCTTCTATTAGAATGTACTGTCTGTAGTTTAATGCTGAGTAGTGTTACTGATTGAAACAAATTATGTTCTCATTCTTTCCATAAAGGTTTCAGGTCTTTAATTTTTTTCATCCTGCAGAGCAAAACGAGCAGACAATATCTATTCAATCTGAGTAATAATGTGCTGAAAGTGAAGTCATTTTGGGCTAAGTACTAATTGTCATAATTTGTTAGGATCTTACGCACTTTAATCATAGCCTGTCTTGGCTTCTTCTTCACACAATAAGAGCACAGTATTACCCAGCATGCTTGCAGTTCTTTTTGTTTACAGTCATGAGACTTCCAGGCAAGGTCATTTTTTGGCATATGCAAACTAAGCAAGCCCTTAGAGTCCTTAAATAGATTGCATTTTCTACTTCTAGAACACTTTATTGTATACACATATCTAATATGTTTCCTTCTCATTTGCAAATGTTTACATACATTTTATGTTTATTATTTTATTGAAGTTTTACCACATTCAAAAACTGACCAATAAAATGTTGTGTAATGTCTGAAGAAATTTTGAATTATATGCTGGACAAAAGAGATTGCTGGGTCTTTTAATTTACTTTTGACAGCAACAAATGAAGAATAACACAATGCCACAAGTACAGTATATTGCTTACAATCTGAATAACAATAATGGCAAGCATTGATAAGAGATTGTGGGCACAAGGTGCTGAAATTACATTAATGTGCAGAATTGTAAGACTGACTCTCTGTTACAGGATGGAGGGCTTAATAATACAGGAAGAATTTACAATGGAACTACCATTGCTTTATATCAAGAGAAGTCAGTTGAGGTAGTTTATGTAAGAAGAGAAGAAATATACTGCTGAATTTATATGTCTTGGCTATCTTGGGAGTGTCTGTTCAGTTACCATCATACAGCCCCATAATAGGATGTCAAGAAGGTACTGAGCAGTATTGACCGTTCATTTACAGCAGTGCTTAACTTTCACTTGCCATTAGGACATACACAGTGTGCTCACAGATAATAAACATTGATGGGGTCTGCCTAAAGTCATTTTAGACATTGGATGGGGAAACCTGTTGTGTAAATTTTAAAAAGGGTTCTAAGAAGAATCTGAGTGGGATTAATGTGGTGAAGCATTACACTAAATTGAACAAATGCAACAAAACTGAACTGCCTCTTGGGGATTTATAAACTCAACTCAAAGACACTCAATCTTAGTTTCTGCAAATGAGGAATTCTCCCTTCCCGATTCAAGCTTTTGAAAACATTTCCCATCATCAACTGTTCCTAATTATGGAGGTATACTCAACAGCAGTTTGTCCTCTGAAAATAACAGTATACTTATTATGTTAGCAGCCTTATGGTGACAGTTTTTATACATTTTAAAATATTTAAAAGTTAATGACCCATAGAAAAAAATTGTGAACTGATGGCTTTCTGACAATTTCAATTAAACATTATGATGGTCAGCACAAACCACAAGGAAACAAACAAGAAGTTACAAATAGGGTAATGTCAAGACAGCCTATGATGGGCAGAACATAGTATTATAGACTTTCTGCCAAAACCTTGGGGTAAGATTTGTCAAGCATGAGCATCAGAGGATCACCATCTGGATTCTTCTAAGGTGCATAATACCACCCCAGGATGAGTGGGGCCACAGTCATTAACTGTGTCATCTCTTTTTGTCTCTGCAGTGCCAAGAAACTGCCCCTTGAGGGCAACGGAACTTTGTCCCCAGCATCATACAGGCCCTGCCCTGGTTGACTGGGACAGTATAAAACTGAGACAATAGGGTGATAGAACTCCCTGTAACTGACCTACTCAGATGAGCCCCTTTTACTACGGAACCTTGTTGGTTAAGATGGCACATTTGAAGCCTGTTTTCTGTTGCACCACTACGTGCTTGTTTCTGTTCAGTTTTATGGACAGTTGCATTAAACAGGGTGGCCCTGTTGGTACCCCAACTTTTCATTGGGATTCCAGCCATCTTTCTGTTTATTACATATTCCATGACACAATAGAGACAAATGTTCAACTTGTTCTTGATTACTTTGAATAATTATTTTGCTAATAACTACACCTATCATATTTTATAGTATTATATTGTAATAACCACCAGCAAGACCACTTACAGATTTAGTGTGTCCACCTACCCAAATGACAAAAAACTTTCTACGGGCATACTTGCTTTTCCACAGCTGTCTAAAAGGCAGTTTCTTGGGGCTGAGTTATTTAAAATGGTTGTTCATAAATTGCAGATGGTCCACAACTTCCAGCAGTAAGAGTTAAGAGAGGAGAACTTGCATGATGAGCTCCTCTTAGAAGGATTAAAGAGCTGGGGGAGCCAAAATCCTGGATGGCAGATCTAGGAGGTGCTGTGCAGCTGGTGAAAGATATTGTAGGACAGAGTCCAAGCAGCATAGTGGCCAGAGTCAGGAGCCCTCAGAATCTACTTGTTGGAGAAGGAATTGTAAAGACAAAGTGAGTTAGAACTTATCCAAATGTGTAGAATTTCATTTGTTGTTTTGGTTCAATTCCCCATAGCCTCTAACTATTGTATATGTTTGCTTAGGCATGCTAAGGCTAAGCAATTTGCCTTTTTTGTGATAAAAAAATAAATACACCTATTTGTTCATGGGCTTAAAATACTTACACTTTGTGGTATATCTGCATCAGTCCCATCTCTCTTGTTGTAGCAATATATATACAGTATTGATTTTTTTTATTTTGACAATTAATGCTGTTTAGGTAATTTTTAACAATTCCATCACTTATTCTGCTATATTATTATATGTGAAAATCCATCCCTTCATTCTGCTTAAGCCAGACCAGATTTGGCAAAAAGCAGGAACCAACCCTGGAGGGAAGACAGAAGAAAAACATTTTAGGAGCACCAAAGCAGGAAAATGAGAATGGTCCCCTAAGATGTTAGAGTTCAGGCAAGTAAATAATTCCAAGCAATGCTGGACCTTGTCCTTGAGTGATGAAGGCCATGAATGTGACAGAGAAGAAAAACATCCTCTGGTTAGCAAGCAGCTACACTGGGGCAAAATTGTCCATTTAAGTATAAGATCAAACCTGGCTGTGAGCAGTTATGTGATTTGAATGAGTGGAACCATGGTGCCCTATAAAGATAACAGGTCTCTGGGGGAGATGAGCTTAGGACCCAACCCTTAAAAAGGTCCTTAGTGTGCAAAGGGGCAGGGACACAGAAGACCACTACAGAACGTTCAAGTCTGGTGTTTCTGTAGGCTAAGAAGAACACCGTCTTACTCCAGAAATAGCACAGAGAAGGGATTTATCTGAAGGCATACAAAAAATTGAACCTGTAGTTGGTAAGTGAATTGGAATTGCCTGGGAGGAGGAAGAGAGGCAAGGCTCATGTAGGAGGTATGGAAGGAGAATGCTTTGAGAATGAGCCAGGCCACCTGGCATTCACCTACTTAAACAGGTCAAGATATTTCTAGTATATATTTTTTCTGTTTCTTTTGCATTTCATGTTGTCCCTCTTTTTTCTATTTCTTTTTCTTTTTACTTGTTAAAATTCACACATGAATTTCACCTGTGTCCTATTACATTACCAAGATAAGTATGGTGGGACAAAAAAAGAACCCTAAAACACAGAAAAATATACTGAATACCAATTTTAAATATGGGTGCCACATTTAATCACACACTGGCATATCATTCAATCACAGAAATTTGACAGCTGATTTCAGAATTTTGTGTATTTACTCTAGACGGTATCTTTATTGAATACATAAATACTAATGTGAACTCAAGCAGAAGTTCAACCACAGACAGGTGGATTTAGTGCCTCATGAGACAATGACAATGACTATGAAGGTAATTTATATCACATGGTTTTGTCATTTCAAAAGATTATAAAGCTTTTTTCAATAAGTGAGCCAATTATCTGTATGCTTGGTTAAGCAGACATTTCTTTTATCTTGACTTGACGACTGACAGGGGATCCTAATTTCTGACAATAGAAAGCAAGTTATCCGATGGGACAGATGCCTCTGACTGCTTGAAGATTGTTGGGAGGTAATAGTGGCTGAGATGGATCCTAATCAGTCAGCAGGTTACTGTACACCTTCTGATTAGGAGTTTAATATAAACTATTCTAAAGTACCTAAAAACAATTTAAAGAGCATAAGACTATTGCGTATGGTATTGTATAAATTGAGACCAGTGAAGCTGAGGAACGAATCTGAATTTCACATCTTGAAAACCTTTAAAAGCTACACATGCTGGAACTGAGCCCAAGGTGCATTATGTACAGTATTTATTCTTACTTTGTTGTGCTTATTTATTTATTTATTTATTTATAGTTTCACTATTTAGTAATTTTTGTTTAATGTGTCATTCAACCATGCACCATGTTATTGTGACACATCTCTGCAGCAGTGGGATTAACAAGAAATGCTATTCAGTGTACTGGAAAGTATAATAAAATTAATTGAATTAAAATGAACTGATTTAATTGTAACCCATCTGTCTCCATACAGGTTGTTGCTTGCAATGTCAACATCAGCATATGACTCCCCATGTTCAAAATAATGTTCCATTTCATATATCAAAGGTTCTTTTAAAGTGTACAAATGTAAATATTTTGTCCGTTTTCAGAATTAATACCACCACTTTGCAGCCTTTGTCGATTATCTTAAAGCATTTGACTCAATCGATCGAGCTGCCCTGTGGGAAATCCTGAGACTTTGCAGGATCCCCTCAAAGTTGCTGGATATCATGGCCGGCCTGTATACTGATACTGTGAGTGTGTGCAGAGTGAAGGCAGAACCTCTGCGTTTTTCCCAGTTGATTCTGGGGTTTGTCAGGGGTGTGTTTTTGCTCCTGCTCTGTTCAATGTTTGTACGGACTGGGTGCTGGGCAGGGTTGTGGGATCCAGCGGCTGTGGGGCATATGTTGGCAAAGAAAGATTCACTGATCTTGACTTTCCGATTATGTTATGATCTTCGTGGAGTAAATGGAAGCTCTAATTGGGGCTCTTAAGAGACTGAGTGAGGAGTCTGAGTGTCTGGGCTTGCGAGTATCCTGGATAAAAAACAAGATGCAGGCCTTTAATGACCTCTTAGGAACAGCCATCAGTAGGTGTGTCTGCCTATGGAGAGAGTGTCGACCTTGTCGAGAGGTTTACTTACCTCGGCAGTGTCATTCATGTTTCTGGTGACTCTTCCTATGAAGTCAGTAGGTGGATTGGGAGAGCATGTGGGGTCATGAGGTCGCTGGAAAGGGGTGTGTGACGCTTTAAAGTCCTTGTCCTTCCTGTTTTGATATATGGGTATGAGACATGGACGTTATCCAGTGACCTGAGACGAAGATTGGACTCCTTTGGTACTATATCTCTCCGGAAAATCCTTGGGTACCATTGGTTTGACTTTGTGTCGAATGAGAGGTTTCTCATGGAGTTCCAAATGAGGCACATTACCTGCATTGAGAGAGAGCATCATTTACGGAACTACAGCCATGTGGCTCGATTCCCCAAGGGTGATCCGGCTCACAGGATCCTCATTGTTGAGGACCCAAGTGGCTGGACCAGGCCAAGGGGACACCCACTTAACACCTGGCTGTGGCAGACAGAGAGTCATTTCTGGAGAGTGGGACTGGACTGCCTGTCTGCCTGAGGGGTTGCCAGCCGGGATCCCAAGTTTTGTCATGTAGAGGGTGCAACAATATGCTGTACCAGTGCATGCTCCCCAACCTGACCTGACCTGCTCTGACCTAATAGTGGCAGTCAATATGAGCAGATGGCTGTTAAAGGGTAACAAAGAAGATGACAAAAATAAGGAGGAAGAAAAAGGCAGTCAATATTTTGAAAACACACACACACAATTTTGGTTTAGTTTCCTCTCCTTTGCATCACTCTGGGTAGAAGAGTCTTTATGAATCTATGAGAATGCTTTCTTCACATCACAATGCACAGTGGAAAAAACCAAAATGATGTTCCAATTGCCTGAATGAAAGAACACCTACAAATAAAAAAGCTTGGACTTACAAAAAAGCTATGTAAAAGAGAACATGGAACGCTTCTGCTATAGGCAACAGATAAACACATACTACAGTTTTCTACTGATTACTTTGAGATTCACTCAAAATTTATCGCCATTCAGTTTCTGTTTTGTAAAGATCATTTCACACATTCACTATGAGGTGCACAACAAATCAATTAAAGGCAGTAAATTGCATGTTTTAGCATTCAGCAATCAAGAACTTTGTGAAGCCTGTACAGAAATTGTAACATTATGGCTGGTAATTATAAGAGGTGAGGCAGAAGAGGATTTTATTTTTAGTTTTATAATTATCAGAAGTGTACAGTATATAGTAAACTGAATGTCTCCAACATACTAATAACAGCAATAATATACCAAAATCAGACAATTGGTACAAGAACCAATATTAAATATAATATTTAACAGTATATAGAAAAAGCACTCATGCAGTTGTCAGTAACTATTGTAACTTTTCAGTAAACACTGTTTTAGGGACCGTCCAAGATGGCTGAAGTCTTTAGTAGGTGTCTTTACCCAAGGTGACCAACATAATCAAGGTGCATTAGTAGTTGTTTCTATATACTGTATTGTTTTACAATTGGCAAACAAACAGGTTCCTATTTACTTCTACACCACAGCCTATGTGGAACTTGCTTCACCTAAGCAGAACTGTGGAAGCTGGAATTAACCATCTAGCCTGATATGAGATAGTACTGTACAAACAGATTCTTAAACCAATGCTTGCACTGCTGCAAAATACAAATACAACAATCTGGGAATTCTGACATCACTGAAGTCAAGAGTCAAGAATGCACTATATAAATAAATTTTGAAGAAATGAGAGAAAATGAAAAAAAAAATATTAATGAAAGAGAGGCAACATTAGCAATGAACAGATGTATTAGAAAGAATTGTAAATTGGTAGCTCAAATACTTTGGATGACTAGAATTATTTTCTTCATTTAGGGCATTGAAGAAGTTGAAGATGCATGGAATCTAATTGGGTGAAGCTCATACCACTTAAAGAAAACAATCCAACAAAACACATTTGCATATAACAGCATTCTCAGACCAGCTTAGCCCAATTTAGGGACATTTGTAGACAACACCTATCATGGCAACATCATGCGCAAGGCAGGAATTTACCACGGACAGGTCTCCAGTCCATCACAGAACCTGTTGGTTACTCCTTTTGCCCTCAGTGATGTATCTGTGAACATTCAAAGACATAAAAAAGCATAGCTGGTACAATTTATTTAACACTGAGAAGATACTTACCCAACTAATTGTAGGAAACTGTTTATCATGAAGAATTAATCAAAAAGTCATAATCGATAACTGAAACTGTCAGGAATGCATTCAATGGTGTATTTGCAAGGCTAAGTCTTCACAAAAGCTAGCTGCAATACAATTTGTTAATGTTTTTATTTTTTGTTCTTTAAAACATACTGCAAGTAATTGATCATTGACAAAAAGACCCTCTAGAAAGTAACTGAAAGACGTTTTTCTAAAATAATCTGCAAGTATTTCTCTTTAAAAGCTTATGAAGATTGATTAACGTCTTATCATTAAGAATTTCTAATCACTGTAAGAAACTTATCCTTTAATGTTTAGACTTTTTGCACTGCCAGCTGTTTTGATTTTCAAGAGATGCAGTAACAATTAGAGCCACAGTAAATGTTACTTATGCATAATTTATTTCGGCTTTTTTTGTTTATTTCTAGCAAATTATTTATAGCTGAAATCTTTTTTGGTTATTCTGTAAGTGAAGCTTGTTGTTTTTGTCACTGATTAGCCAGTGGGTCAGCAATCTTTAGATGCAGTGCTTCTTTTTATATATACAATCTAAAGTATAGTAATTTTATCCTTATTACTGCCCATTTACCTAAGAGCTCATCGTTGTAATCAGAAGGTTTTCATTTCATAGTTCACTTTCATCTTACTGTGTGATGCTGAACAAATTCCTTGTTGATGCTCTAAACTGCAAGACAGACCTGTAGAAATTTAGTAGGTAAAGGGATGTTACTCACTGTCAGAAGTGTCTATAAGATGCGGTTTACAAATACAAAAAAGGCATGGCCAGTTAATTAATAAAATTACTACATAATTGCTTTTCACATACAGTGAAAATAATATATTCTGTTTTTTTTTGTTTTAAATTGGCAGTATTGAAATTGTTTATTCTAGATTCACACAACACACGGAACAATATACTGTATTTATGGTGTAACAAAACATCATCCATTAATCTATCTATTATCAAACCATTTGTAGACTTTAATGACAACAGTGAAAAACTTATAGAAATACAGAAGGAATAGAGAAAATCTATATCATCATTGCAAGACCCCAGATACTCCATGGCAGGGCCATTCTGCTTTTAACGTCTGTACACAGATCCCTTTTCACTTTGTTCACAACTATTTTGCAACTCAAAGCTCTCAGGGCCACCAACTGGAAAAGGCGTTTAAGATCTGGTCAGTTACACTTCCAGGTAACCCAATGTGGTGGTCATTCAGACTCTCATTGGTACCTATAAAAGGTTCCCCAAAACAGCAGTGTTTCTACTTGTTTCCCACACCACTGGGAAATACCAAACTGGCTGTCCTTTCCTGAGTAGCATTGTGAATTTAGTACATGCTGCCCTCTAGTGTCAGTAGCCTAAGCTTATCCCTGTAGCCAGGTAGATAAGGCAGGAACCAATTAAAGGAAAAGTAATGAAAAATTAAAATTTTTGGTGTAGCTAGGTTTACCACACTGTACTGGTTGTATTGGTTTAACCATTTTCACTCAGAATTATTTGTGGTAATAGGTCTTAGCTGAAAGTCATGTCAAGCTGTACAGTACAGGCATGTAGTATAGTCCGGGAAAGTTGAAGGGCAAAACAGGATTCAGAGTATTTTACATAGAAAAGTGAAGCAGAACCTTAGAATGTTTTGTATAGGCAGTCTGTTTGCAACTTCAAGTTGCTTTTGATTCCCACTGAAGTTGAATTTAACTTGGTGATAACATATTAGTAAGCCGCCCATTCTACTAACAGAAAAAAAGCCAGGTACGCACTTCAGGTGAGGAAGTCGGGGTTGAGGCTGGCTTTCATTAGACTCTTTTTCAAAAGTTCATTTCAGTTTGGTTGTTTGTTGCGAAAATGGAGCACTTAGTTCAGGTGCTTTTCTGACACTTTTGTAGAGAGCTCAGCTGAGCTGTAAAAATGAACATTTACAGTACAAGGAGATTCTCAGGTCAAAAATGAACACTTCACTGAAGCTTCCTTGACTCTTGGAAAAGGTGCTCTCTCTCTCTCTCCCAGGAAATAAATCTAATTTTTCAATTAAGAATTCATAATCTGTAATAAACACATAACAGCTCTAAAAGCTTTGTAGACAAGAGTAACAGTGGATTAAACAAAGACTAAACAAAGAAGACTATGAAGATACTTAATACAGATCTTCAAAATAAGGCTGATCCAATAGAATCTGTTTAATTAAACTGTGAATCGGTGAAAATTAAGAATAAGAGCTTTTAAGACAAAAAAAAAAATCAAAAAGCACTTCTTTACACTAAGGGTAATGGAAAACCTGAGCAAACTGTCAAGCCATGTAGATAAAGCAGAAACATCTTTAAAAGGTTTTGTGGAAATAATAACCACAAAGAGAAAAAACTCCACAAAATAAAGTTTTGGGGACCATCCCCGTATATTTTCCTGTTGACAAATTAAAGCAAAAAAAACCTTAGTAATGATCAAAAGTACTTGTATTCAGTAACAGTTGACAAAGTGGATATGACAAAATGGTGTTTATATAGGAAATGCATTATGAGAACAAGAACTGGTTGGCAGGAAATGACGCTGAAATCAGAAGTCAGAAACAGCGTCATTGTGGAGGAACCGGAAGTGATGTAAAATGGAGTCACCAGAAGTGACGTTTTGGCAGCCATTTTGAAATCCGGAAATAGCTGTGATTATCTTTCTTCTGTTTTCCTTTTGGGAGAAGAGGTTCGGGTAAGTACCACGGGATAATCCTTCATCTCGTGATATTTTACTCACCTTTGGGCTTTCTGACTGCCTCTTAATCACACGTGTGTGACAGTTTATAAAAAATTGAGATAAACATAGCTATTAACAAAAGGCTTGAGACACTTGTGACAGGTGTCTGGTCACACTTACAGGTAATCTAACTTAGACACCATTTAAATATCCGACTACGCCACCCAGTTTTATCAAGAGACTGGGAACTCCTGAAATTTACCAATAATAGCACACAGTGTTTTTTAAATTGGGCGGTGAGTAAACACACAATGAAAGACACAACAGTAATTTTAGGAAAAGCAACAGTAACTTCTATTACACTAGACAATAATAAGTACATTAAAAAGATAAATGAACATAAACCAAATCTAACAGTATCATGAAGAAAATTTCTTTTTTTAGAAAGGAAAGCACACAGTCCACACTCTAAAAGTCCATTAAAAACAGAATTGGATGATACAACCTGTAGTGGTGCAAAGTCCAGTTTGTTCTCAGTGTTACCCCAACACTTAATTGTTCAACTGTCCACGGATGCACTCTGTTCACCGGACACTCGTTTCCCAAGAGAAGTTTTGTCAAAATCGTGGAATCCCTGTCGGCGTCTCTTTGTTGTTCCCTTTTTTCCACCCTGGGCTCCTTGTATTGCTGTGACCTAGACACGCCTTATTTCTTGTCTGCCAGCTTTGCTCGGTCCTTTCATGCAGCTTCCCTCTCTCGCTGGACCCACAACCAGCGTCTCCTTGTAGAGCTGTCTCTTCCTCCCTGGAAGTATTGCCGTCCTTATGCCTCACATAGTGCCAGCCACGTACCCTTGTCAGCCTGCGAGCCCCTGTGCTCTGTTCGAGTGTCTTGGCTGTGTTCTCAGTGGACTATCCCCCCTCACTTTTGCCTTCTCCTGGCCAGAGATTAAATCTCCTTCACTCCCTGCAATTATCAGTTCTGGACAACCAGATTAAACAATGGCATATCTAAATTTCCTGGGTTTAACAAATAAAGAAAACACAAGTTAACAAAATGTATTGTTACCAACCATTAATGAGTACAGATCTGCTGTTTAGAAACCAATATTGTCAAACATGTTAATTGCCAAGTCAGGTAAATACAGAAATCCTCCAAGGAAGGAGCAGTTCTGCTATCACAACTTGGTATTGTTTGTAATCTCAACCAGCCAAAACCTTCAAAGTGGTGACTCCTTTGCAATACAGCAAATACCCGATATCCTACAGACAGCCTTTTAACTTCTCACCCCCCAGTGCCAACAATGGGTGCCTATTGCCTGTTCATCTGCTGGGTTTTAAATGTAATATTGACATGTTTCTTTTCCTAAGAGAAAAATGGAATGACTTATTGTACAAAAAATGTCCCCCTCTGACACACTTACTGTAATAGCCATCCTTCTTTTTCTGAAATTCATCTATATTCTTATGTTGTATATTTATATGGCTACTCTATATCTGTAAAGGACAGCAGTTGTTTGTCGGAATTCCTTTATCTCAACCATGAAGCTCTGCATTTTTATCAGTGTGATTCTTTGCCTCTGATCTAACCAGTACTTCCAGGTTTTCACACTTCGGGGGGACAACCTCTTCTAGAAAGAGGCTGGATGGTTGTATATTTTTAAAAATTACTTTAACACTTACTGTATCCGTTTCGGTGGCACAGTGGGTAGCTCTACTGCCTCGCAGTTAGGAGACCCAGGTTCAGTTCCTGGGTCCTCCCTGCGTGGAGTTTGCATGTTCTCCTCGTGTCTGCGTGGGTTCCCTCCGGGTGCTTCGGTTTCCTCCCCCAATCCAAAGATATGCAGGTTAGGTGCATTGGTGGTCCTAAATTGTCCCTAGTGTGTGCTTGGTGTGTGTGTGTGTGGGTGTGCCCTGTGGTGGGCAGGCGCCCTGCCCAGGGTTTGTTTCCTGCCTTGCACCCTGTGTTGGCTGGGATTGGCTCCAGCAGACTCCTGTGACCCTGTAGTTAGGATACAGCAGGTTGGCTAATGGATGGATGGACTTACTGTATCTCAACTAACAGACTTGATGAAGACTGTACAATTAATACACTTCTCTCTAAATATGTGTATCACATTTTTTGCAGTTGACAGTGTTTTTCATGATATTTTGTCATATCATTATAAATGTTAACCTATCAGTTCTAAGCCAAAACCAAGAGTCAAGGCAAAGTTTAACATCAAAGAACAAAGCTAATATTACAAGAATAAGTTGTAAATGGTGTTCAAGAGGGAGTCTGAAAAGATTTAACCAGCAATTTAAGTATGATCAATCATACCAGCTTTGGAATTATGATGGGAAATATACAGTATGTGTAAACTCCTACTGTAGGTTGCAGGTAGGATCATATGGTAACATCATGTCTGTCAATGAGGTACGTGCACTTGGCAATAATGATACATGTTGTACATAAATAATATTGTCACAACATAATTATAACAAAGTTGAGGGGAGTAAACAATAATTTCAATGATTACAAAACAAAATACAAAATTTCATTACTGGAGCTCACTTGTATGAATACATTTGAATATTCTGAGTGTGACACATAATGGGGGCTCCTGGTTGCTCTAGTGTTCAAACAGATCACATTTAGTTCTTAGTGGTTGTGGGAAAGCCTTACATTCCCTGTGTTGGCCTTGAAGATTTGCATGTGGTAATCAACATGCAGCACATCACAAGAATTAATGAGTATAACTACCTTACCTCAAAACATTTGTCTTCCTTATAACACTATCTCAAGACTTCTTCCTTGCTTTAAAGACATTCAGAACTGACTAGATATGGTTAAAATAATATCACATGACTATTTGGCTAAAGATCTGTTTTCAGGTCAATTAATGGCAATAAATGGCCTCAGGGCATTTAGATATGCTACAAATATAGTGCCTGTCCTTTGGTAACCTCTTTCAATTATTAACTGATTGTGTCTTGACAAATGTAGAATTATTTGCATAAGTATACATTGATGATGAGGCTACTTTTAGTAACACATAGGAAGTTGTCTGTGTCAACTTAAAAACATTTTGGTGTGGCTTAAAGATTCTGAGTTAATCATTATCCCCAGTAAATGGGAACTTTGTTAAAAAAATGTATTATATTTAGGCAGTGTGATTATTTAGGCCATGAGTGGATAAGGATAAGGAAGAGGTTGTAAAGTTTCTGCCTTGTCCTAACACAAAAGGAAAGTGTTCTTATTTTTGGGTTTGGTTGAATGGTATTATGGGTTTATGGCAGTTTCTATAAGGTCCCATTTAGGATTTGAATCATTCTGAACATTACATAAATCAGTCTGGGTTACAAGCAAGAAAAGTCCAGGCTGGTGCTCGAGCTAAGGGAATCCACCGACCAGTCAGTGAGGAATGCCAACGCCATGGTTTCCACTGGCCGGAAGTGGAATGCCCAAGCGGAGGTTGACCAAGCCGTCAGCAGGCTGCAACACCAGGAGATCATGGGCAGAGTCCAGGTCGGAAGAGCAGGGCTAGGATGGGGAGAAGCGCCACAGTTCTGGTCTAAGGCTAACTGCAAGGAGAGGAAGGAGATGGTGGTGGCAGAGGTGTCGAGGACAGAGGAAGAGCGCTACAAGATCGAGGCCGTGTCGCAGGGCCGACAAGGAGGCTGGACGACCTGGGAGGGAGTCGTCAGCCGGAACATCAGTTGGTCGGATCTGTAGAGGATCCCACAGGCAAGGGTCAGTTTCCTGATTCGTGCAACTTACGATACGCTTCCCTGTCCTCGCAACCTCAACCAGTGGTTTGGGAATGAGGAAAGTTGCGCACTCTACAATGCGCCCAATGCAAGTCTCCAACACATCTTGTCAGGCTGCAAGATAGCACTTTCCCAGGGGCGCTACAGATGGCGCCACGACCAGGTCCTGAGGAAACTGGCTGAGGTGCTGGAGGGATGTCGACAGGGTAGCACAGGACCACCACTATCAGAGGACTGTACCAGCTTCGTCACGGAAGGGGGGGACAAAGTTACACCAGGCCAAGAGAGATGTCGAGGCCTTTTTCCCCCCGACCAAGAATGGAACATGAGGGTTGATCTCAACAAACAGCTGAGGTTCCCCACGGAGATAACAACTACATATCTCTGCCCTGATATTGTGGTGTGGTCCACCAAAGTAAGATCGGTGCACCTCATTGAGCTGACCGTTCCATCTGAAAGGGAGATAGAGGCCGCCTTCGAGCGCAAGAAGGCCAAGTACTCTGAGTTGGCTGAGGAGTGCTGGGAGGCCGGCTGGAAGACCACCATCTACCCAGTGGAGGTGGGATGCCGAGGGTATGTGGGGCTGTCAACCACACGCCTCCTGAGGGACGCAGGGGTGACTGGAAGGAACCAAAGAAAGGCCACTAAAGATCTGGCAGAAGAGGCAGAGAAAGGCAGCTTTTGGCTCTGGTTGAGGAGAAAGGACAGGAGCTGGGGAAAGAACAAATAACCCCAATAACAGCTGCAGGGGGTGACAGAGAGACGTCCCTGTCACTGCTCCGCCACCAGGAGACGTTCTAGCGATTAAAGGAGCGAAACGTTGGTGAATGGTGGTTCCTAGCTGAAGACCCTGCAGCTGACCCATGGGCACCGGAGGAGGTGCGACAGGCAGCAATGCCAAGCAGGTTATACCACCTACCTGTACATCGACTGAACATGGGAAAACATAGTAGCGTGCTGAGATTTAAATCTGTTGCACTGTGTACATATTTGTTTAACATTGAACTTTATAAGCTTAAAATTATGTAATTTGCCTGGTATTAACAATTAAGTAATAGATGAAAAATTTTGCAGGTTGCGAATTTGTGTGTACTGTGCTGCTAGTTTTTTGGACCTGCAACTCAGTATTGAGTGATTGAACCATTATGAATGATTGACATCTCACAAACTGCTTCTTCATCTTTTTGTGGACCGTCTTGATGCCATCTTTGTGACAATCTTTGTTGTGTGTTTCCTTAGGGATTTTTACTGCCTGCTTGTTTTTGCTTTCTGGTTATTCTGTGCTTTAAAGTAACTACTTATTAATATACTATTACATTTATGTTATTTTAATGAATTGTTGTGTGTCATGGTGGCACAGTGGTAGCGCTGCTGCCTCACAGTAAAGAGACCTAGGTTCGCTTCCCGGGTTCTCCCTGCGTGGAGTTTGCATGTTCTCCCCGTGTCTGTGTGGGTTTCCTCCGGATGCTCCAGTTTCCTCCCACAGTCCAAAGACATGCACGTTAGGTGCATTGGTGGTCCTAAATTGTGCTTGGTGTGTGTCCTGCGGTGTGTTGGTGTCCTGCCTGGGATTTGTTCCTGTCTAGCGTCCTGGGATTGGCTCCAGCAGACCCCCATGACCCTGTGTTAGGATATTGCAGGTTGGATGATGACTAATTAATTTTTTTTTTTTAATATGTAACCTTGTTGTTTGTTTATGTGAAAAACAGATAATGCAGCAATTGTTTTTTGTGATGAAAGCTATCATGTACTTATTTTTTTGGTATAATTTCCTTTTTTAAAAGATAAATCTCAGTAAACAAATAATCTGTACATTTTTCTCATTCACTGAAACAGTTTAATGCTATATAAATAGTGGAAGATAGATAGATATTTCAAACTTTATTTAAAAATCACTACGACACTACTCTGTTTTAGTTTTGTAAAGTGAAGTGAGTTGGTGCCTCCTTGTGGCCATTATTAATGTAAATGGATGGTTAATTACTTTATTTCTATTGCAGTACATTTTGTTATAGAATTTTCTTTTTATTAAACTCTTAAATAGCTTTAAATCTGATCACCCCTACAAAAATAAAACTGCACTCTTATCTAACCTTTTTTAGGTGTTTCATTTACACTGTACTGAATTTACTTTAATTGACTTAGAGAGATCAAATTCAAACTTATTTTTTTTGTGCAGCAACAATTTAAATGAAATATGAAAAAGATGAAAAGCCCAGCCTGACAACTTGATTAGAAAAATATAACAATAATACTACAACCAAGTCTGCCATATGCTTTTTTTGATTTTAGGAATAATTAAATCAGTTTCAAGAAGAAAAGAAAAGAACTGAAAAAAAAAAGAAAACTGCTCTTGATTATTTTTTGTTGTTTCAGCAGGGCAGAGTAATACCCCAGTTTTCAATCATATCCATGATATTTCAGTATAAAAATAAATAACCCTGTTAGAGTATGTTCCTTCAAGCACTTTCTAATTTTTTTTATAATTGATGATACCTATTTATCAGAATCATTGCTCGCCTTTTGTGGGAATTTGGGGGACACACATGGCATCCCTTAGATAGAAAAAAAAATGTTAAAAAATATCAATGGTTATGGTCTTCCTTTAGCTACTAACCATGAAGTATGTAATAAAACAAAATCTTGCCTAGAAAATGTGTGAGTAAGCCATACAATTTATCGCCCATGCGACAAGCAAGTATGAGTCAGTGTGCAAATTAAATCAACGCCAGTTTACATCATTATTAGTGATCTGTCAGCTCTCTTCACACACCCTTACATGACGAAGAACTAATCTATGCTATTTCCTAATTTTTTGACAAAGGTTAAGAGGAGCAGTCTCCAAAGTGATCCTAGGACACATAAATAATGGCACAGTCTTATACTAAAGGGATATATCTGAACACACATCCTCACTGATTCTGTACCAAATTCAGTACCAGATAGTACAATCTGCCTTAGTGGTATTTGTGTTTAAAAAAAATAAGGTATTCTCTAATCCCAGTTCCAGATGATCGGCATTATGCTAGGACCAAAGTATGAAATCACCCACATAAGGCAATAGGCATCTATACTGCAGACCACAACTGATACTGCAATGATTTCTGGCAAATGCTAAGTTCCTTGACATTGGATTATTATCAAAAGCTGAAAATAAGCAGTTGCATCTAACCCTTGCCATCACATAACAATACTCGCCTATTCAAGTAGTCAGCTTAAAGCACTGAGAAGAAATGCTCATGCCGGTGTGGTTCCTTATTTACCTGACGATATCGGGGCAGCCGAGCCAGCGCAAAGATAAAAGATAAGATAAAAGCGAGACAACTTGAGAGAAAATGGCGTTATAAACTGTCGGTGCCTTCTGTGATCCTGGGAAATGTGAACTCACTACCAAATAAGATCGACGAACTGGCTGTGCTGGTGAAAAATGTCAGAACCTACAGAGAATGCAGCTTGCTGTGTTTTAGTGAAACGTGGCTAACAACTACCATCCCAGATGCTAACGTGGAGCTACCCGGGTTTAGCACAGTTAGAGTGGACAGAGACACAAGTACCTGCGGGAAGAAGAAAGGAGGTGGACTCGCTCTCTATATCAATACAAAGTGGTGCAACTCAGGACATGTAAACGTTAAAATCTCCAATTGCTGAAGGGACATCGAACTGTTGGCCGTAAGTCTGCGTCCCTATTACTTGCCCAGAGAGTTTGGACACATGATTGTTTTTATTATTTACATCCCCCCTCAAGCGAACGCGGAGATAGCGAGTAACATCATCCGTTCCGCAGTTGCTAAGTTACAAACGAAGCACCCTGAGGCACTTGTGCTAATCTCTGGAGACTTTAACCATGTGACGCTGGACAAAACATTACCTGCCTTCTTCCAGTATGTGGATTGTAACACCCGGGGAAATAGGACTATCGACCTACTGTATGCAAACGTTAAAGACGCATACAGCGCCACCCCGCTGCCTGCGGTTGGGAAAGCAGATCATAACCTGGTTCTGCTTCCGCCTCACTACAAACCAAGAGTGAGGGAGCTACCTACAACCACACGCTCATTCAGGAAGTGGTACCCTGAGGCACAGCAGGCTCTGAGAGACTGCTTTGGGACTACAGACTGGGATATATTGCTGGGGTCACATAGTGAGAACATTGAAGAGGCTGTTGAATGCACAACTGATTACATCAACTTCTGTATGGACATTGTAGTTCCAGTAAGAACAGTACACTGCTATGCTAACAACAAGCCATGGATTACAAGTGACATCAAAGGTCTTTTGAACCAGAAGAAAAGGGCTTTTAAAGGCGGTGATCGGCATGAGCTCAAGCGCGTGCAGAAGGAACTCTGAGTCTAGCTCAGGGCGGCAAAAGAGCAGTACAGAAGAAAGCTGGAGCAGAAGTTGCAGAACAACAGCATTAAGGAAGTGTGGGATGGGATGAAGATTATCACTGGCTGTAGCTCGAAGCGGGGAGCCGCCATCGAGACAGACGTGGAGAGAGCAAACTAAATGAACAACTTCTTTAATAGGTTTGATCACCCTAACCCACTCTCACCTCGGAGTACTGCATCCTCCAACCATCCTTCTGCTGATACCAGCATAGGTGAGACATCCCCACCCACAATTACAGCAGCCCATGTGAGCAGAGAGCTGAGAAGACTTCGTGCCAGCAAAGCAGCGGGTCCAGATGGTGCATCGCCACGACTGCTGAAGGCCTGTGCATTGGAACTGGGGAGTCCTCTACAGCGCATCTTCAACCTGAGCCTGGAACAGGGGAGAGTCCCAAGGCTTTGGAAAACATCTTGTATCACCCATGTCCCAAAGGTATCACGTCCTAGTGAGCTGAATGACTTCCGGCCTGTTGCTCTGACGTCACATTTGATGAAGACCATGGAGCGGCTGCTGCTTCACCACCTGAGGCCACAGGTCCGCCACGCCCTCGACCCTCTGCAGTTCGCATACCAGGAGAAGGTGGGAGCGGAGGATGCCATCATCTATATGCTACACCGATCCCTCTCCCACTTGGACAGAGGCAGTGGTGCTGTAAGAATTATGTTTTTGGACTTCTCTAGCGCCTTCAACACAATCCAACCTCTGCTCCTTAGAGACAAGCTGACTGAGATGGGAGTAGACTCACACCTGGTGGCATGGATCATGGACTATCTTACAGACAGACCTCAATATGTGCGTCTTGGGAACTGCAGGTCTGACATTGTGTTCAGCAACACAGGGGCGCCGCAGGGGACTGTACTTTCTCCGGTCCTGTTCAATCTATATACATCAGACTTCCAATATGACACGGAGTCCTGTCACATGCAAAAGTTCGCTGATGACACTGCAATTGTGGGCTGCATCAGGAGTGGGCAGGAGGAGGAGTGCAGGAAGCTAATCAAAGACTTTGTTAAATGGTGAGACTCAAACCACTTACATCTTAACACCAGCAAAACCATGGAGTTGGTGGTGGATTTTAGGAGGCCCAGGCCCCTCATGGACCCTGTGATCATCAGAGGTGACTGTGTGCAGAGGGTGCAGACCTATAAATATCTGGGAGTGCAGCTGGATGACAAATTGGACTGGACTGCCAATACTGATGCTCTATGTAAGAAAGGTCAGAGCCGACTATACTTTCTGAGAAGGTTGGCATCCTTCAATATCTGCAATAAGATGCTGCAGATGTTCTACCAGACGGTTGTGGCGAGTGCCCTCTTCTACGCGGTGGTGTGCTGGGGAGGCAGCATAAAGATGAAAGACGCCTCACGCCTGGACAAACTTGTTAAGAAGGCAGGCTCTATTGTAGGAGTAACGTTGGACAGTTTAACATCTGTGGCAGAGCGACAGGCACTAAGGAAACTCCTGTCAATCATGAAGAATCCACTGCATCCACTGAACAGTGTCATCTCCAGGCAGAGGAGTAGCTTCAGTGACAGACTTTTGTCATTGTCTTGCTCCACTGACAGACTGAGGAGATCGTTCCTCCCCCACACTATGCGACTCTTCAATTCCACCCGGGGGAGTAAATGCTAACTTTACTCAAAGTTATTGTCTGCTTTTTTATTTTTATTTTTTTCATTTTTATTACTATTTAATTTAATATTTTTTTTGTATCAGTATACTGCTGCTGGATTATGTGAATTTCCCTTTGGGATTATTAAAGTATCAATCTATCTATCTATCTACAGGATTTAGCAACAATTGCAAACATAAAATAATACTTAGTTGTGATTTGAACAACAGTGACCGAGAACAGCTCATTCTATGCACCTAGACTGTCAAAAATAACATCAAGTAGAGATATTATGACGACACTGCTATCGTGGGCTGCATCAGGAGTGGGCAGGAGGAGGAGTATAGGAACCTAATCAAGGACTTTGTTAAATGGTGCGACTCAAACCACCTACACCTGAACACCAGTAAAACCAAGGAGCTAGTGGTGGATTTTAGGAGACCCAGGCCCCTCCTGTACCTTGTGATTATCAGAGGAGACTTTGTGCAGAGGGTACAGACGTATAAATACCTGGGAGTGCAGCTGGATGATAAACTGGACTGGACTGCCAATACTGATGCTCTGTGCAAGAGAGGACAGCCAACTATACTTCCTTAGAAGGCTGGCGTCCTTCAACAACTGCAATAAGATGCTGCAGATGTTCTATCAGATGGTTGTGGCGAGTGTCCTCTTCTACGCGATGGTGTGCTGGGGAGGCAGCATAAAGAAGAGGGCCGCCTCATGCCTGGACAAACTGGTGAGGAAGGCAGGCTGTATTGTAGGAATGAAGCTGGACAGTTTGACATCTGTGGTAGAGCGACGGGCGCTGAGCAGGCTCCTGTCAATCATGGAGAATCCACTGCATCTACTGAACAGTATCATCGCCAGACAGAGGAGCAGCTTCAGTGACAGACTTCTGTCACTGTCCTATTCCACTGACAGACTAAGATCGTTCCTCCCCCACACTATGCGACTCTTCAATTCCACCCCTTGGGTAAATGCTATCTATCTTTCTATCTATTAAGGTCCCTAAAGTTCTGCTCTCCACCTCTCTGTTTGTTAATTTATGTGTCTATGGCTCTCTGTGTGCAGAAAAACCTTCTAACATTTGTGCAAAATTTACCCTTAACGTATGTCCCTATGTTCTTGCTAAATAATTTATTTTTAAGTAATATGTGGGATCCACTGTACAAATTTAGTTCATAAATGTAAACACTTTGATCATGTCACATATCAGTCTCTGTTTGCTGAAACTGAAAAGGTTCTGCTCCTTCAGTCTCTCCTCATAGCTCGTTCCTTTCTGTCCCAGTATCAGCCTAGTTGCTCTTGTGGTATAGCAGGGTCTGCGGCTAAAATTGGATAGCCAGTTTTTAAATAAATAATCGACGCACTCACGGCTTTAAGAGGGGGTATGGTAGTGTGGCTGGAGCGGTTCCTGAGCGCGTTGCGGCTTGTGTGTTTCCACACTGAAGTGCACAGGTGTTTGATCGCCCATGTCTGTGATTGATGCCAGGAGCTGCTAATCACTGCAACTGTGCCACATACCCTTTATAAATAGGAATAGCACGAGTGTGGAGGGTGAAAAAAAAAAGGAAAGAAAAGAACAGAGGTTAAGGGAGAAGAAGGCAGGAGGCAAAGGAGCCGATGTGTGAGTGATTGAGCGAGCGAGTGAGAGCAGGCTTGCTGTAATAAGAAGAGGCAGCTGGGAAGCTAGCCCTAGTGGGGTGTTTGGCCAGCACTCAGGGGCAGATGGATTGGGTCACTCCTACTGAGTGTTTCAGAGTAGCAGGAGTGACCACAATCAAGGACAGCTTGCCGCATAAGGCTGCGGAAGGCAGCTGGAGTCAGAGGTTTGGGAGGTGGAAACCCCAGTGTGAGCACCCTGGTCGCTGGGGGAACCCGAGTCTCGGTCTGGCGGAGCCCTACGTAGCCAGAGATTGAAAGACTACTAGACCAGAAGGAGAAGGTCAGCTACAAGTAGGGTGACTCCCCTGGTGCAGGGCCCAGATGGGAGAAACAGGGGAGCCAGCAGCTAAAGAACGCACCAGGTTTTTAAAGGACTGCTTCCAGCCATTATGGATTTTTAAACAGGCTCCCAAAAGAGAGATGGGAGCATGGAGCATGACCCGCATCGTCACAGCTCTTCTCTAGAGTTTCTAGTCAAGTATACTTAATGAGAATTTGGTCATTTTGTTCAAGTCAGTTGAACCTAGGTATATTCAGAGTTTGGCTTTGCATGGTTCCTCCAACAGAACTGAATGATGAATAAAAAGTTGCCTTTTTAATCCTATGATAGATCCACCAGTATAGTTCACCTTGGATGACTTTAAAATTTTACTTTACTGTCAAGATGTCAAAAAAAATTTTGATTCCCTTAAAAAATTTGCAAACTCTTAAATAAATCTCTATGTTTTGTGACTTGGGTACATTAGAAAGGGCCTTGTCTAAATAGACATAGCTGCTTTCACCATAATGTGGCTCTCTGTAAAATGCAGAATATAATGTAACCTCACTCTTTGGGCTGTTTTATGCATGCAAAGAAAACCATTTACATCAGGCATCCATATCCTGTTTCAACTTGATCACTTTCCCAACTGTACCTATGAGAAGCTGCATACATTTTGTCATACCAGATGTCTGCATCATTAGCATATTATGTTTTATTTAGCATACTGTGAAATAGTTCCGCTCCCTGCATTTCAGTTACACTTTGCCTTTTGCTTGGAGACCTCTGTTTTGCTAAGAGGCTTGTTTTTTTCTTTTGGTCTGGTGTTACATTTTTTCTCAACATTATGTGCTAATGGTGCTACATTCCTTGTAATTTTTTTTTGGACTAACTACAATATATGCATGGTATGTTTCTGTAGTTAAGATGCTATCTGTTGTATTCTCCTGAGCTGTGTTTTTGTGACCTGGCAATGTCCATTCCTCTTACCATTGTTAAATCAGACCCAACACTTGGCAGCTGCTGCCTAACCGTCACCTCTTCACTATTTTCATAATTACAGTCTTTCACAAGAAGTCTTAGCTTGAGTCACAAAACACTCCAAAGGTTTCACTTGCGCCATGTACTTTCTTTTGGAATGCACACTGAGCAAATATTTGCTTTGGGCATTACTTATGTTCCAACACACTCACAAGAAGTTTTCAGTCCCTCTTCCTTTTTCCCTCTTGTCTCCAACTTATTAATTAATAAAAAAAGTTTTACAAACTGTTAGTAGCTGTTTATAAGGGACACCTACATTAAAGTGCTACCCATATAAGAAGGCTAATGGCTAATGTGTTTTTTGACTTATCTTCCAAAGCAGACCACCAAATAATAGATTGTGACTGACAGAATGATGAATAATGTAGACAGAACGGCCAAGACAAGGATGATTGCAGATATTATATCAAAAAAAGAGTTGAAAGTGTATTCAAAACAGTCACTTAAGAACGAAATACAGAAGATAATAATCCAAATGTTTACATTGAAAAAAGAAAGAAAAAAAATTAGGCCAAAATCCGTGCATATACAACAAAAAAGAATCCACAAGATCAAAATTCAAGGCTCTTACCCACTATTTAAAATCCAGGCTAAATTGCCCTCCATGGCCTATTTCTTCTGGCCCCCCAATCATTCCCTGTCTCTAACTGAGGCTAACTAATCTCTCTCACCCCTTCACCACCTAATAGCTAAAGTGTGGTGAGTGTACTAATTCAAAAATGGCTGCCGTCACATCATCCAGGTGGATACTACACATTAGTGGTGAAGTGGCTCCCCCACTTTTGACTAGTGAGAAAAACACTATATAATTGTAAAGATTTACTATTTTTATTAAAGCAGCCCTTCAACAAAAGATGAATAATGTAGCATCCCAACCAGGTGAAGCTTGGCAGCTGAGAAACTGTTGAATCTTGTGGGGAGGGCACAGAGCGGCGAAAAGGACTGCCATCAGGGATATGATAACGCTAGAAGGAAGAAAAGGGGTGGTACTCTGAACGCAGGAGCTGGAAATGGAGGCGGTGGTTTCTGGATGGTTTGGGGGATGATGGGAAGGTGTGGTGTATAAGGATGGGGTATGAGTGCAAGGGAGGAATGATTCTGTGTAGAGAACCAGAGATTTTTTTGGGGTGTCTCTCAGGGCCACAACAATGATAACAGATATAGATCATTGTAAATAGTTCCAGTTCACTTTCCTTCATTTTTACTTTATATTCATCTATTCTGCTTTCACCGTTACAAGTAAACTGTTCTACAATTACTTCTTTGTCCTGCTGTGTCTTCCTTTTCGAACCTGTTACGGGAAAGTCCCAACAATAACACAAGAAACATCCCCATAAACTAAAGAATCTTCAGGCTATTCAAATAAAAGGCAGGAACATCCACTGGCTAATAGGAGTACCTAACCAACTGCAGCACCACACAACCTCCCGCTGCTGCAGTGTGTATGCGCTCTCTTCCGACATCAACCAAAGCCCCCATCCCGGATGGAAGCTTCAGCCTTATAAAATAACTTGCCATCTCAGGCTCTAATCAGAGGCAATCATAATTTTTGACCGGGGAAGTTAAAATGACTCTTCATAAAACTGTTATACTCCAAAGCTGTGAACACAAATGAAATGATCGAAGGCTGGCTCCATCTGACATTGCACAAGAATAATATTATAGAAATCAATGAACATGTTAAACTAAACCTACAATAACTACCTCAAACATAGACACACCCTCACCACTGATGGTTCATTCTCTACTCGGTCTGCACCTGCGTTTTGCCCCGACACTGTTTTCAAGACGCTGGCACACGTTCCTCGTGCAGGAAAGGCAATCAACGGGGCAAGAGAGAAGACCCTCGAGTAGCTATTGTAGGTGTGTGGACTATTCACTTCCTCTTCTTTATAACTGCTATGCTTGCACTTTAGCGATGCAATGCTTGAATGCTGGCAGTGCTGCTCCTTCCAGACATTCATTACTCTACGTTAACTTAGTGGTGAGGCTCACAGCATCACATAGTTTACTGGATTTTAAAGCACATAGATGCTGGTTTAGTAACTGTGTCTAATTTACAATATGGCATCTAACCAAATCACTTATCCCGCCTTCTCTTTAATTGAAAGAAAAGTACTTATAAACATTTGTACTATAGCCATCAACTTGTAAAGTGACCTGTGGTGGTGTTTTCTTTGGAATGATGCAGCATAAAATAAACCCTTGTCGGCTCTTCTCCTGTCACTTCCATCATTTACTACAGCTACATCCATCTTGTCTTCCAAAGCCTGTTTTTACTTAAGCTGTGTCTTGTTATTTCTTTACACTCTGGAATCATTTTGTTTTATTTTCGGTTCATGTTTATTGTCAGTTGTGCATGTTTCCCACATATTCATGACAGTAATACAATAAGCAAAAAAGACAATGAGTACAATCCTTGTATATACAATGTATTTAATAAAATTCTTGCATTTGTCAGTATGAGTGGTGGTTATGACCTGTGGACAAAATGTGGCTCTGAATATGCTGCTATGAGTGTTAATGTTCTTATACTGTTTTGCAAAATAGACAAGATCATTAATAATACTCATCTGTTTGCATTTTTAAGGCTTTATGTGTTATACATGTGCTGAACTGTAGAAATAATGACATTTACAATACATACACATGCAATAATGTATTGTTCTTAATCTTAACTAACCAAAGAGAACATCTGCTGTTGGTGAGTGCTGACTCAGACTTGTGTCACATTCAGAAAATTACTGTTTATAAGCCTCGGAAGTCTCAATGTTCTTTGGCCTCAGTGACCTTCAGTCGTGTAGCATACAAATATTACATAAACAAGTCAGGCAAGTGTTCCAGATTTTACTTCTGGCATATTAATTCGTGGAAAAGGCCAAACACCAGCATCATTCTGTAATGATACTGCTTCCCCCATCTGCTGTGAAGTTGTGTCACTCAAACTCAGGAATCTGAGTAAGGAATGAAAATTTAATGAAGCATGTTGACACATTAGCCATATGCATCCATCGATTCATCCATTTTCTAAACCAGCTTTATTCTGAGAAGGGTCGCGGGCGAGATGGAGCCTATCCCAGCAAGCACAGGGCACAAGGCAGACACAATCCCTGGACAGATCACCAGTCTATTGCATCTGTTATTTTAACACTGACATCCTAAATACAGCCAATAATTAGGACATTGCTGGGAACTTTGACTGGGATCATGTAACTTTAGTCAGCATGATAGTTAATATAAGTAAAAATAGTTAATATAAAATTATCTCTGAAAAATATAAGATGCAAAAACTAAATGTTTCCTCTAAACGTCTCTACCCACTACAACTGGCTCTTTCCAGCTCTGGAACTGAATTGATACTGAAGATGAACATGTAGAAAATATAACATACTCGTATATACAGTATCGCTTAACTTTTCATTTGCTTAGCCTATAGATGATCAAATATCCCAGGCACAGGCAGCTCATCTAGGTGCTGCTTTGCAAGCAGACAGATATGGGACATCCTGGAGTGATTGCACTGGTGCAACCTCTGTGCAATGTATACAGGAGGCATTCTAACTGTAGGCCCTACATACCACTCCAAAGCCTTCATGTAGTGCTGTGTTATTCCTATTTTAAAGGCGTCTAAATGTGACCTATAAATTTTAATATTGAAATCTTTATGCTTAATCACACAGAACTCTAGAATACTACAACCTTTTAATTCTCATCTCAAGATTTCTGCTCCAAAGATGAAATTAACATATTGTTTTAAATATCTCTTCCCCTTTAAACATCTACAGTATAAAAATGATTCACCATTGGATTCAGTTTGGCTTTTTTGACACAAGTGAGTGAGTTTGTGTTTGTGTGTGCGTTCACCCTGCAAAGGACTGCTGCGATATCAAGAGATGGTCCCTACTTTGTTTTGGATGCTTTCTGGGATGGGCTCCAGCTTCCCCTCAACTCTACTCTGGATAAGTGTGTTTGAAAGATGATACATTAGATGGATGGACACTCTTCTTCATTTTTTGGCTGCTCCCATTAGGGGTTGTCACAGCAGATCATCTTGTTCCATATCTTCTTGTCTTCTGCATCTTGCTCTGTTACACCAATCACCTGCATGTCTTCTTTCACCACATCCATAAACCATCTCTTAGGCCTTCCTCTTTTCCTCTTACCTGGCAGCTGTGTCTTTAATATCCTTTTCCCAATACAGTAATCCCTCTCTATATCGCGCTTCGACTTTCGCGGCTTCACTCTATCGCGGATTTTATATGAAAGCATAACTAAATATATAACGCGGATTTTTCGCTGCTTCGCGGGTTCTGCGGACAATGTGTCTTTTTACTTCCTGTACATGCTTCCTCAGTAGATTTCATACAAGGGACGCTATTGGCGGATGGCTGAGAAGCTAACCAATCAGAGCACGCAGTTAAGTTCTCCTGACTGAGAAGCTAACCAATCAGAGCACGCAGTTGAGCTCCTGCGTGCTGAATGCAGTGTTAACCAGGAAGTCTCGTCTCGCTCATTCAGCATCAACGTGTTTCGCTGTGTAAAGAGTTGTGCTCTTTAGTGTTTATCTTTGTGCATAGTCAAGCCCTTCATTATGGCTCCAAAACAATCTGCTACTGCTTCAGGGGCCGTGCCCAAGCGCAAGAAGAAGATGTTAACGATTGCCGAAAAGGTAAACGTTTTGGATTTGTTGAAGGCTACGATTCTTTTTATTTAAAAAGTAGGAAAGGAATATAAGATCTACGGCTGCAGTGTCCTTTTAACCAGGGTGCAAAACGAGTTGTAAGTGGATGTAATAAGGCAGTAGTCTGGATGGAATCTGCTTTAGGGATTTGGATTGAAGACTGCCAGAAGAAGAACAACGGCAGTGCTACACAATCGCCTGAAGTGGCTCCTTTACAAGGGCTGTAACGCTCTCCTTTGTTGTGTAGTAAAATTAAATTCATTGTTATCGGACAAGTCATCGTGTCATTGTTGGTGAGTAACCATAATTATTTTCTTCTTACAGTGCTTAGTACATGTACGTATGTTTAGTGTCACTGTACACACATTTACTGTATACTATTTTTCTTGCATTGTACGTATTTATTGCTGGTGGTCTGTCTATCGTAATGGCTGTAACATATGTGATATCGGAGACACTCAATATCTTTAAAATAATATTTAGGTTTTACTGTATATAAGCAGTGTGTTTATATACATAATTTCAATGAATCTTACCTAATATCTAAGAGAATACAAAGGGATTATGCTGTATAACTCTGCGGGGAATATTTATAAACAGTGCGGGAGAGTTTATAAGGGCTTAAAATATATAAAAATAACCATACAAACATATGGTTTCTACTTCGCGGATTTTCACCTATCGCGGGGGGGTCTGGAACGCAACCCCCGCGATCGAGGAGGGATTACTGTATACCCAGCATCTCTCCTCTGCATATGTCCTAACCAGCACAATCTCACCTCTCTGACTTTGTCTCTCAACAGTCTAACCTGAGCTGACCCTCTAATGTATTAATTTCTAATCCTATCTATCCTCATCACACCCAATGAAAATCTTAGCATCTTTAACTCTGCTACCTCCAGCTCTGTCTCCTGCTTTCTGGTCAGTGCCACCATCTCCAACCCATATAACATAGCTGGTCTCACTACCGTCCTGTAGACCTTCTCTTTCACTCTTGCTGATATCCCGTCTGTCACAAATTACTCCTGATACTCTTCTCCACCCTGCTTGCACTCTCTTCTTCACCTCTCTTCCACAATCCCCGTTACTCTGTACTGTTGATGCCAAGTATTTAAACTCCTCCACCTTCGCCAACTCAACACCTTGCATCCTCAATCAACATAAAAATTTTCTTTAATGTCAAAGTATGAAACATTTCTGCAAAGTGTTCTACATGAATTACAAATATTTAAAACAAAAAAAAGGTACCACATAAGTATTCACTCCTTTCAAAAATATTATAGCTGCATTCATCTTCATCCATTATCCAACCCGTTATATCCTAACTACAGGGCCAGAGGGGTCTGCTGGAGCCAATCCCAGCCAACACAGGGCGCAAGGCAGGAAACAAACCCCGGGCAGGGTCCCAACCCACTGCAGTGCATTCATCTTGTTTCCAAAAATTCTACAGCTTCAGTTTTCTCATAGGGTTCAGGCAATGAGGGTGACTTGTTGACATACATACATGGATGCACATAATTCAACAGTTCAAGTGTCTATGTTTTAAAAGTTTTAGAATATTTAAGAATAACGGGGATGTGCAGGACTGCAGTAACTACAGGGGAATAAAACTGATGAGCCACAGCATGAAGTTATGGGAAAGAGTAGTGGAAGCTACATTAAGAAGTGAGGTGATGATTAGTGTGCAGCAGTATGGTTTCATGCCAAGAAAAAGCACCACAGATGTAATGTTTGCTCTGAGGATGTTGATGGAGAAGTTTACAGAAGGCCAGAAGGAGTTGCATTGTGTGTGGACCTGGAGAAAGCATATGACAGGGTGCCTCGAGAGGAGCTGTGGTATTGTATGAGGAAGTCAGGAGTGGCACAGAAGTATGTAAGACTTGTACAGGATATGTACGAGGGAAGTGTGTCAGTGGTGAGGTCTGCAGTAGGAGTGACAGATGCATTCAAGTTGGAGGTGGGATTACATCAGGGACCAGCTCTGAGCCCTTTCTTGTTTGCAATGGTGATGGACAGGTTGACAGACAAGATTAGACAGGAGTCCCCGTGGACTATGATGTTTGCTGATGACATTGTGATCTGTAGCGATAGTAGGGAGCAGGTTGAGGAGACCCTGGAGAGGTGGAGATATGCTCTAGAGAGGAGAGGAATGAAGGTCAGTAGGAACAAGACAGAATACATGTGTGTAAATGAGAGGGAGTTCAGTGGAATGGTCTGTTATTGCAATTCAGATAAAGCTGAGCACTCAGGAAGTTCCATTATAAGTTAGCTTGAGGGGCTAAACAGAATCGTCCATTACCTATTTGTATGTAGCTATAAGAAACTCATTCTAATCTAATTAGGCAAACACTCATATGCATTTTAACATTAACATTAAGCATTCTAAGACTGGCTTTTAAAATCATCACTTGTGCAGAAAATTGGTTTTAGAAGTCATATCAGTAGTTCAATGGAGATCTGCCTGTCTGTATTCAAGTCGCCAAATATCCCTTGAAGTCCAGTTAAATTAAATGGAAAGAGTATGGCACAGCAAGGTGTCGGCAAAAACTGAATGTTCATGTATGAAGAAAATTAGTTGAGGAGACCACCAAGAGACCTATGACAACTCTGAAGCAGTTACAAACTGTAGTGGATGAGATTGGAGAGACTGTGCAGACAACAACTATCATCCGATTATTTCACCAGTCACAGCTTTATAAGCAGTGTCATGAAGAGATAGCCGCTGTTCAAGAAGAAAACGTTTGCCAGAAGCCACATGGGAAACTCTGACGTCAACTACAGGAAGGTTCTATGGTCTGATAAGACTAAAATTAAGATTTTGCTAATCAGACCAAACAGCATGTTTGGTGCAAGCCAAACAATGCACATTATTAAAAATACACCATGACCATCATGTGTCATGCTGTGGGGATGCTTCTCTACAGCAAGCCATGGGAGGCTTTGGAGGGTAATGTGATTGCAGCAAAATACAAGGAGACTCCAGGGGAAATCCTGATGCAGTTTTCAAGAAACCTTATCGTGGGAAAAGATTTGTTTTCCAGCAAGATGACTACAAGGAGAAAGCCAAAGCTACATAATAATGGATTCAAAGCAACAATCTCAATGTCTTGGAATGGCTGAGGTAGGGTTCAAATCGCAATCCAGCTGAGAATCTGTGGCTGGATTTGAAAAAGACTGTTCAATCACGATCACCATGCAACATGACAGAGCTTAAGCAGTCTCTAAAGAAGAATGAGGGAAAATTACAGTGTCCAGATGTGCAAAGCTGATAAGAGACCTGCACACACAAACTCAGCTGTCATGGCTGCCAAAGGTGCATCGAACTTAATGCTCACTTGAAGTAGGCGAATATACAAGCAATAAATTATTTTGGATTTTATATTTGTTACTAATTTAGGCTACCACGCGGAAATCTCTTTTCACTTTGACAATGAGTCTTATTCTGCTTATTAATGTCAAAACAATGTGATTCGATGTTGTCACACACGTGTGCATGGGAGGCAGCTGAAGGGCTTAGAGAGGACTGATTATACATCTGCCCAGGGGGGGGCGGGGTACACTAACGCTCTTTCTGAGTTCTCTACAGGTCTTTCCCGGGAAATCCCACCAGGAACCGACACCTCAAAGCGGGACACATCCCTTCCGGTTCCGGCACCAAGGACGACATCACTTCCGGTTCCGGCACCGAGGACGATGTCACTTCTGGTTCCGGCACCGAGGCGACATCACTTCCGCCCTCCGTCCTATAAAGCCTCCTGCCTTTGCTCTGGCAGGCAGTTCTGTTTTGGACTCTGTTGAGTAAACTTGACAATGAGAAATCAATTACTTTTGCAGCCAGGAAACCGGAATAAACGGGTGGCTGCCCCAAACCTTGCCATGCCTCATGTCTCTTCTTTCACAGTGGTGTAGTCGTGCGGATGGGCCGTCTGGTACAAGACGGGGACCTGCATTCCCTTGTAACAAGTCTGTGGACGGCCCGGTGCAGCAGCGGACCCCACACACTGGCCGCGGGAGCGGCCCGTGCACAACCCCACAGGAGCGGTTCGCCCAAGGGACCGTCGCCGGTCTGCGGATTGGCCATCCCCGGGTGCGGGGAAGGAAAGTCAGACGTCGCCAGAGTGCAGCGGGCTCCGAGAGCCGCGCTGTCGTGAAGGGTGGCCCAGCCGGCGTTGCAAAACAGGAGGCCACACCGAGGCAAGGGCCGAGGCATGACGGGATCCGCGAGGTGAGTGCCCTGCCCTGCAGTAATCGGCCCTTCGGGGTAGACTGTACCTTGTTTTCCGCAGGCAGGGATGGTCCGGATCCGTGCCGGTGACAGGAGCGCGCCGGTCCAGGGGCTGTCGGCAGCGCGGTGGCGGCAGCAGCGGAGGCTGCGAGGTCGGAGCCGCTGCAGCTCGAAAAGCCGCAGCAGCTGCATAGCTGTAAGGAGGCACGTCACCGCACCCAGAGTGAGGAAGACAAGATGGCCGCGGGCCGGATGTCCCGCCCGCTGACAGGCACGGGATTGGCCGGTGTGTCTTGCATGCCCGCCGAGGATTGGATGGAGGCGGGACCAAGGATTGCCAGTCTCGTGCCTACGAGAGACCCAATTGGGCCAGAGGGGCTGGCGCACAGGAGACAGGCGGGGAGTGGGGCTGATGGACAGGTAAGCCCACCACCGTCTGTCTCTATGTATTCGCCTTTGCAACAGGTGCTGAATGCTCTTGCCGCTCGCTTGGAGCAGCTGACGGGGAAGGCGGTCGCGTCGGGAGAGACGCCGTGGGAGACGGAGAATCGGCGCGGCGCTGGAAGCGGAGGCAGGCAAAGCACCGCGGGGGTGGTAAGTATTGCCGTCCCCGTAAAGCATGAAGGGGGATCTGCCGAACACGGCCGCGACTTTGTTAAGGAGGACCGGCTTCGAGTAAGCAATCCCCCCATAGCGGACGCAGCGGTGCAGACTGCCTGGGAGGCGAGGAGAGCGAATACGCAGGGGCTGGCAGGACCAGGGCTGATGAGTGCCCTGGGTCCTAGCGCCCTGCGCTCCAAGCCCACAGCTGTCTCCTGTCGCTCTGCAGGGATGCAGACGGGGCTGGATTTGAGCTTTCACCATGCTCAGACCCAGACCGTCAGGGCGTCCAAGAGAAGAAGGAGGAACCGGCGTCTCGCTGGGTGCGAGCGTCCAAAGAAAGGCCGTCCTCTGCGGAGGCAGAGGAAATCCCCTGGGCGGCTGGGCGAGCCGCCTGTGAGAGCGGTCCCAAGGAGAGCGAGAGGACGGGCGTGGAACCTGCGGCGGAGGAGCCAGTCAGGCAAGTCGTGGGCTGTCGGAAGGGGGGGAGAGCACTGCCGGTATAGAGACCGACAGGACGCTCGGGGTGAGTGTCCTGGCAGTGCTTCTGGCCCTCCCTTTGCTCTTTTTACAGGTCAGAAGCCCCGACGAGCTCTGGAGCCGACGTCGTTCGGGCCCTCCTCGAACGAGCCGCTCCACGGGAGGGCTCCCTGCCGGGAGGCCGATGGTGACCCAGCTGGTGGGGACGGCGGGGGCGAGAGCGGCGCAGACCAGAGGGGCACTTTGGCGTCGGAGGGGGTGCTGAACTGAGATGTCCCAGGGTGCCGTGTTAGACCCTGGGGACATAGTAGGATCCTCTCTGGGGACGTGCTGCCCTTTCGGGAAGTGTCGCTCGGACCCACGTGTCTTCGCTAGCGGTGGGGCACTGTGGTCCCCGGCCGGGGCTGGAGCCCGGCCGGGACGCCCAGGAGGACCAGAGGAGGGCTTGTGCCTCCTCCAGACCACGAGGGGGCGTCCGTCCTGGTTATGTTGGGGGCCTCGGGTAGAGGGCTTGGAAGCCCAGCCCTGTAGGGACCCATGGCCACCGGCAGGCGGCGCCCCAGTGCCTGATTATCCCGGGGGAAGACGACAGGGGACACCCGGACGGCTTCCGGATGCGCAGCCGGCACTTCCGCCACACGGGGGTGTGTCCGCGGGAGATGGCCGGGAAGCAGCTGGAGCCCATCCGGGTTCCTATAAAAGGGGCCGCCTCCCTCCAGTCATTGGCGAGAGTCGGGAGTCAGCAGACAGAGCTGGAGAGAGGACAGGAGGCGGCCAGGAGAAAGGCAGTAGAACTGTGTGGCCTGGACTTTGGGGGATCGGTGCTGGAGGCACTGGGGTTTGTGAGTGCACGAAAATTAACTTGTAAATATTGTAAATAAACAGTGTGTGGTGGAGCCAACGATGTCCGTCTGTCTGTGTCCGGGCCAGCGTTCACAATGTATAACTATAAAATGTAAAAATTTCCAAGACGGTCAAAACTTTCTGTTTGCGCTGTATTTATTTTTTGTAACCTGCTATCTAAAAAGAATACTTTTTATTGAAACACTACATGTTTGTTGTATTTTTTATGTTTATATTTGTTATTTTTATGATACTTACTGCCCAAACCCGGTCTTATAAGGTAACTCTGAGAGTGACAAAGGCAATATAATTCATATACTAGCTTTTAAATCAAAGTGCTAAAGTGTTAGCTAATTCAAAAAAATGACTCAGAGCAGGGGAAGTGGAGCTCCTTCTCTTTGTGTTGTTCAAGAGTCTCTCCTTAGAAGGAACTGGCTGTACATTTGTGATTTTTTTTTTGTAATTAATAGTTTCAAATGTTTGAAATTTTTCAGTGTCAGATATCAAATACCTCACAATAGATACTGTTTTGAGTACACAGCTTCTCACAGTTCAGAACTAATAGTTCTTGCTGAGTAGTATCCATTATTTTACTTTTCATGTCAGAAGCCCAGCTGACTTGTCAGAAACCTACATATAATTTTTCATGTCCAAAATTGGGAGCTGTTAAAAGAAAAATGTCCATCTTATCTTTGTCTTTGAGATGCGTTAAAGGGGATAGAAAATTGAGGTTTCACAGAAAAAGCATTTACGTCTTAATCTAAAAGGTAAATCTAAATCATATACATTAATGGAAGGCATGGTGGGGTTGGAATTCTGGCCAGAATGTTTGTTAGTACTTTATCTAGATGGAAAGCCCAGATAATGGAATGTCAGTGTAGGACTCCCTCCTGGGGTAATATATTCCCACAGCACACTGGATGGCAATATCACTGCCGGTTGGATTCTCGCAGACTTCTATAGGAAGTGTACTTCAATTGGGCAGCCTTGTTGGGAATTTGCAGAGCAAAAGCTTTGGGGTAAAGCTTCCCTAATGTTAACCATCTGAACTGGAATTGCTTCTGTCTGTGATGCAAAGCACACCCAAAGAGGATGAAGAAAGAATATTATTGCAAGGATTGTGCTGCTTTCAACTGGAAGCTTGTGGAAGTGGTACGAGATATACGAGAGAGAGAGAGAAAGAGAAAGACAGTAATAAACAAGCAGAAACAGTGAAAAATGTTGGTGCATCCGTAGGGAAACCTTGAATAATTGGAGAAGGAAAAAAAAGGGGTTAAGTGTGTTATGAGACATTCCACAGATGGACTTTTTCCAGATACGAGGTTTTCAGGAAGACAGAGGCGGATCCAAGTGGACAGACTTCAGAAGTGATGTCAGCATTATTATCTTAATACTTTAAGATTGCTGAAGATTATATTTTATGCTTATAGTTTGTTAATGATTATATTTAGGCATATAGTATTTAGACTATATTGGCAATAGATATCTCTACTTTTTAATTCTAAAACACCGCTGCGTGGGGGCTTGTTTTGCTTTGGATGTGCTCTGTCTCTAGGTATGTCAGAGGACCAGGACTCTGGGAAGTGGGGTTCAGCCTCACGTGGGGAGGCAAAATGGGGGGGTGGGGGGATAAGGGAGGAAGAGAAAGAGAGCAGGCTATATCTAATCTATCCTTTTTACCCTTATAATTACAACTATCAACGTAACAACAGGCTGCATGGCAATAGCTCGTGGGGAAATTGGAAATTAAGGTTAAAGCTGTCTCACTTCCAGTTAAGACTATAACATGACATCAAAAAATCAGAATCAATGTCTCCATGATGGGACAGTTAACTTTGTGAGCTGGAATGTTAAAGGCTTGAATCACGAATTAAAAAGAAAGAAAGTATTCTCTCACCTAACAGGTTTAAAAGCTAAAATAGTATTTTTACAGGAGACCCACTTACTAAGCAAGGATCAGTTCCGGCTGCAAAAAGACTGGACTTGCCAAATGTTCCATTCTAGCTTTACAAAGAAAACTAGAGGAGAGGGAATTTTCATACATAGAACAGTCTCATTTCTAGCATCAGATGCAGTATCTGATCCTGAAGGGAGATATGTGATTATAATGGGCAACTTATTTAATTGTTAAGTGATTTTGATAAATGTTCATGCACCTAATATCGATGATAAGGAATTCATGCAAAATGTATATGCATCCATTCCCAATGTGAACACTCATAAAATTATAATGGCTGGGAACTTTAATTGTGTTTTAAACCCACTTTTATATAGGACTCCTGTCACAGGGGGGATGACATCTAACACAGCTAAGTAAGACAATTACACAGTTTTTAACTGACCACAACTTATCAGACCCCCGGAGGCTTTTAAACCCAAACTCAAGAACATATTCGTTCTACTCACCAGTACATCATTACTACTCAAGAATTGATTATTACTTTATAGATAATAATTTCTTGCCTACGATTAAATCTTGCAAGTACGACGCTATTGTTATCTCCGACCATGCCCCTCTGATCTTGGAGCTAAAGCCATTATGCCCAACACTCTCACCTCACAGATGACATCTTAACCCGCTTTTATTAGCAGACGAGAACTGTACAGAATTCATATCCAAACAAATCAGTTTCTTCTTAGAGACAAATAGAAACTCAGAGGTGTCTGCAGGAATACTCTGCGAAACTCTCAAGGCCTTCTTAAGAAGACAGATTATTTCATATCTTTCCCACAGGAATCAGTTAGAAACCAAGAAAGTATCAGAGCTAAGAGGCGAAATTACTACAATAGATGAAGAACATGCCAGGCGTCCAAGCGAGGCTCTACATAGGAAAAGGCAGGCTCTGCATTCAGAACTCAACCTCCTGACAACTAAAGAAACTGAACAACTAATTTAAAAATCAAGACATCACTACTATGAACATGGAGAGAAAGCTAATAAGCTTTTAGCTCAATAAATCCATAAGCAAGAAGTTCGCAATGCAATCCCAGCAATCACCAACACGAATGGAGATGAAATCATTGACCAAAAAAACATAATGTACACATTTAGAGACTACTAGAAATCCTTATATTCTACTGAGTTTAAAGAAGACAACACACAATCTAATGCATTTCTG
>JANRMT010062791.1:247191151-247209239 GCA_026402145.1 Polypterus bichir lapradei
ATGGACTGATTGAATGTGTTTATAGTTCTTGGGATGAAACTGTTTCTGAACCACGAGGTCCGTACAGGAAAGGCTCTGAAGCGTTTGCCGTATGAGAGCAGTTCAACAGACAGCATGGCTGAGGCAGCGTGTGCTTGATGCTGTATACAATAATTCTCTTTCCGATCAGCTGCTGTACAGCTGTGATTCTCCACTCAGATACAGTGATATAAATATTTTGAGTGGTGCAGTGAGAGTAATTTGGAAAAAGATGATCCACTGTAGCAACCCCTAATGGGAGCAGCTGAAAGAAGAAGAAGAAGAAGAAGGTGCAGTGAGAGTAACAACGCTAAAGCAGTTATGGTATTTGGAATAGTTTGACCATTCTGTGGATCATTATATTGTTACAGGTTAATTACAATCAGATGCATTAAACTGATAAACAATATGCGGGTAATTTCAGTGTATTTATAAAGTTGCGTCAGGGATGTGGATCTAAAAAAGAAAGGGAAGCCACACTGGAACAATAGCACTGCTTTGATGCTGGGTGCCGCCAGTCTGCAAATTCAAGCGCAGAACTTGCGTACGCCAGGGTATGAGCTACCGTGGAAATGTCCGTGGCTTTAAGCCAAGTTTACGTTTTATACATCACGCTTTGAGCATGGAAACGTTCGTACATAACATTTTTGTGCATACACACCGTTTATACATGAGGCCCCAGATACGGGCTAAACCTTCCCATTGTTTAGGCCACAGGAAATGGCTGCTAATCTCTTTTTCACTTTGAGAAACATCTTGAGTGATCAAGCTCCTTCATTCCTGCAGAACAAGAACATCTTTCCATGTGTTGGCTCCCACTTATCTCCCACTGCACTTCGACTCTGCCCACCTTCCATTGTCTTCTCGAAGGTTCCCCAAAGAACACTCTCTTTACTTGCATGTCTCATCGCTCTCACTCTTGTCCATGGACCCACCTACCTACAGTATATCAGCAGCCAACCAGCTGCTACAATATAGTGTAATATTCTCTAACATTTTCAAACCTATTTAATCCAATCTAGCATTGCTGAGGGCCAGTGTGTTCTGGCAGCAATGGGCACTAAGCTGGACTCAGCCTTGGTCCAGGGGTAGTAGTTGATCACAAAGCCTACTCACACTATGTTAGTTAAAATTGCAAATTAACCAAAAAACAGTTCAACATGTACACTACTATTCTGATCCACATTTGGTCATTGGCAACTGATATCTGCAATACAGTGATCTTGATCAGGATAAGTGGGTTTGAAAAATGTAATGGATGGATAGAAAGAAAAACCGAGTAGTTCTGTTCTTACAATGATGTTATTAACAACTATGATTTTAATCAGTACATGTTTGCAGTGGATGTCTGAGTCAAATGATGGCATAAAAGGTGTGGCTGAAGCTTACTAAAAATGTCTTCACATTACTTGGCAATGGTATCACTACAGGAAATGGGGTAATTGATGATGTGCAATCTGTAAAAGGGAACAGACGAGTCTTTATATTGTATCTTCAGCACGTTACAGCATTATTGCTTGACACACCTTAACATTCCAGATAAATTACAATTCTTATCCTGTCCTTTATTATATGATCTGACATAAGATCATACATTCAGAGTAGAACTTGCCTTTGGTCTTTTATATTATCGTATAGAGAAAATTGCATTTTTTTATCCTTATTATTAATCAATCCATCCTTTACTACAAGAATAAATACTACTACTACTACTAGTAGTAGTAGCAATTGTATTAATAATAATAATAATAATAATAATAATCTGGCCCAATGCCCTGAATTGAATTAATGAGGCTTGATGGTGTACACACATATAATTGTGATCAAAATAATGGACCTGCATGATGGGGAAGAAGTTAGCACTGCTGTTGTGCAAGTCTTTAGTTCTGCTTTTGAATTATGACTTGGTCACAGCCAGATTCTCGTCCTATAGCCCAAAAACCCACTTAATAAAATGGCCCTATATGGGTATATGTGTGAATGTGCTATGATGTAATGGTACCCCAACCTAGTTTGGTTCCTTCCTTGCCATTGATGAACTCAAAATAAGCTAAAAACCTTAAGACCCTGAACTAGGTGTTTTTGGCAAAGGATATGAGTTGTCAAATGTGTGAGTACAGGCCAGATGGAATCAATTTGTAGGGATAAATGGAAGGATTTTGGTGTTACACCACAGCTTTCCCATTTGCCCCTTCTGTCTCTAGTCAGGAAAACCTTTTACTCAGACCAGTACCCCTAAAGATGTATCGTTAATGCGTCTGTGGCCACCTTTCTAGCCAACGGCCTTCATAAATAAGCAAGCAGCTGACATGGGGTCTATCTGCCTTAAGATTCACTTAAATAGGTTGTTTGCTCTGAGGATGTTGATGGAGAAGTTTAGAGAAGGCCAGAAGGAGTTGCTTTGCGTCTTTGTGGACCTGGAGAAAGCACATGACAGGGTGCCTCGAGAGGAGCTGTGGCATTGCATGAGGAAGTCAGGAGTGGCAGAGAAGTATGTAAGAGTTGTGCAGGATATGTACGAGGGAAGTGTGACTGTGGCGAGGTCTGCGGTAGGAGTGACGGATGCATTCAAGGTGGAGGTGGGATTACATCAGGGATCGGCTCTGAGCCCTTTCTTATTTGCAATGGTGATGGACAGGTTGACAGACAAGATTAGACAGGAGTCCCCATGGACTATGATGTTTGCTGATGACATTGTGATCTGTAGCGATAGTAGGGAGCAGGTTGAGGAGACCCTGGAGAGGTATACTCTAGAGAGGAGAGGAATGAAGGTCAGTAGGAACAAGACAGAATAAATGTGTGTAAATGAGAGGGAGGTCAGTGGAATGGTGAGGATGAAGGGAGTAGAGTTGGCAAAGGTGGATGAGTTTAAATACTTGGGATCAAAAGTACAGAGTAATGGGGATTGTATAAGAGAGGTGAAAAAGAGAGTGCAGGCAGGATGGAATGTGTGGAGAAGAGTGTCAGAAGTGATCTGTGACAGACAGATATCAGCAAGAGTGAAAGGGAATCTCTACAGGATGGTAGTGAGACCAGCTATGTTATATGGGTTGGAGATGGTGGCACTAACCAGAAAGCAGGAGACAGAGCTGGAGGTAGCAGAGTTAAAGATGCTAAGGTATGCATTGGGTATGACAAGGATGAATAGGATTAGAAATGAGTACATTAGAGGGTCAGCTCAAGTTGGACGGTTGGGAGACAAAGTCAGAGATACGAGATTGCGTTGGTTTGGACATGTGCAGAGGAGAGATGCTGAGTACATTGGGAGAAGGATACTAAGGATAGAGCAGATAAGATATTTCTATAAACCTCAGAATTCATTGTGACACTGCCATCAGCAGCTACATCATCAATGAAGTTAAGTGTGCCAGTATCTGTGGCAGCCATACATGCCCAAGTCATAACACCCTCACCACCATGTTTAACAGATGAGGTGGTCTCCATTGGATCTTGGGCAGATCCTTTTTGTCTGCACACTTTGCTGTTGCCATCATTCTAATATAGGTTCATCTTGTCTTGTTTGTCCAAAAGACCTTTTCGCAGAATTCTGCAGGCTCTTTTTCACAAACTATAATCTGGTCATCCTGTTTTTGTGGCTAACTAGTGGTTTGCATCTTGTATTGCGGCCCCTGTATTTCTCTTCATAAAGTTTTCTGCGGATAGTAGTCTCTGACACATACACAACTGCCTCCTGAAGACTGTGTCTGATCTCACAGGTGTTTGAGGTTTTTTCTTCTCTCTTCTTTCTCTGGATATGTGGTTACTGAGCTCACCTCACCATTTCTTTCTTAATGATATTCCAGACAGTTGATTTAGGTTAACCTAAGTTGTACCAATGTCTCAGTTGGTTTTTGTTTTTCAGTTTCATAATAGCTTCTTCGATTTTCACTCGTACAGTTCTTGCCCTTAAGTTGAACAATGACAACTACATACACCAAAGGGTTGAAGCAAGCCTAGTTATCTTATGGCTGCACTAATAAGCAATGAAACAGACCTGAGTAATCACAAAAACATGTTACGGCAATTGTCCCAAACATTATGGTGCCCTGAAAAAGTGGGACAATGTAAAAAAATTGTTGTCACTTCTACATGTCTGCAAACACCCTTAAGTGAAAGTCTTCAATGTGCACTTTAATCGTGTCTGAACTGTTTGATTTGTAATTTTAAACAGTGGAGCAGAGGGGTGAATCAAGGAAGATGTGTCTTTGTTCCAAACATTATGGAGGGTACAGTATACCAGTATATATGCTCATACTTACATCTAATATATAAAGCAGAGTCGACGTGTGTATGTATGTTTGTTTGTCCTCCATACAAACTGGGGATGGGGCTCCTTTGTGACCAGGAGAAGGTCATGGGGTATGTTTGGTTCAGAAAAATGTTGGTGAACCATAGGGCACCTCTTCACCGACACAACGTTCAGCACACGTCCCCGTACTTATCATCGACAAGATGGCCGCACAATACAACAGACGTTCACCGCGGCACCATCTAGCATCAGCTTTGGTCTCTGTGCATCGCTCTTTACCCATGTTTCTTTAAATTGCCAAGAGATGCCGGAAGTGTCCAAGTATGAGAAGCCGACTGCTTTGATCGGGTGAAGGGGAACTGCCGTATAGATGTAAAACGTGAACGACCCAGTACGCGTGACCACCTGACACACCCGCGTTTCTGCACGTCACATTCCCACAACGCACTGATAGTGCTGTATTTCATTCGCCAACATTCGTTATATGCAAGCACGTTTGAACAGAGACTCACCTTAAAAAGACAGCATCCTTCCCCCACCATTTTCCCCAAACGCAGCACTGGTTGTTTGTCACTTCTCTCTGTAGTTACCATTGCCAACGTCCGTTAGATGGCATCACGGTTCAACACAGATGTTCCTTAGAAAAACAGTACCCCTTATCACCATTTTTCCCAGTACAGTTTCAGTGCTACTCTTCTCACTGGCTTTCAGTATTTGTGGTACTATTTGCTCGCTTTCCGACTGACAATACGAGTTCAGTGTTGCTCTTTCTGACTGACTGGTGCTATTTCTTCACTTTCCGACGTATTGTAAATAATGTAAATTCATCTCACTGTGGTGCTTATTCCGTACGTAATACCATTTCACACATTATAATTGTCCTGCTTTTCGCTTATATACCCATGCCACCAAAAAAAAGGAGTAGAATTGAAAAGTTCACTTCAGATGCCACAACAAAGTCTATTTGAAAGGCGTCTGAAATGCCATAGCACACAGAATCCAGAGTGGAGGAACTTACAACAAAATGTCAATCAAAAAAATGTTTGTTCTATTTCTATGTTCTGTTTCTTTCATTTGGGAAATTCACCAGTTTTATATATATATATATATAGTTAACTGGTAGTGTATATTGTCACAACCAAGGGTAGTTTATGTTGGTTCAAAGAACTAATTTGAAGGGTGCACAGGAGAAGGATTTTAATCTATCAGTTTTCCATTTCTGGCATTCGAGCCAATAAAATAGTTTGGATGAACACAAGTGACATAACAAGTGTGAAATCCAGGCTAAAGTCTAGATCACAAACCTAATGCACACTAAGGATGCAACCAAGAATGTTAAAAATGATTGCACAAACTAAAAAATCTGGGACTGCAGTTGTGGAGAAATGTTTTCTCTCTTGAAACAAGGCAGCCCAGATGGAAGTGCAGAAAAGAAATCTTTATATAATAGCAGTGTCAGAAAGAGACTTGATCATTGTCACCATTGTATGTTGCTTTATTTTATATTTCTTACCATATATGCCAAATACTCTCATCCTTCCAGTTCTTCCCAGCATTACCTAAAGTCCATCACTTGACCGAAGCTGGCCATAATTACTTTATAGTCTTTGCAGGTGTACCCATCATTTTACCAAAACTTATTCATTGATCAATTACACAATTTAAGTCTAAGCCAGGAAGACCACAAATTAAGTTACTTGATGTACAAGCAAGGTTGAAGTTTTAAGCTGCTGCTTTTTTTAATATTTCTTAGGTTTTCTTCTATGAAGGTACCAATCAATATAACTTGGTTGATTATTGGAAAAAATTCATAAACAAAATCAATATTTATTATTTTGTACGTAGTGCCTGTCTTAGAGCATACTATCATAAAAGACTTCATACCAGTGGTGAGCAATATTGGTCCTGGAGGTCCGCAGTGGCTGAAGGTTCCAACCCAGTTGCTTTATGGCTGTCTTGCATTAGTAGAAACCAGGCCTTGCCAATAACAGAGCCTATTTAATTTTATGGGATTGTTAGTGTTTTCATTCTGCCGTGTCAGGTCATTTTTATATCATAGATTTTTTTCCTTTTCAAGAATAAGTGATTTGAAGCCTTAAATGAATGAGTAATTCTCAGTCCTTACACACTGGAGTCAATGGAGATGAGGTAGATGGTGAACTGTTGGTTCCTTTGCTAATAATTAGCAATTAAAACTGCAAATGTAGCTATTTAAGACTAAAATAGGCAATTAAGGTTGGGAAATGTAAACAAGTGAGATAACTAAAATGAATCATAATAATGTTCTTGAGCAGTAAATGCTCAAGTAAGAAATTGGGTTGGAACAAAAATGCTTCGCCACTCCAGCCTTCCAGAACTGATATTGATCACCCTTGATTTATACAATAAACACCCACCTGCTTATGATCATAATTGTAATAATAGCTCCCATCTTTTAGATGAGATGATGTTATGGATAAAATAGAACTGAGCCATAAGTATGTCCGTGAGAGGAAGAAAACCGTAATGACGCATGTCTTTGGGTTTACATAATATGACATGAAATAAAGAAGAGAATAATGCATAAAGATAGATTGAGGAAGCAAATAGTGGAAGAAACAAATTAGTCTCCAATTTAGCTACATGCACTGTATCATTGTAAATACAATTTTACTTATAGTGAATTTAAATGTCAGTTGAAAGTATGATTTAATAGCAGAAAACAGTAGGTCAAGCTTATTTATTTTTAAAACCTTGGTATGAGTCTTGTTTTTCTCTCTAAATAAACCTTTTTTTAATCCAGTGGTAGGGTGATACCAAGTAGAAGGTTAGCAGGTCATGAGATAGCCACACACTGGTCATTAAAGAGCAGTGACCAGTAAAATGCATTTGAAAAAACATTTGTCATGGTCCAGAAGAACACACTGTAGCATATGTGTGCAAGATTGAAAGTCAGCTTTTAATCCATTTGGTTTGACAGCCCAGTTCTCTTATTCACAATATATAGAGAAGGTTGGTGAATTTGCCTTTTTAGGTACTGTCTAAAAACATACTCATTTTTGCAGCACTGATGCATAGTCCTCTGCTTCCAGTCTTCAGACTATATTTTATCAGCTATATTTTCACAATTCAGAAATGTGATTTTGATATCATTGTTGGCTACAATTGTTTAATGTCAATGTCAGTTTATTTATATAGCAGATTTAAAACAACATAGTAATGATGTGGCCAAATTGCTTTACAATAATAGAATAAAAGAAAAACAAAACAATTTTCATAAAAACATAAACAGAAATAAAATATATGAACATAAAATAAGATACATAATAAATAGAAATAATGTTATATAATCACAAAGAGGAAACCATCAGTATTACTGAAGGTCACGGTAATGCATGTGAATAGAAATGAGTTTTTAATCTTGTTTTGAACAGTTCAATTGTAGACGACTCCTTTATGTAATGAGTTAAAGAGTTCCACAGGCAAGGAGCAGCAGCTGCAAAAGCCCTGTCCCCCTTGGTTTTACATTTGGTACGAGGGACAGCAAGAGACAACTGACCAAAAGATCTAAGCACTCTAGATGGCTGGTGTAAAACACACAATTCAGATAAATAGGCAGGAGCAAGCCCATGTAAAGATTTAAAAACTAGCAGCAAGATTTTAAAATCAATTCGAAAACTGACAGTCAGCCAGTGTAAAGAAGCTAAAATAGGAGAAACAGAGTCATACTTTCTTGCCCCAACCAGAAAGTGAGCAGCAGCATTTTGGACCAACTGTAACCTGTGTATCAGAGATTTGTTAATCCTAGAGTACAGCAAGTTGCAGTAATCGAGGCAGGAAAAAATAAAAGCATTAGTAGCTTTCTCAAGATCCCTAGAAGATAAAAAAGGCTTTATCTGACCTAATAGATGAAGTTGGAAAAAGCAACTCTTGACTACAGAATTTACTTGTTTCTCAAAAGAGAGGTTACTATCAAAGGTAACACCAAGATTGCGGACTTGAGGTTTGGAAAAGGCAGAGAAAGAGCCGAGAAGTCCAAGACCAATTTGGGCTTTAGCTGATGGACCCACTATGAGCACCACCGTTTTATTTTGATTTAGATCAAGAAAATTATTAGACATCCAGGATATTAGTTCAGACAGACAGTTGTGGAGTTGTTTTAATGCAGAGTTGCAGACAGCAATATAAACCTGAGTATCATCAGCATAACAGTGAAAAGAAATGTTAAATTTCCTAAAAATCGCTTCAATAGGGTGAAGGTAAATAGAGAATAAAATAGGACCCAAAATGGATCCCTGAGGAACACCATATTTAAGAGGAGCAGTAGATGAAAAAGAGGAATTAAATGTCACTGAAAAGTGCCTACCAGTTAAATATGACCTGAACCAGTTAAGAGCAGCCCCTTTAAGCCCAACAAGATGTTGAAGCTGCATCAGCAATATTTCATGGTCAATGGTGTCAAAGGCAGTGGACAGGTCAAGGAGGAGAAGGACTGCCACATCACCTGAGTCAGTAATAAGAGAGATGTCGTTGAACACTTTCAGGATGCCGTTTCAACACCATGATAACACCTAAAGCCAGATTGGTGGATCTCAAATAAATTATTGGAGTTAAGGTGATCGATCATTTGATTATAAATTATTCTTTCTAGAATTTTAGGCAGAAATGGCAGTTGGGAAATTGGACGAAAATTGGCTAAAACTCCAAAATCTAATTCTGCCTTTTTTAGACGGGAATGGGCTGCAGCATGTTTAAAAAATGAGGGCACAACACCTGAACTAATAGAACCATTTATAATGGCTAGTAAGGATGGGCCCAACACATCAAAGGCTTCCACTAAGAGACGTGGTGGAACAATATCGAGGGGGCTGGAAGCTGGTTTAATGGTGTCAATAGTTCTTTTTAATTGTGAAAGTGAGACTAGATCAAAGGATTCTTGAACAATGTCATGATTAACAGTAGGAAGTTTATATTCAGTTTGAACAATGCCACGGCAGATAGTATCAATTTCGCTGACAAAGAATGATAGAAAACTGCTCAAATGAATGAACAGTGCTATTTATGCATATAATGGCCGCATTAATTGAATTAAATAAGACCCTAGAATTCTTTGAATGACGGGATACTAAATCGGCAAAGAAGTCTTGTTTTGTATTCTTAACTTCAGCCTGGAAATTGAAAAGAGAAGTCCTGAAAATCTGTTTAGAGACAATCAGTCCATCTTTTTTTGAACGCCGTTCAGCAGTTCGACAGGTGCGGCGCAGTGATCATGTATTTTCATTTAGCCAGGGAGAAGGTCTTACCTTATTACTGAGTATCTTGGGCGGAGCAATTGCGTCTAAAACCGTTTTACAGGAAGAATTAAATTTTATGACAGAATCATTGATACCATTATTTTGGTCATGCACATAAAGACTAGAGAAAATGGTTTTAAAATCGGATATAGTAGAAGAATTTAAGAAGCGCGAGCAGTGTGGGGGACAGCTATTAGTCGGGACATCAACAGTAATATTCAGATCCATCATTATAGAAAAGTGATCAGTGAAAGTAACATCACATAAATCAATATTATTCACTGAAATATCACGAGTAAGAACGAGATCAAGGGTGTGACCAAGAGAGTGAGTTGGCGTATTAATATGCTGTATAAAATCAAATGAGTCCAATAGTGATAAAAAGTTATTGACCAAAGGTTTCGATCACCAACAATAAATACTTTGTCATGGGAGAGGGTGATATCAGCCAGGAGATCAGAGAATTCAGAAATGAAAGTATCATTAATTACAGGAGGTCTATAAACCACGGCAAACAGCAGAGAAGGGGAGCTGCACACTTCGAAAAGTTGAAGTTCAAAGCTGATCACGGACCCCTTGTAAGGCTCCAACACAAGAACATACTTTTAAAAACAGTGGCAATGCCCCCCCCACGACAACGAGTCAGATGAGGAGAGTTTAAAAATGAATAACCTGATGGAACCAAGTCAGTAAAACATGAAGAGTCACCATTTAAAATCCAAGTCTCAGTGATGAAGAAGAAATCCAGATTATTTGATTGAATGACAATGAAAGAGGGAGAATAGTTTGCAGAAAGCGAGAGGGCCCACTGAAGCCAAACGTGTAAAACATTTTTTTTAACTAATTACCATTGTAAACTGCCTAAAACCATCTGAAGTTTCAGTTATAATTAAAACATATTATTTTTAATGCCCATGGATTATTAGAGGATATTTGTTTTGGCACACAAGTACTTTAGGAGGACCACAACAAAACCCAATTCCAAATATGACAAGTACTTCTTTAAAAAGTCATTTGTTGATGAGTGTTTTGTTAGCTTAAAACTGGCTTTAGTAGAATTAACAACATAAGATTGTACCCTCTGTGGTTAATTTGAAATGTTCTACTTGTTAGCTCTACAAAAAGTAACCAAGTCAGTGTGCAGTTGTCCCTCAAGAAGGAATTTTACAGTTAGATCTCCCCTGTTCCAGGCTCAGGTTGAAGATGCGCTGTAGAGTACTCCCCAGTTCCAACGCACAGGCCTTCAGCAGTCGTGGCGATACACCATCTGGACCCGCTGCTTTGCTGGCACGAAGTCTTTTCAACTCTCTGCTCACATGGGCTGCTGTAATTGTGGGTGGGGATGTCTCACCTATGCTGGTATCAGCAGAAGGATGGTTGGAGGATGCAGTTCTCCGAGGTGAGAGTGGGTTAGGGTGATCAAACCTATTAAAGAAGTTGTTCATTTGGTTTGCTCTCTCCACGTCTGTCTCGATGGCGGCACCCCGCTTCGAGCTGCAGCCAGTGATAATCTTCATCCCATCCCACACTTCCTTCAAGCTGTTGTTCTGCAACTTCTGCTCCAGCTTTCTCCTGTACTGCTCTTTCGCCGCCCTGAGTTGGACTCGGAGTTCCTTCTGCACGTGCTTGAGCTCATGCTGATCACCACCTTTAAAAGCCCTTTTCTTCTGGTTCAAAAGGCCCTTGATGTCACTTGTAATCCATGGCTTGTTGTTAGCATAGCAGCGTACTGTTCTTACTGGAACTACAATGTCCATACAGAAGTTGATGTAATCAGTTGTGCATTCAACAGCCTCTTCAATGTTCTCACTATGTGACCCCAGCAATATATCCCAGTCTGTAGTTCCAAAGCAGTCTCTCAGAGCCTGCTCTGCCTCAGAGGACCACTTCCTGAAAGAGCGTGTGGTTGTAGGTAGCGCCCTCACTCTTGGTTTGTATTGAGGCTGAAGCAGAACCAGGTTATGATCTGCTTTCCCAAGCGCAGGCAGCGGGGTGGCACTGTATGCATCTTTAACGTTTGCATACAGTAGGTCGATAGTCCTGTTTCCCCTGGTGTTACAATCCACATACTGGGAGAAGGCAGGTAATGTTTTGTCCAGCGTTACATGGTTAAAGTCTCCAGCGATTAGCACAAGTGCCTCAGGGTGCTGCGTTTGTAACTTAGCAACTGCGGAATGGATGATGTCACTCGCTATCTCCGCGTTCGCTTGAGGAGGGATGTAAACAATAACAACAATCACTTGTCCAAACTCTCTGGGCAAGTAATAGGGACGCAGACTTACGGCCAACAGTTCGATGTCCCTGCAGCAATTGGAGATTTTAACGTTTACATGTCCTGAGTTGCACCACTTTGTATTGACATAGAGAGCGAGTCCTCCTCCTTTCTTCTTCCCGCAGGTACTTGTGTCTCTGTCCACTCTAACTGTGCTAAACCCGGGTAGCTCCACGTTAGCATCTGGGATGGTAGTTGTTAGCCACGTTTCACTAAAACACAGCAAGCTGCATTCTCTGTAGGTTCTGACATTTTTCACCAGCACGGCCAGTTCGTCGATCTTATTTGGTAGTGAGTTCACATTTCCCAGGATCACAGAAGGCACCGACGGTTTATAACGCCATTTTCTCTCAAGTTGTCTCGATTTAATCTTATCTTTTATCTTTGCGCCGGCTCGGCTCCCCCGATATCGTCTTCTTACCTCGTCAGGTAAATAAGGAACCACACTGGCATGAGCATTTCTTCTCAGTGCTTTAAGCTGACTACTTGAATAGGCGATTCTCGGAGTGTAAAAATCCCTGTCATGTAGTAAAAATTGTAAAAAGTGTCCAGGGAGCAATTTCACATAAAAGAAAGTGGTAGAAGTGATCAGTGAAATAGAGAAAAATACATTGTGTTCAGCAATACAGGGGCGCCGCAGGGGACTGTACTTTCTCCGGTCCTGTTCAATCTATATACATCAGACTTCCAATATGACTCAGAGTCCTGTCACGTGCAAAAGTTCGCTGATGACACTGCTATTGTGGGCTGCATCAGGAGTGGGCAGGAGGAGGAGTACAGGAAGCTAATCAAAGACTTTGTTAAATGGTGCGACTCAAACCACTTACATCTTAACACCAGCAAAACCAAGGAGCTGGTGGTGGATTTTAGGAGGCCCAGGCCCCTCATGGAACCTGTGATCATCAGAGGTGACTGTGTGCAGAGGGTGCAGACCTTTAAATATCTGGGAGTGCAGCTGGATGACAAATTGGAGTGGACTGCCAATACTGATGCTCTATGTAAGAAAGGTCAGAGCAGACTATACTTTCTGAGAAGGTTGGCATCCTTCAACATCTGCAGTAAGATGCTGCAGATGTTCTACCAGACGGTTGTGGCGAGTGCCCTCTTCTACGCGGTGGTGTGCTGGGGTGGCAGCATAAAGATGAAAGACGCCTCACGCCTGGACAAACTTGTTAAGAAGGCAGGCTCTATTGTAGGAGTAAAGTTGGACAGTTTAACATCTGTGGCAGAGCGACGGGCATTAAGCAAACTCCTGTCAATCATGAATAATCCACTGCATCCACTGAACAGTGTCATCTCCAGGCAGAGGAGTAGCTTCAGTGACAGACTTTTGTCACTGTCCTGCTCCACTGACAGACTGAGGAGATCGTTCCTCCCCCACACTATGCGACTCTTCAATTCCACCCGGGGGAGTAAATGCTAACTTTTTTCATTTTTATTACTATTTAATTTAATATTGTTTCTTTGTATCAGTATACTGCTGCTGGATTATGTGAATTTCCCCTTGGGATTAATAAAGTATCTATCTATCTATCTATCTATCTATCTATCTATCTATCTATCTATCTATCTATCTATCTATCTATCTATCTATCTATCTATTTTAAACAGTAGGCTGTTGTTTGCTTTTCTGTGATACATATAGAATTAATAGTAAACTGTCACTAGTAGATAAAATACACTTGGAAACAATGTTGTCAATTTAAGCACTGTTAGTCATTGGGCTTCATAAGGAGATTAAAGATAACCAGTTTGGGAAGACTATAATGCTCAAGAAAGACAAGGAAAAGCCGAATAAGTCAGACAGGCAGGGTCAGTTACAAGAACACAGCAATTTAACAAAATCAGAGTGACACATAGTGAAAGAATGGCAGAATGGTCCTAACAATAAAATATTCTTCTTTTTGCTCCCTCTAAATTATGGAAAACAACCAGAAGATAGGACAGAGCAGAGTCAAGGACAGCAAGTGGCAAAGGGTCTGAATACCAGAGAGCGGTCAAAAGTACCAATCATCAAAGCACAATGCACAGAAAACAAATATCAAAATCAAAAGATAGCTAGCAAAAAAAGTCATTTTACTATTCTGTTTAACCCTAACAAAACTACAGAATATGTTTGTTTTGTTATGTGAGAGAGTCTGATACACAGATTTAGTGGACCCTGAGCTGCCATCTTAAACAGGTGGAAAGTGATAACAGAATATGCTATGTGACTTCCATTTTACAAGACTAAGAACTGAGACAACATGGATACAGCCATCAAAAAGAAAGAAAAAATGTTGATGAGCAACCCTAAATGGTGATGAGTTTACATCACCATTATTTATTTGTCTTTAGCCAAGTCAGGAATTTAATTTCTTTTTAGAAATTCCTGTGTGTTTTTGTTAGTTATAAAATGTATGTATTTATTTATTGAGTTTATGTAAAAGGTTATATTTCCCCATTGGGACAAATAAAGTGCTATCTATCTATCTATCTATCTAGAAAAAACATTCATGTTCAAATACAATACGTACAACTATAAAAAGTCAATCTCAAAGATCTAAAAACTACTAAGCTAAACAAAAAGCTGAGATGAGGGCAAAACAAGTCGCAGTTCACAAAGTGTCAAAATGAAAACGTGCAAGCCAGTGTTTTATAGCACGGCTGCCATGATGTCACATACACTGCATGCCATATCATCACACAGCATTGTTGCGAAGGTTAGTCATATTGGTGCCAATGGCAAAACTAGAAAGATGATAAACTAAAAACCAAAAACAAATGTTTGTTCCAGCGTGTGAAACATCTTGTCAAAAGTGCAAATATGTTGAATTTTATAGCGTCAGCTGACTTCTGTTAGGTAGAGGCAGTAAGTTCTTGAGTGTTCTGCTATTAGGTCAACTAGGATGGTCATTTAAGAAATAGTGTTGTCCTCAAATGTCCTTCTTGTGCAGATGAATATCTGAAACCCCCCATTTTCCAACTGTATATATCTAATCTGTTTACTTAGTTTCTAGTGAAGGATCAACAGGATAAACGTTTTTAATTTTTCTGTGTTCCAGGAATGACCTTTATATACCTTTTTTTTTCAGATTTGCGATTACACAGCTACTTTTCCTTTCAGATGCTCTACTCTATCACCATGTAGATGCTTTAGGTGGACTCAATACAATATGTGAAAACCTGCTTGATTTACTACTTTTCCTTGCAGCAGGCCATCAAGCATATTTAGAGGATACTGTATATAAAGAGAATATACAGAAATAATTTCCACACCTATAAAAAAAAACAATTTTGACCAAAGGATTATTTCTAATCCTTTATTTTGGAAGGACTAAGATACATAAACACCTTTAGGCAAAACACATGAAACTCTGCACATTTATTTGTACTTTCATCCCTGTGATGATCTGGCACCACTTTCAGAGATGGTTCCTGCCTTGCACCCAGTGCTGTGTCTGTGGTCTTTTGCAAGAACCAACTGGATAAGAGGCATAGGAAATGGCTGTATAGATTTGTGAGCAGGATAAAGAAGACTGAGCAGATTTTTAAAGAGACTTTTAGCTTTATCCATATGTAATGCTCTATGCATGACTGCCCCCTAGTGCTCAGGCAATAAATTATAGAGAAACAGTCGTTCTCAAAAAACAGTTCTCAGTCCATTGTGGCTGCAGGTTTTTTGTTCAAATGAGTTTCACGATCATTTTACCACTAACTGATCTCATTTTATCAATTGGTCTTTTATCTTTTCTCTTATATATTCAAAAGAATAAGAAAAGAGCACAGCAGTGTAATTTTTCTATTTATTAGACTTTTAGAAATACTTATTTGTTGCTATAGAGTTCAGTGCTTAACTTTCTTTTGTTTTGTTTTTTTCTCTCTGTTTTTATGTGCAATTTGCTTTCTAATAATTGTATTCTAATTATGACAATTAGCAGAGAGCAAAACAGATGAATGCTACAGCAAGTTAAGTGTCAGACCTAAAAATATGCTCATTAGTAAAACAGAATGAAAATGGTGATAAAAATCTTAAAAATAAGATAAAAAGAACACTAAAGTATCTCCGTGTAGCATGCATAAAGACTTGGTACATTCTAGTAATAATTTACTGAACTTGGGTGTGTAATTTCTATATTGACACCAAAACACAGAAACAGAGAAATAGCAGCTTTCATAATATAAACAGAAGCTGGTAAGAACAAAAACCTGCAGCTACATGAAGCCCCCATAACAAAGTTTGTGAACCAGTGATGTGGTAACTTCTTTGAGAGACCCCAAGTAACATAACCCGATAAAAGAAAAAAATTAAATATTAGAGTAGTAACTGTATAGTTGTTTTAAATTACTTATTTATAGGTTCTCTTTTTTTATGTACATATTGTAAAAGAAAAAATAGGAAGACCAGGTAAAAAATGTGGTCTTTGTTGTCAGTTTTGACAACTGTTATTTTCACTGACCAAGTCTCAAATGTATGTACAGTGGTGTGAAAAACTATTTGCCCCCTTCCTGATTTCTTATTCTTTTGCATGTTTGTCACACAAAATGTTTCTGATCATCAAACACATTTAACCATTAGTCAAATATAAAACAAGTAAACACAAAATGCAGTTTTTAAATGATGGTTTTTATTATTTAGGGAGAAAAAAAATCCAAACCTACATGACCCTGTGTGAAAAAGTAATTGCCCCCTTGTTAAAAAATAACCTAACTGTGGTGTATCACACCTGAGTTCAATTTCCGTAGCCACCCCCAGGCCTGATTACTGCCACACCTGTTTCAATCAAGAAATCACTTAAATAGGAGCTGCCTGACACAGAGAAGTAGACCAAAAGCACCTCAAAAGCTAGACATCATGCCAAGATCCAAAGAAATTCAGGAACAAATGAGAACAGAAGTAATTGAGATCTATCAGTCTGGTAAAGGTTATAAAGCCATTTCTAAAGCTTTGGGACTCCAGCGAACCACAGTGAGAGCCATTATCCACAAATAGCAAAAACATGGAACAGTGGTGAACCTTCCCAGGAGTGGCCGGCCGATCAAAATTACCCCAAGAGCGCAGAGACGACTCATCTGAGAGGTCACAAAAGACCCCAGGACAACATCTAAAGAACTGCAGGCCTCACTTGCCTCAATTAAGGTCAGTGTTCACGACTCCACCATAAGAAAGAGACTGGGCAAAAACGGCCTGCATGGCAGATTTCCAAGACGCAAACCACTGTTAAGCAAAAAGAACATTAGGGCTCGTCTCAATTTTGCTAAGAAACATCTCAATGATTGCCAAGACTTTTGGGAAAATACCTTGTGGACTGATGAGACAAAAGTTGAACTTTTTGGAAGGCAAATGTCCCGTTACATCTGGCGTAAAAGGAACACAGCATTTCAGAAAAAGAACATCATACCAACAGTAAAATATGGTGGTGGTAGTGTGATGGTCTGGGGTTGTTTTGCTGCTTCAGGACCTGGAAGGCTTGCTGTGATAGATGGAACCATGAATTCTACTGTCTACCAAAAAATCCTGAAGGAGAATGTCCGGCCATCTGTTCGTCAACTCAAGCTGAAGCGATCTTGGGTGCTGCAACAGGACAATGACCCAAAACACACCAGCAAATCCACCTCTGAATGGCTGAAGAAAAACAAAATGAAGACTTTGGAGTGGCCTAGTCAAAGTCCTGACCTGAATCCAATTGAGATGCTATGGCATGACCTTAAAAAGGCGGTTCATGCTAGAAAACCCTCAAATAAAGCTGAATTACAACAATTCTGCAAAGATGAGTGGGCCAAAATTCCTCCAGAGCGCTGTAAAAGACTCATTGCAAGTTATCGCAAACGCTTGATTGCAGTTATTGCTGCTAAGGGTGGCCCAACCAGTTATTAGGTTCAGGGGGCAATTACTTTTTCACACAGGGCCATGTAGGTTTGGATTTTTTTTCTCCCTAAATAATAAAAACCATCATTTAAAAACTGCATTTTGTGTTTACTTGTGTTATATTTGACTAATGGTTAAATGTGTTTGATGATCAGAAACATTTTGTGTGACAAACATGCAAAAGAATAAGAAATCAGGAAGGGGGCAAATAGTTTTTCACACCACTGTATGTATGTATATCAATTTACAATTTACGTATATCTATCTATCTCTGTATTATTTGTCATGTGTCTGTATCTTTGTTTTTTGTGTTTCTACTCTTGTATGCATCTGAAGTTTCCCTTCAGAAAGATATAGTTTATGTAATTGAAAGTAACACACACACACATACATACATACATACATACATACATACATACATATATATA